>OW240915.1:100849513-100897105 GCA_933207985.1 Pelobates cultripes | reverse complement strand
GTTTTAGCCGCAATGCCATATGGGAAGTGTAGTCGAAAATTAGCCGCGACCAGCGGCCGCATACAGGACAAAAAAACAGATGTTAACACATAGCCTGAAAAGATTTAATGCCATGGTAGGCATTTATATTATAAAACGAAGATTATAAACTGCGAATTAAACATATAAACGGGAGGACACGTGACTTTTCATTACTTCCGCAAAACGGAGGTTTTAGTCAAAGTGCCTCATGGGAAATGTAGTTATATTAAGAATAAATAAAATATCAATAAAAATAAGGTATAAGAAGTGTCCCATAGTGGAAAAATAGTTTTATATTAGTTACATGTGACGTACAGTCTCTTTATACTATTATCCCTCATGACATTGGCTGTCAAGCTATAAAAGAAATTTTAATTCACGAAGCTAGGATTCCCGATATCCAAATAGATTTTATAATAGAAGGTATAAATATTATTTTAAAAAACAATTATTTCTGGTTTTTAGATTCATTTTATTTGCAAAAAAGGGGTACTGCTATGGGGACTAGGTTTGCCCCCAGTTATGCCAATTTGTTTATGGCTAACTGGGAATCTGAAGCCATCTGGGGTAACCACCAATGGCGGGCAAACCTAGTCTCTTATTTTAGATACATAGACGACCTCTTTTTTATTTGGGATGGACAAGAGAACCATCTTATTGAATTTATTAATCATTTAAATACCAATAATAGGGGTATTATTCTTACACATGAATTTAGTAAAGAATCTATTAATTTTTTAGACCTTAATATTTTTATCAAAAAGGGACAAGTCCAAACAAAAACTTTTTTCAAAAAAGTATGTGTAAACACGGCTATAGATAGATCCAGTTGCCATTATAAGCCCTGGCTTGAGAGTGCTCCAAAAAGCCAGTTTTTACGCCTCCGGAGAAACTGTTCAGAACTTACAGATTTTAATGAACAAGCGGATTTCTTAAAATAAATTTAAATTTGAGGGGGGGAGGAAGGAGGAAATTTGAAGGGAGGGAGGAAATTTAAGGGGGGGAGAGGAAGGAAATTGAGTGGGAGGGGGGGAGAGGGAAGGGAGGAAATTTGGAGGGGGAAGGAAATTTGAGGGAGGGAGTGGGAGAGGGAAGGAAATTTGAGGGGGGGAGAGGAAGGAAATTTGAGGGAGGGGGGGAGAGGGAAGGAAATTTGAGGGAGGGGGAGAGGGAAGGAAAATTCCTGAGGGGAGAGGAAGGAAATTGAGGGAGGGGAGGGAGAGGAAGGAAATTTGAGGGAGGGGGAGGAGAGAGGAAGGAAATTCTGAGGGGGGGAGAGAAGGAAATTTGAGGGAGAGGAAGAGGAAGGAAATTTGAGGGGGGGAGAGGAAGGAAATTTGAGGAAGGGGAGAGGAAGGAAATTTGAGAGGGGGGGAGAGGAAGGAAATTTGGAGGGGGGGAGAAGGAAGGAAATAGGAGGGGGGGGAAGGCAATGAGAGGGAGGTGGAGAAGGAAATTGGAGAGGGAGGGGGAGAAGAAGGAAATTGGAGAGAGGGGGAGAAGAAGGAAATTGGCAGGGGGAGGGGGAGAGATTGACATCCATCACACACAGCAACACACAATGCACCCCTTACACACACTCAATGCATCCCTTACAGACGCACACACTGCATCCCATACATACACAAACTCACCTTGCAGCCCTTACACATACAAACACAGATTCACACAATGCATTCCTTACACACATCAGGACATCCCCCACACACACACACTCCACCCCCTGTGAACAAACTCATTGGTGGAACATGAAGGTGGACCCTGGGACCCAGACCTTGAGCTGTGTAAAGGGCCCCCCAAAAATGGAGCTGCTTCCCGTTCTCCCAGAACATTGATTTTTGTGACCATAGTTACAAACCGCCCCCAGAGAGCCTGTTCTACACCAGACCAGTGGAGCCAGACTGCAGCTGGAGCCCATCATCATCCTCATCTGGTTGTAAGTAGGCAATCTAGTATATTATTCGTGGCACTAAGCTCTAATTTACCTCACATTAAAGAAACACTATAGTCCCCAGAACCACTTCAGCTTAATGTAGTGGTTCTGGTGTCTATAGCCCGTCCCTGCAGGCCTTTTAATGTAAACACGGCGGCACTGCAGCACTGGCGTTAGTTAACATGGCAAATCATATGGGTGGGGCATTGTGATGTCACATGGGGGGGGCGGCAAACTTTACTTTTGCCTAGGGCGGCAAAAATCCTTGCACCGGCCCTGCAGACACTGCATCCCTGTGGGAACTCGGACTCGGGTGCAGGCACCGGGGGGGCCCAGACCTTGAGCTGTGTCAGGGGCCCCAAAATTTCTGATGGCAGCCCTGGCTTGGAGCACTGGGAGTGCAGAAAGGAAAGCAGCTAAGGCTGCCTTGGAGCACTGGGAGTGCAGAAAGGAAAGCAGTTAAGGCTGGCTTGGAGCACTGGGAGTGTAGAAAAGTCAGTTACCAGGTTTCATTTGCATAATTGCTGCTCAGCATTAACCCTTCTGTGGATTAGGTTGCTGCTCGTCACAACTTTTCCTGTGTGGACAGTAAATGTCATTAACCACATTTCTATAAGCGGATGAATACGTGACAGTGACATGCAGCAGCCACAAAGTCTCTGGTCCCACGCTATACCGGCCACAGTAAACAGTGCAGTGTTTGGTTACTCTACATGCAGAGCAGCCCCTGCATGATCTGTCTTCTGTCCTGATCTTTTTGTCAGCCTTACACCACCTACAGGAGTCCTTGGAAATTACAGGACACTGTAGGTGCAGGCTTTTTATAGCATTAAAGTGACGGGCCATATTATTGGGACACCTCATCTACCCTTCACATGTCACACTCCTTTGTGTGATTTAGTGCAGAGTGATGATGCGGTCCAATAAGGTTTTTGTTCTCCCTATTTAAACTTCCCTCTTACTGGAGATCATTGCCCTGTTGTGGTTTATTCTGCCCCAGAGTGCTTACTGTGAAGTAGTTATTTGGTTTTCTCTTTACTGACCCGGCTTTGTATTTGACTTTTCTGATTTTCTGGTTCCGTGGCTTCGACTTGCTATTTCATATTTGATTCTCTCTGGTGCTCTTGACTTTGTCTTCCTATTTTGACTGTATTTTTCGCCTATCTAGGACACACGTTAACCCGGCCATTCTAAGGTCCGGTATACGTACCTTCTCTCTTTTTATTCATTCATTCTGGTTACTGTTTCCCTATAGTGTGTGTGTGTGTGTGTGTGTGTGTGTGTGTGTGTGTGTGTGTGTTACCCAATCTTGACAATACCCACGCAGGGAGTTGGGTGACTGTTCTTCCATGCGAGCTGACATATACCTCAGCTAATGCGCCATAGCTCCAACAGCAGCTGTTTATTTTATTTCATATGTTACCTTTTACTGTTTTTTCTTTGAATGTTTGCTTAATGTGTGTGACCCCAGCGGTTCAAGCTTGATCCTTCTCTAAATGGTAACAAGGAAAAGAAAAAGACAGCGCTAAATAACTTATAAGCAGCAACCTTTAAAAAGGGATCCCTCAGACCCTTTTAAGTTAGATAAGATAAAAACTAAATAAAAAAAGGCTGCGCACACAAATAAAATTAAAAAATTAAATTATTAAAAAATAAAATAAAGTCCAATTACAAGGAAAAGTCCAATTGTATTGTCCTTACAGATAATCTTTGCTGGTGACGTCTTCTACTTTGTAGTGAGTCCACTTATATGAAAAATAAAAAGAGAGAGGAGGACAACCAATAGTGTAGTATGTAGAGTTCTAATATGGATGTGAAGAAATAATAGTATAAAACTCACATTTATCAGAGCTAATGACTTTTCATTACTTCCGCAAAACGGAGGTTTTAGTCAAAGTGCCTCATGGGAAATGTAGTTATATTAAGAATAAATAAAATATCAATAAAAATAAGGTATAAGAAGTGTCCCATAGTGGAAAAATAGTTTTATATTAGTTACATGTGACGTACAGTCTCTTTATACTATTATCCCTCATGACATTGGCTGTCAAGCTATAAAAGAAATTTTAATTCACGAAGCTAGGATTCCCGATATCCAAATAGATTTTATAATAGAAGGTATAAATATTATTTTAAAAAACAATTATTTCTGGTTTTTAGATTCATTTTATTTGCAAAAAAGGGGTACTGCTATGGGGACTAGGTTTGCCCCCAGTTATGCCAATTTGTTTATGGCTAACTGGGAATCTGAAGCCATCTGGGGTAACCACCAATGGCGGGCAAACCTAGTCTCTTATTTTAGATACATAGACGACCTCTTTTTTATTTGGGATGGACAAGAGAACCATCTTATTGAATTTATTAATCATTTAAATACCAATAATAGGGGTATTATTCTTACACATGAATTTAGTAAAGAATCTATTAATTTTTTAGACCTTAATATTTTTATCAAAAAGGGACAAGTCCAAACAAAAACTTTTTTCAAAAAAGTATGTGTAAGCACGGCTATAGATAGATCCAGTTGCCATTATAAGCCCTGGCTTGAGAGTGCTCCAAAAAGCCAGTTTTTACGCCTCCGGAGAAACTGTTCAGAACTTACAGATTTTAATGAACAAGCGGATTTCTTAAAAAATAAATTTAAATTTGAGGGGGGGGGGAGGAAGGGAGGAAATTTGAAGGGGAGGGAGGAAATTTAAGGGGGAGGAAGGAAATTGAGTGGGAGGGGGAGAGGGAAGGGAGGAAATTTGAGGTGGGGAGAGGGAAGGAAATTTGAGGGAGGGAGGAGGAAGGAAATTTGAGGGAGGGGGGAGAGGAAGGAATCTGAGGGAGGGGGGAGAGGAAGGAAATTTGAGGGAGTGGGGGAGAGGGGAAGGAAATTTGAGGGAGGGAGAGGGAAGGAAATTTGAGGGAGGGAGGGAGAGGGAAGGAAATTTGAGGTGGAGGGGAGGAGAGGAAGGAAATTTGAGGCAGGGAGAGAGGAAGGAAATTTGAGGCAGGGAGAGAGGAAGGAAATTTGAGGGAGGGAGAGAGGAAGGAAATTTGAGGACGAGGGAGAGGAAGGAAATTCGAGGGACGGGGGGAGAGGAAGGAAATTTGAGAGACGGGGAGAGGAAGGAAATGAGAGGGAGGAGGAGAAGAAGGAAATTGGAGGGGGGAAGAAGGAAATTGGAGAGGGAGGGGGAGAAGAAAGAAATTGGAGGGAGAGGGGGGAGAAGGAAATTGACGGGGGGGGGGAGGGGGAGAGATTGACATCCATCACACAGCAACACACCCCCATGAATAGACACTCAATGCATCCCTTACAGATGCACACACTGCATCCCATACATACACAAACTCACCTTGCAGCTCTTACACATACAAACACAGATTCACACAATGCATTCCTTACACACATCAGGACATCCCCCCCACACACACACACACCCCTGTGAACAAACTCATTGGTGGAACATGAAGGTGGACCCTGGGACCCAGACCTTGAGCTGTGTAAAGGGCCCTCAAAAAAATGGAGCTGCTTCCCGTTCTCCCAGAACATTGATTTTTGTGACCACAGTTACAAACCGCCTCCAGAGAGCCTGTTCTACACCAGACCAGTGGAGCCAGACGGCAGCTAGAGCCCATCATCATCCTCATCTGGTTGTAAGTAGGCAATCTAGTATATTATTTGTGGCACTAATCTCTAATTTACCTCACATTAAAGGGACACTATAGTCCCCAGAACCACTGCAGCTTAATGTAGTGGTTCTGGTGTCTATAGCCTGTCCCTGCAGGCCTTTTAATGTAAACACGGCGGCACTGCAGCACTGGTGTTAGTTAACATGGCAGATCATATGGGTGGGGCATTGTGATGTCACATGGGGGGGCGGCAAACTTTACTTTTGCCTAGGGCGGCAAAAATCCTTGCACCGGCCCTGCAGACACTGCATCCCTGTGGGAACTCGGACTCGGGTGCAGGCACCGGGGGGGCCCAGACCTTGAGCTGTGTCAGGGGCCCCAAAATTTCTGATGGCAGCCCTGGCTTGGAGCACTGGGAGTGCAGAAAGGAAAGCAGCTAAGGCTGCCTTGGAGCACTGGGAGTGCAGAAAGGAAAGCAGTTAAGGCTGGCTTGGAGCACTGGGAGTGTAGAAATGAAAGCAACAAGCTGACTAAGCACTGGAGTGCAGAGAGCTGGCAAAGACACTAGGTTGGTGAAACCAATATTGTTTTGTTCTAGTTTAACCCCTGAGAGATAGGGAACCTGATGTTAGTAAGTGCTCAGACGAGCTAGGTTTTTGTTTATAGGGATTTGTGTTATATTTATGTTTTCATTTGCTGCTGTCTCCTGTGTGGATTTACAAATAAAGTACCTGGATTATATGAAAATAAAAGGACTGTGCCTGTTTACCCTAGAGGATCGTGCTATCTACAGACAAGGATCACACCATATACAGGCGGATACCCACAACACGAAGTTGATAAGGTCCCGGACAATTTTTCCACTTATCCCTATTATATCTGGGCAATCTGATAGATCAGGGGTAGGCAACCTTTTAGCAGCACTGTGCCGATATAGGATTGTGATGTCCCGTGGCGTGCCGGTCCTATTTTTTTTAAATTGAAGTGTGTTTGCTGCCGTATTCTGCTTGTGTTATTTTTACTGTAATTGCTTTGTATCGTTGTATTTGTGTGTATTTGAGCTATTATATTGTATATGTTCATGAGTAGTTTATGGTATTGTGTATTATACATATGAATGTGGGCTGTGTATGGGGGCTGCTTGTGGAATTGTGTGTGTGGATGGATATGTCACATTGTGTGTTTGGTAGTGTGTGGGGGCTGTTTGGGGTATTGCATGTGAGAGGCTGCATGTGGGGTTGTGTGCATGTATGTGGATTGTTAGTGGTGTTGCGTTTAAGCGGATTGTGTGTATGTTTGTGTGTGGGCTGTCCGTATTATTTGTATGGGGGAGGGTTATTCTGCATTTCTGTGTATATCTAGCAGTGTGGGTGGCTTCCCTGGGTTCCAGTGGGGACCAGGCCGGCCAGATACAGGTCAAGGACAGGAGCTGCAACAGCAACTGCGAGCTGCTCTACTACTGTGTGGATTCCCATTCACAAGTGCTGGAATGAAGTGCTCTGAGATCACTTCCTCTACGTGCTGCAATGCATAAATTGAGGATTGTCCTTCACCACCTCTTCGTATTAGCAGATATCTGAAGTTTTACTGGTACTCCTGATAGGCCAGAGTCGGTTTGGCTCTAGCAGCCTTGAGTGCCGTTCAAAGGCACCTCGAGTGCCGTGCATGGCACTAGTGCCATAGGTTGCCTACCCCTGTGATAGATCATGGTGGCTGTCCTTTCCCTCATACACACTGAAGGAGCATATCCTGTGCTCCTTTCACAAAGTTTATATAATTTAATTCCATGTCTGGAACTTTTGAATGAAATATATTGTTTGAACCGTAGTCTTCCCATACACTTTATTACAGATTCATTAATGCAAATATTTTTGTTGAGAGTATAAATTCTTGCAAATTTTTCCTTCAAGTTGGAAATTAGGGGTACGATTTTAAACAGGTGATCTTAATGCGCATGACCTTTGTGATGTCTATTAAGTTCTTAACCGCAGTATCATTGTCTGGGGAAAATATGGGTACTGCAAATTGGATTTTTTAGAACAGTATAACCCATACTTCCTAACAGTTCAAATGGACAAAACATGAACACTTATGTTATCGGTGTGAGTGGAGTGTACCCAGGGGCCGGGCTGTTCTGAGAAATTTTGGATAACTTATTAATAAGTTTTATGCAACTAAAATGAAATTTAGAAAAAGAACAATGTATCTTATTTATTCAGAATAATTTCTAAATATATTTATTGTAGTTTAAAGAGTATTGTCACAGTTCAGCCAGAGCCCTGCAGACAGCAAGGTTTGACTGCCCCTTTAAGAGACCTGGCTGGGTTTGAACTCACTGCTCCAGCGTCCCAGTCAGGTTCTCTGCCATGACATCCACCAGGGGGCTTCAGTTTCTGTTTGCATTTTTCTGCTTCCTGACCCCCTTCCCTGGATTAAAGGACCACTCTAGGCACCCAGACCACTTCAGCTTAATGAAGTGGTCTGGGTGCCAGGTCCAGCTAGGGTTAACTCATTTTTTCATAATTATAGCAGTTTCAGAGAAACTGCTATAATTATGAATGGGTTAAGCCTTCCCCCTAATCCTCTAGTGGCTGTCTCATTGACAGCCACTAGGCGCTATAAGTGTTTCTCACCGTGAAAATCACAGGACACGCTAGCGTCTACAGGGAAAGCATTGTAAATGTTTTCTGGCGAGACCGTTGAACGCCAGCGTATTCTTGCCGCGCTAAGTAAGCATTCCCAGTCGTGGGCGGGCAACGGAGGGCGGAGAGGGAGGAGGGAGAGCTCTCCCGCCCAGCTGGAAAAAGGTAAGTTTTTTACCTTCCCCTTCCAGAGCCGGGCGGGAGGGGGTCCCTGAGGGTGGGGGCACCCTCAGGGCACTATAGTGCCAGGAAAACGAGTATGTTTTCCTGGCACTATAGTGGTCCTTTAAGCAGTGCTAACCCACCTGCAGCCCTTTTCCAATTAGGGTCAGCTGCATCTAATTAGTAGGCTGTAAAAGCCAGCCCTGCCTGAAACCTAGTATCTGGTCATTTTGCCTGTTTGGTGTTTCCTGCCAGTCAGCTACTGACTGAGTTCCTGGATTCTGACCTCTGCCTGATTTACCAACTTTGTTACTCCGCTGCCAGCCAGGGGGCTTCAGTTTCTGTTTGCATTTTTCTGCTTCCTGACCCCCTTCCATGGATTAAGCAGTGCTAACCCACCTGCAGCCCTTTTCCAATTAGGGTCAGCTGCATCTAATTAGTAGGCTGTAAAAGCCAGCCCTGACTGAAACCTAGTATCTGGTCATTTTGCCTGTTTGGTGTTTCCTGCCAGTCAGCTACTGACTGAGTTCCTGGATTCTGACCTCTGCCTGATATACCGACTTTGTTACTCTGCTGCCAGCCCTGACTTCTGCTTCTCGTCTGACCCTGCTTTTGGATGTTCCCTTAATCTGTACTGTGTTTTGGATTTTGCTTGCTTCCTGTGCCATCTCCTGCAACTGGGCTCCAACTCCTAGTAAACTGTTCCATAAGTCCTTAGGTGACTGTTTCAAGTATTATGATTATTATTGCTGTGGAGATCTTTTATACGCTCAGACACACCAACAATATTGAGTTCCTAGACAATAGGAACATAGAGAGTTGACCCCAATGTAGCGTCTGCCCCTCTAAATATGAACACATGGGAGTTAGAATAACTTATTATTATAAATTATTTATTAGATGAGCACGTGAATCTCCACAATTGCTTACTTTCAGGTACAAAGGTTGGGGTATTTCTTCTCTTTTCTGTCTATAAGAGACTCTACATTCTGGACAAGTAACTGATCATCGTAGATATTAGTCTGTATGACAATTTCCCCCAAAATTTGCCCCAGGAACAGCATAAACTCTTGCGGGCAATAGGAAGACAGGTCAGAATATATGCCAAGCATTGCAGTGCAGGGATATCAGGAGTAAAATCATTATCTGGTACCCAGTCATCTGCACCATGGACAGCTCCAGAGGCATCAGTGAATTCTACTATCAGCCCTTTAGTATCAGGCAAATAGTCCCAGTCACCCACGTCTTTCTCTGGGTCTGTTGCCTGGGAGTGGTCCACTATAATTCTATTAGCCTCCTCGGCAGTAATCTTCCTAGGCATAGTTTGCAAATTTAACTTTAATTAAATAACGTCTTTTTTTTGTTAAGCTTTTGTTTATTACTTTTAACTGCTAACAACACTAAATAAAGGGGGTGTTGACACATTTTAATCACGCTTCCTTTACAAGATCACTTTGTATCACACTGATCCGTATTATAAGGTCCTTATCAAAATGTCCTCTGTATACAGCTGCTGATGTTAAATAACTAGGCCATTCCATTCTGACATAGGTAACATACTGTGATGACAGAAAATGTTGGCTCTGGCAGAGTTAATACAATTTATTGCATTTTAAAAGTCAGACACCAATTGACTTTTTTATAGCATAGTTTGAAGGCAGTAGCATATTTGTTGAAGTAGAATAACATTCATTTATAGTCATCAAATTCGGTCTTTTGCACTCACTATCTAGGTAAAAGCAGGGAAGCATTATAAGAGCGGGGATTGACTTGGTTGGGAATGTGTTCTGAATGTTGCCATCTAGCTCAATAATTTGGTCTGTAAAGCACCATTTTTAATTCAGATTAAACCAATTTTGCCAACGTTAGCAAGTATTGAGTATGTACTATATTCTTTGCATTTTAGTTTTTTCCTTTTTCCCAGCGAAATTATAATCATATGTCCTTAACAAAGGGTAACTTAAGAATCAGGAATTATTTTTTCCTCTGGTGCATTATTTGCTTATACCCCCTAATGCTTTGCACATTTTGAAAGGAACAAATGATTTGGCATACAACAGGCGCCTGTGAACATCTATATTCAGACATCACTGACAAAACAATTTCTACAGTACATTTTGCTACAATCGTTTATTTTTTCTACTTCTAAATTAAGTATGATTTAACCAAGATGCTGAAGTCAAAGTCTTTGTTTATTAGCATGATTGTTTTATTTGTGAAAGCATTTTAGTTTACCATATGCGTAATTAACCCGTTGTGACTCAGAGGTGAGCAGCTAATAACTTGAAAACCAAAGTAACGGGCCAGTTTGCCATTTGATTTTCATAATTTTTTTTATATATTTTTTTTTGGACAGTTAATGAGGAAGTGGAATTTGATGGAGAGTGAACTTTGCCTTCCTTGATCAAAACATGTTATTGTGAATAGAGCGCTTTGAAACTTTTTAACCTTTTAATGACAGTGGACAGACAGTGTATGCGATAATGCCAGTCTTGCTGTGATTAATAATGTGACAAACGCTCCTTACCCTGAATATTTGCCATGAACTCCTAGAGGAGTGTGGAAGCTGGCCTTCTGCCCACCGACTATGGGCCATATACATTGTGCCAAACTCCCTATTTTCCCTTCTGTTCGCAAGACATTTCCCTCCTGGTTCGTGGTATATAGTTTCACGAACAGAAATACATTTCCCCAGTTCGGCAGTTACAATCTACCGAACACAGACTACCCCCTGGCTCATTAACTACAAAGAAACCACAGACTTAGGTGCTCTCCTTGTGTGGCCGCGATTTGTATAACCGAACATGGGTGTCCGCGGGGAGGGGTCAAGGGGGGGCACTTGCCCCCCCCATGGATTTTTCAGCTTGTGCTGGTATTTTTCTTTTGAGATTCAGAATACACTGCAATACTGTGTGTGGAGAGAGGCAGGGATAGGAAACTACATCCCTGCTTCTCTCTCCTGACTGAATCTTCAGAGGAGCAGCACAGATCAGGTAAGTGAGAGATGGGGGGGCAGCCTACAGATCAGGTAAGTGAGGCATGGAGGAGGGGGAATCCTACAGATCAGGTAAGTGAGGGATGGGGAGGCAGCCTACAGATCAGGTAAGTGAGGGATGGGGAGGCAGCCTACAGATCAGGCAAGTGAGGGATGGGGGGACAGCCTACAGATCAGGTAAGTAAGGCATGGGGGGGGGGCAGCCTACAAATTAGGTCAACTGGCACTCTAAGCCAATCAGTAGCTCACATTCATAAAAAAGTAAAACATTTTTATGAACTGGGAACTAGCGGTCAGCTGACTCAACCAATCAGACGTCAATCTGCACTTCCTGATACTCTGTTTCAGAAGCCGAATACCACTGAGAGACCAAGAGATCTGGAGGAAGTCTTTGGGGTTAAACCATTTGAGAGTGGTTTAACCCCTTAAAGGAAAGAGAGCACCCAGGGACCTCCTGGCATCATAGCATTTTCATTTAGATGAAGTTGTTATGGTGACCAGAATGCAGTGGTGTATCCTGGTTTTGTGCTGCCCTAGGCAGGGCAAAACTCAGACGCCCCCTAATTCCCCCCCCGCGCGCGGCCGCCACCCATCCCTTCCCCCCGCCCCGCCTTCTAAATACACACACACACATTCACTGACAGATACGCATGCACTAGCTAACAGAAACACACACTCACTGACACACACTCACTCACTAGCAGATACACACTAGCAGACACACACACTCACTGACACACTCATAGGCAAACATATACACACACAGTCAGACACACACACACAAACAAACACTCACTCACAGACACACACTCACTAGCAGACACAAACTAACAGACACACACACACACTAACAGACACACTCTAACAGACACACACACTCACATTAACACTTTTTTTTTTAACCTCTCCCCCCCCCCTTACCTTTTGGGACTGCTGGGGGGGTAAGGGGTTCTCTATCTCCCTGGGGGTCAAGTGGCTGCTGGGCGGGCGGCTGGCGAGGGAACACTTGCCCTGAGCACTTTGCTCAGCTTCCTCGCGCGCCTCACAGTGAGGCTGGGAGTCGGAATATGACGTCATATTCCGGTTCCCAGTCTCACTCTGCGGCGCATGAGGGAACTGAGCAGACCGCTCAGACGAAGAGCTCCCTCGCCTGCCCGCCCGCCTGCCCGCCCAGCATGTCAGTTAGCCACAAGGCTAACAAGGCATTTGCCCTGGGCATTTGGGGGGCGGCCTTTTTAGCCGCCCCCTGGAAAATGCCGCCCAAGGCAAATGCCTTGTTTGCCTCGCTGCTAAAACGCCCCTGCCAGAATGTTCCTTTTAATTTGATTAAAGGAACACTATCGTGTCAGGAATAAATACACTCTATTCACCCTGGCTTTAGTGATGACTATGCCCCTCCCCTTTATGACACTTTCAAAAAGGGGCCAAAATTCCTGCGAACGTCCATGTAACCGAACAACACATGCTGGAGAAAATGGCGGCGATCTCGTCGCACGAATGCAGGCAGTGGGAGTTGGTCGTTGAGTGTCTGGAACTATAAGTCAGACACTCGACCTCGTAAACACAGGTAAAATGACACGACCGCCTACTTCTTTCCACGACAAGCCAGGAGATCGCTGTTTGGTTAGGATTCTTTGCATGAACAAGGCGAACAATCAGTCACTACCTATGAGCCAGGGGAACCGTTCGACAGTTTGTTTGTATGGAACTCATGAAAGTGACCGACCGCTACCACTTTTTCTCTGGAACTAATTTGGGCAGAAGCCACGTGTGCTGTCGGTCAAAACTTTACCCCGGTGGGGATTCAGCTGTGTTAGTGGGATCTGAGCACTATTTGGACAACTTGGGCCCTCAGATCCAGGCTATCTGGAGATATAATATGTGTTATATGTATTTTTAATATTTTATGTTTTATATTTTGTAATTCTAGTGCCTGGGAGATAATTAGTTTAAGCAAATGACACTAAATTATCTTTCAGACACAGAGACTCCTGGGCGTGTTTTGGGAGTGTCCTATACGTGTTGTGGGAGTGCTTTTCTATGTTACTGCTGGAGACTCCCTGCTGGGGATCTGTGTATATAAGCTTGCCACTGAGCCATAGAAACAAGTCTTCTTGTACTCTTCATTGAGATTAAGTAGTATGGATGCCTATAATGTCCCTTTAACACAATGTATTGAGTACAGATATTAGCTTAAATTTAGTCTACAAAAACTACTACTACTTTAAATAAATATCTTTATCTATTTTTTTCAATATATTTTCATATACTTTTTTTTTTAATATATATATATATGTAAGTCCTTCTATTAGATATTTGCAAATGTAAGTCCTCTCAACCTAAAGACTGGAGAAGAAAATTGTCAAAATGTATTTAGCTGCCATATAATAGGAAATTATGGATGCCAAATACAATAAAGTGTATTATACTAACTAATAACAGACTGATATATGATTAACAGACTGATCTTGGCATTCTTGAGCATCGCATACCAGATCAATTCACAATTGAATCTAATCTCCATTCTGTGTGTTATTCAAAATCCTCTAGAAATAGTATGCTTGAGTTATAAATGTGCAGCTAGGGAGTCCAGATCACTGGTCTATTGACACCTCCCTGTTCGTATTGTTAAATACTAGACACAAATTAACTTCAGCCAAATCACTTTTTCAGAAAAAATATTAGATTGGGTAGTCCAATAGTCGTCCATTTGGTGGTTTGGCTCTTTCGAATATCGTCTATACAAAATATTCGGGAAAACTATTCAAATGAACCGAAAGGACACAATAATGGGCAAATCAGTGTACTGCGATATATATATATATATTTATTGAATAGTAATACTATATTTTTTGTCTGTCTCCTAACCAACAAACATCTTTGTTTTCCACATTAATCATCAAATTTTTTGGAATCACAAAGGGAACTGAGAATCACAAATCAAACAAACATGCTCGTCCATTGCTGAAGTTCCTTTTTTTGGTTGTACATCCCTATGATGCTTCTGAGTTATGGAATTACGACGATTTGCCAATCGGACAAATTGCAGTTTGGATGAAATTCAATGTGCAAGTCTATGAAATAGTATTAATGTCTGTTCTCAAAATGCTTGCTATTAGCAAAATGCATACTTTGTAATTTCAACCACATTTGCACTGATATTCAGTTAACTTTCAAAATTAGCCGTATCTCTTTCCAAGTTTGCTAATTCCCTTGTTCACAAGCAAGAATTACCCTCATTCATTCACTTGGTCCTCCTGACAGAAACCAGAGAAATTTCACTCATAACTCTAAGACTCCTTAATCCCAAGTCATCCTAACAATGGCCAACCCTAAATGTCCCCTTAACAGTGCTCTTACCTTAGCACCTTTTTCTTTTCTTTTTTCTTTATAGGGAACCTTAGAGGAATTTTTTAGCCAAGTAGGAGAGACTCTGGCTGAATGAAAGAGAATTTTCAGTAGCAAATTCAATATGTAGTAAATATTGGCTATTTCAGAGGCATACTAATGCCACATTAGCGATAAAATTTCCTGAGAGAATTTTCCAATGTTTACTCATTATTTATCCTTTTATTTTCTATATAAACCATCACTTTCCTAAATTATTTAAGTTTACTGGCAAACACTTATGTTTAGCAGGGTTTGCTACATATTGTCTTAAGATGAAAAAAAAAAACAAAACCTGTGAAACTCGTTTTCTCTCTAATTCTTATTCATGTCAGTGATTTTAATAGTACCAAATGACACTTCGAAGAAAGGGTCCACATGGTCCCTGGCGCTGCTTCTTTCTATGACATGGCACTTTAGCCTGTCAGTCCTATACCTAGCCTTCATAGGGATTTCCTTGACATCCGTGGAAGCCGTGCAATGAATACTCAAGCCACATTTTTGATTGAAAATGCTCAAGACACAAACTCCTGATGCAGTGAAGCAAATATTAAGAGGCTTACTGAATATATAAATATATATTTCCCTGCTTCTTTTAGAACCCCTGTGCTCAATGAACCAAAACAGAAATCCATTTTGACTGATAAGCAGTGAGTGATATTGATTGCATTAATATTTCACTGCGTGATATGAAATTGCCTCTATTCATTAGCCCCAAACATTACATCTTTACATTAAGACTTACGGTGCAAATGCAATATTCATTTACATTGACAGTCCATCTCTAAGTAGTCTCTGTTTTGTCTGTTCCATGGCTGGTTGTAAAGTGTGTAAAGGTGTGTGAAATTAAAAATCTTTAAGAGGTAGCCAACATGTTATTTTCTTTTCTGTTAAAGGGTTACTTCACCCAAAATACATATTTTCATAAACAACTGTTTCTGGTTAAAATAACCTTTCCCCTTATTGTCCACGACCTTTCCCCCAAAAAAAACAAAATAAAAAGCAGAAAACAGCTAAAACTGAGTTCAAGTTCTCCACCAGTTTGGTCTTCTTCCAGTGACGTCAGCCCCCTCCAAAGGAGAGAGAGGGAAGAAGATCTATAAACATTGACTGCAAGGGTGAGAGGGGTTGCATGGGGGCGATGCTCCAACCCCAAGGGATATCTGGTGCCATTATGCTATTGCGTGCTGGCATCAAACAGTTTTGCATAGAACTAACATTAACCACCAGGCAATTTAGTTCCAGGCTGGCTAATTATGTCTCTATGATGCTGCTGCATCCATCCGCAGAGGGGTTAGTCTCCATATGTTTAGCGTTTCAAAGTTAAACTCTGTGCATACATGCTCCAGACACCATGCCCACTTCAAATCAATGAAGTGGGCATTGTGCTTGGAAAAACCATTTAACCATATATTCTGTTCTAGTTACCTTTGTCCAGCCGATTTGTGTTATTCAGCTGAAGAGAACAAGATTGGCTTTGTATGATCTTTATAACTAACCTGGATTTTGATAAACAAATGCAGAAAGTCACCTACCATGAAGCTAATGTTGCTGTAAATTAGTTAGAACCCTAACATTAAAAAAAACGTAAAATTAAAAAAATTAATCTTTAAATGCCTTAAAAAAATGAATTGCAGTGTTTTATTTAGCATGTCCGAAAAATGGCATGCCCATTTGTTGAGTGGTGTGTTGATGGTCAGTTCAGCTTGCCAAGAAAAATCTTACTTTGTATTTGTAAGCTGACATTATAATTAACGAGCCCAGGAGAACATTTGTTTCCAGTTATTGTTTCAATGGATGTATGTTTGACGGAGCATCATGTTCTCTTGCAGTTAATTAAAAAAGTTGTTTTTGTCCTTTTGATTGCGCTTTCTCATATTTTTATGTGTGATAGCTGTTTTAGGAAGACTTAATTAGTTTGTAATAGCTGTTCGGACTTCACTGAAAGCAGTGTGTTTATCGAAAGCTGGCAAGGCACAGAAACTTGCAGGGATATATTTATTATCTTGGATTTGTTCACCAAAAACATAAAATGTTTTATATACACAAAACAGCTTATGCATTGATCAGGCTTAAAATGACACTCCAGTCTCTGAAGCACATCAACTTGTTAGCTACATAACGTCTCTAGCTTACTTAATAAAACTGCTAATTTCAAGAGCAATACGAACTTTCTAAAAACCCCTTAGTAACAACTGGCTTTCCTGCACTACGAACTATTATGCAAACTGTGATTGAGACAATGAGAAGGTTTAAATTGGACACAAGTCATCAGTAATGATGACTTCACAGGAGGCAGAACGGCATTGCATTGAGGAGACTAGAATAAAAATTACCGGTAGTTTAATTTTAAGTCTTGCAGTGCCTACATTTTTTGAGGGGTAGTTATCAAATGGGATGCTCCCAAAAAAATGTTTTAATACATAACTGAAAAAATAAAAATGAAAAGCTAAATGTAGCATGTGCAATTATTAGGACACCATTCCAATTTTCAGAACTTTAATTGTTGAGATGAACTAATTAGACCTTCATAGTAAAGTGATAAACTTAACTTATTTGTCTCTTGGAACTTCCCTGAGTGTTATGCTTGCACTCTCCTACCATGGGCTTTTCTGAGCTTATTGAGGATCTGAATAACTGACTCTTATAAATTAGTGGAAGGTTATTAAAGGATATTTAAACATGTTCTATTTCAAAAATGTTATTAAGAATTAGAAGTGAAATTTAAGAGAAACTGTTGAAGTCAAGACCAAATCTGAAAGAAAAATCTCGAATAGACATGCATGTAGGCCAAGCATGTCAAACTGAAAGGCTAACATGGGCCAAATAAACAAGGTTTAATTTTATGTGGGCTGCAATAAAACAAAAACTTAGAAAAGTACAGTATAAAAAAGTTGCCTGACACTGGATGTCCTCACGCTCGTAGGGCTTCAAAGTAAACAAAAGAGCAAATTTATTTTAAGAAGACGTGCATTTGCATATAACCAATGTTTCAGTCCAACTACCTTGACATATTAAGAAAAGTTTGGGAATGGAACTGAATTGGTGAATGTATGCTGTTGCACAGCTGTAAAAAACTAATTACGTTATCTTGTTGATTTTGAAGTATGTTCTTCACTTTAGCTGAGATCATCAGACTTGGTGATCTCAGCCAATCCAATGCTTTCCCATAGGAAAGCATTGTGAGGTTATTGTGCATGTGTGTCAAAAAGCTGCTTGGCTAATTGGCACCTCCATGGGGAGCGTTCAGCACCTCCATGCAGACCCAATCTAATACACTGCCCTCCCTCCACTTTAATACACATCCCCACCACCCAATCTAATACTCTGCCATTTAATCTAATACACTCTCTCCACTCTGATTGAATACACTGACCCTCCTCCTAGCACTCTAATTTAATACACTGCCCCTCCCTTCCCCAATTTAATACACTGCCCTCCTCCGTCCCCTTTTAATACACTGCCCCCTCCCTCCACTCTAATACACCTCCCCCCACTCTTCTACACTCCCACTCCTACCTCCCCAGATTAATACACTGCCCCGTCTCCTCAATTAAATACATTGGCCCCCTCCATCTCCCAAAATTAATACACTGCCGACACCCTCCCCTAATTTTTAATACACTGCCCCCTCCCTCTTTCAAATGAATACACCCTCCCCAATTTAACATACTACACAGGAAGGTCTTCCAAGCCCCTCTTCCACTACCTTAAGATTAGCCACTCGCTCTTATTTGTTCAAGCAGACCAGACGCTCCTCTGGCACTGAGAGCAGGAGGGAAGGGGGAGTGGGTGGCCTGCAAGAGCACGCGATTGGCCGTAAGAGGGAAGACAAGAATCAGACAGGAAATATCATTCCTGTCTTGCGGCTGGTCGCAGCCACAGGGCAGGTGGGCAACAAAAATAGCCATTGTGGGCCTCATGCGGCCCCGCAGGCTGCAAGTTTCACATGCTAGATGTAGACTAATTAGGAAAGCAAAACAAGACCTCTCTATCACAGCAAAGTATCTGTCTGCAGGAAGATTTAGCTGGCACTTGATTAGTGAAACACTAATCCACTATGCAGCACAGTGTTTGTAAAATGAGGGCTAAACCCCAACACTCAAAGAGCAATGAGTATCCTATATTATAGAAAAATGTATGACTGAATACATAAAGTCAGGTGCATAATGTTTGCTTCAAATGCAAAAAGCCAAGTAGGGACAGAAAAAAACGAATCTAGGAGTACATTGCGACCACCAAGAAAGGAACATCAGTCTTCTGTCAGCAATAGTCACAGTACATATGGGATATTAGGTAGCATGCTTAAGTGGTCCTTAGTCTGGCTGGGCTTAATGCATGAAAGTAGAGTATATAGACTGCAAGTAGACAAGAGTCATCAGGGAGTGGCCAAGTTCAAGGATTAGAGTCAGTCATGAGAACGGTTAAACAAAACGGTTAAACAAAATTCAGAGATTCCAGAGGTCGAAATAGTTGCCGGGTCAAAAATCTAAAGCACACAAAAGTAAAAATTTACTCTCCGGTAATAGAGACTATGACAGGGTAGAGGGGAGTCGTCATTTTAGCCTTATATAGCCCTAGACTGTATAATTTGGCCTGTGTCAATAATGATGCCAAAATATACGTAACTTTTGTCATTTTAAAGATGTGTACTGGCATGACGTCTGAAAATTACTCAAGCATCATAGCATATAATGGAGTGCCTATATAGTTACATAGCTGAAAAGAGCCTTGCGTCCATTAATTTCAGCCTTCCTCACATTTGTTTTTTTGCTGTTGATCCAAAAGAAGGCACCCAGTTTGAAGCACTTCCAATTTTGAAACAAACTAGGGGAAAAAATTCTTCTTGACCCCAGAATGGCAGTCAGATTGGATTAAGCAGCTATTACCCTACATTGAAAAAATGATATCCTTGAATATTTTGTTTTTGCAAGTATGCATCTAGTTGCTGTTTGAACATCTGTATGGACTCTGATAAAACCACTTCTTCAGGCAGAGAATTCCACATCCTTATTGTTCTTACAGTAAAAATACCTTTCCTTTGCCTTAGACAAAATCTTCTTTCTTCCAGTCTAAACGCATAACCTTGTGTCCTATGTAAAGTCCGGTTTGTGAATAGATTTCCACACAATGCTTTGTACTGGCCCCCGAATATATATCGAGCAGTCCAGATCAATGAAAATACCTTAGTGTCGAAAAATTACACAAAAATGAAGCACTGTGTCAATACGCTTGCATTTGTGCCCAGAGTACACTGGAGCCATGACAGTACAATGGTCGTGCATAAGCAGAACAGGACATGTTAGGGAGAATGCAGGCAGCATGATTTTGAATTTGTTGAAACTAAGAAATGGAGTGTTTTGGAAGGTCAAGTAAAAGACTTACAGTAAGCAAATTTTGATGAAAATGTTGGTAAGGAGTTTTGCAGGAGAGAAGGTCACTAATAGGCAGATTGCATGAATATTCAAAAGATGAAAGTGGCAAAGAGAAGTGACAGTGTGTTTTTTCACAGAATAATGAGGTGTCAAAGATGGTTGTGAACTCTGGGTGAGATAGTGAGAGGAGTGGGATGTGGAAAGGATGTAGTAGGCAGGGTGAAGTTAAATGGACACTATAGTCATTCAGATCACTTCAGCTCATTGAATAGTTCTGGGTGCAGTGTCCATGTCCCCATTAGTCCTGCAATGTAAATCATTGCAGTTTTTGTGAAACTGCAATGATTACTTTGCATGACTAAGACTGCTTTTAGTGACTGTCTATCAGGCAGTCACTAGAGGCGCTTCTGGGATTTAAATAACTCTAAGTCCCTTAAACGATGCTGGACGTTCTCACGCTCTGCATGAGGCCATCCAGCGTCAGTAAGAGCCCCATAGGAAAGCATTGATGCAATGCTTTACTATGGAGAGGGTCTAATGCTCTTGCACAACTCGCCACGTATGTGGATTATGTACCCCTATCGACTGATGTTGGAGAAAGCGGAACGCCAACCCAGCACCAAGGGACATCAGATAAGTGAATACAGTTTTTTGTTTTTTTCAACCCTTTATTATTAGTGGGGGGAACAGAGGGCACTATAGTGTTAGGAATACACTATATAAGAATACTTTTAAAGGTGCATTGAAAAAGATTATTTCAGTTTCGACTGACTTCATATGTAATAAATGTACAGACATCCATTGGGCAACATCAGAGAGGCAAGCTGAGAAGAGGGAGAGATTGTGTGCAAAAGAAGGGACATAGAAGAAGATCTGTAAACAAATGAGCAATGACGCAATGAGAGGATACTATATAATAATAGAGGGTTGTGAATACACACACTATATAAGCAAAATTCTGTTACACAGCACCTCCTCCCAGTGTTCATCTAGGAGCATGCTGCAAAGTTATTTAACCCAGCACCTCCTTCCAACGTTCATATAGACTCTAGAAGCATGACCCCTTCTTCTTGGTAGCTTGGTGGAACACCTTACTTCTTATATTTCTTTTTATATTAGGATATTGCATTGAAAAGCAGCTTCCTGATGTAAAATTTAAAATAAAACATTATGATTATCACTTTTAGTGACTTCTCTTTAAACTCCATGTGACCTTGTTTTGAAAGAATATTCAAAAAGCTTTGTTCAGCATGATACTATTCAAAAAGTGTCTTTACTGGGCCTGATATTCTAAAGTCCTGGCCCCCTGAAACTTCAGTTTTCGTCAGGTTAGTCCTGATTTTCAGGTTCTATCCAGCCATCCCTACTTCGTCCCCTGTTGTCCTGTTTTTGGGGACACCAGTGAACTTTCCCCAACAAGCATAGCACAAACACATCTAAGGTCACTAGGACCTTGCAGAGCTTACTGAACTTTCTGCCTCTGGTGTGCCACTCTCCTTGATTGTAAGGCAGCCTGGTATGCATTCATACCAGGATGACCTGTCAACAGGGCCGGCGCATCCTATAGGCGACTTAGGCAGTCGCCTAGGGCGCCCTGGCCCGGGTGCACTAGATTTGGGTGACCGGCAGGAGGGAAGCGCACAGCCAGATCTCATGAGACACATGGTCTGCAGCTCTGCACATAGCGGAGCTGCAGACCTGTGTCTGCGATTGGCGCTCTCCAGCCGGCAGACTGGAGGGGCCTCGCACCCGGTGGCATACAGAGCAAGCCGCCGGGCCCCCTTCTGGTGTCGGGTCCTCGGTCACTAACACGAGGACCTGACACAGTCTGCCCTAAGGCGATTTAGGTGGCTGCGAGGCCTTAGATGGCTGCCTAAATTGCCTAATTAGAGAGCCGCTCTAACCACTGTCTAGCACCTGGTATTAAAACAGTGATTAGATTAAAGGAGTGCAAGGAAAGATTTAACTGTGTGTGTGTGTGTGTGTGTGTACACACATACACATTACGTGGCACAAGGACTTTTTTTCCAGGGCTGCTTTGAATTTCCAGTCCGGCCCTGCCTTGCATCCCATTTATCTCACATTAAAGGGCCACTATAGTCACCAGAACCATCTACAGCTTCATGTAGTGGTTCTGGTGTCTATAGCCTGTCCCTGCTGGCTTTTTAATGTAAACGTACTGCCTTTTCAGCGAAAAGACACTTTGTGCAGAACTGGCATTGGCCCATATGGCAGATCATATGGGTGGGGCATTGTGATGTCACATGGTGGGCAGAACATATGGGGGGGGCGCGGCACACTTGTTTGCCTAGGACGGTAAAAATCCTTGCACCTGTCAATTATTGGGAGGCCCACCACTTACCAGAGAGGCCTGCCCTCTTTTGGGCATTTCCAGTGACACGAATCATGTTTCTGGCTAAATATTAAATGCAAATTTCTTTTTTTTTTTTCAGGCCTTAGTTAACTGGGACCCAGTGGACCACACAGTACTTGCAAATGAGCAAGTGGATGAAAATGGATGTTCATGGCGCTCCGGTGCAAAAGTGGAACAAAAATATCTGAAGCAGTGGTTTCTTAAAACAACTGTGTTTGCAAAGGTATTATCCTAAAGGAAAGCTTACTGTGCCTTTAATTCAAAAACCATAATTAAAAAAAATTACTTTCCAATCAGTAGAACTTTGTTGAATTTGTTTTAATTTTAAAATGTTGTAAAAGAGTAATTTTAATGTTTTAACATGTAAAATTAACCACTATAACATGTAGGCTTTATGAAAATACGCACTGGGATCATATATGATAAAAAAAGGAGGAAACTGTATTCTTTGTATGCCCTTTGTCCAGTATCCAGCCATACGTTTCAACAGAATGAGTAACATAAAACACAAGGCTCATATGACTACTATATTTGTGTGCCAAATAAATTAGTGTGTGAGGGAGCCAGGGGGAGTGGGCAGTGTGGGAGGATGACGATAGGGAAGGGGCAGTGGCAGTGTGGAAGGTTGACAGTGGGGAGGGTGGCAGTGGCAGTGTGGGAGGGTGAGAGTGTGGAGGGAGGCAGTGACAGTGTGGGAGGGAGACGGTGGGAAGGGGGCAGTGTAGAAGGATTGCAATGGGGAGGGGGCAGTGACAATGTGGGAGGGAGATAGTGGGGAGGATGGCAGCGATAGTTTGGGAGGGAAACAGTGGGTAGAGTGAGAGTGGGGAGGGGAGCAGTGGCAGTGTGGGAGGAAAATAGTTCGGAGGGGGCAGTGTGGGAGGGTGACAGTTGGGAGAAAGCAGTGACAGTGGCAGTTTGGGAGGGAGACAGTGGGGAGGATGGCAGTGATAGTGTGGGAGGGAAACAGTGGGGAGGGGGACAGTGGCAATGTGGGAGGGAGACAGTGTGGAGGGGGGCAGTGACAGTGTGGGAGGATAACGTTCGGGGGGTGTAGTGACAGTGTGGGAGGGAGACAGTAGGGAAGAGGGCAGTGATAGTTTGGTAATAAAATGGTGGGTAAGGGGGCAGTCTGTTGTGCCTAATCATTAAATTCATGAACGCCAATATGCAAAAAGTAATAATAATCAATACCTAATAAGGTTTAAAACGATATTGGCGGGCACACATCCCAGTTCGAATGAGTATCTTGAACTATAGGAAAGAGAAATCACACAGAGACCACGTTGAATATAAGAATTCACACTACTTCAGTGGCAGTGTGGGAGGATGACAGCGGCGAGGGGGACAGTGGCAGTGTTGGAGAATGACAGTGGGGAGGGAGCAGTGTGGGAGGATGACAGCGGTGAGAGGGACAGTGGCAGTGTTGGAGAGTGACAGTGGGGAGGAGGGCAGTGGACGAGGAAGACAGTGGGGAGGGGGGCAGTGGGCGAGGAAGACAGTGGGGAGGGGCAGTGGCAGTGTAGGAGGATGACAGTGGGGCAATGGCAGTGTGGGAGGATTACAGTGGGGAGGGGGGCAATGGCAGTGTGGGAGAGTGACAGTGGGGAGGTGGGAAGTGGCAGTGTGGGAGAGTGACAGTAAGGAGGAGGGCAATGGCAGTGTGGGAGAGTGACAGTGGGGAGGTGGGAAGTGGCAGTGTGGGAGAGTGACAGTAAGGAGGAGGACAGTGGCAGTGTGGGAGGGAGACAGTGGGGAGGAGGCAGTGGCAGTGTGGGAGGATGACCGTGGGGAAGGGGGCAGTGGCAGTGTGAGAGTATGGAAGGGTCACATACATACAGATTAGGACACTTACACATATATACAGATTCGGACACTCACACATATATACAGATTCAGACACTCACACACATATACAGATTCAGACACTCATACAGATTCAGACACTCTCACATACATACATACATACATACATACATACAGATTCAGACACTCACACAGATATACAGTCAGACACTCATACATACATACAGATTCAGACACTCACACATACATACAGATTCAGACACTCACATACATACAGATTCAGACAGTCACACATACATACATATTCAGACACTCTCACATACATACCTACATACATACAGATTCAGACACTCACACATACATGCAGATTCAGACACTCATACATACATACAGATTCAGACACTCATACATACAGATTTAGACACTCATACATACATACATACTGATTTAGACACTCATGCATACATACAGATTTAGACACTCATGCATACATACAGATTTAGACACTCATACACACATACAGATTCAGACACCCACATACATACAGATTCAGACAGTCACACATACATACAGATTCAGACACTCTCACATACATACATACATACATACATACATACAGATTCAGACACTCACACAGATATACAGATTCAGACACTCACACATACATGCAGATTCAGACACTCTCACGTACATACAGATTCAGACACTCATACATACATACAGATTTAGACACTCATACATACATACAGATTTAGACACTCACACATACATACAGATTTAGACACTCAGACATACATACAGATTTAGACACTCACACATACATACAGATTCAGACACTCACACATACATACAGATTGACACTCACACATACATACAGATTGACACTCACACATACATACAGATTCAGACACTCACACATACATACATACATACAGATTCAGACACTCACACATACATACAGATTCAGACACACACACATACATACATACATACAGATTCAGACACTCACACATACATACATACATACATACAGATTCAGACACTCAAACATACATACATACATACAGATTCAGACACTCACACATACATACATACATACAGATTCAGACACTCACACATACATACATACAGATTCAGACACTCACACATACAGATTCAGATCCTCACACATACAGATTCAGATCCTCACACATACATACATACATACATACAGATTCAGACACTCTCAAGTACATACAGATTCAGACACTCATACATACATAGTGTGGCTTGGCACCTAGTATCATTCGGCTTGAGGTAAGAGTGCAAAAGTTTAGACTGTTCTATATATATATATTTTGACACTTTGGGCTGCGACACAAAGGTTAAAATAACTTAAAATGTCCAGAAATACAACAAAAAAAGGAAAATAAAATAAAAGACCTTGTAATTCACACCAAATGGTGTCTTTGCTGTATGTTCAGAGGTGAGATACATTCCCTAAACACAAACATTACATCCCTTACAAACTCACTCTACATCCCCTACACACATACAATACATTCCCTAAAGACATACCACATCCCCTATACATACATACACACACACACACACACACACACACACACACACACACACACACACATAAAATCCCATATACTCATGTGTGCTGCACCCCTTATACACGCAGTCACTACAGCCCCTTTACTAACACACTATATACCTTATGCACTTATGGTGTAGTTTATTGAAATTACAGTACTGGTTGTTTTATTTTTTCTTCTAAATTTCTAGTTAAACTTCTTGTCTTGGGTACATCTTATGTCCCGGTGCATATTATATACTAAAAATCCAGTATATGTACAAATATACGTTATATATTTGGTAGTACAATACAAAGAATATATTTGGTATTATACAGGTGATACTCAAAAAATTAGAGTACTGTGCAAAAGTTAATTTATTTCAGTAATGCGACGTAAAAGGGGAAACTAATATATGAGATAGACGCATTACATGCAAAGCAAGATAGTTCAAGCCGTGATTTGTCACAAGTGCGATGATTATGGTTTACAGCTCATGAAAACCCCAAATCCACAATCTCAGTAAATTAGAATATTGTGAAGAGGTGCAATATTCTAGGCTCACATTGTCCCACTCTAATCAGCTAAGTAAGCCATAACACCTGCAAAGGGTTTCTCAGCCTTTAAATGGTCTCTCAGTCTGGTTCAGTAGGAATCACAATCATGGGGAAGACTGCTGACCTGACAGTTGTGCAGAAAACCATCATTGACAGGGTAAGCCTCAAAAGGTAATTGCGAAGGAAGTTGGATGTTCCCAAAGTGCTGTATCAAAGCACATTAATAGAAAGTTATGTGGAAGGGAAAAGTGTGGAAGAAAAAGGTGCACAAGCAGCAGGGATGACCACAGCCTGGAGAGTATTGTCAGGAAAAGGCCATTCAAAAGTGTTGGACTTTCACAAGGAGTGGACAAGAGCCACCACATACAGACGGATCCTGGACATGGGCTTCAGATGTCGTATTCCTCTTGTCAAGCCGCTCCTGAACAACAAACAACGTCAGAAACCTCTTACCTGGGCTAAAGAAAAACAGACCTGGTTTGTTGCTCAGTGATCCAAAGTCCTCTTTTCTGATGAGAGCAACTTTTGCATCTCATTTGGAAACCAAGGACCCATAGTGGAGAGGCACATACTGCAAAAATCTTGAAGTCCAGTGTGAAGCTTCCACAGTCTTTGTTGATTTGGGGAGCCATGTCATCTGCTGGTGTTGGTCCACTGTGCTTCATTAAGTCCAGGGCCAACGCAGCCGTCTACAAGGAGATTTTGGAGGACTTCATGCTTCCTTCCGCAGACGAGCTTTATGGGGATGCTGACTTTATTTTCCAGCAGGACTTGGCACCTGCCCACACTGCCAAAAGCACCAAAGCCTGGTTCAATGGTTGTGGGATTACTGTGCTTGATTGGCCAGCAAACTCGCCTGACCTGAACCCCATAGAGAATCTATGGGGCATTGCCAAGAGAAAGATGAGACATGAGACCAAACAATACAGAAGAGCTGAAGGCCGCTATTGAAGCACCATAACACCTCAGCAGTGCCACTGGCTGATAGCTTCCATGCCACGCCGCATTGAGGCAGTAATTGCTGCAAAAGGGGCCCAAACCAAGTACTAAGTCCATATGCATGCTTATACTTTTCAGAGGTCCGATATAGTTCTATGTACACTCCTCGTTTTATTGATTGCATGTAATATTCTAATTTACTGAAATTGTGGATTTGGGGTTTTCATGAGCTGTAAGCCATAATCGTCACACGTATGACAAATCACGGCTTGAACTATCTTGCTTTGCATGTGATGCGTTTATCTCCTATATTAGTTTCCCCTTTTACGTTGCATTACTGAAATAAATGAACTTTTGCACGATATTCTAATTTTTTGAGTATCACCTGTTAATTGGTTTAACTAGGTTAAATAGAACAATATTTTAAAACAATGCAGAAGTAATTATAGTGCTTCAAGTGTCCTTTTTACCACTTTGATTAAAGAAAAAGAAATTAAACAGTTTTATTATCATTATTTTTTTTCAACCAAGTTCTAGCACTAAAATCACTTTTGCTTTATTTTAAATAGAGATCCTGTATTGTAACATTGAAACCACATATTCTCAGATAATAACGTATTCAGTTTTGAGATCTTCTGAAAGGCAGTCAAAGTGGATGATTTGCTTACATTTTTATATTGGTTGAATACGAGCATATACAAGTGCCTAATCCAATTCTCTATTTTAAAACTAGTGTGAATATCTAATTATAAGCCTTATTGTGACAAATATTTGTAATGGCTACTCCAAAAGTACATTGATAGAAGTGAGAGCAACTTCCAGCATTGTGATTTTAATGAGCATCTTTGAATTTTTGAGATTCTACAGCAGACATCACAAGTTGCCATGACGACTGTTCTCTACATTTGGGCTTTGATGATAATTTCTGTGTTTTGAGGAGTCTTTGTGATTGTCGGCAATTGTTGGACCCTGAGGAATACAGTGAGATTCCTCCCAATGATAGCTAGCATTCCCAGCAGCATAGCAACATTTAACACCAACAGCGCCGAACGTGCATTGTCTACAACACGTACTGCGATAACTGGAAGTGGAAAGTAATTTTTGAGCGCACTCTGTTCCAACTGTTATTCTAAAAGGATCAGGAAAGAAAAAAGATTTTTTTTTTTAAATTTTTTTTTTAACAATGGCATTTTAAAAAATAGGATATGTTTTTATAATTGAAATATTTTACTTTTGACTAAAAATAAATATTAAAATATACACTGAAATCTGTGTGCAAAATCTGATATTTTAAATCTAAAAAAAACTAGGAAGAATGAGGCACAATATATAGATATATTATGGTGAGGGAACCAATTTTGCTAACGTACCCAAAATTTAGGCATGTTGTTATTGTTTTTAAAATCAGAGATATAATTGTTTTGTTTGTTTTACATGAAATGTCAGTCTACATAATTAACATCAGGCTGTGATAAAAACTATACTACAATTTATATGCTTCTGGTGATACTTTTATATGTGGAAACTGAGAGTGTAGAGGTATCTCTGGGAGTTTAATTAAACATTCAAATATACATTAATGGTAGCACAACAGGCAACTAACATAAGCGGTGCGCAGTGATATAAGATGGAATTTGAGGGCAAGCAATTTGCAGAGAGGGTGAAATTACCAGTGTAGAAGATTGGGGCAACTGACATGGAAAAGATAAAGTGGTGACAGAAAGTGGGTTAAGAACTTATAGGAAAAAAAGGAGAGAGTCAAGTGATATGGCAAAGGAGAGAGAAACAGAGTAATGGTGCATGACAGGAAAAATGACAGACAATGGCAAAAATATACTTTTTCTTTTAAATACATTCTACCTCTGAACATAGATTTTCCTTCACACGGGCCTCTAAACAAGGGCAAACTCTTTTATGAATGCCCCAATAAATCTCTTCAGTTTGCCAAAGTGCTTTTGTGAAGAGTGTGTAATTCCCCCCCACCCCCCCCGTAATATAGAAGTGGCAATTTTGATGGGCATTAGTTCTTTTGTAAATGAACCGTGATACACCTACTTAGCTGTCAATAAGACAACCCGGAGGTGTTTCTTTCTGATAGTTTAGCTCTGTGGAAATAGTTTGTATTTCTCTGCAGCATCTATGTTTCCGCAGTTTTTCAGTTCCTTAGCAGAGGGCTTACGGCCTCAATGGACTGTGTAAGCAGTGAGTTATGTGTTTGATATTTTACTACACGCTATAAGTGAATGAGAGTTTTAGAATTCTGGACAATTGATGCTGGTTGAGTTGAGCCACTACGTCTAAAAAATAATTTTTTTATTTCCAATGAGTTTCTAGGTATGAAAGATTGGTTATTAATTTGTGTTCTTAAGTGTTAGAAGTTTTAGCACATAGCACTAAATAATCAAGATTTATTTATTTTGTTTACTTGTAGTCTGCATGCACCAATACTATCTAATTCAGAAGCAGTTCTTAAACTGGGGGTGATAAAGAGATTATGATAATTGAGTTGATTGATAAGTGGATTCATGGGTTGAGGTAAGGGACAGGGAAGATGGGATGGGTAAGTAGCTGGAGTGATGAATGGTTTATGAGAATATGAGTAAAGTAGTTATGGGGCATGGATGAGTGAGGTAATGTGATGAGACTCATGAGGGAATTAAACTATATCAAGGTAACTGATGGTTGATCGAGAGATCTGTGTGGATGGTGGTTGGGAGGGCATTAGGGGGATGGAGGATGTAAAAGGTTTATGAGGGTATCGGCATTAATAGGGATCAGGGAAATAGGGTAATGTAATTATCACAAACAGGGAATACAGGGAATATATTTAATTGGGACTATTGGGCAGAAGTGACAAAGTAATTAAAGAACCTTATAATGGAGTTTAGCCCACGGAATTGCTACATTTAGAGCCAACTCTGGCCTCATGTATAGTAAGACTGACTGAAGACTGAAGGTAAGCCAATACAGTTAGCTTGCCAGGGTATTTACTGATCTCTAACCTTCTACCCACTTTCCTCCTGGAACTTGTGTTGTGTGAATAAATGTTTAGAGATTGTACTATTTATTTAAAGGCATCATCAGCAAAGTTTATATAGCCAAGTAGACAGGGAATGTCAATAATTCTCATTTAGCAGCATTTTATATTTATATATTAAACTCCAATCCAAATTGACATAACCTTAAGACTTTCACATTCTATGTGACTTTTGCCAGTTTGAAAAGTTTGGAAAATGTAAATGTATTCATTTTAGATAAACATCTAGTCAAGCTGTCAACTATACCTCTCACTTAAAACCACACACAAAGTACAAAGTATTTTAAACATGTTAGAGTGAAGTGAACATTGCAATGTTTTTATATATATATATATGTATTAAGGCAGTTTTGCCTGTATTTGTGGGAGGGGCTTAAATTAATTCACTCCCCTATATAAGGGACACCCCTTACCTGACTCATATCGCTTGAGGTCAGCATCAGAATGATTTCCACTTCCGGGTCATTCCAGACGCCATTTTACCTGATTACGCCATGAGGTTTTCTAAGCAGAGCTGTGTCAGGAATCCAGCCACAGGCTTTTCCGGCCTACCACCTTCTTTCTTCAATCTATCGCTGTGGATGGTGTCCAAGTGACTCACAAACCGTAAGTTGACCTACCCGTTACGCCAGGCATCAGTCCCACGGCACCCAGGGCCGTCTTTAACGCGGGGCAAAAGGGGCAGCTGCCCCGGGCCCAGTTGCTCCTGGGGGGCCCAAGGCAGCTGCCTCTTGAGCCCCGCTGGCCACTGCCCACAAATCCGTGTCCCGAAGACTGTTATCCTTCACTATGCGAGCGGCATTGCCGCATAGTGAAGGACCTTACTTGTTGCTCCGCCTCCTTCCCGAACTGCAGCGCGGCACCATCGTGAACGACAGAGCTGCGCCATCCGGAACGGAACTGCAGGTCGGCACCCACTCCAGCCTTGAGCCCAGCTGCCCAACTGATCCTGAGCCTGCTGGAGTCTTCACAACTGTAAGTATTTACATTAGTTAGTTACTGTAATATATATTGTTTTATGGGAGTAAGGGTGGTTAGAGGGGTGGTGAGGGGTGGTTAGAAGGGTGGATGGAGGGGTTAGTAGTACAGTACTATGACATTGTTTAAAATAAAGTAATCTGTTAAATACTATATATTTGTGTCAGAAATTTTGCTTTTTTAATTTTTATAATAATGATACAGCCATTTTATTTAATACTTTTGTGATGATTTTTTTCCCCCTCTATTTTCAAGGGACACTATAGTCACCAGAACCACAACAGCTAAACGTAGTAGTTCTGGTGTCTATAACATGTCTCTGCAGGCTTTTTAACCCCTTAAGACCGGAGGGCGTACTATTACGCCCTATTCTAAGCGGCTCTAAATGCCGCCGGGCGTAATAGTACGCCCTCCGGTCTTTCGGTACTTACCCGGTCGCCGACGATCCCACGCCGGCGATCGCGGTGGGGGGGACTCCCATGGAGCTCCCCGCAGCAAGTCCGTCCCCCTCGAAGCCCCCCGGCCATGTGAGAGTGGGGTCCTTGCGAGGACCCCACAATCACATGGCTGGGGGTAGCTGCCTCCTGCATTGCTAGCAGGGGGGATGCCTGTAATGACAGGTGGTCCCCATGCTGGCTGAAAATAAAATTAAAATAAATAAATAGTGTAAAAAAAAAAAATATATACTTAGATCATATATATATATATATATATATATATATATATATATATATATATATATATATATATATATATGATCTAAGTATATATATATATATATATATACACACACATATATACATACACACACGTACACCGTCTAGGTGTATTTTACTATTATATATATATATATCAAATTACACGTAGACTGATACTGATTAAATATATATATATAATTATTGTTATATATATTTATATATAATATAAAAAAAATAAAAATGTAAATACGTTAAAAAAAAAAATAAAAAAATAAAATAAAATAAATAAATATATAGGTGTGTTATTTCGTTCTAACTGTATTGTGAAATTAATATATATATATATATATATATCAAAATACACGTAGAACGAAATAATATATATCTATATACATAAATATATACATATATATCACTATATATATATATATACCTATATATAAATAAAAATATTTTAAAAAAATTATATAGATATATACACATACGTATATATACATATATTAATTCTACATATATATTTATGTAATATTTTTACATAATTAGGTATCTTAATTACAATTAGCAGGACCTGCCTGACAACCCATATTATAGCACTATATTTAACCCTATAACTTTCCGAGGCACCATAAAACCTGTACATGGGGGGTACTGTTCTACTCGGGAGACTTCGCTGAACACAAATATTAGTGTTTCAAAACAGTAAAATGTATTACAACGATATCGCCAGTAAAAGTGACGTTTTTTGCATTTTTCACGCACAAACAGCATTACACGGACAATATTATTGCTGTGATACTTTTTACTGTTTTGAAAATTACCCCTATGATGGCATACCATTTGCAATAGTAGACAACCCAAGGTATTGCAAACAGGGTATGTCCAGTCTTTTTTTAGTAGCCACTTAGTCACAAACACTGGCCAAAATTGGCGTTATTTGCATTTTTCACAAACAAACAAATACTAACGCTAACTTTGGCCAGTGTTTGTGACCAAATGGCTACAAAAAAAGACTGGACATACCCCATTTGCAATACCTTGGGTTGTCTACTATTGCAAATGGTATGCCATTATGGGTGTAAATTTCATTCCCGGCTACTATACAGTCTCAAAGGCAACGTAACCAATCTGGCGAATTTCAATTTCAAATGTAACATGCTATATTTGACCCTGTAACTTCCCAAAACGCCATAAAACCTGTACATAGGGGTTACTGTTTTACACGTGAGACTTTGCTGAATACAAATATGTGTATTTTATTGCAGTAAAAGCAAACAGTATTATGACATTGACTGTTAAAATGTCATGTAGAACTAAAAAAATCAAAAAAAATCTTATTTTCTCCCATTTTTTTCATATTAAATTATGTTTCATTGCTAAATATTTGATATTAAATGAAAGCCCTGTTTCCCCTGAATAAAATGATATATAATAAGGGTGGGTGCATTTAATATGAAAGAGGTGAATTACAGTTGGACAGACATGTAGCGCAAATGCCAGGTTTTGTTTACATTTTGTTTTGCTCACAACGTATACATTTGGCTCCGTCCTTAAGGGGTTAATGTAAACACTGCCTTTTCAGAAAAAAAGGCAGTATTTACATTACTGCTGAGGAATACCTCTAGTGGCCACTCATCAGACAGCCACTAGAGGTGCTTCTTAATCCAGTGTTGCACAACGTGCAACACTGGTATTCGCGCTAAACACTCCTCATAGAAATGCATTGATTCAAAGCATCTCTGAGGCCACGCATGCGTAGTAGCCTCCCAATGCTTCTCTATGGGAAAGCAGTGGGTTGGGTATGATATACATGTGCATATATGTGACGTGACATTCATGTGCATTGTATTAAAGAGATGATCTGTAATACACTCACAAATTGTACGTTCCTGTGAGTTATATTGCTGTAGAGCTTGTGATACTCACACACTCCACTTTTCTATGCATTTTATTCTGAGGTGATCTGTGATGTACTTGCACATCACTGTGAGTTGTATTGCTGTGGAGCCGTGCGATACACTTCACATTACTGTAAGTTGTATTAAAGGACCACTATAGTGCTAGGAAAACAAACTCATTTTCCTAGCACTATAGTGTCTTTAGGTCCCCCCCACCCTCAGGGTCCCACTCTCGCCAGGCTGAAGGGGAGGAAGCGGTTAAACTCTTACATTTCTCCAGCGCTGGGCTCCCTCGGTGCTGGGGAACTCTCCTCCCTCTTCCGATGTCAGCGCTGAATGCACATGTGCTGCAAGAGCCACACGCAAGTTCAATCAGTCCATAGGAAAGCATTTCTCAATGCTTTCCTATGGACTTTAGTGTCTTCTCACTGTGATTTTCACAGTGAGAAGCGTCTCTAGCGGCTGACAATGAGACAGCCACTAGAGGCTGGATTAACCCTATTGTAAACATACTAGTTTATCTGAAACTGCTATGTGTACAGTTGCAGGGTTAACCATAGATGGACCTGGCACCCAGACCACTTCATTGCGCTGAAGTGGTTTGGGTGCCTATAGTGGTCGTTTAATGTTGGACGAAATCGTTTGATGAAAGAAGAGGAAGCTTCACTGGCGTGCACATTTATTCTTGCGTGTATACATGCATGCACTGGAGTCTTAACCCGTCAGAGAGAAGATCCATGCAACAGTCATGAGCACAGCTACAGAAGGGAAGAGCAGACAAAGCATGGAAGAACAGCGAGAGGAGGAAGGGGATTGGTGTGGCGCATGCTCTCGTTAGATGCCTTCTGTGGGAACTTTTCATCTGTAGTAAGTTAAACAGCATGCTTGGCTGTAACATCAACATTTTAAATATGCAAAAATCCTATTAAAATATATGCATTTTCACTCTATTGACTTTTGTTTATGGAAGTGTCAATCGCGTTTATTTATTCAGGAACCTGACTGCCCTCAACATGTCCAAACCTCTGAGTGGTGCTCAGAAGCGGAAGAAGAAGCAGGAGTTGGAGGAAAAAATATGTAGAATTCCAAAAATAACTGGTTTTCTTTTACCTACAAGTGGATCTTCTGCACAGCCTTCTGCATGTGGATCTTCTAAAGAACATGCTAGTACATGTTCTCAGGAAGAGATTCCTCCTCAAAGTGTATCAGAATATGGCTCTGAAGTCAACACAGTGGATTCCTCTGATCAGCCCATGTCACTAGAAACCACTCCAGTTCCCATGGAAGTTGAGAAACCTAGCTTCCATAATGTTGAAATACAAGACGCAACTGCTGAAGCAGTTGATATACCGCCAAAATCCATGGAAAAGTCAGGTTTCCTAACTGACATTGGTTTGTGGCCCAACTCATCTACTCTTGAGATGCGGGAGTATTGGTCCAAAAATGGAAATTCGTCAGTAAGGAAACCTCTGGAAAAACTGCGCAATGAAGGATTTCCAAAATCATTTAAAGATGGACGTTGCTGTACAGCAGATATGTTTCTTCGTAACTGTCCCAATGGGGACAAAGTTGAAAGGAAGTGGCTTTGTTACTCAAATAACACAGGCCGAATATACTGTTTTGACTGCAAATTATTTAGTTCATCAACAAATGCATTTTCCAGTGATGGCTTCAGCGACTGGAAACATGCCAGTGAACGAATTTCATCCCATGAACAGTCTCAACATCATATACGCGCTGTGATTGATACAGCCAAATTTTCAAAACTGGAAGGTCGGATTGACTATAAAATGCAACAGCAAATTGAAGAGCTGACCACCTATGGGCAAAACCTAGTAAAACGTTTGCTTAGTGTCATCGTTTTTCTTGCTGAGAGAGGATTGGCTTTTAGAGGTGATGATCAGACTATTGGATCCCCACATAATGGCAACTATCTCGGTATTTTGGAATTACTGTCAGAGTATGACGCTTTCCTAGCACAACACATCCAAACAAAGGCAAACAAAGGCAAAGGATGTACAAGTTATTTATCAGCAAATGTCTGTGAGGAACTCATACAAATTACTGGGGATAAGATCTTAGAAGTTGTCATCAGCCGTATTAAAATGGCAAAATACTACTCTGTTTCTGTGGATTCAGCAGAGGATTCTTCTCATACTGACCAACTCACCGTGATTATTCGATACTTAGAAGAAAATCGACCTGTGGAGCGTTTTGTTACTTTTTTACCCTCAACAGGGCATAAAGGAGAAGAAATGGCAGATGCGCTCCTAGCATTTCTTAATAGCGTTGGACTTACCATACAAGAATGCCGGGGACAAAGTTACGACAATGCAAGCAACATGTCTGGCCACTACAAGGGTATGCAAGCAAGAATTCTTAACATGAATAAATATGCTAAGTACATACCTTGTTTTGGACACTCATTAAATCTTGTTGGAAAGGATGCTGCAAATTCGTGTAGTGAGGCTGTAAGATTTTTTAATTTTGTACAAGCTCTTTATACATTCTTTAGTGGTTCAACTCGGCGCTACAAGAAGCTTAAAGACCAGCTTGATATGAGAGGCCTCTCTGTGTCCATGCCAAAAAAGCTAAGTGACACACGCTGGTCATGTCGTGCAGATGCTTGTCAAGCATTAGTCCATGGCTATGACAATATAATGGACATTTTGTTTGAATTTGCAACTGACATTGAAGAAAAATCCGAGTGCCGTAATACTGCAAAGGGACTATTTTATCAAATAAGCAAACTTGAGACAGGGATTTTTGCAGAATTCTGGAACACTGTTTTGCAGCGTTTCAACAGCAGCAGCAAAACTCTGCAGTCTGTTCAGCTGAACCTAAATGCTGCTGTTGGTGTTTTGAAATCGTTAAAAGATTTTATTAATGAACAGCGTACTAAATTTGATGCATTTGAAGAAGCTGGCAAGCGTCTAACAGATACTGAGGAGTATATTGTGGAACACCGCCGTCTTCAACGTCGGAATGTCCGTCAGCAGCCACTTGACTATGGACACAGTGAAGAAGCTCAATTAACGCCAAAGGAGGCCTTTTATGCTAAGGCCTTTCTCCCCTGTGTTGACAAACTTTTAATGTGTCTGGAACATCGCCTAGGAGCCTACAGTGAAGTGTGTGATTTATTTGGTTTCCTTATAAACTTTCCAGCGATGGACTCTGAATCCATTAACATTGCAGCAGAAAAGTTGTCTGCTTTCTACAAGCATGATCTGGGCACAACATTTGGTGATGAACTAATTCAATTTCAGTCATTCATTTCTCTTTTCCTGGATGAAAAACCAGACGATTGCAGCATAGAGCAATTCATGTACAATACAATTAATGACAAGGATGTAAGAGATACTTTTCCGAACACGGAAATTGCTTTAAAAATCTACCTAACTTTAATGATCTCTAACAGTTCAGGTGAACGATCTTTTTCAAAAATGAAATTGATCAAAAACTTACAACGCACAACCATGAGCCAGAGCCGTCTCACCAAACTATCTATAATGTCTGCTGAATCTGATATACTTCGCGGTCTTGATTTTTCCAACATTACAAAGACCTTTGCTGCGCAGAAAGCACGTAGACTCATTGTTTAAATTGCACTAAAATATTTATTTACTATTTTATGTAAAAGTTCTCTGCACTTTACGTTAATGGTTCTCTGCACTTTACGTTAATGGTTGTTAAACTATGTATTCTTTTATAACAGTCTGCTACTGCAGCAGTTGGTGCCTAACAGGAATTATAATAAGGTTGACCATTTAACACTGGTACTTGATTCCCTTTCTCCATATTGGAATGGGAAATGTGCACTTGGATTATACAATAAGGTTTAATATTGTTTATTTAATTGCACTGTTAATTGTTGTATTTTATTTATTTATTTTTTGTGATATTACTAGCCAACATGGTTATTTATTTTATAATTTAAACATAATGTTGATTTGCACTGTTACTGAAAGATATTGTTATTATGCTTGTTCTTCCAACAATGTATAACTTTTAATAAAAATATACCATAAGACCGAGGTTAAAAGAAGCTACAGGTGGCAAGTAGGTCAAGCTAAGGACTTATTTGTGAACCAAAGGACTTATTTGTGAACCAGTTTTTTATGTTTACATTATTAAAGTTTACTACTCTACGAGTTGTGTGTTTTTTTTGTGTGTGTTTTTTTTTGGTATGTGTGTATGTGTTGTGGTGGAGGGCGTGATTGCATGCTATGGTGTGGGAAGGTGGGATCCAGGGGGCCCAAGTAAATTCTTGCCCAGGGTCCAATCAGTATTAAAGACGGCCCTGACGGCACCATGCAAGGGTCAGGTCACTTAACTGCTGCATTTTGTCTAAGTCTGTTCTAAAACCATTGCATGTTCATGCATATCATTCGTTTAAACCCCCTACTGGTCTTTGGGTGTACTACAGACTTCTTAGACATTATCGCATTTCATGTACAAACCAACGAACCACTGCATCTTTGCCTACACACTGACCCCTACCGGTCATTCGGTGTACTACAGGCTTCTCAGACATTATTGCATTTAATGTACAAACCAACGAACCACTGCATTTTTCACCTACACACTGACCCCTATTGGTCATTCGGTGTACAACAGGCTTCTTAGGCGTTGTTTGCATTTTCATGTACAAACCAATAAACCACTGCATTTTCACCTACACACTGACCCCTACTGGTCTTTCGGTGGACTACAGGCTTCTTAGACATTATCGCATTTAATGTACAAATCAACGAACCACTGCATTTGCGCCTACACACTGACCCCTATCAGTCATTCGGTGTACTACAGGCTTCTTAGACATTATTGCTTTTCATGTACAAAACAATAAACCACTGCATTTTCACCTACACACTGACACCTACCAGTCATTCTGTGTACTACAGGCTTCTCAGACATTATTGCATTTTATGTACAAACCAACAAACCACTGCATTTTTCACCTACATACTGACCCCTATCAGTCATTCGGTGTACTACAGGCTTCTTAGACATTATTGCTTTTCGTGTACAAAACAATAAACCACTGCATTTTTACCTACACACTTACACCTACCAGTCATTCAGTGTACTACAGGCTTCTCAGACATTATTGCATTTCATGTACAAACCAACGAACCACGACATTTTCGCCTACATGCTGACCCCTACCGGTCAATCGGTATACTACAGTCTTCTCAGACTTTATTTCACTTCATAAGCAAACAAACTAACTACAGCATTTTTGCTTTTATACTGACTCCTATCTGTCAAACGGTAGGATTAACCCCTTAGGGACACATGACATGTGTGACATGTCATGATTCCCTTTTATTCCAGAAGTTTGGTCCTTAAGGGGTTAAAGGGTATTTTACCATACAATCAGCATTTATGACCCCTACTGGTCAACAGCAAAACTGTCTTCACATGTCATATACAATTTACCAGCCAATATAAATTACACATAAGATTGTTTTAACCCCTTAAGGACACAAGACATGTGTGACGTGTCATGATTCCCTTTTATTCCAGAAGTTTGGTCCTTACGGGGTTAAACATAACCATAAACCATAAATGAAACTCCAGCACGGGCTCAAATTCAGGTTTAATTCACAATAATTTACATTTCACATCAAGACCAACAGTGGTTCTATCAACACTGCCACCTACAGGTCTGTCAAGTACATTGACAATTTTCATGGGGTTTTACAAACACCAAAACACTTACACCTATAGGTCAACAGACAAACAACATTTCACATACCAATCAGTATCCAACTACACTGCCACCTATAGGGCACTCGGCAGATCTCCAGTGCACTTGCATTTTGCAACACCATGTTCACTGACCCCTACCATTCAATAAGACATACAACAATTCACATAGCAAGCACTATATCAACATCAGGTATAAATACATATATTATTACACAGTAGCAGACGCGTCTGTATATACGTAACTGGTAATATAGTTCACATACATTTTTCACAGCACGCTGCTCACGCAACAGACTTTCCCCTAGCAAGGGGACATACAACATACAAGGTGGGGACAGACCACATTTTCACTTGTACATACGGCACTTAATGGGTTAAGATTGATACATATTTAACCAGTATGGCTACGATGTTTAATATTTACACATCATGGCACTTTACTTTTCACATATACTGTACGTATTAAGATAAGCTTGGTCTATGCCATATTTCCTTATGCCATACGGTTTTATCCATTCAGGTTACAGTTACTACTAAAAAACCTATACGGATTGTCAGGTTCAATACCATACTACCAGGTACATACACCTGCTCACGTAGTTATCCATCTCTTACCTTCCCTGGAATAGTAATAGTGTACTGGCAATTAGGGTTCTAGGGCCCAATAGGTATTACCCCCTTTTTTCTCTGCATTATGCTTCGGTTAGTGGTCCCGCGAGGCCAACACCCCGCCTCACACTCGGAGGCATACACCCCTCGGGCCACTCGTGAGCTAGCCGCCTCGCATTGTATCATAGAGAGGGCCTCACCTGTCACTCCCCTTCCTATTTTCTGGTTACTGTCACCGAGAGGCCAACATCCTGCCACAATGTTCGGTGGCCACACAAAATCCCCTCGCGCCAAGCATAGATAGAGCCTCTCAAGCCACTTGGCAACTAGCAGGGCCTCACCAGTCACCAAAAAAACACCAAGCCTAATCGTTTCGCCTTATGGCTTAGCTAGCAAGCCAGTACAAGACCCCTGGGTAGAGATAATAATTGCAATCTTTATTGTTATTTAAGTATTTCTCCAAAAGATGGTGAAAAATCACCTCTTCCTAGCACACCGGCTAGAATTGATACACCTTCAAGCAGAGGAGATGTTGCTAGTCCTGCAGCAATCAGATCCTGGACGATCCCACACATTACCACCGACCTAAGGAGGTGACAAATCCCCTACCCTGCTACAGCAAGGAAAGCAGAGTTATTCAAACTCCTCCATACATCAACGGACAACACGGAGGCAGGGGAAGGCCCAGCTACATCAACTCAGGTGACACCCAGGCTATGCTAGCCTCACTCATAAACTCATGAGCCAAAAAATTTTATGACAGACTGGCAATCTCGAGTTGGTCACCACAGCCCTCACAAGGCTGGGCCTCACGTTACTGTACAACCAGCACCAACCGAAACTCGGTTACCTGGTACAATCAATTCTTATGACACACAAGATGTTAACCCTGCACGTATGATCCCAGCACATTGGGGAAGCAAGGCATATGTATGTATGATGATGTATCTATGATGGTCAGATTCAGGGATTCCAGGTAAATCGGGAACTGACCATCTCTTGGATGGGTTGGTATTTGGAATATGTAGAGATGTTTATTTGTGCAGGTACCCATACAGAAGGGATTCTGTCCCAAACAAATGGACGAGCACTCTCAGGCTACAGGTACCAGCACCTCTGAACTACCAGAGACCATTGATATGAGTAGTTGCATTGCATTTAGACTGTTGCATATATGTTCAAATGGTTCAGGGCACATGACAAACCATGTGGCCCAATACAACTTACAAATAACGTACTCACCATCTGTACACACCAATGCATTTTCAACACTACTGACTCATCACCCTTCCAGACTCGTAGTAGATTTACTAAAGCTCTGGAGCTTCAAAGGGCTCCCATACAGGTATCATAAACACACCTTCAAGGAATATAGCATGCCCTCACTTACAGTCAGCACAACAAAACCATTGGCTGAAAACACACTCATAGCCAAGATTTGCAGAGGGGTCTTCCAATCTCCACCATATACAGCATGGCACCAAACACAAACACATTGGTATTGTCACAAGGAATCTTCCCTTAAACAAAGACTAACCATAGACTTATTGGCACCACACCTCCGCTACCCCAAGTCTCAACTCCCTCATACCCTCCGAGGATTTTTCTTACTATACAACACCATTGATCTACCTTTACAGCTATCACTCAAGCATGGGTTAAAGCTTGGTTAAGTAAGACCAATATCATCAACGCAGTAAACAGCTACCATCTACCCTACACACTGGCACTTACATGGCATAAATTGGGCAATCCTTTCCCTGCTCAACTTTCGAGCTACAGATTAACCTACTATCGATATTCGCAGATACTCTGTGCTGGTTATGATAACATATCCAGAGGCATTACAGTCATACACTATCTAGAAGACTTCTTGTTGCTCAAAGAAAGCATATTTTTCACTAGAAGCCTCATGGCAGCTTAGTCTGGTTGACCACTTGGGCGTCCCAGTACCCCATAAGAAACAGAAGGCGCAGACACTATCATCACATTACTGGGCATATGACTTGAGTCGGCATCCATACACGCAAGTTACCACAAGACAAATAGGGAACATTCTCAACTAAATCAATCACTACTTCCTGCTTAGTACTTACAACTACAAGGAACTACAATCCCTACCAGGTTCCTTAATTTTGCCATGCCAATCATACCACAAGACCACACTTTCACATCCAGAGTACTTTCCCCTTTTTTCCACACTTCCAACATGACGATCAGAGGAGGTGCCTAGACACCTCAGCAACAGCAGACCTGCACATGGGGGGGGATTTCTTAACCACTTGGCATGGTAAAAGCATGTTCCTTCCAGGATTGTCTGACACTTCTCCAACCAGATGGTCAGACGCAGCGTATACCACGGGTTTGGCAGCGATCTACCGGGAACAATTGCTTTGGGGCTGTTGGCCATGGCATCCAGGTTTGGAAATTTTTCCACCACTTCAGCCCCTTTGGGAGATCTACCCCATTGTAGCAGCTGCTGTGGCATGGGGTAAATCATGGTCAGGGTCATCAATCCGTTGTTACTCAGACAACTAAGCACATATCATATCATCAACAAACGCCACTACTCATCCATAAGTTCATGATGTTTCTGGGGAACTCACTTGGTTGGCCACTTATCACATTTCACTTTCATGTACCAGACGGGGGTATACATCCCTGCCGACAACTGTCTCATTTATATTCCAGGCATGTTCATCATACGCTTCCTACAGCCGCCCATACAGTCACGTCCACTCTTTCGTTCCAGAGACAAAATCATGGATTAGACATACTCATGCAGCATAGCATGCACTATCCCACCTAGCACTTTCGTCCCATACTTGTAGAACGCATAACACAGCTTTTCACCTGGCTTAAAGAATCTCATTGGAACACGACATAGCTCAACCTGTGTCACAAAATTTCTCCTAAGTTTTGCTTATTTTTGCCACCTTAAACTTAAACTATCTCATACACCATTAATTATATATTTTACAGGCATTCAACAACACATGATAACCTATGGCCAAAACTACCATAAACTTCATGCTATCATACCAGAAAAGAATATACTCAGAGGTTTTCAGGAATCCATTCTCCCACGTTCCTCTCAGAGATTACCAATAGCCATCCAACTGTTCATCCTTATCGGACCTATTAGATCTACAACCATTCAATTATACTACCAAGTCGGCCATTACCAGCCATGCACATTGCTTTTTATGCCTTTCTCAGGCCAGAGAATCCACTACCATCACCACCACTCAGACAGATCATTGTCTTCAACGATCCCACGTACGTAAACACATATATCATTACCTATTGGCTCTACCACATTCCGAAATGAGTCAACATGCACCAACAGTAGAGATAACATACTATCCTACCCACAACAAATGGTGCCCACTTTCGGTCCTAGATTCCTACCTTCAAAATCCTTTCAGGAATTAAATACTGTAATGCATTTAAGGAAATGTCTGGTTAATTTGTATATATTTGTTGACTGTATTAAATCTTTGATTATTCATTTTTGCCCTCTTTATTTACAGGCCTACCGTATCGTCGGTATCGGCACACCACAACCGACTTGCTCCCTTTACACTATCCTAAGCTTATGCTGGATCCTTACTCCATATACGGCTATTTTGCCCCTTACACAAGTATTAAGGCAGTTTTGCCTGTATTTGTGGGAGGGGCTTAAATTAATTCACTCCCCTATATAAGGGACACCCCTTACCTGACTCATATCGCTTGAGGTCAGCATCAGAATGACCCTCCCACCCACTCCTCATTTCAACACTTTCTCTTTTCTTTCCATTTACTTTACTTACTCCTTGGTGGGCCCTCTTTATTTACAGGCCTACCGTATCGTCGGTATCGGCACACCACAACCGACTTGCTCCCTTTACACTATCCTAAGCTTATGCTGGATCCTTACTCCATATACGGCTATTTTGCCCCTTACACAAATATATATATATATATATTTTTTTTTTTTTTTTTTCAATGTAAATATGTATATTTTTCCCTTTCTGATGCTCATATTTGTCAGTTATCAGTCCAATTCTTGACCTAGTTTAATATACGCCTGTTCGTAGTTTTGTATTTCAACTCAAGTTAAGTTCACTGACCTGTGTGTCTTAACCAATCTGTTTATCATGTATGTTTTTCCAGGCTATGCTTGATGCTCTGGCTGATCTTCCAGCATGGTACGGTGTGAAAAGTATGCAAGCTAACTGGATTGGGGAGTGCACAGGCTGCTTTTTCGATTGCATGTTAAAGGTAAAGTAAATGTTTTGTTTTTTTTTTCTTTTAGTACTGCACTTTTTGTATTTGCTTTGCCAATGGATTAGATTTGACATTTTTAGAATATTTTGCAGAACTCACACTACATAAAGGAGCGTTAAATAAATAACCATTGTGTATTATAAACAATGATTATATCGCAGAACACAAGTGCATAGATTTCAACAGTTTTTTGAATGTGGATTTTTCTTTTGTTTATGTTGTTCAAATCAAAATTCCCACATTCAGTAGAGTTGACTTTAAGTCTAATATACAAATTATTTTGATTATTACATATTTTTTAATTCTAAAGCAATACAGCTCAGTACTTTATTGTTCTTTACTGGCCTCCTTGTTACTTGTGATTGCATATATTACTTCAAAATAGTCATATTGGAAAATTGTCTTTTGACTTATGTTACGAATGGAACTGCTGCCTGGGGATGAAATACTTATTCCATAAACTAATGGAGTGCGGGAGACCCTAGTCCAGAATGAGCGGATTATGAATGTCTTTTCATAATGAAAGAGAGGTCTGTTTTAAGCTGCAGAATAATTCCCTAATATACACAGTTGCAGTCAATTTGATTTAATATATATATATTTATTTTGTTTGTCTTTTTCTTATTATATTATCTATATAATAAATTAAAAGCAGAAGGTTGAGAAGAAGGAGCGACTGGCAAGCTGTACTGACACATGCTAATAACGACAAGTTTCCCTTAAAATATTTGCAGAAATTAGCCTAATTCAACTTTAGGTCTGCAGCTGACTTTATCACCAAGCAGACACACCAAAAATCAGAGAAGGATTCAACAGGATAGTAAAGTGCTATTGGTGAACTTGGTTCTCATTGAACGAACAGTGTTGTCTGAGGAGGAGGATGGGACTCTGGCACTTACCTCTCTGGGAAGGGACATGGGAGACTTCTATTTGGGGACCCCATACCCTTATACTATGCTTTGTGACATTTGCCAACTATTTGCAATGGACATTAAAAGTTTACTTCCAGCATCATAATCACTAGAGCCCGCTGTACCTCACATACCTATCCTTTGCTCTTTCCTAAAGGGCGGCACTCTATTCTCTCCTCCAGCTCTGCTTCACTCCCACCTCTTCAACCTACTTCTCCTGTAAGTTTTTGTAATTGTCTCATTTATTGTTAAATCTCCCCCTCTGATAATATTGTAAAGCAAAATAGGTTAGTGCTATATAAATACCAGTAATAATAATACCACTACTGCCTGCTGCAGTGGTTATGATGCCAATAGTACACTGCCTCTGTTTCCTGGTAATGATGGGAATAATTGCAATAGTTTGCCCTCATCCCTGGGGGCTGGCTGGTCCTACATTGCCCAGTGATGACTTCTGGCTTCTGCAGGGCTGCAGAAGTCGATCACACTGGCCATTCATTGGCTGAGAGCATATTCTGTACATATTCATATAGGAAGTCTTGTTCTTGACTGATTAATGACATCCCGATGACACTGCTGGAGGTGGAGTTACACCTCCATCAGCAAAGGGGAAACACTCCGTATGTGCAGTGTTTCAAAGTAAATGTTGCACATACAGACTTTAGACACCATGACCAGTTCAAATCACTGAAGTAATTATGGTACTTAAAAAAAAAAAAAAAAACCTTTAAGACGATCACACGTTGCATTAATGTATCTGAAGATGTACAGGATGTAAAAAATCATCACAAGCATACTCAAATGGATGATCTTCGACTACTAATTGATATATTCAGTGGTATCAATAGGAAACGCAGTGTTAAGTTTAAATGTTACTCCCACTGAAAAAGTTTGATTATTTGCATAACCAAATTGTCGAGGACTTCTGTTTCAACCCCCCCAAGATGTCCTGGTGTGGTTTGCCTCTCACACTGACAAAGAGTACCATTCTAGAAAAAGTCTGCAACAAATTTCCGTATCACTTCGAGACTTATGATCTTCAAGTCTACCAGCATTTGTGCTGATCGATGCTCAGATGGTGAAAGTAATTTCCAGGCATCACCAAGCTTTTGCTGGATTCCAGTATCCCCTATTGATAGGGCTCACATTGCTCTCTCAAAGCTACTAAGGATTGGCAACAGATCCAGATTTCCTCTTACAGCAAGGCTGACTTCTCCTGGAATACCAGTTCATTTGACAACTAAGGCAGCTCACAGTTGGAATGTGAACATTGTTGAGGTTTCTGTACCCCAAAAAGCACCAGATAGAGAATGGGTTCTTAGTTTGACTTCACTTTTTTTTCTTTACTTTTATGTTTGATTTTACTTACATTTCACTACCTAATTGACGATTATGTCATTATGGTTACCTATTTGAGTCCACACAAAAAAAAGAATTGCACTCCACCTGGAGCATTCGTTGTAAATTCCACCTCTTGAGAGTTAGACAATTCACATTATACTAGTTCTAGTGGGTTTCTGCAGCTAGTTCATTATAGAAGTTCCAAGTACTGGCATTTGCTCTTGAAGCTGAACACCTAATGTTATATAGGATAGTACATAGACACAATCCTAAATTTAACCAAAGCAGAGCTATGATTTTCCCATGGCAGCTATATTGTTTTTCTTAAAGGAACACTACATTATTTGGAATACAAAGCTGATTCCTTAACATGATAGTGCCCAACCTCCCTACGGAGGTAAAAAAACAAAACAAAAAAAAAAACCCTTTAAACACTTACTGTATTCAGGCTCCTGCTCTTCCAATGCCAACACAATCCAGGAACAGTGCAAGCACATTACGTTTTCCCCATAGGATGGCATTCAAACAATGCTTTCCTATGGGGATTTTCAACACTCTGGGTATCCTCATGCTAAGCGTGAGGACATCCAGCATCGTTTCACGTAGTCAAACCTTGTGTAATTGCAGGAAGAACCTTTAGTGGTTAGTTCTTGTAGACAGCCACTAGAGACAGTCTTAACACTGCACTGTTTGTATGTTTGTGGTATATCTTACATACCTGTTACAAATTTCTAGAGCTTGCTTATTGCTCCTCTTTCATAA
>OW240915.1:100741054-100849413 GCA_933207985.1 Pelobates cultripes | reverse complement strand
TCTTTGCTGGTGACGTCTTCTACTTTGTAGTGAGTCCACTTATATGAAAAATAAAAAGAGAGAGGAGGACAACCAATAGTGTAGTATGTAGAGTTCTAATATGGATGTGAAGAAATAATAGTATAAAACTCACATTTATCAGAGCTAATGACTTTTCATTACTTCCGCAAAACGGAGGTTTTAGTCAAAGTGCCTCATGGGAAATGTAGTTATATTAAGAATAAATAAAATATCAATAAAAATAAGGTATAAGAAGTGTCCCATAGTGGAAAAATAGTTTTATATTAGTTACATGTGACGTACAGTCTCTTTATACTATTATCCCTCATGACATTGGCTGTCAAGCTATAAAAGAAATTTTAATTCACGAAGCTAGGATTCCCGATATCCAAATAGATTTTATAATAGAAGGTATAAATATTATTTTAAAAAACAATTATTTCTGGTTTTTAGATTCATTTTATTTGCAAAAAAGGGGTACTGCTATGGGGACTAGGTTTGCCCCCAGTTATGCCAATTTGTTTATGGCTAACTGGGAATCTGAAGCCATCTGGGGTAACCACCAATGGCGGGCAAACCTAGTCTCTTATTTTAGATACATAGACGACCTCTTTTTTATTTGGGATGGACAAGAGAACCATCTTATTGAATTTATTAATCATTTAAATACCAATAATAGGGGTATTATTCTTACACATGAATTTAGTAAAGAATCTATTAATTTTTTAGACCTTAATATTTTTATCAAAAAGGGACAAGTCCAAACAAAAACTTTTTTCAAAAAAGTATGTGTAAGCACGGCTATAGATAGATCCAGTTGCCATTATAAGCCCTGGCTTGAGAGTGCTCCAAAAAGCCAGTTTTTACGCCTCCGGAGAAACTGTTCAGAACTTACAGATTTTAATGAACAAGCGGATTTCTTAAAAAATAAATTTAAATTTGAGGGGGGGGGGAGGAAGGGAGGAAATTTGAAGGGGAGGGAGGAAATTCCCTAAGGGGGAGAGGAAGGAAATTGAGGGAGGGGAGGGAGAGGAAGGAAATTTGAGGGAGGTGAGGGAGAGGAAGGAAATTTGAGGGAGGGGAGGGAGAGGAAGGAAATTTTGAGGGAGGAAGGAAATTTGAGGGGGGGAGGGAGGAAGGAAATTTGAGGGAGGGGGAGAAGAAGGAAATGAGAGGGAGGGGGAGAAGAAGGAAATGAGAGGGAGGGGGAGAAGAAGGAAATGAGAGGGAGGGGGAGAAGAAGGAAATTGGAGAGAGGGGGAGAAGAAGGAAATTGGAGAGAGGGGGAGAAGAAGGAAATTGAAGGGGGGGGAGGAGAGGAAGGAAATTTGAGGGGGAGAGGAAGGAAATTTGAGGAAGGGGAGAGGAAGGAAATTTGAGAGGGGGGGAGAGGAAGGAAATTTGGAGGGGGGGAGAAGGAAGGAAATAGGAGGGGGGGGAAGGCAATGAGAGGGAGGTGGAGAAGGAAATTGGAGAGGGAGGGGGAGAAGAAGGAAATTGGAGAGAGGGGGAGAAGAAGGAAATTGGCAGGGGGAGGGGGAGAGATTGACATCCATCACACACAGCAACACACAATGCACCCCTTACACACACTCAATGCATCCCTTACAGACGCACACACTGCATCCCATACATACACAAACTCACCTTGCAGCCCTTACACATACAAACACAGATTCACACAATGCATTCCTTACACACATCAGGACATCCCCCACACACACACACTCCACCCCCTGTGAACAAACTCATTGGTGGAACATGAAGGTGGACCCTGGGACCCAGACCTTGAGCTGTGTAAAGGGCCCCCCAAAAATGGAGCTGCTTCCCGTTCTCCCAGAACATTGATTTTTGTGACCATAGTTACAAACCGCCCCCAGAGAGCCTGTTCTACACCAGACCAGTGGAGCCAGACTGCAGCTGGAGCCCATCATCATCCTCATCTGGTTGTAAGTAGGCAATCTAGTATATTATTCGTGGCACTAAGCTCTAATTTACCTCACATTAAAGAAACACTATAGTCCCCAGAACCACTGCAGCTTAATGTAGTGGTTCTGGTGTCTAGCCTGTCCCTGCAGGCCTTTTAATGCAAACACCGCAGCACTGGTGTTAGTTAACATGGCAGATCATATGGGTGGGGCATTGTGATGTCACATGGGGGGGTGGCAAACTTTACTTTTGCCTAGGGCGGCAAAAATCCTTGCACCGGCCCTGCAGACACTGCATCCCTGTGGGAACTCGGACTCGGGTGCAGGCACCGGGGGGGCCCAGACCTTGAGCTGTGTCAGGGGCCCCAAAATTTCTGATGGCAGCCCTGGCTTGGAGCACTGGGAGTGCAGAAAGGAAAGCAGCTAAGGCTGCCTTGGAGCACTGGGAGTGCAGAAAGGAAAGCAGTTAAGGCTGGCTTGGAGCACTGGGAGTGTAGAAATGAAAGCAACAAGCTGACTAAGCACTGGAGTGCAGAGAGCTGGCAAAGACACTAGGTTGGTGAAACCAATATTGTTTTGTTCTAGTTTAACCCCTGAGAGATAGGGAACCTGATGTTAGTAAGTGCTCAGACGAGCTAGGTTTTTGTTTATAGGGATTTGTGTTATATTTATGTTTTCATTTGCTGCTGTCTCCTGTGTGGATTTACAAATAAAGTACCTGGATTATATGAAAATAAAAGGACTGTGCCTGTTTACCCTAGAGGATCGTGCTATCTACAGACAAGGATCACACCATATACAGGCGGATACCCACAACACGAAGTTGATAAGGTCCCGGACAATTTTTCCACTTATCCCTATTATATCTGGGCAATCTGATAGATCAGGGGTAGGCAACCTTTTAGCAGCACTGTGCCGATATAGGATTGTGATGTCCCGTGGCGTGCCGGTCCTATTTTTTTTAAATTGAAGTGTGTTTGCTGCCGTATTCTGCTTGTGTTATTTTTACTGTAATTGCTTTGTATCGTTGTATTTGTGTGTATTTGAGCTATTATATTGTATATGTTCATGAGTAGTTTATGGTATTGTGTATTATACATATGAATGTGGGCTGTGTATGGGGGCTGCTTGTGGAATTGTGTGTGTGGATGGATATGTCACATTGTGTGTTTGGTAGTGTGTGGGGGCTGTTTGGGGTATTGCATGTGAGAGGCTGCATGTGGGGTTGTGTGCATGTATGTGGATTGTTAGTGGTGTTGCGTTTAAGCGGATTGTGTGTATGTTTGTGTGTGGGCTGTCCGTATTATTTGTATGAGGGGAGGGTTATTCGGCATGTCTGTGTATATCTAGCAGTGTGGGTGGCTTCCCTGGGTTCCAGTGGGGACCAGGCCGGCCAGATACAGGTCAAGGACAGGAGCTGCAACAGCAACTGCGAGCTGCTCTACTACTGTGTGGATTCCCATTCACAAGAGCTGGAATGAAGTGCTCTGAGATCACTTCCTCTACGTGCTGCAATGCATAAATTGAGGATTGTCCTTCACCACCTCTTCGTATTAGCAGATATCTGAAGTTTTACTGGTACTCCTGATAGGCCAGAGTCGGTTTGGCTCTAGCAGCCTTGAGTGCCGTTCAAAGGCACCTCGAGTGCCGTGCATGGCACTAGTGCCATAGGTTGCCTACCCCTGTGATAGATCATGGTGGCTGTCCTTTCCCTCATACACACTGAAGGAGCATATCCTGTGCTCCTTTCACAAAGTTTATATAATTTAATTCCATGTCTGGAACTTTTGAATGAAATATATTGTTTGAACCGTAGTCTTCCCATACACTTTATTACAGATTCATTAATGCAAATATTTTTGTTGAGAGTATAAATTCTTGCAAATTTTTCCTTCAAGTTGGAAATTAGGGGTACGATTTTAAACAGGTGATCTTAATGCGCATGACCTTTGTGATGTCTATTAAGTTCTTAACCGCAGTATCATTGTCTGGGGAAAATATGGGTACTGCAAATTGGATTTTTTAGAACAGTATAACCCATACTTCCTAACAGTTCAAATGGACAAAACATGAACACTTATGTTATCGGTGTGAGTGGAGTGTACCCAGGGGCCGGGCTGTTCTGAGAAATTTTGGATAACTTATTAATAAGTTTTATGCAACTAAAATGAAATTTAGAAAAAGAACAATGTATCTTATTTATTCAGAATAATTTCTAAATATATTTATTGTAGTTTAAAGAGTATTGTCACAGTTCAGCCAGAGCCCTGCAGACAGCAAGGTTTGACTGCCCCTTTAAGAGACCTGGCTGGGTTTGAACTCACTGCTCCAGCGTCCCAGTCAGGTTCTCTGCCATGACATCCACCAGGGGGCTTCAGTTTCTGTTTGCATTTTTCTGCTTCCTGACCCCCTTCCCTGGATTAAAGGACCACTCTAGGCACCCAGACCACTTCAGCTTAATGAAGTGGTCTGGGTGCCAGGTCCAGCTAGGGTTAACTCATTTTTTCATAATTATAGCAGTTTCAGAGAAACTGCTATAATTATGAATGGGTTAAGCCTACCCCTAATCCTCTAGTGGCTGTCATTGACATACAATGGCGGCTTTATACAATCACTTCTCACTGTATGAAAATGCGGTGGGAGCGCTTCATGATCACGTAAGGAAAAGCTGAAATTGTAAATGCTTTCCTATGAGAGACTCCGAAACTGAATCGCCTTTGCCAGCTCTTTGGCATTGAAATTTCAACCCGGTAGGGAGCGTAACGGAGGAGGAAGCTCTCAAGCCCAGCTGGAAAAGGTAAGTGCGCCTTCCAGAGCCGGGCGGAGGGGTCCCTGAGGGTGGGGGCACCCTCAGGGCACTATAGTGCCAGGAAAACGAGTATGTTTTCCTGGCACTATAGTGGTCCTTTAAGCAGTGCTAACCCACCTGCAGCCCTTTTCCAATTAGGGTCAGCTGCATCTAATTAGTAGGCTGTAAAAGCCAGCCCTGCCTGAAACCTAGTATCTGGTCATTTTGCCTGTTTGGTGTTTCCTGCCAGTCAGCTACTGACTGAGTTCCTGGATTCTGACCTCTGCCTGATTTACCAACTTTGTTACTCCGCTGCCAGCCAGGGGGCTTCAGTTTCTGTTTGCATTTTTCTGCTTCCTGACCCCCTTCCATGGATTAAGCAGTGCTAACCCACCTGCAGCCCTTTTCCAATTAGGGTCAGCTGCATCTAATTAGTAGGCTGTAAAAGCCAGCCCTGACTGAAACCTAGTATCTGGTCATTTTGCCTGTTTGGTGTTTCCTGCCAGTCAGCTACTGACTGAGTTCCTGGATTCTGACCTCTGCCTGATATACCGACTTTGTTACTCTGCTGCCAGCCCTGACTTCTGCTTCTCGTCTGACCCTGCTTTTGGATGTTCCCTTAATCTGTACTGTGTTTTGGATTTTGCTTGCTTCCTGTGCCATCTCCTGCAACTGGGCTCCAACTCCTAGTAAACTGTTCCATAAGTCCTTAGGTGACTGTTTCAAGTATTATGATTATTATTGCTGTGGAGATCTTTTATACGCTCAGACACACCAACAATATTGAGTTCCTAGACAATAGGAACATAGAGAGTTGACCCCAATGTAGCGTCTGCCCCTCTAAATATGAACACATGGGAGTTAGAATAACTTATTATTATAAATTATTTATTAGATGAGCACGTGAATCTCCACAATTGCTTACTTTCAGGTACAAAGGTTGGGGTATTTCTTCTCTTTTCTGTCTATAAGAGACTCTACATTCTGGACAAGTAACTGATCATCGTAGATATTAGTCTGTATGACAATTTCCCCCAAAATTTGCCCCAGGAACAGCATAAACTCTTGCGGGCAATAGGAAGACAGGTCAGAATATATGCCAAGCATTGCAGTGCAGGGATATCAGGAGTAAAATCATTATCTGGTACCCAGTCATCTGCACCATGGACAGCTCCAGAGGCATCAGTGAATTCTACTATCAGCCCTTTAGTATCAGGCAAATAGTCCCAGTCACCCACGTCTTTCTCTGGGTCTGTTGCCTGGGAGTGGTCCACTATAATTCTATTAGCCTCCTCGGCAGTAATCTTCCTAGGCATAGTTTGCAAATTTAACTTTAATTAAATAACGTCTTTTTTTTGTTAAGCTTTTGTTTATTACTTTTAACTGCTAACAACACTAAATAAAGGGGGTGTTGACACATTTTAATCACGCTTCCTTTACAAGATCACTTTGTATCACACTGATCCGTATTATAAGGTCCTTATCAAAATGTCCTCTGTATACAGCTGCTGATGTTAAATAACTAGGCCATTCCATTCTGACATAGGTAACATACTGTGATGACAGAAAATGTTGGCTCTGGCAGAGTTAATACAATTTATTGCATTTTAAAAGTCAGACACCAATTGACTTTTTTTATAGCATAGTTTGAAGGCAGTAGCATATTTGTTGAAGTAGAATAACATTCATTTATAGTCATCAAATTCGGTCTTTTGCACTCACTATCTAGGTAAAAGCAGGGAAGCATTATAAGAGCGGGGATTGACTTGGTTGGGAATGTGTTCTGAATGTTGCCATCTAGCTCAATAATTTGGTCTGTAAAGCACCATTTTTAATTCAGATTAAACCAATTTTGCCAACGTTAGCAAGTATGTACTATATTCTTTGCATTTTAGTTTTTTCCTTTTTCCCAGCGAAATTATAATCATATGTCCTTAACAAAGGGTAACTTAAGAATCAGGAATTATTTTTTCCTCTGGTGCATTATTTGCTTATACCCCCTAATGCTTTGCACATTTTGAAAGGAACAAATGACTTGGCATACAACAGGCGCCTGTGAACATCTATATTCAGACATCACTGACAAAACAATTTCTACAGTACATTTTGCTACATTCGTTTATTTTTTCTACTTCTAAATTAAGTATGATTTAACCAAGAAGCTGAAGTCAAAGTCTTTGTTTATTAGCATGATTGTTTTATTTGTGAAAGCATTTTAGTTTACCATATGCGTAATTAACCCGTTGTGACTCAGAGGTGAGCAGCTAATAACTTGAAAATCAAAGTAACGGGCCAGTTTGCCATTTGATTTTCATAATTTTTTTTATATATTTTTTTTGGACAGTTAATGAGGAAGTGGAATTTGATGGAGAGTGAACTTTGCCTTCCTTGATCAAAACATGTTATTGTGAATAGAGCGCTTTGAAACTTTTTAACCTTTTAATGACAGTGGACAGACAGTGTATGCGATAATGCCAGTCTTGCTGTGATTAATAATGTGACAAACGCTCCTTACCCTGAATATTTGCCATGAACTCCTAGAGGAGTGTGGAAGCTGGCCTTCTGCCCACCGACTATGGGCCATATACATTGTGCCAAACTCCCTATTTTCCCTTCTGTTCGCAAGACATTTCCCTCCTGGTTCGTGGTATATAGTTTCACGAACAGAAATACATTTCCCCAGTTCGGCAGTTACAATCTACCGAACACAGACTACCCCCTGGCTCATTAACTACAAAGAAACCACAGACTTAGGTGCTCTCCTTGTGTGGCCGCGAATTGTATAACCGAACATGGGTGTCCGCGGGGAGGGGTCAAGGGGGGGCACTTGCCCCCCCCTGGATTTTTCAGCTTGTGCTGGTATTTTTCTTTTGAGATTCAGAATACACTGCAATACTGTGTGTGAAGAGAGGCAGGGATAGGAAACTACATCCCTGCTTCTCTCTCCTGACTGAATCTTCAGAGGAGCAGCACAGATCAGGTAAGTGAGAGATGGGGGGGCAGCCTACAGATCAGGTAAGTGAGGCATGGAGGAGGGGGAATCCTACAGATCAGGTAAGTGAGGGATGGGGAGGCAGCCTACAGATCAGGTAAGTGAGGGATGGGGAGGCAGCCTACAGATACGTCAATCTGCACTTCCTGATACTCTGTTTCAGAAGCCGAATACCACTGAGAGACCAAGAGATCTGGAGGAAGTCTTTGGGGTTAAACCATTTGAGAGTGGTTTAACCCCTTAAAGGAAAGAGAGCACCCAGGGACCTCCTGGCATCATAGCATTTTCATTTAGATGAAGTTGTTATGGTGACCAGAATGCAGTGGTGTATCCTGGTTTTGTGCTGCCCTAGGCAGGGCAAAACTCAGACGCCCCCTAATTCCCCCCCCGCGCGCGGCCGCCACCCATCCCTTCCCCCCGCCCCGCCTTCTAAATACACACACACACATTCACTGACAGATACGCATGCACTAGCTAACAGAAACACACACTCACTGACACACACTCACTCACTAGCAGATACACACTAGCAGACACACACACTCACTGACACACTCATAGGCAAACATATACACACACAGTCAGACACACACACACAAACAAACACTCACTCACAGACACACACTCACTAGCAGACACAAACTAACAGACACACACACACACTAACAGACACACTCTAACAGACACACACACTCACATTAACACTTTTTTTTTTAACCTCTCCCCCCCCCCTTACCTTTTGGGACTGCTGGGGGGGTAAGGGGTTCTCTATCTCCCTGGGGGTCAAGTGGCTGCTGGGCGGGCGGCTGGCGAGGGAACACTTGCCCTGAGCACTTTGCTCAGCTTCCTCGCGCGCCTCACAGTGAGGCTGGGAGTCGGAATATGACGTCATATTCCGGTTCCCAGTCTCACTCTGCGGCGCATGAGGGAACTGAGCAGACCGCTCAGACGAAGAGCTCCCTCGCCTGCCCGCCCGCCTGCCCGCCCAGCATGTCAGTTAGCCACAAGGCTAACAAGGCATTTGCCCTGGGCATTTGGGGGGCGGCCTTTTTAGCCGCCCCCTGGAAAATGCCGCCCAAGGCAAATGCCTTGTTTGCCTCGCTGCTAAAACGCCCCTGCCAGAATGTTCCTTTTAATTTGATTAAAGGAACACTATCGTGTCAGGAATAAATACACTCTATTCACCCTGGCTTTAGTGATGACTATGCCCCTCCCCTTTATGACACTTTCAAAAAGGGGCCAAAATTCCTGCGAACGTCCATGTAACCGAACAACACATGCTGGAGAAAATGGCGGCGATCTCGTCGCACGAATGCAGGCAGTGGGAGTTGGTCGTTGAGTGTCTGGAACTATAAGTCAGACACTCGACCTCGTAAACACAGGTAAAATGACACGACCGCCTACTTCTTTCCACGACAAGCCAGGAGATCGCTGTTTGGTTAGGATTCTTTGCATGAACAAGGCGAACAATCAGTCACTACCTATGAGCCAGGGGAACCGTTCGACAGTTTGTTTGTATGGAACTCATGAAAGTGACCGACCGCTACCACTTTTTCTCTGGAACTAATTTGGGCAGAAGCCACGTGTGCTGTCGGTCAAAACTTTACCCCGGTGGGGATTCAGCTGTGTTAGTGGGATCTGAGCACTATTTGGACAACTTGGGCCCTCAGATCCAGGCTATCTGGAGATATAATATGTGTTATATGTATTTTTAATATTTTATGTTTTATATTTTGTAATTCTAGTGCCTGGGAGATAATTAGTTTAAGCAAATGACACTAAATTATCTTTCAGACACAGAGACTCCTGGGCGTGTTTTGGGAGTGTCCTATACGTGTTGTGGGAGTGCTTTTCTATGTTACTGCTGGAGACTCCCTGCTGGGGATCTGTGTATATAAGCTTGCCACTGAGCCATAGAAACAAGTCTTCTTGTACTCTTCATTGAGATTAAGTAGTATGGATGCCTATAATGTCCCTTTAACACAATGTATTGAGTACAGATATTAGCTTAAATTTAGTCTACAAAAACTACTACTACTTTAAATAAATATCTTTATCTATTTTTTTCAATATATTTTCATATACTTTTTTTTTTAATATATATATATATGTAAGTCCTTCTATTAGATATTTGCAAATGTAAGTCCTCTCAACCTAAAGACTGGAGAAGAAAATTGTCAAAATGTATTTAGCTGCCATATAATAGGAAATTATGGATGCCAAATACAATAAAGTGTATTATACTAACTAATAACAGACTGATATATGATTAACAGACTGATCTTGGCATTCTTGAGCATCACATACCAGATCAATTCACAATTGAATCTAATCTCCATTCTGTGTGTTATTCAAAATCCTCTAGAAATAGTATGCTTGAGTTATAAATGTGCAGCTAGGGAGTCCAGATCACTGGTCTATTGACACCTCCCTGTTCGTATTGTTAAATACTAGACACAAATTAACTTCAGCCAAATCACTTTTTCAGAAAAAATATTAGATTGGGTAGTCCAATAGTCGTCCATTTGGTGGTTTGGCTCTTTCGAATATCGTCTATACAAAATATTCGGGAAAACTATTCAAATGAACCGAAAGGACACAATAATGGGCAAATCAGTGTACTGCGATATATATATATATATTTATTGAATAGTAATACTATATTTTTTGTCTGTCTCCTAACCAACAAACATCTTTGTTTTCCACATTAATCATCAAATTTTTTGGAATCACAAAGGGAACTGAGAATCACAAATCAAACAAACATGCTCGTCCATTGCTGAAGTTCCTTTTTTTGGTTGTACATCCCTATGATGCTTCTGAGTTATGGAATTACGATGATTTGCCAATCGGACAAATTGCAGTTTGGACGAAATTCAATGTGCAAGTCTATGAAATAGTATTAATGTCTGTTCTCAAAATGCTTGCTATTAGCAAAATGCATACTTTGTAATTTCAACCACATTTGCACTGATATTCAGTTAACTTTCAAAATTAGCCGTATCTCTTTCCAAGTTTGCTAATTCCCTTGTTCACAAGCAAGAATTACCCTCATTCATTCACTTGGTCCTCCTGACAGAAACCAGAGAAATTTCACTCATAACTCTAAGACTCCTTAATCCCAAGTCATCCTAACAATGGCCAACCCTAAATGTCCCCTTAACAGTGCTCTTACCTTAGCACCTTTTTCTTTTCTTTTTTCTTTATAGGGAACCTTAGAGGAATTTTTTAGCCAAGTAGGAGAGACTCTGGCTGAATGAAAGAGAATTTTCAGTAGCAAATTCAATATGTAGTAAATATTGGCTATTTCAGAGGCATACTAATGCCACATTAGCGATAAAATTTCCTGAGAGAATTTTCCAATGTTTACTCATTATTTATCCTTTTTATTTTCTATATAAACCATCACTTTCCTAAATTATTTAAGTTTACTGGCAAACACTTATGTTTAGCAGGGTTTGCTACATTTTGTCTTAAGATGAAAAAAAAAAAAAAAACCTGTGAAACTCATTTTCTCTCTAATTCTTATTCATGTCAGTGATTTTAATAGTACCAAATGACACTTCGAAGAAAGGGTCCACATGGTCCCTGGCGCTGCTTCTTTCTATGACATGGCACTTTAGCCTGTCAGTCCTATACCTTGCCTTCATAGGGATTTCCTTGACATCCGTGGAAGCCGTGCAATGAATACGCAAGCCACATTTTTGATTGAAAATGCTCAAGACACAAACTCCTGATGCAGTGAAGCAAATATTAAGAGGCTTACTGAATATATAAATATATATTTCCCTGCTTCTTTTAGGACCCCTGTGCTCAATGAACCAAAACAGAAATCCATTTTGACTGATAAGCAGTGAGTGATATTGATTGCATTAATATTTCACTGCGTGATATGAAATTGCCTCTATTCATTAGCCCCAAACATTACATCTTTACATTAAGACTTACGGTGCAAATGCAATATTCATTTACATTGACAGTCCATCTCTAAGTAGTCTCTGTTTTGTCTGTTCCATGGCTGGTTGTAAAGTGTGTAAAGGTGTGTGAAATTAAAAATCTTTAAGAGGTAGCCAACATGTTATTTTCTTTTCTGTTAAAGGGTTACTTCACCCAAAATACATATTTTCATAAACAACTGTTTCTGGTTAAAATAACCTTTCCCCTTATTGTCCACCACCTTTCCCCCCAAAAAAACAAAATAAAAAGCAGAAAACAGCTAAAACTGAGTTCAAGTTCTCCACCAGTTTGGTCTTCCTCCAGTGACGTCAGCCCCCTCAAAGGAGAGAGAGGGAAGAAGATCTATAAACATTGACTGCAAGGGTGAGAGGGGTTGCATGGGGGCGATGCTCCAACCCCAAGGGATATCTGGTGCCATTATGCTATTGCGTGCTGGCATCAAACAGTTTTGCATAGAACTAACATTAACCACCAGGCAATTTAGTTCCAGGCTGGCTAATTATGTCTCTATGATGCTGCTGCATCCATCCGCAGAGGGGTTAGTCTCCATATGTTTAGCGTTTCAAAGTTAAACTCTGTGCATACATGCTCCAGACAGTGGCGGATCCAGAGCCTGATCTCGGGAGGGGCACTTGTAGATTATTTAAAGAAATAATCCAGACACAATAACTACTACAGCTCAGTGTAGTGGTTATGGTGTCAATAGTGCCGGGACCCCCTCCTAGAGTAAGTAGTCAAACCGTTTAAGAACAGTTTGACAACTTACCTGAGGTCTGCTGGGAAATGGGGCGGTAGTAGGGCATAGGAGCAGTGGTGTGTGTGTGGTGCAATGTGTAAGGGGTGCAGTGTGTGTGTGTGTGTGAGGGGGACAGTGTGTGAGCAGTGTGTGTGTGTGTGTGAAGGTTGTAGTGTGTGAGTAGGGGGGGCAGTGTATGTCAGGGATGCAGTGTATGTGTGGGACAGTATGTGTGTGTAACAGTTGCAGTGTGTGTGTGAATGTGGGCAATGTGTGTGTATGGGGCGGCAGTGTATGGGGGCAGTGTGTGTGTATGCGGGGCAGTATGTGTGTATGAGGGCAGTATGTGTATGGGGGGGCAGTATGTGTATGGGGGGAGACAGTATGTGTGTATGGGGGCACCATGGGGGCAGTATGTGTGTATGGGGGCAGCATGGGGGGCAGTATGTGTGTGTATGGAGGCAGCATGGGGGCAGTATGTGTTTATGGGGGGGCAGTATGTGTGTATGGGGGGCAGTGTGTGTATGGGGGAGACAGTATGTGTATGGGGGCAGCATGGGGAGACGGTATGTGTGTATGGGGGGCAGTATGTGTATGGGGAGACGAGTATGTGTATAGGGGGGCGAATTATAGGAGGCAGAGTATGTGTGTATGGGGGGAGAGCTGTATGGGGGCAGTATATTGTGTATGGGGGCAGTATGTGTATGGGGGCAGTATGTGTATGGGGGCAGTATGGGGGCAGTATGTGTGTGTATGGGGGCTGTATGGGTGGGCAGCATGTGTATGGGGGGGCAGTATGGGGGCTATGTGTGTGTGTGTTAAGGGTAGGGGGGGCTTTTTTTTAAAATAATATATATCTTTATTTAATAAAAACAAACAAATATTCTATGTCCCCCCTCCCTTCTTACCTTTATTGAGGAGGAGGGGGGACATATTTTCATCCCTGGTGGTCCCAGTGGTGATTCCCTGGTGGTCCCAGTGGTGATTCCCTGGTGGTCCCAGTGGTGATTCCCTGGTGGTCCCAGTGGTTACAGTGAACTCTAGCCCGCGCTCCCGGGCTAGAGTTCACTCTCGCGAGATTTGGAGCGTTGCCGTGGTAACCGCGACAACGCTTCAAATCTCGAGAGGAGGACCCGGAGGAGCTGCAGACTGAGCTCCCGGGTCCTCCCTCTCCCTCCCCTGCCGGCTGTCAGCAATGTGCCTGCGGACCGGGGAGGGAGATCTCCGATCTCCCCTCCGGTTCGCAGGCACATTGCAGGGCTAGCACCTGCATGTCCTGGCAGGGGAGAGGGAGACCGGCGGATTTCTCGGGGGGGGCAATTGCCCCGTTGCCCCCCCCCTGGATCCGCCAGTGGCTCCAGACACCATGCCCACTTCAAATCAATGAAGTGGGCATTGTGCTTGGAAAAACCATTTAACCATATATTCTGTTCTAGTTACCTTTGTCCAGCCGATTTGTGTTATTCAGCTGAAGAGAACAAGATTGGCTTTGTATGATCTTTATAACTAACCTGGATTTTGATAAACAAATGCAGAAAGTCACCTACCATGAAGCTAATGTTGCTGTAAATTAGTTAGAACCCTAACATTAAAAAAAACTTAAAATTAAAAAAATTAATCTTTAAATGCCTTAAAAAAATGAATTGCAGTGTTTTATTTAGCATGTCCGAAAAATGGCATGCCCATTTGGTGAGTGGTGTGTTGATGGTCAGTTCAGTTTGCCAAGAAAAATCTTACTTTGTATTTGTAAGCTGACATTATAATTAACGAGCCCAGGAGAACATTTGTTTCCAGTTATTGTTTCAATGGATGTATGTTTGACGGAGCATCATGTTCTCTTGCAGTTAATTAAAAAAGTTGTTTTTGTCCTTTTGATTGCGCTTTCTCATATTTTTATGTGTGATAGCTGTTTTAGGAAGACTTAATTAGTTTGTAATAGCTGTTCGGACTTCACTGAAAGCAGTGTGTTTATCGAAAGCTGGCAAGGCACAGAAACTTGCAGGGATATATTTATTATCTTGGATTTGTTCACCAAAAACATAAAATGTTTTATATACACAAAACAGCTTATGCATTGATCAGGCTTAAAATGACACTCCAGTCTCTGAAGCACATCAACTTGTTAGCTACATAACGTCTCTAGCTTACTTAATAAAACTGCTAATTTCAAGAGCAATACGAACTTTCTAAAAACCCCTTAGTAACAACTGGCTTTCCTGCACTACGAACTATTATGCAAACTGTGATTGAGACAATGAGAAGGTTTAAATTGGACACAAGTCATCAGTAATGATGACTTCACAGGAGGCAGAACGGCATTGCATTGAGGAGACTAGAATAAAAATTACCGGTAGTTTAATTTTAAGTCTTGCAGTGCCTACATTTTTTGAGGGGTAGTTATCAAATGGGATGCTCCCAAAAAATGTTTTAATACATAACTGAAAAAATAAAAATGAAAAGCTAAATGTAGCATGTGCAAATATTAGGACACCATTCCAATTTTCAGAACTTTAATTGTTGAGATGAACTAATTAGACCTTCATAGTAAAGTGATAAACTTAACTTATTTGTCTCTTGGAACTTCCCTGAGTGTTATGCTTGCACTCTCCTACCATGGGCTTTTCTGAGCTTATTGAGGATCTGAATAACTGACTCTTATAAATTAGTGGAAGGTTATTAAAGGATATTTAAACATGTTCTATTTCAAAAATGTTATTAAGAATTAGAAGTGAAATTTAAGAGAAACTGTTGAAGTCAAGACCAAATCTGAAAGAAAAATCTCGAATAGACATGCATGTAGGCCAAGCATGTCAAACTGAAAGGCTAACATGGGCCAAATAAACAAGGTTTAATTTTATGTGGGCTGCAATAAAACAAAAACTTAGAAAAGTACAGTATAAAAAAGTTGCCTGACACTGGATGTCCTCACGCTCGTAGGGCTTCAAAGTAAACAAAAGAGCAAATTTATTTTAAGAAGACGTGCATTTGCATATAACCAATGTTTCAGTCCAACTACCTTGACATATTAAGAAAAGTTTGGGAATGGAACTGAAATGGTGAATGTATGCTGTTGCACAGCTGTAAAAAACAAATTACGTTATCTTGTTGATTTTGAAGTATGTTCTTCACTTTAGCTGAGATCATCAGACTTGGTGATCTCAGCCAATCCAATGCTTTCCCATAGGAAAGCATTGTGAGGTTATTGTGCATGTGTGTCAAAAAGCTGCTTGGCTAATTGGCACCTCCATGGGGAGCGTTCAGCACCTCCATGCAGACCCAATCTAATACACTGCCCTCCCTCCACTTTAATACACAGCCCCACCACCCAATCTAATACTCTGCCACTTAATCTAATACACTCTCTCCACTCTGATTGAATACACTGACCCTCCTCCTAGCACTCTAATTTAATACACTGCCCCTCCCTTCCCCAATTTAATACACTGCCCTCCTCCGTCCCCTTTTAATACACTGCCCCCTCCCTCCACTCTAATACACCTCCCCCCACTCTTCTACACTCCCACTCCTACCTCCCCAGATTAATACACTGCCCCGTCTCCTCAATTAAATACATTGGCCCCCTCCATCTCCCAAAATTAATACACTGCCGACACCCTCCCCTAATTTTTAATACATTGCCCCCTCCCTCTTTCAAATGAATACACCCTCCCCAATTTAACATACTACACAGGAAGGTCTTCCAAGCCCCTCTTCCACTACCTTAAGATTAGCCACTCGCTCTTATTTGTTCAAGCAGACCAGACGCTCCTCTGGCACTGAGAGCAGGAGGGAAGGGGGAGTGGGTGGCCTGCAAGAGCACGCGATTGGCCGTAAGAGGGAAGACAAGAATCAGACAGGAAATATCATTCCTGTCTTGCGGCTGGTCGCAGCCACAGGGCAGGTGGGCAACAAAAATAGCCATTGTGGGCCTCATGCGGCCCCGCAGGCTGCAAGTTTCACATGCTAGATGTAGACTAATTAGGAAAGCAAAACAAGACCTCTCTATCACAGCAAAGTATCTGTCTGCAGGAAGATTTAGCTGGCACTTGATTAGTGAAACACTAATCCACTATGCAGCACAGTGTTTGTAAAATGAGGGCTAAACCCCAACACTCAAAGAGCAATGAGTATCCTATATTATAGAAAAATGTATGACTGAATACATAAAGTCAGGTGCATAATGTTTGCTTCAAATGCAAAAAGCCAAGTAGGGACAGAAAAAAACGAATCTAGGAGTACATTGCGACCACCAAGAAAGGAACATCAGTCTTCTGTCAGCAATAGTCACAGTACATATGGGATATTAGGTAGCATGCTTAAGTGGTCCTTAGTCTGGCTGGGCTTAATGCATGAAAGTAGAGTATATAGACTGCAAGTAGACAAGAGTCATCAGGGAGTGGCCAAGTTCAAGGATTAGAGACAGTCATGAGAACGGTTAAACAAAACGGTTAAACAAAATTCAGAGATTCCAGAGGTCGAAATAGTTGCCGGGTCAAAAATCTAAAGCACACAAAAGTTAAAATTTACTCTCCGGTAATAGAGACTATGACAGGGTAGAGGGGAGTCGTCATTTTAGCCTTATATAGCCCTAGACTGTATAATTTGGCCTGTGTCAATAATGATGCCAAAATATACGTAACTTTTGTAATTTTAAAGATGTGTACTGGCATGACGTCTGAAAATTACTCAAGCATCATAGCATATAATGGAGTGCCTATATAGTTACATAGCTGAAAAGAGACTTGCGTCCATTAACTTCAGCCTTCCTCACATTTGTTTTTTTGCTGTTGATCCAAAAGAAGGCACCCAGTTTGAAGCACTTCCAATTTTGAAACAAACTAGGGGGAAAAATTCTTCTTGACCCCAGAATGGCAGTCAGATTGGATTAAGCAGCTATTACCCTACATTGAAAAAATGATATCCTTGAATATTTTGTTTTTGCAAGTATGCATCTAGTTGCTGTTTGAACATCTGTATGGACTCTGATAAAACCACTTCTTCAGGCAGAGAATTCCACATCCTTATTGTTCTTACAGTAAAAATACCTTTCCTTTGCCTTAGACAAAATCTTCTTTCTTCCAGTCTAAACGCATAACCTTGTGTCCTATGTAAAGTCCGGTTTGTGAATAGATTTCCACACAATGCTTTGTACTGGCCCCCGAATATATATCGAGCAGTCCAGATCAATGAAAATACCTTAGTGTTGAAAAATTACACAAAAATGAAGCACTGTGTCAATACGCTTGCATTTGTGCCCAGAGTACACTGGAGCCATGACAGTACAATGGTCGTGCATAAGCAGAACAGGACATGTTAGGGAGAATGCAGGCAGCATGATTTTGAATTTGTTGAAACTAAGAAATGGAGTGTTTTGGAAGGTCAAGTAAAAGACTTACAGTAAGCAAATTTTGATGAAAATGTTGGTAAGGAGTTTTGCAGGAGAGAAGGTCACTAATAGGCAGATTGCATGAATATTCAAAAGATGAAAGTGGCAAAGAGAAGTGACAGTGTGTTTTTTCACAGAATAATGAGGTGTCAAAGATGGTTGTGAACTCTGGGTGAGATAGTGAGAGGAGTGGGATGTGGAAAGGATGTAGTAGGCAGGGTGAAGTTAAATGGACACTATAGTCATTCAGATCACTTCAGCTCATTGAATAGTTCTGGGTGCAGTGTCCATGTCCCCATTAGTCCTGCAATGTAAATCATTGCAGTTTTTGTGAAACTGCAATGATTACTTTGCATGACTAAGACTGCTTTTAGTGACTGTCTATCAGGCAGTCACTAGAGGCGCTTCTGGGATTTAAATAACTCTAAGTCCCTTAAACGATGCTGGACGTTCTCACGCTCTGCATGAGGCCATCCAGCGTCAGTAAGAGCCCCATAGGAAAGCATTGATGCAATGCTTTACTATGGAGAGGGTCTAATGCTCTTGCACAACTCGCCACATATGTGGATTATGTACCCCTATCGACTGATGTTGGAGAAAGCGGAACGCCAACCCAGCACCAAGGGACATCAGATAAGTGAATACAGTTTTTTTTTTTTTCAACACTTTATTATTAGTGGGGGGAACAGAGGGCACTATAGTGTTAGGAATACACTATATAAGAATACTTTTAAAGGTGCATTGAAAAAGATTATTTCAGTTTCGACTGACTTCATATGTAATAAATGTACAGACATCCATTGGGCAACATCAGAGAGGCAAGCTGAGAAGAGGGAGAGATTGTGTGCAAAAGAAGGGACATAGAAGAAGATCTGTAAACAAATGAGCAATGACGCAATGAGAGGATACTATATAATAATAGAGGGTTGTGAATACACACACTATATAAGCAAAATTCTGTTACACAGCACCTCCTCCCAGTGTTCATCTAGGAGCATGCTGCAAAGTTATTTAACCCAGCACCTCCTTCCAACGTTCATATAGACTCTAGAAGCATGACCCCTTCTTCTTGGTAGCTTGGTGGAACACCTTACTTCTTATATTTCTTTTTATATTAGGATATTGCATTGAAAAGCAGCTTCCTGATGTAAAATTTAAAATAAAACATTATGATTATCACTTTTAGTGACTTCTCTTTAAACTCCATCTGGTGTGACCTTGTTTTGAAAGAATATTCAAAAAGCTTTGTTCAGCATGATACTATTCAAAAAGTGTCTTTACTGGGCCTGATATTCTAAAGTCCTGGCCCCCTGAAACTTCAGTTTTCGTCAGGTTAGTCCTGATTTTCAGGTTCTATCCAGCCATCCCTACTTCGTCCCCTGTTGTCCTGTTTTTGGGGACACCAGTGAACTTTCCCCAACAAGCATAGCACAAACACATCTAAGGTCACTAGGACCTTGCAGAGCTTACTGAACTTTCTGCCTCTGGTGTGCCACTCTCCTTGATTGTAAGGCAGCCTGGTATGCATTCATACCAGGATGACCTGTCAACAGGGCCGGCGCATCCTATAGGCGACTTAGGCAGTCGCCTAGGGCGCCCTGGCCCGGGTGCACTAGATTTGGGTGACCGGCAGGAGGGAAGCGCACAGCCAGATCTCATGAGACACATGGTCTGCAGCTCTGCACATAGCGGAGCTGCAGACCTGTGTCTGCGATTGGCGCTCTCCAGCCGGCAGACTGGAGGGGCCTCGCACCCGGTGGCATACAGAGCAAGCTGCCGGGCCCCCTTCTGGTGTCGGGTCCTCGGTCACTAACACGAGGACCTGACACAGTCTGCCCTAAGGCGATTTAGGTGGCCGCGAGGCCTTAGATGGCTGCCTAAATTGCCTAATTAGAGAGCCGCTCTAACCACTGTCTAGCACCTGGTATTAAAACAGTGATTAGATTAAAGGAGTGCAAGGAAAGATTTAACTGTGTGTGTGTGTGTGTGTGTGTGTGTGTGTGTGTGTGTGTGTGTGTGTGTGTGTGTGTGTGTGTGTGTGTGTGTGTGTGTACACATACACATTACGTGGCACAAGGACTTATGGGGTTGGCATAAAATTATTTTTTTTCCAGGGCTGCTTTGAATTTCCAGTCGGTCCCTGCCTTGCATCCCATTTATCTCACATTAAAGGGCCACTATAGTCACCAGAACCATCTACAGCTTCATGTAGTGGTTCTGGTGTCTATAGCCTGTCCCTGCTGGCTTTTTAATGTAAACGTACTGCCTTTTCAGCGAAAAGACACTTTGTGCAGAACTGGCATTGGCCCATATGGCAGATCATATGGGTGGGGCATTGTGATGTCACATGGTGGGCAGAACATATGGGGGGGGCGCGGCACACTTGTTTGCCTAGGACGGTAAAAATCCTTGCACCTACCCTGCCTGTCAATTATTGGGAGACCCACCACTTACCAGAGAGGCCTGCCCTCTTTTGGGCATTTCCAGTGACACGAATCATGTTTCTGGCTAAATATTAAATGCAAATTTCTTTTTTTTTTTCAGGCCTTAGTTAACTGGGACCCAGTGGACCACACAGTACTTGCAAATGAGCAAGTGGATGAAAATGGATGTTCATGGCGCTCCGGTGCAAAAGTGGAACAAAAATATCTGAAGCAGTGGTTTCTTAAAACAACTGTGTTTGCAAAGGTATTATCCTAAAGGAAAGCTTACTGTGCCTTTAATTCAAAAACCATAATTAAAAAAAATTACTTTCCAATCAGTAGAACTTTGTTGAATTTGTTTTAATTTTAAAATGTTGTAAAAGAGTAATTTTAATGTTTTAACATGTAAAATTAACCACTATAACATGTAGGCTTTATGAAAATACGCACTGGGATCATATATGATAAAAAAAGGAGGAAACTGTATTCTTTGTATGCCCTTTGTCCAGTATCCAGCCATACGTTTCAACAGAATGAGTAACATAAAACACAAGGCTCATATGCCTACTATATTTGTGTGCCAAATAAATTAGTGTGTGAGGGAGCCAGGGGGAGTGGGCAGTGTGGGAGGATGACGATAGGGAAGGGGCAGTGGCAGTGTGGAAGGTTGACAGTGGGGAGGGTGGCAGTGGCAGTGTGGGAGGGTGAGAGTGTGGATTGAGGCAGTGACAGTGTGGGAGGGAGACGGTGGGAAGGGGGCAGTGTAGAAGGATTGCAATGGGGAGGGGGCAGTGACAGTGTGGGAGGGAGATAGTGGGGAGGATGGCAGCGATAGTTTGGGAGGGAAACAGTGGGTAGAGTGAGAGTGGGGAGGGGAGCAGTGGCAGTGTGGGAGGAAAATAGTTCGGAGGGGGCAGTGTGGGAGGGTGACAGTTGGGAGAAAGCAGTGACAGTGGCAGTTTGGGAGGGAGACAGTGGGGAGGATGGCAGTGATAGTGTGGGAGGGAAACAGTGGGGAGGGGGACAGTGGCAATGTGGGAGGGAGACAGTGTGGAGGGGGGCAGTGACAGTGTGGGAGGATAACGTTCGGGGGGTGTAGTGACAGTGTGGGAGGGAGACAGTAGGGAAGAGGGCAGTGATAGTTTGGTAATAAAATGGTGGGTAAGGGGGCAGTCTGTTGTGCCTAATCATTAAATTCATGAACGCCAATATGCAAAAAGTAATAATCAATACCTAATAAGGTTTAAAACGATATTGGCGGGCACACATCCCAGTTCGAATGAGTATCTTGAACTATAGGAAAGAGAAATCACACAGAGACCACGTTGAATATAAGAATTCACACTACTTCAGTGGCAGTGTGGGAGCATGACAGCGGCGAGGGGGACAGTGGCAGTGTTGGAGAATGACAGTGGGGAGGGAGCAGTGTGGGAGGATGACAGCGGTGAGAGGGACAGTGGCAGTGTTGGAGAGTGACAGTGGGGAGGAGGGCAGTGGACGAGGAAGACAGTGGGGAGGGGGGCAGTGGGCGAGGAAGACAGTGGGGAGGGGCAGTGGCAGTGTAGGAGGATGACAGTGGGGCAATGGCAGTGTGGGAGGATTACAGTGGGGAGGGGGGCAATGGCAGTGTGGGAGAGTGACAGTGGGGAGGTGGGAAGTGGCAGTGTGGGAGAGTGACAGTAAGGAGGAGGGCAATGGCAGTGTGGGAGAGTGACAGTGGGGAGGTGGGAAGTGGCAGTGTGGGAGAGTGACAGTAAGGAGGAGGACAGTGGCAGTGTGGGAGGGAGACAGTGGGGAGGAGGCAGTGGCAGTGTGGGAGGATGACCGTGGGGAAGGGGGCAGTGGCAGTGTGAGAGTATGGAAGGGTCACATACATACAGATTAGGACACTTACACATATATACAGATTCGGACACTCACACATATATACAGATTCAGACACTCACACACATATACAGATTCAGACACTCATACAGATTCAGACACTCTCACATACATACATACATACATACATACATACAGATTCAGACACTCACACAGATATACAGTCAGACACTCATACATACATACAGATTCAGACACTCACACATACATACAGATTCAGACACTCACATACATACAGATTCAGACAGTGTGAGAGTATGGAAGGGTCACATACATACAGATTAGGACACTTACACATGCATACAGATTCAGACAGTCACACATACATACATATTCAGACACTCTCACATACATACATACATACATACAGATTTAGACACTCTCACATACATACATACATACATACATACATACAGATTCAGACACTCACACATACATGCAGATTCAGACACTCATACATACATACAGATTCAGACACTCATACATACAGATTTAGACACTCATACATACATACATACAGATTTAGACACTCATACACACATACAGATTCAGACACCCACATACATACAGATTCAGACAGTCACACATACATACAGATTCAGACACTCTCACATACATACATACATACATACATACATACAGATTCAGACACTCACACAGATATACAGATTCAGACACTCACACATACATGCAGATTCAGACACTCTCACTTACATACAGATTCAGACACTCATACATACATACAGGGAGTGCAGAATTATTAGGCAAGTTGTATTTTTGAGGATTAATTTTATTATTGAACAACAACCATGTTCTCAATGAACCCAAAAAACTCATTTATATCAAAGCTGAATATTTTTGGAAGTAGTTTTTAGTTTGTTTTTAGTTTTAGCTATGTTAGGGGATATCTGTGTGTGCAGGTGACTATTACTGTGCATAATTATTAGGCAACTTAACAAAAAACAAATATATACCCATTTCAATTATTTATTATTACCAGTGAAACCAATATAACATCTCAACATTCACAAATATACATTTCTGACATTCAAAAACAAAACAAAAACAAATCAGCGACCAATATAGCCACCTTTCTTTGCAAGGACACTCAAAAGCCTGCCATCCATGGATTCTGTCAGTGTTTTGATCTGTTCACCATCAACATTGCGTGCAGCAGCAACCACAGCCTCCCAGACACTGTTCAGAGAGGTGTACTGTTTTCTCTCCTTGTAAATCTCACATTTGATGATGGACCACAGGTTCTCAATGGGGTTCAGATCAGGTAAACAAGGAGGCCATGTCATTAGATTTTCTTCTTTTATACCCTTTCTTGCCAGCCACGCTGTGGAGTACTTGGACATGTGTGATGGAGCATTGTCCTGCATGAAAATCATGTTTTTCTTGAAGGATGCAGACTTCTTCCTGTACCACTGCTTGAAGAAGGTGTCTTCCAGGAACTGGCAGTAGGACTGGGAGTTGAGCTTGACTCCATCCTCAACCCTAAAAGGCCCCACAAGCTCATCTTTGATGATACCAGCCCAAACCAGTACTCCACCTCCACCTTGCTGGAGTCTGAGTCGGACTGGAGCTCTCTGCCCTTTACCAATCCAGCCACGGGCCCATCCATCTGGCCCATCAAGACTCACCCTCATTTCATCAGTCCATAAAACCTTAGAAAAATCAGTCTTGAGATATTTCTTGGCCCAGTCTTGACGTTTCAGCTTGTGTGTCTTGTTCAGTGGTGGTCGTCTTTCAGCCTTTCTTACCTTGGCCATGTCTCTGAGTATTGCACACCTGTGCTTTTGGGCACTCCAGTGATGTTGCAGCTCTGAAATATGGCCAAACTGGTGGCAAGTGGCATCGCGGCAGCTGCACGCTTGACTTTTCTCAGTTCATGGGCAGTTATTTTGCGCCTTGGTTTTTCCACACGCTTCTTGCGACCCTGTTGACTATTTTGAATGAAACGCTTGATTGTTCGATGATCACGCTTCAGAAGCTTTGTAATTTTAAGAGTGCTGCATCCCTCTGCAAGATATCTCACTATTTTTGACTTTTCTGAGCCTGTCAAGTCCTTCTTTTGACCCATTTTGCCAAAGGAAAGGAAGTTGCCTAATAATTATGCACACCTGATATAGGGTGTTGATGTCATTAGACCACACCCCTTCTCATTACAGAGATGCACATCACCTAATATGCTTAATTGCTAGTAGGCTTTCGAGCCTATACAGCTTGGAGTAAGACAACATGCATAAAGAGGATGATGTGGTCAAAATACTCATTTGCCTAATAATTCTGCACTCCCTGTACAGATTTAGACACTCATACATACATACAGATTTAGACACTCACACATACATACAGATTTAGACACTCACACATACATACAGATTCAGACACTCACACATACATACAGATTGACACTCACACATACATACAGATTGACACTCACACATACAGATTCAGACACTCACACATACATACAGATTCAGACACTCACACATACATACAGATTCAGACACTCACACATACATACAGATTCAGACACTCACTCATACATACAGATTCAGACACTCACACATACATACATACAGATTCAGACACTCACACATACATACAGATTCAGACACTCACACATACATACATACAGATTCAGACACTCACACATACATACAGATTCAGACACTCACACATACATACAGATTCAGACACGCACACATACATACATACATACAGATTCAGACACTCACACATACATACATACATACATACATACATACATACAGATTCAGACACTCAAACATACATACATACAGATTCAGACACTCACACATGCATACATACATACAGATTCAGACACTCACACATACATACATACATACATACAGATTCAGACACTCACACATACAGATTCAGATCCTCACACATACAGATTCAGATCCTCACACATACATACATACATACATACATACATACAGATTCAGACACTCATACATACATAGTGTGGCTTGGCACCTAGTATCTCAAGTTCATACAGATTCAGACACTCATACATACATAGTGTGGCTTGGCACCTAGTATCATTCGGCTTGAGGTAAGAGTGCAAAAGTTTAGACTGTTCTATATATATATATTTTGACACTTTGGGCTGCGACACAAAGGTTAAAATAACTTAAAATGTCCAGAAATACAACAAAAAAAGGAAAATAAAATAAAAGACCTTGTAATTCACACCAAATGGTGTCTTTGCTGTATGTTCAGAGGTGAGATACATTCCCTAAACACAAACATTACATCCCTTACAAACTCACTCTACATTCCCTACACACATACAATACATTCCCTAAAGACATACCACATCCCCTATACATACATACACACACACACACACATAAAATCCCATATACTCATGTGTGCTGCACCCCTTATACACGCAGTCACTACAGCCCCTTTACTAACACACTATATACCTTATGCACTTATGGTGTAGTTTATTGAAATTACAGTACTGGTTGTTTTATTTTTTCTTCTAAATTTCTAGTTAAACTTCTTGGGTACATCTTATGTCCCGGTGCATATTATATACTAAAAATCCAGTATATGTACAAATATACGTTATATATTTGGTAGTACAATACAAAGAATATATTTGGTATTATACAGGTGATACTCAAAAAATTAGAGTACTGTGCAAAAGTTCATTTATTTCAGTAATGCGACGTAAAAGGGGAAACTAATATATGAGATAGACGCATTACATGCAAAGCAAGATAGTTCAAGCCGTGATTTGTCACAAGTGCGATGATTATGGTTTACAGCTCATGAAAACCCCAAATCCACAATCTCAGTAAATTAGAATATTGTGAAGAGGTGCAATATTCTAGGCTCACATTGTCCCACTCTAATCAGCTAAGTAAGCCATAACACCTGCAAAGGGTTTCTCAGCCTTTAAATGGTCTCTCAGTCTGGTTCAGTAGGAATCACAATCATGGGGAAGACTGCTGACCTGACAGTTGTGCAGAAAACCATCATTAACAGGGTAAGCCTCAAAAGGTAATTGCGAAGGAAGTTGGATGTTCCCAAAGTGCTGTATCAAAGCACATTAATAGAAATTTATGTGGAAGGGAAAAGTGTGGAAGAAAAAGGTGCACAAGCAGCAGGGATGACCACAGCCTGGAGAGTATTGTCAGGAAAAGGCCATTCAAAAGTGTTGGACTTTCACAAGGAGTGGACAAGAGCCACCACATACAGACGGATCCTGGACATGGGCTTCAGATGTCGTATTCCTCTTGTCAAGCCGCTCCTGAACAACAAACAACGTCAGAAACCTCTTACCTGGGCTAAAGAAAAACAGACCTGGTTTGTTGCTCAGTGATCCAAAGTCCTCTTTTCTGATGAGAGCAACTTTTGCATCTCATTTGGAAACCAAGGACCCATAGTGGAGAGGCACATACTGCAAAAATCTTGAAGTCCAGTGTGAAGCTTCCACAGTCTTTGTTGATTTGGGGAGCCATGTCATCTGCTGGTGTTGGTCCACTGTGCTTCATTAAGTCCAGGGCCAACGCAGCCGTCTACAAGGAGATTTTGGAGGACTTCATGCTTCCTTCCGCAGACGAGCTTTATGGGGATGCTGACTTTATTTTCCAGCAGGACTTGGCACCTGCCCACACTGCCAAAAGCACCAAAGCCTGGTTCAATGGTTGTGGGATTACTGTGCTTGATTGGCCAGCAAACTCGCCTGACCTGAACCCCATAGAGAATCTATGGGGCATTGCCAAGAGAAAGATGAGACATGAGACCAAACAATACAGAAGAGCTGAAGGCCGCTATTGAAGCACCATAACACCTCAGCAGTGCCACTGGCTGATAGCTTCCATGCCACGCCGCATTGAGGCAGTAATTGCTGCAAAAGGGGCCCAAACCAAGTACTAAGTCCATATGCATGCTTATACTTTTCAGAGGTCCGATATAGTTCTATGTACACTCCTTGTTTTATTGATTGCATGTAATATTCTAATTTACTGAAATTGTGGATTTGGGGTTTTCATGAGCTGTAAGCCATAATCGTCACACGTATGACAAATCACGGCTTGAACTATCTTGCTTTGCATGTGATGCGTTTATCTCCTATATTAGTTTCCCCTTTTACGTTGCATTACTGAAATAAATGAACTTTTGCACGATATTCAAATTTTTTGAGTATCACCTGTAAATTGGTTTAACTAGGTTAAATAGAACAATATTTTAAAACAATGCAGAAGTAATTATAGTGCTTCAAGTGTCCTTTTTACCACTTTGATTAAAGAAAAAGAAATTAAACAGTTTTATTATCATTATTTTTTTTCAACCAAGTTCTAGCATTAAATCACTTTTGCTTTATTTTAAATAGAGATCCTGTATTGTAACATTGAAACTACATATTCTCAGATAATAACGTATTCAGTTTTGAGATCTTCTGAAAGGCAGTCAAAGTGGATGATTTGCTTACATTTTTATATTGGTTGAATATGAGCATATACAAGTGCCTAATCCAATTCTCTATTTTAAAACTAGTGTGAATATCTAATTATAAGCCTTATTGTGACAAATATTTGTAATGGCTACTCCAAAAGTACATTGATAGAAGTGAGAGCAACTTCCAGCATTGTGATTTTAATGAGCATCTTTGAATTTTTGAGATTCTACAGCAGACATCACAAGTTGCCATGACGACTGTTCTCTACATTTGGGCTTTGATGATAATTTCTGTGTTTTGAGGAGTCTTTGTGATTGTCGGCAATTGTTGGACCCTGAGGAATACAGTGAGATTCCTCCCAATGATAGCTAGCATTCCCAGCAGCATAGCAACATTTAACACCAACAGCGCCGAACGTGCATTGTCTACAACACGTACTGCGATAACTGGAAGTGGAAAGTAATTTTTGAGCGCACTCTGTTCCAACTGTTATTCTAAAAGGATCAGGAAAGAAAAAAGATTTTTATTTTTTTTTTATTTTTTTTTAACAATGGCATTTTAAAAAATAGGATATGTTTTTATAATTGAAATATTTTACTTTTGACTAAAAATAAATATTAAAATATACACTGAAATCTGTGTGCAAAATCTGATATTTTAAATCTAAAAAAACTAGGAAGAATGAGGCACAATATATAGATATATTATGGTGAGGGAACCAATTTTGCTAACGTACCCAAAATTTAGGCATGTTGTTATTGTTTTTAAAATCAGAGATATAATTGTTTTGTTTGTTTTACATGAAATGTCAGTCTACATAATTAACATCAGGCTGTGATAAAAACTATACTACAATTTATATGCTTCTGGTGATACTTTTATATGTGGAAACTGAGAGTGTAGAGGTATCTCTGGGAGTTTAATTAAACATTCAAATATACATTAATGGTAGCACAACAGGCAACTAACATAAGCGGTGCGCAGTGATATAAGATGGAATTTGAGGGCAAGCAATTTGCAGAGAGGGTGAAATTACCAGTGTAGAAGACATGGAAAAGATAAAGTGGTGACAGAAAGTGGGTTAAGAACTTATAGGAAAAAAAGGAGAGAGTCAAGTGATATGGCAAAGGAGAGAGAAACAGAGTAATGGTGCGTGACAGGAAAAATGACAGACAATGGCAACAATATACTTTTTCTTTTAAATACATTCTACCTCTGAACATAGATTTTCCTTCACACGGGCCTCTAAACAAGGGCAAACTCTTTTATGAATGCCCCAATAAATCTCTTCAGTTTGCCAAAGTGCTTTTGTGAAGAGTGTGTAATTCCCCCCCACCCCCCCGTAATATAGAAGTGGCAATTTTGATGGGCATTAGTTCTTTTGTAAATGAACCGTGATACACCTACTTAGCTGTCAATAAGACAACCCAGAGGTGTTTCTTTCTGATAGTTTAGCTCTGTGGAAATAGTTTGTATTTCTCTGCAGCATCTATGTTTCCGCAGTTTTTCAGTTCCTTAGCAGAGGGCTTACGGCCTCAATGGACTGTGTAAGCAGTGAGTTATGTGTTTGATATTTTACTACACGCTATAAGTGAATGAGAGTTTTAGAATTCTGGACAATTGATGCTGGTTGAGTTGAGCCACTATGTCTAAAAAATATTTTTTTTATTTCCAATGAGTTTCTAGGTATGAAAGATTGGTTATTAATTTGTGTTCTTAAGTGTTAGAAGTTTTAGCACATAGCACTAAATAATCAAGATTTATTTATTTTGTTTACTTGTAGTCTGCATGCACCAATACTATCTAATTCAGAAGCAGTTCTTAAACTGGGGGTGATAAAGAGATTATGATAATTGAGTTGATTGATAAGTGGATTGATGGGTTGAGGTAAGGGACAGGGAAGATGGGATGGGTAAGTAGCTGGAGTGATGAATGGTTTATGAGAATATGAGTAAAGTAGTTATGGGGCATGGATGAGTGAGGTAATGTGATGAGACTCATGAGGGAATTAAACTATATCAAGGTAACTGATGGTTGATCGAGAGATCTGTGTGGATGGTGGTTGGGAGGGCATTAGGGGGATGGAGGATGTAAAAGGTTTATGAGGGTATAGGCATTAATAGGGATCAGGGAAATAGGGTAATGTAATTATCACAAACAGGGAATACAGGGAATATATTTAATTGGGACTATTGGGCAGAAGTGACAAAGTAATTAAAGAACCTTATATTGGAGTTTAGCCCACGGAATTGCTACATTTAGAGCCAACTCTGGCCTCATGTATAGTAAGACTGACTGAAGACTGAAGGTAAGCCAATACAGTTAGCTTGCCAGGGTCTTTACTGATCTCTAACCTTCTACCCACTTTCCTCCTGGAACTTGTGTTGTGTGAATAAATGTTTAGAGATTGTACTATTTATTTAAAGGCATCATCAGCAAAGTTTATATAGCCAAGTAGACAGGGAATGTCAATAATTCTCATTTAGCAGCATTTTATATTTATATATTAAACTCCAATCCAAATTGACATAACCTTAAGACTTTCACATTCTATGTGACTTTTGCCAGTTTGAAAAGTTTGGAAAATGTAAATGTATTCATTTTAGATAAACATCTAGTCAAGCTGTCAACTATACCTCTCACTTAAAACCACACACAAAGTACAAAGTATTTTAAACATGTTAGAGTGAAGTGAACATTGCAATGTTTATATATATATATATATATATATATATATATATTTTCATGTAAATATGTATATTTTTCCCTTTCTGATGCTCATATTTGTCGGTTATCAGTCCAATTCTTGACCTAGTTTAATATACGCCTGTTCGTAGTTTTGTATTTCAACTCAAGTTAAGTTCACTGACCTGTGTGTCTTAACCAATCTGTTTATCATGTATGTTTTTCCAGGCTATGCTTGATGCTCTGGCTGATCTTCCAGCATGGTACGGTGTGAAAAGTATGCAAGCTAACTGGATTGGGGAGTGCACAGGCTGCTTTTTTGATTGCATGTTAAAGGTAAAGTAAATGTTTTTTTTTTTTTTTTTTTAGTACTGCACTTTTTGTATTTGCTTTGCCAATGGATTAGATTTGACATTTTTAGAATATTTTGCAGAACTCACACTACATAAAGGAGCGTTAAATAAATAACCATTGTGTATTATAAACAATGATTATATCGCAGAACACAAGTGCATAGATTTCAACAGTTTTTTGAATGTGGATTTTTCTTTTGTTTATGTTGTTCAAATCAAAATTCCCACATTCAGTAGAGTTGACTTTAAGTCTAATATACAAATTATTTTGATTATTACATATTTTTTAATTCTAAAGCAATACAGCTCAGTACTTTATTGTTCTTTACTGGCCTCCTTGTTACCTGTGATTGCATATATTACTTAAAAATAGTCATATTGGAAAATTGTCTTTTGACTTATGTTACGAATGGAACTGCTGCCTGGGGATGAAATACTTATTCCATAAACTGATGGAGTGCGGGAGACCCTAGTCCAGAATGAGCGGATTATGAATATCTTTTCATAATGAAAGAGAGGTCTGTTTTAAGCTGCAGAATAATTCCCTAATATACACAGTTGCAGTCAATTTGATTTAATATATATATATTTCTTTTATTTGTCTTTTTCTTATTATATTATCTATATAATAAATTAAAAGCAGAAGGTTGAGAAGAAGGAGCGACTGGCAAGCTGTACTGACACATGCTAATAACGACAAGTTTCCCTTAAAATATTTGCAGAAATTAGCCTAATTCAACTTTAGGTCTGCAGCTGACTTTATCACCAAGCAGACACACCAAAAATCAGAGAAGGATTCAACAGGATAGTAAAGTGCTATTGGTGAACTTGGTTCTCATTGAACGAACAGTGTTGTCTGAGGAGGAGGATGGGACTCTGGCACTTACCTCTCTGGGAAGGGACATGGGAGACTTCTATTTGGGGACCCCAAAACCCTTATACTATGCTTTGTGACATTTGCCAACTATTTGCAATGGACATTAAAAGTTTACTTCCAGCATCATAATCACTAGAGCCCGCTGTACCTCACATACCTATCCTTTGCTCTTTCCTAAAGGGCAGCACTCTATTCTCTCCTCCAGCTCTGCTTCACTCCCACCTCTTCAACCTACTTCTCCTGTAAGTTTTTGTAATTGTCTCATTTATTGTTAAATCTCCCCCTCTGATAATATTGTAAAGCAAAATATGTTAGTGCTATATAAATACCAGTAATAATAATACCACTACTGCCTGCTGCAGTGGTTATGATGCCAATAGTACACTGCCTCTGTTTCCTGGTAATGATGGGAATAATTGCAATAGTTTGCCCTCATCCCTGGGGGCTGGCTGGTCCTACATTGCCCAGTGATGACTTCTGGCTTCTGCAGGGCTGCAGAAGTCGATCACACTGGCCATTCATTGGCTGAGAGCATATTCTGTACATATTCATATAGGAAGTCTTGTTCTTGACTGATTAATGACACCCCGATGACACTGCTGGAGGTGGAGTTACACCTCCATCAGCAAAGGGGAAACACTCCGTATGTGCAGTGTTTCAAAGTAAATGTTGCACATACAGACTTTAGACACCATGACCAGTTCAAATCACTGAAGTAATTATGGTACTTAAAAAAAAACAAAAACCTTTAAGACGATCACACGTTGCATTAATGTATCTGAAGATGTACAGGATGTAAAAAATCATCACAAGCATACTCAAATGGATGATCTTCGACTACTAATTGATATATTCAGTGGTATCAATAGGAAACGCAGTGTTAAGTTTAAATGTTACTCCCACTGAAAAAGTTTGATTATTTACGTAACCAAATTGTCGAGGACTTCTGTTTCAACCCCCCCAAGATGTCCTGGTGTGGTTTGCCTCTCACACTGACAAAGAGTACCATTCTAGAAAAAGTCTGCAACAAATTTCCGTATCACTTCGAGACTTACGATCTTCAAGTCTACCAGCATTTGTGCTGATCGATGCTCAGATGGTGAAAGTAATTTCCAGGCATCACCAAGCTTTTGCTGGATTCCAGTATCCCCTATTGATAGGGCTCACATTGCTCTCTCAAAGCTACTAAGGATTGGCAACAGATCCAGATTTCCTCTTACAGCAAGGCTGACTTCTCCTGGAATACCAGTTCATTTGACAACTAAGGCAGCTCACAGTTGGAATGTGAACATTGTTGAGGTTTCTGTACCCCAAAAAGCACCAGATAGAGAATGGGTTCTTAGTTTGACTTCACTTTTTTTTCTTTACTTTTATGATTGATTTTACTTACATTTCACTACCTAATTGACGATTATGTCATTATGGTTACCTATTTGAGTCCACACAAAAAAAAGAATTGCACTCCACCTGGAGCCTTCGTTGTAAATTCCACCTCTTGAGAGTTAGACAATTCACATTATACTAGTTCTAGTGGGTTTCTGCAGCTAGTTCATTATAGAAGTTCGAAGTACTGGCATTTGCTCTTGAAGCTGAACACCTAATGTTATATAGGATAGTACATAGACACAATCCTAAATTTAACCAAAGCAGAGCTATGATTTTCCCATGGCAGCTATATTGTTTTTCTTAAAGGAACACTACATTATTTGGAATACAAAGCTGATTCCTTAACATGATAGTGCCCAACCTCCCTACGGAGGTAAAAAAACAAAACAAAAAAAAAACCCTTTAAACACCTACTGTATTCAGGCTCCTGCTCTTCCAATGCCAACACAATCCAGGAACAGTGCAAGCACATTACGTTTTCCCCATAGGATGGCATTCAAACAATGCTTTCCTATGGGGATTTTCAACACTCTGGGTATCCTCATGCTAAGCGTGAGGACATCCAGCATCGTTTCACGTAGTCAAACCTTGTGTAATTGCAGGAAGAACCTTTAGTGGTTAGTTCTTGTAGACAGCCACTAGAGACAGTCTTAACACTGCACTGTTTGTATGTTTGTGGTATATCTTACATACCTGTTACAAATTTCTAGAGCTTGCTTATTGCTCCTCTTTCATAAGATTTAGACCTTTGTTAGATATGCAATTGTATGATGCTTTAGTATTGCCTGCAGCCATAATATGATGTACACTTAAGTTAAACTTTAATTTTAACAGTTGGATAAAGTGGAAACTGGAGAGAAGATTTTTGCATATGCTTTTAATCCAGAGGCTATTTATGGGGCGTCACACATAGAGATTTTGCCAAACCACAGACTCTTGCAAGGAAGCAGTAGTCTAAAAGAAGCCCTACAGGAAGCATTCTCAGCTGGTAAAGGTGAGATAATCACACCTACACAGTAAGATCAAATAAATTGCATGTTCTGCCCTCTCGTTCTATTTGTTTTCCTTTTTAAACCTATGTCTTTGATTTTATGAAAAATATAAACTAGTCTGAGTAATATAAATAATATATATTTGGGCAGACTAGATGGGCCGAATGGTTCTTATCTGCCGTCACATTCTATGTTTCTACGTCACATTCTATATATAAATAATATTCTAATGCCTTTTAGTAGCACACCATGAGCAGATCTCTTGTCCTGTATCACGTTACATTTGTCAGACGGAGCACAATCTTTGCTCCCCCCCCATCCGTTAGTAATTTTCATGTACATGTTTAGCATTTCCCTCCTTATTATCCAAATCCAACTGAATTTGTAAGATCACCTAATCATCCGAAGAGAAGAACGATAAGTTTATTGGCTATGGATCTTCAGTTGGTTCTAAATACTGCTGGCAGATTCTGGGTAAAAAGAAGGTTGCAGAGAAAATCTATTATCTTTGCAATCTTAGTAAAAAGTTTAATTATTTATTTTTAAGCTAAATTTTTGATGATATTCAATTTCTTTTAGCAACTAAGCGTACGGCTTGGACTATAAAACTCTGCACACAAAAATGTAACAATAAGGATAGTTAATCCATGAAAAATATGCATCCTAGCATGAATGTATTACAGTATTAAAATAGAGTCGGTGGCATCCACCTTAATTACCTCACTCCGTTTTATAATTTAGTAAAAAATATATTAAATGACTAATCTGATAGAGGACCTAACGGCATGGCTTTATCACTGTGGGTAGAGATTCTCTCTAAAAGATCATTATGCACTTCGATTTCAGCACAGAAGGATAATTACCCCATAGACAAAAGATGAAAGTATAATGAAAGACTGGTATATTAGACTGTGTTTCAGATGGAAATCCCATTTAGGTTTCAGGGCTACACATAAGGCTGCTTGTGATATCTGTATTTTATGGTGCCTAATTTGTTTCTACAGATTGTCTCACCCGAGTGTCAGCAGTGAATCTTTTCACGAGGCAGGAACTCCCTGTTGTCATATCACGGAAATCTGAATTTGAGGGCTATCTAGACACAAAGATTGGTGCGTAATTATTTCAGCAATTTCTGTATATGGTTTTATGTCACTAAATTGTTTCCTTTTTGTTGTAGTTGTTACAGAAATTAGAATTTAAATTGCTCTTAATTATAAAAAAAAAATTTTTTTACGTTGTTTCTTAAAATGAAACCGACCTATACAGAATAACATAAAAATGACAGATGCACCTATAATTAGAAATGTTATGTACTCAAGTAAGGTAAAGAAGAAAAGGTCAGAAATCAAAACATTCCTTTGCATTTTCACTTCTCACCTTGATTAGTCCATATAAAAGTGTCATATAACATATTGGGAAGACACTGATGTTGAATGTAGAGATACGAATCTCTAAAAAGTTGCCAAGCAGGAGTGAATTTGATTCAAGCAGGGTTATTCACTAAAGTGAGGAGGGAATATAAATTGAAAAAGGCCAGAGCAGCTGAACTGAACAAATTCTCTGTCAGTTATGCTTTCAGTTTGGCTAGTTTGGCCTTAAATGTGAAATTCACTTTGAATCCTTACTTTAGTAAATAACCATGCTAGTAAGAGATTGAGAGTCATTTATAGTTCATAGAATTAGGAATATCATGTCCTGATTAACATGCATTTTTCTTTAACCCCTTAAGGACCAAACTTCTGGAATAAAAGGGAATCGTGACATGTCACACATGTCATGTCTCCTTAAGGGGTTAATACAACTCCACAAAGACTACAAATGATCTACAATGCCTTGCATTAGTATTCTCCCCCCAATAGATGGTTCCACTTTAGCATTCAACAAATAATAGGGAGTGTGGTCACTGCAGTGCCAAAACAATATATATATATATATATATATATATATATATATATACAAATCACCTAGTGCAGCAAGGGTGTATAAGGCTGCTATGGTTCATGAGCAGCAAAATGTAAAAGCAAACGAGGTGGTAACAAAATGTACAGCTTAGTACATAAGACCCACTTGTGGAAACATTCTTTTATTTGAAGAGCATATGAAAGACAAACGTTTCGGAACTCCTGTCCCTTCCTCAATTTTCAAATGCACTTAAAGGGCTAGCTGGGATATTCAAACCTCTTATAAAAACAGCTATTACCCAGACTCTTCTCAAGCGTGGGCTTTGTGAGTGTTCAGGGCGAGAAGAATACTGTTTAAAAGCATTTATTATCTAATCTCATGTGAAGTCTACCAAAAGTCATGCTTGAGACACAACAAACTTGTGGAGTTTCTCTGGACTGATTAGAATAAAACTGAACTTATTGGCCTTCGCCCAATCTGCTTTAGTACTAAAGATGGCTTAGTGCCCTGCGAACGTTAACCCCACAGAGAAACATAGTTGATAAACCTATGAACCGGAATGTATTAGAATGATCTAGTGACTAGTCAAAGCCTTGATCTCAATCCAGTTGTGAATCTGTAGCAAAATGTGAAAGTTGATGTTCACAAACAGACTCCATTCATTCAGACAGAAGCTTTGTATTTTTTTCAAGATTGGTGGTTAGAAAGATTGAGGATCAGGATGTGCAAAGTAAATTAACTTGGGGGAGAGGAATACTTCAAAGGTTATAACACACAAATGTAATTTTTTTTTCCTTTAACTTTTGTGCCCTTAAGTATCTATATATTTTGCACCTTCAAAGTGATGTGTAAATCAAATGTAATAAAATTAGGGATAAATCGATTATCGGTTCTGACAATTACTAGAGCCGATATTCAGCATTTTATTGGTAATCTATATCGGCCTTGTATTTTGCTGATATTACTGATAACTTATTTACCTCTCCCAATCACCACACGCTGTCTTCAGCATCCAGAAACTTTAACCGCCAGCGATGTCACCACTTTCTGTGAGCATCACACGCAGAGCTCAGCAGAAGGTAGGGAGGTGAGACAGTGAATAATCTACTGTAATGTACTGAACTGACTGACAGAGTGATAGGAGTGTGATTGCTATCAGCATTCACACTCCTACCAGTAACAGCACTTAACCTGCTGGAATCTTACTCATCCCAACACGTACTCGCTGCCTGAGAGTGCTAGGAGTGTGATTGCTGTCAGCATGTTCAGTTAATGCCATATTTGTGTAGAAATTCTGTTACTTTTTCAAAACTTAAATGTACAGAATATCGGCACCAGTTTTGCCAATCAACCTAAAAGGCGACCGATAATCGTTATCCGTATTGACTCTTGTAAAATTATACTGGTCGATCCCTAGATCGAGCAGTCCAGGATGTAACACAACAAAATCTGGATGTATCCAAATGGACAATACCTATGCAAGGCACTGTAGAGAGATTCTAAGTGTGTGTGTATATTATAAGATATGCCATACAGAAACAAATTTGTCTTGATGTTTTGTTATTATTTTTAGCATTAAAGATGCTTTCCAAGCAGCATCAGTGTATAGATTATGCAAAAGCTGTGTTGCCAGTGCTTTTTGGTACACCTTACACCATTACATCGTACACCACAACCGTTTGCATACAATTGGTAGTTTAGGTTGATTTGGCAAAACAATTTACTGAAGTAGCAAACAAGGGACTAGAGTGTAGAATGAAAGAATGAGTTCAACTACACACATTCTGACTTTTTGTTTCCTAAATAAGATCAGGTATGACTCATTTCTTCATCCGATATGTGGCTTGCTGGTAAATGTTAATCCTTTTAAAAGGATACAGAATGGAACATCTCAAAGCAGAAGTACTTTCTTCACTTACGTATTGCCTCATACCAATATCCCCCTCCATGGTTTTTCAGTCTGAGTCAATTACACAGCTGGGTTTGGATTTAACTTAAAACCTAAATTGTTAGCACGATTCATTAGGTTTAGAAGGTTTAACTTTGTCCTGTTCCTTTTCTCTAATTAATGGCATATAGTTCATCCATTTGTGACAGTCCTAGAACCTCTGGAGTTGGCAAGTGACAAAAAAGTCCAGATTGAAATGACAAGGATGTACAATTTTTTTTTTTTCTTTCAAAAAGTAGTTTATTTCATTCGTAATACATAACAACCTCTACTTTTCATGGCCAGGTATCCCCAGCACTAGTTCGGAAGATGCAACTTTAGCTGATAAACTGGGACTGTCCTATATCAGAGTTATTGAAGCAATCAACGAAACAGAGAAAATTGTAAACTCGGGAGAGGTCAGTTCAACAACTTTTATGTATTCCAGTAACAAATATGGCTTGAGTTGAAAGGATTAATAAATATGAACCCATAAATTATTAGACTTTTGTTTTGTTTGCAACGTATTACAACTGAATGATATAAAGGTAAATTTTCTACCAACTTCATAACAATTTCAATTTAACCTATCCAAATTTACAAGGCAGTAAATATAGAATTTAGCAAAGGGATGCATTATATACTTATTGGTTTTAGGAACTCGTCGGCATCAGAACATCCTGTACTTGCAGTGTTCTCCTGCTCCACCCTGTCACTCAATCTTCTACTTGCATTTCTGTGCCACCCCAGTGGGGTGGAAGATAGATTTTACTGATTTAAAGATATTTACTACAGATCCCACTGACATCCATTTACTATGTATCCAGTGACTCATTAATATAATATTATATAATTAATATAATGAGAAACTGGATACATAGTAAGTGTTTAACCTGTTGTTAAGTTGTTTCTATTTCCTCACACACCATTCACTACTTAGTTTTTTTTCCCCATTGGCTATTTGTTCCTTCTAAATACCATCTCTATGGATCTCTTTGCAAGGATCTCTTTCTTTCTAATTTAGACACGACAGACATATCTTGTTTGATATCAAATGTATATGGATATATATCCAGAGCATATTTGTTTTTTAAAAAGTCATAAAGTGTTTAATGCAGAAAGAAACACTGTGTATCATAAACTGACACTCACTACGCAGTCCAAAATATGTACAGAACAAACACAGTCTGTCTCAGAAACACTGTTTGAATCTCAATCCAAATTCATTGACGATGTCTCAGAAGGCAAAACGTCAAACACGGTCACTGTTGCTCTTTCAAATAGCTCTAGTCAAAGTATTTTGAAAATGTCCGACCTTACTATTTTATAGTCACTCTCCCGCCTACCTAAAGCTTGGCTTGATTTGTCAGTCATGTATTACAAAATCAACATTTAGTGGCTGTCCTTTAATGTTAGTTATGGTTACATTGTGTCACTGGAAAGGGACACTTGAAACATGAATGCAAGGCCCCCCTGTGTATGATTGAGAATGAAAGAGCTCATTACCAAAGGAAAAAATCATCCATAGATATGAAAAAGTATTATGCAAACAATCACATTGTTCGTTTTCTTAATTTTTAAACTTTGCTTGCAAAAAACAAATATCTGATTCTATTATGGAACTTTCTAGTTCACAGGTTTGACTAGACAAGAAGCATTTCTTGCCATTACCCAAGAAGCACAAAAAAAGGGAGTTGGCGGACACCTAACTAGTGACAAATTAAGGGATTGGCTGATATCGAGGCAGCGTTATTGGGGCACTCCAATCCCCATCATACATTGTTCATCCTGTGGAACTGTGCCTGTGCCTTATGATGACTTACCTGTGGTCTTGCCTACTTTGTCTGCTTTCACAGGGAAAGGAACTTCAGCTTTAGCTAGTGTCTCAGAGTGGATAAACTGCAAATGTCCCAGGTAAACATTGTTCTTTTCAAGAATAGTATAGAACTTGAAACACTAGACATTTATGTTTGTTAAGGAACTTCAGAGGACCCCCACCTTGCATGAGTAGATTGGACCCTGGTTGTGTAGTCATCAGAACAGCTAAAGCTTAATGTAGTTGTTTTGGTGTCTATAGTCCCTGCAGGTTTTTTTTTAATTTAAGCACTGCCTTTTCAGAGAAAACTAACTTTTACTTTTCTAACAAGGGGGAAAAGGACCTAAACGATGTTATTAGAACTATAGTTTGTATTCCTGACACTACAGTGTTCCTTTAAAGTAAGTAAGCCAGCCCTGTAGTTTATTTACACTTTTCCAGGCAATTCGTTCAGAATCCAAAACCTGAAAGGTAACCTTCTGCGCTCCAGATGTTGTGGACTACTTTTCTCATAATGCTCTTGCATTCATAATGCTTGCATAGCATCAGGGGAGACGTAGTCCCCAATTTCTGGAGTGTCAAAGTTGTCTACCCGTACAATATACCATGCCATACCATACCTGTACATCAAATATATTGACGTGACATTAGCACATTATTAGCATATTATTTATTTCTAAATTATCTGTCATCTTTTCTAAGGGTGGTTATGGTTTTACTACTAAAGCATATCAGGAAAAACTTTAAATCTTAATATGTGTTCCTTGCAAAGACAGAGACAAAAGAAATTAATGATTACAGTAACTTAATATATCACATGTAGGAAATGGAAATTAAATACTTCTCCATTATACCATTTTTTAAAGAATTTTTTTAAAATAATTCTTTATTTTTGTAGTGCATGAAAAGATGTACGAGCAGGTCTACGGTAAATTAAGAGGAAATAAGCATTTGTTGCGAGAGATAGTAGTAATACAGCATGTCAGAGGGTACATTGCACAGAGTTTTTTTTAACATACTAAAGACAAGCTATTAAACCATGTACTTGCAATTGAACATGTATATTTTATTATAAGGCTAGTTATGGCTCATAAGGTAGCTGAACATTATACTACGGACTTATTGACATCCCGCGCCCCTGTGCAGCGTATATGGATGTAAGTGGACTGGTAGGGTAAGGGGCTTTGGTTTCAGGTAGCATTTTGTCATAATGATTTGCCATACTGGCAAGGTTTTGCTAAGAGGCTCTCAGAATGGGTCAATGGTGGGCGCCCTTATCATCCGCCTTGGTTGCCATGGCAGGATGTGTGGGGGTTATTCAGTTTACTGTGTAGCATACTATTTCCGACCCCTAACCATAAGGGGGTTGTGGGGGTTATGGGTTATTAAGCCAAGCCATTTGGCTTGGGTTAGATCTGCTTTCTTGGGATGTGAGGCCTACTCACAGGGTCCCTGGACTTTACAGGTTAGTTTTAAACATCTTAAAGAGAACAACTTAAAAGAACATAACAGGCAGAAACAGAAACAAAAGATGCATGACGATTCTGTCACAGTTAAGGGAACTGCCTCCTTCCTTATTTCTCTTCGTGGATGAATGGAACAGTCCTGTCAGGATCCCATGTGTGCAGTGTTGATGGTGTTACAGAGGTTGGAGCCCTCTGTGATAGGCCCAGCGACTGGAGGAAGGATGGAGGTGAGTTTCAGAATGGTATTGTCCTGTTTAACCGCTAGGGTTCGAGGTAGGAGCCATCTGTAATCCACTTTCACTTTGCAGAGGTGGGTGGTGATCTGCGTCAGCGATTTTCTTCACTCAGGTGCGGGTGATGTCTTGGAAGAAGGTAAGCCGGAAGGTTTCAAATGTATATGGCGTCTTGTCCCTCACTGCTGTTAGGATGCGCTGTTTGTCAATTAGAGAGTGGCATCTCACGATGACATCACTTGGGGCTGTTGGTGGGGCCTGCTTGGCTTTATTAATTCCAGTCATCATATTCAAGCTTTTTGGCTTGTGTGTGTGGCAGGATCTCAGCAGTGAGTCTTCTCAAGTAGTGTGGCATTTCAGTTGCACCGATATTATCCGGAATTCCCCTGATTTTAATGTTTTTCTGTCTACTGCTGTCCTCTATGGTATCCAGATAATAAGAAAAGAATTCAAAATCCTAGTGTGTAACCCAACTAGTTTCCCAACACACTCTAAAACACCTGTCTGGTAACCTCTCTGGCCACACTAACACAATTTATATACAGATACGGTAGGCGGAGTGTGATTGGGTTTTGGGTAGACAATGTTGAATGATGTAAAGATAGGTAATAAGGTACACTGTAAAAACAAAAGAGGTAACGAAAACCTAGTGCAAATAGCGTAAGTTACATTTAAATGGTAAACTTGGAATCTTTAGTCTTGTACTCAGAAGGAAAGAGCCAGTAATGTTAGGCTCAATATCAATGCCTGTGGGAATATCAAAAGGGATCCCACTCCCTTTCCGTTCACCTGCCGCTGATTCGTTCTCTGGGTCTTTTGATAAATTCACTTAAGTGGTAGTAGAGTTATAAAATATTCTTTTAATGGTAATATAATAAAATAAAAATAATACTTATAAAGTCCACATTTGGTACTTGGATACTCGAAGTAAAGGTATCCAGTTTAATTTGGAATGCTGTGTTAGCAGACTGCAGTTGTGTCCCCCATGCTGCTCACCTCTTGTTGTATGTCCATTATGTCCTCTTCCGAGGCCTGATCTCTGGTCACTGCCTGTATCTACGTCCGAGACAGGTTTATATCAGTATCGAACATGTGTTTCATCTTTTGCATTAATTGCCAGATGTCGCATTTAGTGGTTGGGGTCAGGTCATCACCCTCTGTGTGTGGTGATTGTGGTGTCTGGGGCTTGTTTCTCTGGGCTCATCTCCTAACTGTTTGTTCCAGCGTCTGGGTCAGGCCCAGTTGCCATTTTGTGGCCCGTGAGGTCGTTGCAGTAGGGTCCCAATATCTTAGGTGTCCTTGGGAGCTCCCGTTTGCGGTTTTTGGGATCTTCTCCCCATGGTGATGTTGGCAGGTAGCTGCTGCTCGGTTGCAAGTGGGGTCCGGTAAGCAAAATCTTGGAGCCACTCCAAAGCCAGCTTTGGGGCGTCTGCCGGTAAGAGGGCGAGGTAGGCATGACTTTTGCAGCGAGTTTTTCTGCCCTTTTGGGCAAAATAGGAAGGGCATCAGCGGGTAGCCCATTTTGTCTGGATGGTAGCGGTGTTATGCTCACTAGTATTGGGCCCAGTGTGACCCTAGATAGCCTTGGATTTTCCGTCGACCCTAAGGAACTCTAAGAGATCACGTTAATGCGGCTCGGTGGTTAAGCCCCGCCCCGAATGATACCATTTCTTAAATGGCTAATTGGCTTTTATACTGCATGCTAACATAATGTCTGGAAAATACCATTATTAAAGGAACACCAAACAAACAAACAAACAAAAAAAAAAAACTACATTTATTGTGGGTAGTATACTCTAAACAATAGGGATTTGTTAAAAATGGTGACACATTTATGTCCTGGCATGTCCTCCTTTTGCAGGTTTACTGAGGACTATGATCGATTTCATCTGAAGGTCACTTCAAGCATTAAAGGGACACTATAGTCACCTGAACAACTTCAGCTTAATGAGGTTGTTCAGGTGAGAACTATAGCTCCCTGCAGCTTTTCTCATGTAAACACTGTATTTTCTGTGTTTACATTGAAAGCTAGGAAACCTCCAGTTGCAGTCACTTATAGTGAACTAGAGGGACATCTGAGTTGATGGAGCCATAATATGCCTCCATCCACTCAGATCTGCTGTGCACGAGCATCCAGTGATTCAGTATCTCCTCCCACTGTATGCAGACACTGAACTTTCCTCATAAAGATTAATTGATTCAATTTCACTTCGATGAGGAGATGCTGATTGGCCAGGGCTGTGTTTGGGCTCTGCCCCTGATCTGCCTCCTTGTCAGTCTCAGCCAATCCTATGGAAAAAAGCACTGTGATTGGATCAGGCTATCACATGTCAGCAGACTGCTTGTTTTTCATGAGTCTAACAGCATGCAGATTTACAGCTTCTGGCTGGAATACAGTAAGATTTTCACTATATTTATGGAGTCATGGGGGGCCCAGGGGGGCTAGATGGTCGTGTTCACACTATAGGGTCAGGAATACATGTAGTTGCACTGGTGACTATAGTGTCCCTTTAAATGACACGTCTAGTCATTTGTTCTAGGACTTTGGATCATATTGCCACCTCAGTACTTTTGATTTTATCCAAATTATGTCTTTCCATTAATATCCCATCCAAAACCCCACCATTATCTAAAACTATATCCTATGAATATATTATAGCCATTAATAACAAGACATTGAAAAGGTATAAGACAGTATTGGATGTATGGGAAGATTAGCCTAACAGGGTCTCTACCTCTTCAAAGAGGAATGAAAAGTATATAAATCCTTCCAAGATGAAGGTGCTATTCTGTGGGCAAAGAGGTAAATAAGGAACAATCACCATGTAAACCAATAGAATGTCTCTTAACCCTTAGCTCCCAAAATAGCACCTGCGTTGCCATCATAAATCTCCCCCAATATGCTTTAATGGAATTTTATATATGCACCATTTTGTGTAAAACTATTCACATGCATTAACTGTGCACCCACCTTTTCTCTTTCTGCCCCCTATCCATCTGTTCTTGTTTGCATAACATGAATTAAATAATTTAGAAATGTTAAAAACCAGGGTTTCTGCTAATTTAACCATACAGCAGGTTATTTTCAGGGTCTCTCATCTCTCACTTCCTTTAGAAGCTAGCCAGCATGGGTTTAATATTCATGAGTGTATGCATGTGTGTATATGTAAGTAATTAAATATATATATGTGTGTGTATATGTATATATATATCATTTAGACAAATCCAGATAACTTTGTGCATACATATTAATTTATGTTAATTATTGTACCATGAGCTTTAATGTACATCAAAGTTTTCTCGATGCCTGGAGCATTCTTTTAAGCAAAAAGTCTTTAAATAATTAGATTTTTTTCCCCTCAGTAGTTTTAAATAAATAGAATTTGTGTTTATGAGGTTTTATTTCTGCTGCTATAGTAACAGAGGTTTCTAACTTATTGCTGTACTCGCCTTGTGTCAGTTTGCTACAGGCTAGAATGTATTAAGTGTATATGTGTGCGTATATGGGAAAAAAATAAGAATATAATAAAAAAAAAAATTCAAAAAAATATATATATATATATGTGTTTGTAAAAAGAGTGAAAGAACATGATATATGAATTGGAAAACATTAAAACATATATGATTAAATAATTATTTCTGTACAGGGCAAAAAGATCTGTAATAGTGATCATAATTTTAATGCATTTAAATGTTTTCTTTTAATACATTTGACTGAATAGCTTTAACCTTGCCTGTATATGAAATTGTGGGGGACTAAAAACGTAAAATAACATATGGTTTTATTCTGGACAACACTATGATCTGATATTTAGTTTATTTTCAATATAGTTTTACAGGAGAAATTGTCTTAAGGTTTATATATGACTATTTGTTGTTTCAATCCTTTTTGAATAGAAAATTGCACATACTTGCTTTATATTTGGGTCATGACAGATCACACTTGAAGCAGTTTACTGCTGTCCTTAATGTGCCGTGTTATATCATATATCTCATACATCTCACTTGTTAATTCCCTAGAGTAGCATCAAAGTGGAGTGAGATTTTTTTAGATTATAAATAATAAAGCTTAACATATTGATAGCCCTGGGTCACTCAGTTCAGTTTTCTTATTTGGACAATTGTACTTTATTTGCATCCCTGGAGGCTGAAAGAATAGGAAACTACATGGAGCCAACAAAACTTAATACATTTAATATATTAAAGAAATTCAGATGTCATTGTGTTATAATTTCATACTTTAATCATATATAGATTAGAGTTGTGGCAAATGTGAGGAGCAACATTTTATCAATCTTGAATCCCTGTTTGGAAAATAATCATTTTGTCTCTCTCTGGACCCTGTGTTATGATGAGGGAAACAAGTGATTTCTCCATCCAAGATGTAAGAAAAATCATATGAAATTGATTTGGCCTGCATCCAAAAGAAAAAAAAAACCTGATTATTTCTAATTTTACAATTAAGATTTACTGGTATATTTAGCAATTGATGTTGTGCTTGATATAGATATATATCATCATCATTTTATTTTGTATTTTTTTTTATTTTATTATTTAATAAAATGCTATTTAAAAGAAATAACACTAAAAAGACAGAGTAATTTCATGCATGGATGGATGGTAGTATATAGGTGATATGTAATTATATCTGAGATTGCAATTGAGATTTCAGTGAAAGACTCAGACAGATATAGGTCATGTTATTTGTAGTAAATAATTGTATTAAACATTTGCACACAGAATAAGTAGAGCACAGAGGAAACAAAGAGAACCATACAGAATAGTACAGAGTCACAATACCTTAGAGCAGGGGTCTACCAAACGATAGATCCCCAGATATTTTAAAACTACAGCTCCCATGATGCTCTGTCAGTATAAATACATTTTAGATGCATGCAAAGCATCATGGGAGTTATAGTTCTACAACATCTGGGGATCTGCCTATTGGGCACCGCTGCATTAGAGCATACCTGCCAACATTTCAAATGGACAAATAGGAACACTTTAATTTTTAGGGGTGTGAGTGGGAGTGCATCCAGGGGCAGAGCTCTTCTGAGAAATCTTAGGTGACTTACTAATAACAATTAATGCAACTAAAATATAATATAGCACAAGAATAGTGAGTCTAATTTACACAGACATTAATTGCAATCTAACATTACTGTGAATATTATTGCTGTAAAGCACAGTTATAAACTTGACAACAATATAACAATATAAAGCTCCTTGAAAAGAGGTATATTTGGATTAAAAAAAAAGAGACATCAAAATTAAGTAGCGACACTTGGGAATTTTTCCTTACTGTGCACAATATAACTAATGATATAAACGTAAACACCAGTAACAAAACAGAAAACAACGTTTGTAGATTAACATGGATGGAAGAAGGGAGGAAGGGTAGATTAAGGTGAATGGGAATCCTGTATGGGAACATGCAGTGTACAAATGATTATTCTTATTTCTTAAATTGGATTTTAAAAATTTATTTCTGGTCTTATCAGGTGTATGGGAGCAGCTGTAAGAGAAACTGACACAATGGATACGTTTGTTGATTCTGCTTGGTACTACTTGAGATATACAGATCCACATAACTCTGAAAGGTAAATGTTTGCTTTAAATCCACAATCAATTTAGCACTTTGTTTTAGATTCTGATCTATAAACTTTAGAACTAGAGATGTATTTACTAATTTAAGCAGATCTGTCACTTGTCATTATTTTGCAAATATAGAATGTTTAGGAAATACTGATCAAGACTGTTGGTACTACTTTGTCTTATGGAGAAGCCTGAGGTTGACAAGAGGCAGAGCACTTTTGTCCAATCCTAGCAATTAACACAAGTGATGTCTTTGGGATTAAGGCATTGTCTATAGAGACTCCTGCAGTCTTGTGAGATGCTGCATAGACCTCAGTGTTTTACTCTTGCGGCTTCTGGCAACTGAAGCACCAGGAGCTTAAGATGAAGATGGCAGCAGCACCTGCGAGGGACAGCTTGAGATAAGTAAAACTTACCTTCCCATGCACTCACCATATCAAAACCGCATCTGTCTTTCAGGGGTCTTAACAACAGATCCACTTAAACAAATTGAGGTGAACAGAATATGTTATTGCAAAATTTAAACAAAATAGAGTAAAAAATGTCAAACCAGAGTGCTGCAGTACTTACAACCACAATCGTGCCATACATAGACTTATAGAGTTATTCACTAAAGTGAGAATTGTTGAGAATTCAAAGTGAATTTCAAATTTAACGTCAAAGTAGGTAAGATGATAAGCTTAGAGTCATGTCTACAAATGCTCGCAGTTTAGGGAATAAGATCCATGAACTTGTGGCAATAATGGCAACTGATAATTGTAGATTTAGTCTCTGTTACAGAGACATGGTATAATGAGAAAAATTACTGGGACACAGCAATACCAGGGTACTCTTTACATTGAAAAGACAGAGAAGGCAACAAAGGGGAGGGGTGGTCCTGTATGTGAAGGATAGCATAAAATCTAGCCTAATAAAAGTTAGTGAGGCGAACATAGAGTCTGTTTGGGTTACGTTAGAATTTGGAGATCACACAGTAACTCGTATAGGTGTGATTTACAGGTCCCCTGGACAAATAGAAGAGGTGGATAATCTACTAGTTGAGGAAATAGGTAAAATAACAATGAAGGGGGAAGTTATCATCATGGGTGACTTTAATCTTCCTGATGTGAATTGGAAAACCAAAATAGATGCTTGTGCCAGGAGCACACATATTCTAAACTCTCTACTGGGATTATCTCTAAAACAACTCGTAAGGAGGCCATACTAGATTTAGTGTTAACAAATGGAGATTTTGTATCAGATATTAGTGTAGGTGAAAGTTTAGGATCCAGTGATCATCAGCCAGTGTGGTTTAATATAAGAACACCACACAAAAAAAGTTTTAGACTTTAGAAAAACAGACTTTTCTAAAATTAGAAAATGTGTAAAGGAGTCCTGGTCAGACTGGATCACTTTAAATGGAGCAAAGGAGAAATGGGATTATTTAAAAGTTGCACTGCTGAAGGCAACAGAAAATTGCATTAGGCTTGTCAGTAAAAGCAAAAAAATTAAGAAACCACTGTGGTACTCTGCAGATGTGGCCAAAATAGTAAAAAACAAAAAGTTAGCATTTAGTAATTATAAAAAAACAAAACAGATTGAGGAAGACAGACAAATCTATAAGATTAAGCAGAAAGAGGCTAAGCAAGTTATAAGAGCCCCCAAAGCACACACAGAAGAGAAAATAGCACAGTCAGTAAAAAAGGGGGATAAAACATTTTTAGATACATAAATGAAGAAAAAAGGAAAGTAAAACAAGGATTAGTTAGATTAAAAGCAAAAGAAGGAAGGTATGTAGAAGAGGATAAAGGTCTAGCTGATTTCCTCAATGATTATTTTTGTTTAGTATTTACAGATGAAAATGAATCAAAGGGGCCTCAGTTAGGAAAAAGGACAAATAAGTCATTTGTTACATGCGAGTTTACAGAGGAAGAGGTTCTTTTTCAACTGTCAAAAGTAAAGACAAAAAAGCCGATGGGGCCTCATGCGATACACCCAAAGTTATTAAAAGATCTTAGTGGTGTACTAGCAAAACCATTAATGGATTTATTTAACCAATCATTGTTAACAGGAGTAGTCCCAGAAGATTGGAAATTAGTGAATGTTGTACCCATTCACAAGAAAGGTAGTAGGGAGGAGAAGGCAACTATAGGCCAGTAAGCCTCACTTCAGTAGTGGGGAAAGTGATGGAAACCATGTTAAAGGATAGGATTGTTGAACATCTAAAATCACATGGATTTCAAGATCAGAGACAACATGGGTTTACTTCAAGGAGATCATGCCAAACTAATATTATAGATTTTTTTTGATTGGGTAACTAAAATATTAAAAACCAAAGAAAATAAAGTTACCTGCGCTCTCTCCTTAATCCCTATGTATATTTAGACAAATGGAGGTCATTTAGTTGCTCCAGTGGCCATTGGAGGGAATGCCCGCCTGCCAACGTCAAGGCAGACTCCCCCTAAGCCGGTCCTAACACTGACCCTTCGGCCTGCTTCCTTGAGCTTCTGGCAAAGATATCTCCAATGAGACAGAGAGGGGTATTTTTTATATACACTCCTATATACTTATTAACCCTTAATAGAGAACACATGGGATGGGCGGCAGCATTGTAACAAGGTTGTGTGATACAAAGTAAATACAAATACAAAAAGAGAAGTCCTGCGCTCACTCCCATCACTACTGGGCCGGCAGCAATGACTACAGTACACATCAGCCCCAATATATAGTAAAAACCAAAGAAAAGAAAAAGTTACCTGCGCTCTCCCCTTAATCACTATGTATATTTAGACAAATGGAGGTCATTTAGTTGCTGCCGCCCATCCCATGTGTTACCTATTAAGGGTAGCGCTGTACAATAGCGCTGTACAATGGGATTAAAAGTATTTCAAAATATTGGGCAGACTAGATGGGCCGATGTTCTATGTTTCTATGTAAACATTCAAATAGTTTTTTCAATTATTACTTAATTTTAAATGTTTGTCTAAATAAAAGCTTATCTAAAACTATTAAATAGGGGCCATAGCTGAGGCAATGGCATTGGGTACCTGGGAGTTTTCTGTTTTTTATCATCAATCCAGTTTTAACCAACTTTTAACTTTGCTATTAGCTTTTGCTTGTAATATTGATGTTTATTTATTCCAGATAATGCATATAAAAAAGCTATTTATTGCTTTAAACATTATTTTGTATTTGTCTATGTAATGAATAATTAAGTTTTCAAAGCAAATATTGTCTGAAGAAATGAAAAATAAAATCAAGTCACAGTCTGGAGGATAGGGTGGAATGATAGGATGGGCTGGAGGCAAAAGAGAAAAAAATAAATAAGCCAATAAAATTTGGCACTTGTTTTGCTTGATGAGGGTGATATAAATATTTCTATAGATCTGAGCTGCCTAATTGATAAATAACCAGATGCTATGGAACTACAACTCCCATGATGCTTAGCCATTCTTTAAACCATCTGGATATCTATATTTTCAGTCATCTTACTGTGCATATTAGAGATTAAATTAAATCTTAAATAATTAAAATGTACTGTTTTCTTATAGTGTTCTACATTAAGGCATCTATGCCAATATCTATTAACTGTATCTTTTCTTACTTTTTTTTTAAATTAATTTCTCTTCAGGCCTTTTAACAAGTCCTTGGCTGATTTCTGGATGCCAGTAGATTTGTACATTGGTGGGAAAGAACACGCTGTGATGCATTTATACTATGCGCGCTTCTTTAATCACTTCTGCAACACTCAAGATATGGTGAAACATAGGTGAATATTAATACAGAATATATTATTCTTCTATCAAGTTATCAAATGAGTACTTTTCCTTTTTAGATCCACCTGCATCAGTTTTTCTATTATAAACAACTTTCCACTGAGCATCTATTTCTGATATTCACATTTTATCATACTTATACGTGCAAACATGATCATAGTTTGTGATATTACACTGTTTAAATTTACACAAAGATTACTCCATTAAATACACCAATGTGCCAGTGAATGGAAACTAGTATATGATACACATGTGTACAATAATAGTGTTGTTTTTCAGGTATTGCAAATTAGTTAGTAACAGATAGTTAACAATCAGTCTAATTTGTTTATATCGAGAGTAAATTAAGGAACACTTCAAACACATAAAGCACTTCAGCTTGTTGAAGTGATGTATGTGTGAAGGGTATGTCCTCCATGTTCTCTTTTCTAAAAGTGAGGCTTTCAATAGATATTGGTGCTTTTACAAGTGAGAGCTGGTACACCTTCCTGGCTGTCAGTGTGAAATCTGGGAGATGTTTCTCCAACATTCATTTTTATTGAGTGTTGTGAGACACACATGCAAAGATTAGCAGTATGGCTTGCAAAATCCAATAAAACAGTAGGCACTCGACAGGAATGCCCACCGTTGATAGTATGCATTTAAAACAATTACAGCAATTGGAAAAGGTACACAAGAGTGTCAAGTAAGTATAGTGCATAAAGTACGAAACAAAATGAACGCATTTTCAATATAGAGTACAACGTACAAAATTAAGTAATATAAATTTAAAAGGCAAGGTCCACGTTGGCGTTCACATTATTATTATATGTGAAGCACCAACAAATTCCATAGCTTTGTACCATAAATACACTAACAGACAAGTATTTGCAACATGACAAGTTGGTCTCACAACAACAAAAGGTGCCGAGTGCACTGTTTAAACATGCTTACAATATTGGGGGAGTGGGATAAAGTGAGGTAATGGCAAGATGTACTTCATGTATGAGGAAAGCAGGTTGCTAGAAGAGTTTATCATTTATTTATTTTTGGATGACAAGAGTGGAAGTAAAGTTAGTTACTAAGGTGTGGGGAGGGAAAACAGTTTAACTGATATGCTTTCCTGAACTCGTGTACATGTAATGGCAATCTCTCCTAAAGAAAATTGGTTGGTATGTTGGATTCCCATATGTAGGTGAGATAACAGGAGTTAATGCTGTTGCTAGAGGTTGCTATACAGTAAGCTGGAGGCTAAATGTGTAGCTGCACACACTAGATAAAAGGAAAAAATACAAAGCAATACAATCTAGAAGTATAAGAACACACAAAAACCAATAATGGTGTAGTATATTTGAACACCAAAAATGCGCTAATGACAAATTACACTCACAGAATGGAGGTAAACGCGTAGGGCGGAGAGACCAAGGAAGCACCTTTTATTGTTAATTCTTTATTGTATTTTTATTTATTTTGTATCAGTTTAATTTTGTGTTAAACCCATACGGCTTTTTCACAACTTGCCCTTAAAACTGAAGGGACCGTGGCACTGGAGAAAAGCCTGAGTGTGTGATATGCCGGATTGTTACCTCTATCTTGTGAGTGCAATCTAAATAACATTTATGTCATTGATTATATTGATGCACTATATTTGCGTCTCTCCCTCTAAATTAAGGTTGAAAATAAAGAAAATTTAGCTCCTCTGAATCCAAAAGATTCTTATATGCCTGCCATTTACCTCCATTCTGTGAGTGTAATTTGTCATTAGCGCATTTTTGGTGTTCAAATATACTACACCATTATTGTTTTTTGTGTGTTCTTATACTTCTAGATTGTATTGCTTTGTATTCTATTAAAGGACCACTATAGTGCCAGGAAAACATACTCGTTTTCCTGGCACTATAGTGCCCTGAAGGTGCCCCCACCCTCAGGGTCTCCCTCCCGCCGGGCTTTGGGGGGAGGAAGGGGTTAAACTTACCTCTTTTTCCAGCGCCGGCGGGGAGCTCTCCTCCTCCTCTCCGGCTGAATGCGCGTGCGTGGCAGGAGCTGCGCACGCATTCAGCCAGTCTCATAGGAAAGCATTCTTAGTGCTTTCCTATGGACGCTGGCGTCTTCTCACTGTGATTTTCACAGTGAGATGCAGGCAAGCACCGCTAGCGGCTGTCAAGAGACAGCCACTGGAGGCTGGATTAACCCTAACATAAACGAAGCAGTTTCTCTGAAACTGCTATGTTTATAAAAAAAAAAAGGGGTTAACCCTAGCTGGACCTGGCTCCCAGACCACTTCATTAAGCTGAAGTGGTCTGGATGCTTATAGTGGTCCTTTTAGAAGATTTGAGGGATCTAAAAAGGGTAATTTCATTTTTAATATATTTACCCACTGGGGAGCATGCGTGTTATAAATTTTTTTGTATTATTTGTATAAAAGAAAATATGCCAACGTAATTACTTGCATTATATCTCTTGTGGTATATCTATCAAACTGTTAGGTGAGAAAAGAGGTTTGCATCAGCTATCCATTAATGATTATTATTATTTATATATTACGCCAACAAATTCCGCAGCGCTGTATTAATAAGTTGCTAGTCTCAGAGCCTTGAATCCAAACCATGGGAGGATACCAGTTCTGTGTACCAGATGACAATATATTATTAAGCACCATATTTTGGGTAGTTGGGCCCTACTGTATCAATGGTTTAAAACAATGGATCGCATGGGCCATATACCCTACAGCAGGCATAGGCAACCTTTGGCACTCCAGATGTTGTGGGCTACACCTCCCATGATTCTCTGCCAGCATTATGGGTGTAAGAGCCTTATGGGGGATGTAGTCCACAATATCTGGAGTGCCGAAGGTTGCCTACACCTGCCCTACAGTATAAAAGAAAAATCTTGCATATCAGCAGATAACAAAACTGAGGTAGATTGCCATTTTAACATATATTTATGAGCTTGCATTTTTTGTTTCTAAGCTAATTTTTGTGTTTCAATGGACACCGTAGGCACCGTAACTGCTTCATCTAATTGAAGTGGTTATAGTGTCTGGTGTTTCTGGTCCTGTTCTTCTATTTAGCTTTAAACCGTTTTTAATGTTTTAATACTAAGCAAGACTCCTCAGCAACCAATACCCTCTGTGTTGCTTGGGCTAGTAAGGACTAATTAGCCTAAGCAGCAATGGGTGGCTGTTATTGGCTAATAGTGTCAGCTGACTGCATTCAGCCTATAACAGTGCCACTGCAGGTATAAATCAGTATGGCTACAAGGAAGTGTGTAATCTCTGCCTTAGCTGGGGCGAGGCTATGTTAAGCCAGTGGCCCTCATGTAGTGTTAAACTGCTCGAAAATGGTTTAACACTGAATGGAGGGACAGCACTTGGGCAGACGAATTACTATAACAATTCAATGAGATGGAATGGTTATATTTCCTATAGTGTCCCTTTAACAGCATTCTTCTGTATAAAATCTATAGTATAGTATTTATTGTATTGTAACCTATTGTACATAATGCCGTATTTCCCTTTTTTCAAGCGTGGTATTTTTTTTAATCTATTATTTTATTCTAAAAGCTATTTATTGTAATACAGCAACAATATTAATGTAGCTTAATTTTCAAGCAGCCATCATATGTATTGCAGTTTGTCAGTAATATATAAGGCAGCCATTTCTTTCAACCAAAAAAAAATAAAATAATTAATAATAATTGCTGTCAGTTTAGCCTAACCTGATCATTGTAACAAAATAAATAAAATTTGTTAAATAACGGAGTTGTGATAAATAATCTTACATGTGATGTTTTATTGATTAATATTTCAGTTATAAGTGCTGGTAAACACAGGTCAGTTTAAACCCAGCAGCTGTTTTAACATAAGTAGATATGTTTTTGTGTAAGCACATTGTGATTTCTAAGGTTCTCATCTCCCAAATAAGAATAAAAAGACAGATATGTTTTTATGTCTTATTAAAAATAAAAAATAAAATAGGCTTTAATACCTATTTAGCTCCACTTATCCCAGATAACATTTTTTTCATTATTCTCCTCCTGGTACTTTTACCATAGGTCAGGGATTACAGATTATTTTGTGCTAAACTTTTTATCTCATACCGTGCAGAAATTCGGAAACATAGAAAGCTTTGCTGCTATTCACCCAAGCTGATTTCTTTTTCTCTGAATACATAATGCCTTTTCAATCTGATTTCTAAAAAGAACTGGGAAGGAACATTACTTCCTCAGGAAGATCTTTATACCACATTCATATCTGTCAATATGTCATCTTTTTATTTTTAATGGCTTGTAATCAGGGACAGACAGTGGTTTGGGCCCCCGGGCAAAATTAGGACCTGGGCCCCCTGCAAATCAATATAAGTGCTGGTGTAGATGTACCGTGTATTTGATTGTATGTGCATGTAGCGTGAATATATGCTTCTGTGTGTATATTCACTGTGAGCCATTATATATGTATGTCTTTGTGTGTCGTGCCAGGATATGTGGCATTAGAGTTTATTTAAAGGAAAACTACAGTGTTAGGAAAACAAAGTTGATGCCCTTCACTGCTGGTTCAGGCGCCGCACTCGCATTAGGAATTCCCATATAGTAAAGCATTGTATAATGCTTTCCTATGGGGTTTTGTATGAAGCTAGGTGTCCTCATGCATAGCGTAAGGACATCCAGCGTCAGTTAGGTGACCAAAAGTTGCCTAGCGACCCGGACATCTCTAGTGGCTGTTAGAGTGCCATGCGGGCCCCTTGCTGTGTGCAGGCTGGCTAGGGAGATGTTTAACTCCCCAGCCCAGTTGCTACTTAACTGCACAGCAGGTGGGCCCCCAAGAGCCCCGGTCCATGACCGATTTACCCGAGTGCTCAGTCCGCCCCTGTTTTGTAATTCATATATGTGAACCTATCAATATTAATAAACATAATTTTTTTTTGTTATTTAAAAGTGTATATGGTTGTTAGAGAAGCCAATCCAAGGATGGAACATCGCTCAGCAGTTAATAAATCAAAATCTTTTTTTATCCTCTGTCTTCTTTACAGGGAACCTTTTCAAAAGCTCTTAGTTCAGGGCCTTATTAAAGGTCAGACATATAGACTTGCTTCAAGTGGGAGATATCTGAAGAGGAAAGAAGTTGATGTTAGCGGTAAGTGGCCAAATTATGTATAATACAAAGGAAATACCCATGGTAGAGCATTAATTTAATTCTCAAATCGGTATCAAATAGTGCAATTGTTACAGGGTAACACTGAAGAAGCCACGCACAGGGAGTCGGACACAGGTCAGTTCAGGAAATAAAGGTCTTTATTCTCACCGATCGGGTCTCCGCTGAGCTCCTGTTCAAAAGGTCTGAGCACATGGTGTAGAGGCTTTTTATAAGCTACACATCCCCCATCTGTACCCTTACACCAATCAACAAACAGGATACACAGTATCACCTTATATGGACAGGCAACATGGCCCTTTTAGGAGAATGGAATGTGGTTTCAGTTCTTGCACATGCTCAGTACATTGATGACAGTATCTTAGCTACATGTAACTAACTAACAGATACAACAGATACTTGTACTTGTATATGCCACATGGAGATTTTAGGCCTACTAAATTTTGGGCCTAGCTGAAATCCCATCACACAATTACAATACAATATTATGGGTTCATGCTGCTCTGCACAAATTGTATTTCCACAATGCACCATTTTTTTTATTTTCTTAGATTACTTTGCAGCTGTAATTGTAAACATTTTCCCTTTGTTGCTTTAAACTAGCATCTCTTCAGCTGCTAATATGTCAATGCATCCAGTTTCTGTTAGGAGCCATTCAGAGTGAAGCAGTGAGAATCATTACTTTGGCATTATCAGAGTTTATGTATTATAGATCTGGCGCCATTAAAGACATATAACCGTAAGCACAAACAGATTCTGCAAATCAAATTGAATCTCTGCTATAAATCAACGAGCCCTTTCTGTTTCTAGAGACCAACAACCTTTTACATCAATATCAAACAAACTACTACAATTGTCTTCTCTTGCCAGAGATGGCCTTACGAAATCCCCACCAGTATCACAAGCTAACATTTAAGTAAACCGTTGGCCACTCACACCTGTATGTTTTGTACTTTTGAAATGGTGTGGGAATTGATAACCTTTAAATGTTTTTAGCACAAACACCATGACCACTTCAGTGGTATGAACTGGCCATGGTGCTTAAAGTCTGTACTCTGACTCCCATCAGGCTGAGCCCCCACTGGACCCCAGGGAAAGTCACCCTTCTACAAAAGGTAGGAAACAGGAGGGTGACGTAAACATTTTGTATATGTGTGTGTTTGTATGTATGTCTGTGTGAATGTCTCTGAATGTATGTCTCTGTATGTGTGTGTGTCTCTGTATGTATGTGTCTTTATCATACAGACACCTACAGAGACATACACACACACACACACACACACACACACATACAGAGGCACACACATACACCTACATACACACTGTATGCAGGGCTGGTGCATCCATAAGGCACAGGCGGGCGCGCAAATGTCCGGGTGGCCGGCAGGAGGGAAGTGCACAGTGCCACTCTCCTGCTGGTCACTTCTTGTAGTGTGGCCAAGCGCCAACCTGCAATGCCGCGGACTGTGTGGAGGGGGCGGGGATATGAACATGTCATATCTCTGCTCCCTCTGTAGAACACAGCGCGGCTGGCGCCCATAAGGGCCAGAGCTACCTCCGGCCCCCTTCTCATCAGCATGGTAGGACTTCCTCCCAAGAAGACTAGAGCAGCGAGAAGGCAGAGAGGAGGGGAGCTGGGCAGGACCAGCTCCTCCAACTACCTCAGGCAGCACTCTTGATCCCAGGTAAGCCACCCTTCTGAACCCACAAATTAGGAAACAGGAGAGTGGCTAGAAAAGTGTATATTTTGTCCAGCATGTGTGTGTATCTGTGTGTGTGTGTCTGTATGTCTGTGTGAGTCTGTAAGTCTGTGTGTCTGTATGACTGTATTTGTGTCTGTGTATGTCTGTCAGTGTGTATCTATATGGTGTCAGTGTGTGTGTGTATCTGTATGTCTATCCGTGTGTATCTGTGTGTCTGTATGTCAGTCAGTGTTTGCGTGTATCTGTATATGTGTGTGTATTTGTGTGTCTGTCTGAATCTGAATGTGTATCAGTTTGTGTATATTTGTATCTTTGTATCTGCATGTGTGTCAGTGTGTGTATCTTCGTGTGTGTGTATCACAGTGTGTGTGGCACCTGCATTCAAATGTCAACACTACATACAAACACACCTCTGTATCAGACACCAAAATTATATATAAACATACCCCTGCATTCAAGAACCAACACTACATATAAATGCATGCTTGCATTCAAACGCAAACACTACATACAAACACACCCCTACATTCACACAAACATACTCCATACAAACACATGCTAACACACAAATACTGCCCCGTGCTAAATCCAATCCTGCAAGCACGGGGAATCGGTAGAGCCCCAGCTTTCAAAGCATTGTTGAAGTTGCACGACAGATGGGGATCTATCATTTAGCCACCCTGTATATATATATATAAACATACATATACAGACCGCCATACAGAGACATACAGTCTGTATGTCTCTGTATGACTGTCTGTGTATGTATTCAAAATGAATAAACGCAGGCAACACTCCAATAGTGAGGATAGTATATTTATTGATAGGTGAATTACCCCATAGAAAGTGCGACGTTTCGGCTCAGCAGAGCCTTATTGCAGGATTAAGGCTCTGCTGAGCCGAAACGTATAACTGTGTATGTATGTCTCTATGCCTATCTCTATGTTTCTTTATGTCTGTCTGTATTTCTTTGTGTGTCTGTGTCTGTATGAATGTATGTCTGTGTTTGTATGACAGTGTACCTGTATGTGTAGATTGTATGACTGTGTTTGTTTGATTGTGTGACTTTTATGACAGTGTGTCTGTGTATCTTTGTGACTGTATGCCTGAATAACTATGTCTGTGTGCTTGTATGGTTGTGTGTCTGTATGTTTGTGTATTTGTGCATATATGTGTTTTTTGCCTGTTTCTATGTCTATATGGGAGAAAAAGAGAGATAGATAGGGACTGGGGGGAAGAAAGAGTCAGAAAGGGGCTGCTGGTGAAGTAAGAAATACATAAGAGGGGTGTGTCTGTATGTATGTGTATATGTATGTGTCTGTCGGGGGGTGGGGGGATATGTGTGTTGGGGGAGGGAGGGGGTTAGAGCTTCCCTGGGTACCCTCTCCCTCCCCTGCTGTCTGCCAGCATTACACTGGTAGCGGGCCGGAGAGGGAGATCTCTGATCTCCCCTCCGATCCTGCAGAGCCGGCCGGGAAGAGGAAGGCCCGGTTCCCTGTGCTATCATCATAGCACCGGGAAAATATCTCGCGGCTCCCCTGTTTGGGGACCGCTGGTCTTATCCAATGTGGAGAATTTGGCACCTGTTGTGCATACGCAGTAAATAAACATTTTCCTATGGGGGCTTCCAGGTTATGTGACAGAATTTTACTCGGACAGTGCCGTGGAAGAGCACAGGAAGACAGCTACTGGAAGTGACAATGTAAACATTTTAGTTTCTAAACAACTGCAGTGTTTTACATTGCAGGGCTAAAAGTACAGGATGAAAGTATCCGGCAATTGCCGGAGATCAAGTGGCCAGCGTTTTACCTACACATAGTAGCTCTGAATGACAGTGTTTCCACAACACACAACACAAAATATGCAAATACTAACTGCATTGTTGCTTTTTAGACTTCATAGTTACATGTTATAGGTTCCCATAGCAACAATAGCAGCTATTTTAAACATACCGGTAATCTAGATTGACTATTTCTGAGATGCGTACCTGTACTTTGGTGTTAATACACTTACATGGGTGTACAACAGAAAAACAAAAAACAACTGAAATGTACAGAACATGTGGCAAAGCAGACATGATGGATTAAAGGCATACTTTGATCTTGTTCTGAAATGAATCTAGCAGATTTGACACCTTGTAAAATACCTATGCTGAGGGGAGTAATCATAATATGACCTCATCCCTGGTAGATTCATTATACAAAGTAAATCCTTGCATTGTTTTGCCATTACCTGGCTTTCACACTTAGAAACTGAACTTTGTGCCAAATCCTGCAACAGCAGTAATAGATATGTGCTAGCTCAGGTTTAGATCTAGTCTCAATTCCTTAGTCTGTCAATTGTGTAAGAGCCCTTAAAGCTTCAAAGCCATTGTGCTGATGGGGCAGGTAAGGTGGTCCAAGGTATCTGCTACATCACTGAAACATTATTTTACATTTACATTTTTGCAAATAAAGCAGTAACTGTATTATAGAAACAAATGCCACCCTACTTGCTTATATAATTGTATATTACTACACGCCATCTAAAAAAGACACACAAAGCTTTTGTCCAGAATTATATTATAAATACATGATTGATGTGGTTGCCTGGACCTGGTTCTGCTTTTTTCTTTCCATTTCACAGTTTTAAAATTCTTTGTCTATGCTTTAAGGTCCAGAACCAACTCATGCTGAGACAGGGGAGAAACTTCACATAACATGGGAGAAGATGAGTAAATCGAAGCACAATGGAGTTGACCCTGAGGAAATGGTACAACAATACGGCATTGACACTACCAGACTGTATCTCCTCTTCGCTGCTCCTCCTGAACAAGACATTTTGTGGGATGTGAAAAGTAAGCAGAATATAAAAATAAACTAATGCCTGGAACATTGTCACAGGCATTTATTTAAAGCCTAAAGGTTAGCAGCATCTTTTCTTAAACTGGATTATTTTATACATGTCTTGGTATTTATTCTTAGCTAAAATTAGATAATTAAAGGGAATCTTTCTCTTTTCCAAAAGCATGCTATGCTAATTTGATTTTGCCCTCCACTAATTCAACTTAAAATGGAATAGGCACATTTTTATTGCTGACTGTTTCTCTTTTATGCTCTCCAGTAAACCTTTTTTACTTTTTCGTGGTGCAGCATTTGGCCACATTTCTTTCTGCAATTCACACTTTTACTTCATGATAGCTAGTATGCATAGACAAAGGTCACCTTGCTGTAGAATAATGAAAGGTGCCATTTTAATTTTGTTAATTCAAATAATTGTAAAGGTCAGCAATACTTCCAAGACAAACAGTTATGCTCTGGATGTTTTAAATGGACCACACTTTATCTCCTTGGTGACACAGGAGAGATTGTATAATTCACTATTTGCCTTTGCTAGAACAGGGTCCCTGTACCTGAGCATTAACACATGATGTTCATATTATTCATCTTGTGTATTTACAATAATATTGTGGAAATGTTATTATCATGGAATATTTGCTAAAATATATTCGATGTAGTCACCCTACCTTTGAGACTACAGATTAGTAGAACTGTAGTCTGCCACATACTTTCATTTACCCGATGCCCGCTCCTCTCCTCCAGTCAGGCGTCCTAAGGACATTAGCATTGATAAAGGGTATTTGCCCGAAACTTTGTCCTTCCAATAAATGTGGTAGCACATGGGTGTGCACTTTAAATACCAATGCTAATGTCCTTAGGGGTAATGTGCAGCTGGTATTTAAAGTGCACACCCATGTGCTACCACATTTATTGGAAGGACAAAGTTTTGGGTGAATGCCCTTTATCAATGCTAATGTCCTAATCTCTCCTAAGGACATTAGCATTGATAAAGGGCATTCGCCCGAAACTTTGTCCTTCCAATAAATATGGTAGTACATGGGTGTACACTTTAAATACCAGCTATGCATTACTCCAATTTTTTCTGCTTTGGTCATTACACTGGAGGAACTACAGTGGGAGTTTTTTGCTGCACGGTTGTAAACTTGTTACATAGTTACATAGCTGAAAAGAGACTTGCGTCCATCAAGTTCAGCCTTGCTCACATTTGTTTTTTGCTGTTGAAGCACAATTTTGCAACAAGCTAGGAAAAAAAATCCTTCTTGACCCCAGAATGGCAGTCAGATTTATCCTTGGATCAAGCAGTTATTACCCTACATTGAAAGATTATATCCTTGAATAATCTGGTTTTGCAAGTATGCATGTAGTATCTGTTTGAACATCTGTATGGACTCTGATATAACCACTTCTTCAGGCAGAGAATTCCACATCCTTATTGTTCTTACAGTAAAAAAACCTTTCCTTTGTCTTAGACAAAATCTTGTTGTTTTCATATTGAATCAGTGTAGGCAGACATCCTGCCTCTACTTCCTGTATATATAGTTATAACCGGTTAAGGGAGAGAACCCAACAGAGGAATCGTGTTAGACGTCCTCCAGTTGCTACATCTTCTAGGGCTTCAGTTCCTGATGTTTCTTTGTCTACAGATACTGAGCCCATGCAACTAGGGGTGACCATATTGTCTGAGGCACAGAAACAATATAGGAGAAAAGAGGGGCTCTGCTTATATTGTGGCCAGAAAGGGCATCACAGATTTACTTGTCCAGTGCGTCCAGAAAACTGTTGCACCTAAATTCGCTCAGGGTACCGGCCTTGGGTGTGACATCAGAATCCCCTATGCTGCCTCATAAACGTCTACTCTTCCCTATCACCTTAACTTGGGGAGAAAAGTCTATAGATGTGCTAGCGCTCATAGATTCTGTAGCAGCTGATAACTTTATAGACCAGGTTTTTGTCAGGACCCACTTACCACAACTAAGAAAAAAGGAGACACCTTGACCGTTAAGGCCATAGATGGTAGACCTTTATATTCTCCATTAATCACTCATGAGACAGAAGGATTGACTATGCGTTCTAGTCTGCTGCACACAGGGAATATATGGAGATAACCTCACCTTCTTCCTCAATAGTACTGGGTTATCCATGGTTATGTCTGCTTAACCCCAGTATTGACTGGAGACAGGGAGAGATCATATCATGGAGTGATATGTCAGGAGAGATGCATAAAAAAAGTCATAGGGTATGAATAGTAAAGTAAAAACTTATGTTTATTGAATTCTATTTAAAAAATCTCTTTAAGGACAAAATTGATGAAATACGTGAAACACACAGTGTTGGTGAATTTAAAATCTTGAAAAAGGCGACTGAGAGCGCTGAAACGCGCGTCGCGTTTAGACGTTTTTTTCTTTTAGCTAGGTTAGGTTCTTGATGCAGCCTGTTATTTTTTCAGCTAGTTACTTTTGTTCTAGTCTCTGAACTTGGCCCCAGGGTCTGGCTACATCTATTTGAACAGCTTCCCGAAAAAAATAAGCTGTTACTTTATGGGCAATGGCACTTATATTAGTACCTATCTAGACAGGAGGATTGAGATACACTTTTGAGTGTGTTATATGAGTTTTTTGATAATGTGTGTCAGAGGGGCCTGTTCAGTATCCATCTAGGCTGTCTATTTATGCTTAGCAGCTGCCTTTGCAGTGTTTATTTGGATATACTGATTGGGTTTAATTGCTCCTTTACCCCCTGTTTTTTACTCAAGGATCAAAATACTATTTTCTAATGGGATTTGACCTTGGGAGGGAATCTTTGTTTATTTTCTAATATATATTTTTTCTAAATCTTCCCTAAGACATTATATTTGGTACTCATAGATTTGACACTACTTAAGGCAGTGCAATATATCTAGCCTGCCTATTTGTTTATTTATTTATTTATTTATTTATTTTCTCTCTATATTTCTAAAGTGCAATTTCAAACAGATTAGACTTTGATGGTGTGTCTGTTATATGGTGAGGTTTTTCTTTTAAGGTTATATGTTGGGTTACTGTGTGCATTATATTGCTTATAACTGTATTCCATTTCTACACGGATGTTAGCTACAGTCACCCTAATAAACCTGCTTGCTAATTGGCACTTTCTGCCATTAATAAGCAACAAGCAAGTTTAACCTCATTTATTTGATGTTAGCTAAATTTATACTAGTATTGATAATAGCACTATTAGAGAGAGATTACCTGAATATAGTTCCATATTAGCAGGGAAGGTAGAGAGTATTTGAACATAGTCCCATCTATTTATTACAAGTGGATATATAGAGGCTTTATCAATTTGAGCTCCTATCGGATACTATCCAACTAAGTGCAATTTTTTGACAGTTACTAGCTTTTGACCTTTATCTCTTAAATATACTCTTGACTATTGTGTCTATTGTAGAAGTCAATTCATTAGTAACAACTTACAGTTAGTTACACTTCTATATACAAGAGATTACCATATTTTATTGTATAAATCAATTTATTAGTAACCACTTACAGTTAGTTACATATACATATACAAGAGACTGTCTAGACTGCATCAAAACCTTTCCTTTGTAATTCACCAACACTGTGTGTTTCACTTATTTCATAAATTTTTGTCCTTAAAGAGATTTTTTAAATAGAATTCAATAAACATAAGTTTTTAATTTTTACTCTATTCATACCCTACGAGTTATTTTGTGTTTGTACTATTTAGGGTTTAGGACCCTTTTTACCCACATAGTCCATTTATATGTTAAGGCTTCATCTTTTCTTTATGCATAAAAAAAGTTACACTTTTTCATAGCATTAATGTACCTACTGCTCCACCACTGTCTACAGATATACCCTCCTCTTACATACACCTTAAGGCAGTGTTTGATAAGAGGGAAGCAGACAGATTGCCACCTCATATGCCTTATGATTGTGCCATAGAACTCCTACCTGGTACTATGCCACCCAAAGGAAGAGTTTATACTTTGTCCATCCAGGAGAGTACTATTATAGAGGAGTATATTAGTGACTCTTCGGCAAGGGGCTTTACACATAGATCTTCCTCTCCGGCTGGGGCTGGTTTCTTTTTCTTATCCAAAAAAGAGGGAGATCTACGCCCTTGTATAGACTTTAGAGGGTTAAAAAAAGTAACGGTAAAAAAAGGCATATCATATTCCCCTTATCACGGAGCGTTTTGACGGGTTAAAGGGGGCTTCTGTTTATACCAAGCTGGATATGAGGGGTGCATACAACTTAATAAGCATTAAAGAGGGGCATGAGTGGAAAACCGCATTTAACACCAGAAATGGGCATTATGAATATGCAGTCATGCCTTTCAGCCTATGTAATGCTCTGGTGGTTTTCCAAAATGTAATCAATGACATCCTTAGGGACTTAATACATTCGTTCATGATAGTGTGCTTGAATGATATTTTAATATATTCCCCTGACCTGAGTACTAATCACGTACATGTTTCCAAGGTTTTACAAACACTTTTCGACACTTCTCGGTCAGTATTGTAAGCTGGACAAGTGTTTGTTTGGTCAAGCTGAAGTCCATTTCTTGGTTTATGTTATCTCGGCCTCTGGATTCAGTATGGATCCCAAAAAATTGTCAGCTGTTGTTGAGTGGCCTTTGCCTCAAGGATTAAAACCTATCCAAAGGTTCATAAGGATCGCAAACTATTATAGGCGGTTTATTTAAAACTTCTCTACCATTATAGCCCCTATCACAAACCTCACTGAGAAGGCCTCCAATCAATATGCTTGGCCGCCTGAGGCAAGGGAAGCCTTTGAGAGTGAACTTTTGTTTTTGCTCAGACATACTGACCCTTTACTTCCTTTCATATTGGAAGTCGATGCTTCTGAGGTAGGAGTATGAGCTATCCTTTCCTGATCCAGAGGTCCCCTGATCAATCTTTACGCCGTGTGGTTTCTTCTCTAGGAAACTCACACAAGCAGAACAAAACTATGATATTGGGAATAGAGAACTATTGACCATGATTGTAGCCTTAAAAAAATGGAGAAATCTCCTCGAGGTTTCGAGAGATCCCATCATTGTGCTAACGGATCATAAGAACCTTCTGTACCTCGTAGAGGCTAACCGGTTGAATTCCAGGCAGGCGAGGTGGTTTCTCTTCCTGTCCAGATTTATTTTTTTAATTACTTATAGACCTGGACCACGCAATGCCAAGGCCAATGCTTTGTCCAGGCAATTCAATGTGAGTAAAGAGGAGAAACCAGAGGAGTGTTACATCATTCCCCCGAAAAGAATCGTAGCTACAACAGTTCTTTCTGTATCCTCTTCAGTGTTAAATCGCATCATATCTACTCAATCTGAGTCCCCTGAAGGCAAGCCTCAGGATAAATTGTTCATTACCCCTACTGTAAAAAGGTAAATAACTGGTAACTAAAATGGCATATTAACTTGGGCAGCTACATACATATGTAAGCGACTTAAGAAGAAAAAACTAAAATTATATAAAATAGTATGTGCGCTCCTAAACAATTTATAAAACCAAAGGAGACTGTGTCTATCAAAAAATTCATTCTTTAATACAAACTAAAATCAATAGGGGGCGGAGCCAGCTACTGAACCGAGCGGTCGCAACTCCAGCGAGCTCCGAGAAATAAAAGCGTTTTTACGGACAAATTCCACAACTATCACCCCCCAAACACAAAAGAAACAGGCTGATTACCCCAACAAGCAAGGCAGCAATTGGCAAGAAGAATAAAAAACTTAAGTCGGACATGCCACGACCAGGCGCAAGTATTGGGGACCTATGGCGGAGAGCACATGGTGCCCAAGAGCCTCACATGGCGGATTACGCAGACTATGTGGACGACCTCACTAACTCGGATGACCTAACCTCAGACCAAGAAGAGGTGGCCTTACCCGCTACGCGAACGCTGACACAGCCCAAGACACAGTCGGATACTGCTCCGGTCACGAAGGCCGAGATGAGGGAGCTGCTGGCGGAGCTCCGATGGGGCATACAGACCGACATGGCGGATATGAGGAGAGACATCCAGGGCCTGTCGGACAGTATGGGTATCGTGGAGCGAGATTCCAAGAGCCACACACAGCAACTTACCACGCTGCAGCGCAACGTGGTCTCCCTGCAACAACAGCACGTGCAGGTGGAACAAAAAATGGCGGCGATGGAAGATGCACGGCGTGCCCAAAACCTCAAGATCAGGTGAATAGCGGACTCCATCTCAGACGCCGAGGTGCCTCACCTCATACGACGCCTGGTAAGCACGATTATCCCCGCGAAGCAGGCCAAAGGAATAAGCATAGACGGCGCATTCCGAATACCCAAGCCCTCGACAGCCCCAGTGACGGCACCCAGAGATATAATAGTTGTTTCAAAAACGTCAAGACAAAATGGCAATAATGGCCGCCACCAGGGGAAACACACCGTATGCCCTTGAGGACATGTCCCTCACGTTCTATACGGACCTGTCACGGGGAACAATGACATGGCGCACAGCCCTCAGACAACTCACCACCTTACTCCGCGCACACAGCATAAAATACCAGTGGCGCCCACCCCACAAACTACAGGTGCTTCATGGAGGCGAAACTTACCTAAAACTGACCTACCAGAGGCAAGAAGACACCTGGCGGCCTGGGGCCTCCCACAAGACGTCCTGCAGCAGCCTTACAAACCCGCCAACACCCATACATGGAACCCGGCCACCTCCGAGACATTTGTCCCGAGAAGATCCACCCAAACAGCACTATCAACGAGCCAACCATGAAACCACATGAGGACTTGAGGTTCTTCACCTCTCACTTGTTGCTGTATCTTGGACTGTACAAACTGTTGCATGCACTGTTCATAGACTGGACTACCCCCTGCAGCACACCGGGGGCACCAAGTGAAAGACAGCAGCTAACTGCATTCCGGCTACCAGCCTGGACGCAGAGCAAGCTACCTGACGTTCTCATAATACTATAACTAGTTGAACGCCCAGAGACACAAATGCCTCTTTTCATATGATTTGTTTTTAGCATTAGAGTTGTCTAACCCATTCTTTTAGTTGTACTAACAGCTGAGCATTCCGACAGCACCATAGATTGGTCCCAACACCCTGAGCATATCATGCCATTAACCTACGGGGCACTGCTTAACCTGATCGTATAGAATTTTACCATGCCAGTGATGTAGCATAGTATTGGCTAAACCAAAAGTAAGCCTATTCTAACACTCATGCCTATCTTGTATCCTGGGTGCACAGTATATTCATATGTCTACCTTACTATGAACCAGATTACGTAAACGCTACCCACGCTTGCACAAAAGCCAAAATTATCAGGTATTAATATGCTCGAATATTACTTTACCATAATGCTCATCTAGGTGTAAGAATATGTTATATAATCATCCATAGTGAATGCCCACAGCCTGTTACTTAGCATGGGACCCACACGACAACACACCCTCCCTATGTTTTCGACCTTTAGTTTAAAATAGTTTTTTGGTATGTATTTTCTTAAATGTTATGATGCCATGGCTGCCCTCTCACATATAGTGCATACTGTCACCCTATCTCCGCAACAGTATGCACAAAATACATACACATAGCGTTATCAATTTTTATTTCCCTTAGTATACTGCTTAACTGTATTTTGCAGTGGACTCAAAGGCAGGGAGCTTCATCCGGTTATATCTCAATGTGCTCTGCAGCCAAGAGAGTAACAATTGAGCCACTGTTTTTCACACGTTACCTACACTGTGTAAATCATGCCTGATAACGGGCAGGACCCTAATCCACTGTCATCTGTTACACATAATGTGAAGCTGCGATCACTGGCTTGATGACTCGTCCATCTCCTCACTGTTTTTTGAGACACTCATGTCGCACTACATCCGAGTCACATCTACTTAACCGTAAGCGTGCCTAGCTTTGTTAAAAACATACTTATTGTAGCATGTTATTTAAACGTTGTTTTAGCCTGTTCATTTTATAAATATAAAAATTATGCCGACTACACTGCCACAATGTGAAATGCTTTAAATTTGCTTGTAGATGCTATTCTGGCTCTACTGGCTTGCTGTAACCATCTGCACAAGAAAAATAAAGAATAAAAAAAAAAAAAAAAATACAAACTAAAATCAAAATTCACAGAATATCGCTAAATCCTTGCTCCTCACACAATTAACACTAAGTTACTAGTGCTAAAGCAAATCTCATATACTCAATATTCTCCTACGAACAATAAATAAGCAGTTCTAAAAAAATCACACTCACAGCTTGTTATGGCTGCTGATATTACTTAGTAAATTTATATAATCTAAAGAATACCATTACCCCTACTGACAGACAAGAAGTTATGTCTTTATGTCTTGACAGCAAACCCGCTGGACACCCTGGAATAACCAAGACCACTAATCTTGTAGCTTGTGACATTTGATGGCCTTCTCTATATGGGGATATCAAAGACTTTGTGCTTGCTTGTAAAAAACAAAATTGCAGCTAACAAGACCATTCACAGGGTACCATGTAGATTGCTCCAACCTTTACCCATACCCACTAAACCCTGGTCCAACTTCTCTATCAATTTTTAGTAGAACTTTCTCCTTCCAATGGACATACTGTCATACTTCTGGTCATAGGTTTTCTAAGATGGCACATTTCATACCCCTGAGGAAACTCCCCTCCTCTGCGGAATTGGCTAGGATTTTCATCCAGGGATGTATTGCATTTACATGGCATACCGGAATAAATTGTACCTGACAGAGGTAGTCAATTTGTTTCTTGCTTCTGGAGGGCCTTTTGCTCGGAGATGGTTATTAAATTGTCCTTTTCCTCTGCTTACCATCCTCAGACTAATGGAGCTGCCGAACGTGCCAACCAGTCTCTTGAGCAGTATCTAGCAGTTTCACATCACCAAGATGATTGGGTTGGCCTGCTTCTTTGTGCTGAGGTTGCTCGCAATAACACTGCTCACAAATCCTTTGCGTTCAGCCATTTTTACGCAGTCTATGGCCGGCATCCTGTTGTTCTTCCGACTGCATTCTCCTCACAGGTAATGCCAGCTCTGGATGCGCACATAGCGGGTTTGCATAGGACTTGGGAGCAGGTTCAACAAATATTGGCTAAGGCTGCTCAGAGACAGAAGGTACAGGCAGATAGGCACCTTCGTGCAGCTTCTTCCTATGTGGTGGGGGATAGGGTTTGGCTTTCTACCCGAAACATCTGTCTCCGTGTGCATCCTGCGCAAAGTAACCCTGTATCGTATGCCCTAGAATTATCTCATTCCATGCGCATGCCTTATGTCTTCCATACCTCTCTGTTGAAACCTCTGATCTGTAATCAGTTTACTGGACCTTGCACTTCTCCACCTCCTGTATTGGTTGAGGAGTATGAGGTTGCTGCTATCCTTGAATCTAGGTTCCTGAGGGGTAGTCATACCCATTGGAAGGGGTATGGCACTGAAGAATGTTCCTGGGTCCCTCAGGTTGATATGCATGCTCCAAGGTTGGTCAGTTCCATTTATCAGCGTCACCCGGGCAATCCTGGTCCTTCACCCCCCGGTGGGCGTATCCTCCCAGGGGGTACCTTTGCCCATGCCGCTCCTCTCCTCCGGTCATGCGGCCAGAATGCACCACGTGGCTGCATTGTCTTAGTCCTTGGGCATTAGTTGGGGATCTTTTTTACTACAGTGAGCAGACGCTGGCTGCTCACTGTTTAGTAGACATGCCCCTTCTCTCGGTATAGCAAATAGGGGCAGATTAATTACTAATACTAAGTAATATTTACTTAGTGTAGAAAATTTGGCTGAAAGACCAATTTCAGCCTTTTAGTAAATAGCTCCCTAATACTGTGGGCACAAATAGGATCGGATTTTCATTCATTCAAATGAAATTCCGATCCGAACAAAAAGTCTCGAATTGCGTCCTAACACAAATGGACAAACTGTTCTCATTGTGTTAGGACAAAATTCGAATGTTGAATGAAACAGCAGGAGGAGAGGTGAGTATTGTGGAAAATAGTTTTGACCACAGTAACAGAGCGGGCTTAGCTCAAAGCTGGTCCAGCGTAGGAAAAATACATAAGACAAAATAGTCCCTACATTTTGGGGACAGGTAAGGTCGACATGACAGTGACGCTTTAATAACCTTAAATTGTGATTAATAATTTCTTCTGAATAATGTATGTATTTATTTTTAAATCTATAAATAGTAATAGTTGCAAAATTATTTACTGAATTGTGGCAGATAGGCTCCTGCAAAAATGATATATAGATTGTTTTTCAAGGTTTACCATTATTAACAAACAAGAACTCTATTTAAGGGGACACTGTAGGCACCCAGACCACTTTAGCTAATTGGAGTGGTCTGGGTGCTGTGACCCTTTTGCACTTAGTACTGCAATGTAAAACATTGCAGTTCCAGAGAACTGCAATGTTTACATTGCAGCACTAGACAACCACTAGAGGGCTTCCGGAATCCAAATGGACTTTTGGTTCGTTATCGAACACTTGATTTCCTCACTGACCTCCAGCGTCAAATTTTCCCCATGGGAAAACATTGAATAATGCTTTCCTATGGGGAGATCTAATGTGTGTGCGCCTATTGTCGTGTATGCCCACTAGGCCTCCCCCGCCGGCTGACGTTGGCGGGGGAGGAGCGTGGGTGGATCCTGACCCAGCGGCGAGGGACATCGGCGCTGGATTCAGGTAAGTGTCTGAAGGGGTTTTAACTGTTTTTTTTTCCTGGCACTATAGGATCCCTTCAACATCCAAGATCTTTGGAATGTTAGCTTATCTGACCTAGCTCCAGTACGAGTGCTATGACCCAGAACCAATGCAGCATTTGCCAGGCCTCTCCTGCCTCCCACTAAATGGTAATGTCAAAAGAGGTTGGGGTGCCACACCAACAATTACTTTTATGCACAAATAAATCTATACTTGGACCATATGTGAGCCTGATCATTTTCATTTGTTTTGCCTGAACTATAACCTTCTACACATTGCCCCTAACCTCAAACTAGTCATTGCTTCATACACTTCAAAATTATTTTTTGAAGATCCTACAAACTTTAGAGATGTAGTGACGGTAAGGTATTAGGTGGTTGCTATGGGAGCAGAATAGTACAAGTTGATGCCTCTTAAATCATTGGTGTCACCTAAAAATTCTGCTGTTTCTGAAGACCGTTAATAAGATATTTAATAAGACAGATATGAGTCACTGTGCATGTAGATCAGCATATCTTTGGTCACTTGTTTTATAACTTGATTAAAAGTAAAGATTTTAGATAGGAAAACCTAAACTTACCTTTTGTATGAAATTCTAAATTATAATTTTCTTTGAATTCCTAGTTGTAACATTTTGTTGAGGAAACTTATTTCTACTGAGATGCATAAGTATATAGCTTATTAGTAGACTATATTAATTGTATAATTACAGTATAAACATTCCACAAACATTAGCCTTTGAAGACTTATGTAAATCACACAGCTATTCATACATTGATGATTTATTGATATAAAGAGTAATTTTGGACACATTTCTAAAAGTGTAGTTGTCACCATTGAAGCCAGTGGAATGTTCCTGCATGAACTATTTTTAAAAAAATAATTAAATATAAATATTTATATCTCTTAGCTGATGCAATACCTGGGGTGAGAAGGTGGCAGTCTCGACTGTGGTCGTTAACCAGCAAGTATATTGATGCCAGGAATTCGTCAACTAAACCGAGTCCTCAGCTTCTCAATAAGAAGGATGTAGCAGAAGGCCGAAAAATATGGGAATACCGAAACCTTGCTGTTTCAGAGGTTAGAGCATATAGGTAGACCAAAGAGTACTATTGAGTTTCTGACCGACACTTATAGCGTGCTAACAACATTCACACTCTTTAATTAACACCTTTCTGTAATATGAATATATATTTATTTACTTTTGGAGGATATACTCATATTACTGTGTACTTCCATAGATCCACCATAATAGGACAGTTTCTTGAGATTCTCACAATAATGTTTTATATAATGGCTTTTTTCATTTCCATTGACATGAAAATCAGGAAGAACACAGAGACAAGCTCCAACTAATCTACAATGGTAGGATTCAAGTAAAGCAGATAAATCTTTGTGTTTTAATTGCACTAGATCACAATATCTTTGAGCAACAAAAGCTTATCTGAGCCTAATCTTTCCATAATAATAAGTAAGGTTTTAGGGCCACAATTATCTTAAGATCTTCTAAAACTATCCTTGGTTGTTCACAAACCAATATTTAGATTTCTCATTAACCTCCGGTTCACACTATCACAGATGGTAATAGGTTCTCCCCAAAATATTGTTACTGGAATGGGCAACACATTTACTATCTGAATAAAATAAAAATGAAAATCATATAGAGAAAAAAACAGCTGTCTGAAATCATATTAAAAGTAATTTTTATTTAGCATTAATTATATTTTACATGACATTGATGATTAATTTTATGATTACATTTCATGTTTAAAGGGACACTCCAGGCATCCAGACCACTTCTGCCCATTGGAGTGGTCTGGGTGCCAACTCCCACCATCCTTAACCCTGCAAGTGTAATTATTGCAGTTTTTTATAAACTGCAATAATTACCTTGCAGGGTTAATTCCACCTCTAGTGGCTGTCTACTGGACAGCCACTAGAGGGCACTTCCTGCTCTATAGCACAGAAAACCTGTGCTAGAGCGTCGCTCAATTCCCCATAGGAAAGCATTGAAAAGTATTTTCAATGCTTTCCTACGGGGAACTCTAATGCGCATGCGGGGCATTGCTGTGCATGCGCATTAGGTCTCCCCAGCCGGTGGGCGGTTTCAGTCTTGCCCACCACCTGACATAATGCAGAGGAGGAGCAGCGGCGCAGGAAGAAGCAGCAACGTGGGACATGTCGCTGACTCTGGTAAGTGACTGAAGGGGTTTTCACCCCTTCAGCAACCGGGGATTGGGAGGTGGGAGGGAGAGGGGACCTGCAGTGCCTGGAAAACGGATTGTTTTCCTGGCACTGGAGTTTCCCTTTAACAATTATGTCTAAGATACAGTTAAAACATTGGTTTTGGTAGAGAAATATTTCACTGCCCCACATCTCCACCTGTTATGTTTCTACCTGCCATTATCTCAGCTAAAACAGACATGCATTACACATGCTGTTTATCCTCCAAGTGCTTTAAAACCCTTCAAAGTGTGGTAATCCTAAACTTAAAGGGACACTGTAGTCACCAGAACAACTACAGCTTAATGTGTTTACCTTACTGCCTAGTAACTCATCTAGTGGCAGTCACTCAGATAGCCACGAGAGGTGATTCCTGGGTCAGTGCTGCATAGTGTCCAGCACTCTGCATGGAGATACTAAACACTTCCCATAGAGATGTGCTGATTAAATTTGCTACACATGCGCAATAGCCTCCCAATGTTTTCCCGTGGGAAAGCACTGGATTGGCTTAGACTGTCAAATATGTGATCATCAAATTTGATGATCTCAGCAATGGAGTGGGGGCAGACGGGGCCAGCCACGGCGAGACTGGCACTGGAAGGGGAAAAAAGGTAAGTAAAAGGGAGGCAACTAAACTGTGATTTTAACATTATAGAAAAAGTCATTACAAAATACAGATGTATTTCTTTTTTCTCTTCCCCTAAATTCATTATTTTATTTTGCTAATGGCTTTTTTTTTTTTCATTCATCCTGTAAATATGCATGTCATATTATTTTAGTGGTTTTTTTTTGTTTGTTTTTTTGTTTGCTTGTTTTTGTTTTTTAAAAGCAATTTATATTTTGGCTTTATGGAACCTTTACTGCCAGGCAATAAAATGTATCTTGCGTCACTGGAACCTTGATAACATTTTGTGGATTGTGCTCATCCCACCCTGATGATTTTGTTTGAGAGGCTTTCATCGAAAGTACGACACAAGTCCCCCTCAAATACAACACACTTATATACCTGTGACAAAGAATTAGCCCTTTGAATTTAACGTCAGCAAAAATCTGTAAGCCTAAAAGGGCATTTTTTTTTTGTTTGTGTTACCTAGGTAACCAGCTACTTCTCGGAGGATTATATGTTCAACGCAGCTATTTCCCAGCTAATGAGTCTCAGCAACATACTCTCGGTAAGTGCATCTGCAGCCTCCAGCCCTCCCTTCTTTTGAAATGTGTGATTGTGACCTGCAATTGCTAAGATTGTGACTGTGAGGATTCCTCTTTTCTTTCCTGAGCTTGCTAAGGAGTAACAGATTGTTTGGCTTTTCTTTGATGTTCACAATAAGAGCAGATTCTGTAATAGTGCATTATCCTTCAAACAAACAAGGCACATTTTATTATTAGGTCTCTGCCAAGGCTTTCTTATATTATTAAAAATATTCCCTGTGTGTTCAAAGTACCGTGAATGAAAGAGTTTTCGGGCTGGTGGCCACCGACTATAATAACTGACTTTAAAAATGCAATGCTATTAAAGGGGATGCATGTTACTGACATTTGTAGGAAGCAGTAGCAAATGTACTTGCAAAATATCTGGCTTTTAAGTAGGACACAGTGGGATTTTTTTTTTGATTACCATGAAAATAATAGAGGACTCATTGAAAACTAAACAGAGAAGGCTATAAAAGTAGAAACTAGGCAGAAAAGGACACATTAAAATATGTCTTGTATTTTACAGATTGTTTAATACTAGAACATTAGGGTGAAGGTTGGAAAATAACATTATGTTAATGGTAGTAAAACAATAAAAGGGTACAATCTTTATTATATATACTGTTTGGGTTGTGGCATGGGGTGTACAGATACAAAAATATACTAAGCGTCAGGATGTGGGCTATTGTTAGAGCTGTATCAGGGATGCAGAAAACAATTATATCACTTGTTAGGGCAAAAAGACTCCAAACCATTTTGCTTTGATTGTTAATGATGAAAGACTCCATTACCTGTTTTGTTAACCCCTTAAGGACACATGACGGAAATATTCCGTCATGATTCCCTTTTTGTTTCTGAAGTTGTGTCCTTAAGGGGTTAAATAGTTGATTATCTTAACTAACAATGGCCAAATCATCCTGCAGATAACCCTTCTCTGACCGGTAGGAATATAAAAAAAAAAAAGGCAAAAATACTTTGATTTGACATAATTAGAAAGATGTTACAGCAAAAAAGGAGCACCAAGAAAATCATCAATACACTTCAATAAATTACCTGGTGCCAAATGGTCCGCCAGTCCAACAAGGGAGGAAGGGTGTGTGTGCTAAACTACAAACCAGACTATTCAAATTCAGGTGTAAATTATCGTTAATTCCATTATGTAACATAAAAGGAAAAACACAAATGAAAACCGCTTGACATGTTTCATGCTATATGCACTTAGCTATAAGCGTATGCGTCAAATGATTTTCTTTTGTGTTTTTCTTTATATGTGAGTATGTAAAACATAGGTTTAATACTGGAATTCTGTTTGTCTGGTTTGTAATTTAGTGCACCTACCCTTCCTTACACGTGGCACTTATCCTTCTCATTAGAAGGATGTCGAGAACACGTGCACATCTGGCATTATTGCAAAATATAAGCTAGAGAGTAACTGCTTACTCAGATAACCATGAGAAATTGTAAGCTTAGTAACCTAATTGCCGCAGAAATAAGTGTGTTTTTAGTATGTTTCATACTTACCTCCACAGCACATGTCACCCCAGTAAACATATCCAGGCCCACCATTAGGGAATGCAGGCAGTACTCTGGAATTGGACCCACTTGGGCACTTTAATGTTATGCAGTATATTGGTGATCATGATGACTCCCTTTCTGTTTGCTTGGCATTGCCATATCACATCCTCTCCATGCTTTAATAAAGCCATGCAGGTGTCTAAGAGGAGCCATAACGTTACTACAGCCCTGTTCCCAAAGGACACAGAGAAAATACCCTCTCACCGTATTTTTGTGCATGCCTGTCTGGCAGTGTGTTTCTGGCACTGTCTATCTCTTTGTTTAGGTTTGTATTCTGTGTGTGTGTCTGAGGCCAGTCCCGAACATTGAAAAGACTGGCAACTGAATTGTCTCCAACCAGCCAATTTGTCTTCAAGCATTCTCACAGATTTTTGTTTCTTGAAATATTTCTAAAGAATCACCAAAAGTCCAGGTTTTATCAATAACCCCACTGGAGCAGAACTATGTGATCCCTATATCCTGGATTATACGAGGAGCTAAAAAAATAGTTTGGAAACTACTGAAATGGTTTATGTGACAAAATCAATTTTATTGAACACTCCATATCTCTATCTTTAAAATGTGTGTGTGAACATAGGAGTGAGCAAGCAAACATATTTATTTTATTTCTTATAGGATTCATATTCAACTGTAGGTTATAACGGAATGGCACAATCAGAAAACAAAACATAGCAACAAACAAACAAAAAAATGAAATTACCCCTGTTCAAAAGTCTGCATACCCTTAGCTCATTTTTGTTCAAGTATCGTCATATTGTGCCCCTGGAAACAACCACACAGTATTGGAAATTAACCTTTAATTGCCATTTTAACCTGTGTGTGTCACCTTGTGTGTCTGTAACAAGGCCAAACATTCTAATGTAAACTTTTGATCAGGAACATTTGGGTGATTACTGTTATCATTATGATTTAAAAACGAGCCAAAGAACTGTGACAATAAATGGCTTCATATGATCACTATCCTTCAATACATTTTTTTTGTTTTTTGCATGATCAGTCATATTTTGAAAATCAATGCCAATATTTCACAATTTCTGCCGGGGTATGCAGACTTATGAGCACAACTGTATGTATATATATATATATATAATTTATTTTTTAGTTAAATGGTTTTCTTAATAATAATTTCACTACTTTAAATTGGTTATAATATCTGAAGTCACCTGGGGCTGTCCCTCCATTCACTGTTAAATTATTTTTGTGTAATTTATCACTGAGGGTGGGTCACTGGCCAACCAAACTTGGCCCCTACTGGATGTATGGCTAAGGCATTTCCTTCTAGTCTTACCAGTTCATACCAAGAATAAGTGTGATAGCCTGAAAACAGTCATCTGACATTCTCAGCAAACACAGTGATCTATTGCTGCTCATGCTAATGTTTCCCCATTGGCCCAAGCAGCAACAGAAATTAAGTACTGCTGGGGACTCTTGTTTAACATTAAAACGTTGAAAATAGTTTCATGGTGAATGGAAAGATAGTGCCAGGGGACTCAACACACTAAGCACTTCAATGATCTGAAACAGTTAAAGTGCCTACCGTGTCCCTTTAATTCACCTTTTGGCCGGACTTCTCAAAGCAGCCGCTTAACCCTTCTTTTATCATCAATACTAAGGGGATTGGTCTGCGCTGTGCAGTTCCATAAAGAAACAAACTTAATCAAATGCTTCACTGTGAGAGCTGTGATTAGCTGTGCTCGGTGTCATCATACTGTGTGTGAGGACGCCAAATGTGAGTACCTTAAAGAAAAAAAATGAAGGTCATCAATGACGAAACACCTATTGTAACAGTCAGACAGCTACTAGAGGAATGGTTTAGGCAACATTTAATTATTGCCAGAAAAACTATTTTTTTTGGCCTAAAATCACTTTACTAATTTTGGTTCTTATAGACTCCCATTGATGCAAATGGCTGCAATTTGACATAATATTCCTAACACAAAACACAATCTCCACAATAGTTTTCAATGTTTAATAGTGCTGTGCTGGTAAAGATTTAAATGAAATTCAGTAGTAGATCATTATCAGACATTTGTATTTTTATGCAGTCGTATCCGATACAATGCCAATAACCATAATATTGTTCACATCAGTATTTTATCAATTACTGTATTTTCTGTAGTTCAAAATTATTTTCCATTTAAGTTTTATGAAGATAATTGAAAATATTCACTCCAAATCAGCAAACTTTCTGAAAATATAATGGCCTTTACTTTGGGTTGTTTGTATTAAAAGAAATCTGCTACTGGCCATAGTTCAATTTTTACAGGCAATGTATTGAGAAAACACTGAGAACATCAAAGTTAAGGGGTTAGCAGGGTAATAAAGCAAAGCAGCAATATCAACTTTATGTTCTAATTAATATAAATTTGACTCTCTTGCTCTATGCACAATCAGCAGTAAGGTTAGGGTGCATGTATGCTGGTTATAGGCTGGTGAGATACCCAAGTGGGATAATGCATCATCAGTAAAATTTGTTCTACCCTTGGGGGTTTGAAGTTCAAATCATGGCAGAGTTGACTCAACCCTTTATCTTTCCAAAGTCGATAAAATGAGCACCATTAGATTGGATAATAGTATCACCTGGATTTTGGGCAAAATTAACATTCCCAGGACGTACTTGGAAACCAAAGTAATCTGAATGTACCGTTCCTGGTTAAATACTTTGTTGTTATTATTTGTCAAGTAACTTGGGCACATCGAGTCTTCTGGAACTTGTTCTTCCAAGACAAATTTGCAATAGCCCTCTTGAGATCAGTAACTGTGCACCTAGAAAATGTTTTCTATTTTTCTGGAATCTCACACTTTAATGATATATATATCATTCAAGATAATTCATATGCATTTTGCCTCAACTTGCTGCCAAAAAAGAATACAGTTATTACACCGGTAATTCTAATTTACCAGCTAAAGAAACACAGGAAACAGTCCTTGATGGCTCTTATATAAAAATCATCAAAGAAAATGTTTGTTTTTTTCTTTTTTCCTCCTGTGCCACAATTTATAAAGATCACGTATCTGGCCTACTATGGCATAGAATAACATATAACTGTCGCATGGGCTACTCTCCCTAATTTAGCTGCTTGGATGGCACTCCACAGGAGTGTCATCTGAATAGCTAAATTAAGGAGAGGAACTCGTTTTCTACCTTACAAGAGTCTGCAAACTTGGCCTCATGCTGTTATTTGCATTAATAAGCCAAGGGCTCTAATTATCACTTCCCATGATATCAGCTTTAAATAATCAGTCATTATGCTAGAAAACATTGCGGCATGGTGTAGACTTATTTCCTACTTATCTGAGCAAGCCCTTACTGGTATATGTGTAACTCCACAGATTGCTTTTGTGATTGAATCATTTTGTTATATAACAGGCATTATAACATAGAGTGATGGTTTGGGTTATTACTCGAATTCATGTTGAAGCCTAAGAGGTAATCCTCCAGTAAATGAGTGTTTATTCCCACAATGAAGTGAAGGGTTTCCTTAGCATGTGTGAAGTTTATTGCTGTAAATTGTCTATGTGTACTTTAAAGAATGATGGGACCATAGAGGACAGTAGTTTTTTTTTTCTTCATTTTTTCCTCTGAGCGCTTGTCAGTGGCGTACTTCATTTCAGCCTAGCTTTGTCTCTCATATTACTTTTTGAGCAAAGGTTAGCATCTGACTGACAGCTGTATTAATGTCAAGAAACGAAAAGGATACTCAGCAAGGTAGAGGCTGCAAACTAATGCAGAGTCAGTCCAAAAGGAAGAGCAATGATTTTGAGACAGCTGACAAAACATTATAGTACGTCATTCTGTCTATGTGATTTAAATTTTGATCCAAGTGCATCAGTCTTAGTGTTCTGTTTAGTGGCTTTCTGACTAGTGTTTGACACTGATGCATCATTAGTAGTCTTTTTACTAGCTACATTTGTAATCAAAATTGTTCAACCCCAATTGAAATTCAGGTTTATTGTCAAAATTTACAGTTTCAGCTGTTTGCAATGAACAAATAAAACAAAAGCAATTGAAATAGCTCAACACAATGCTTCAAGTGGTTTCCCCAAATTCAACTGAAAATGCAACTATAATGACTATTTTTTTTTAGTTATACATAAGAAAGAATATGGATCATCATTTTGGCAGTGGGTGGCAAATGTTCCATTTCATTTGCTAAGACAATTTACCCACACTGCATTAGGCAAAAGAATCCCACTGAAGGGGTAACTGCAGCCATTATAGAGAGAGGAGAATAAAATGGAGACTCCTAAGTATTAAGATCGAGCACAAGGAAAAATAAATTTAAATAAACAAAAGTGGAAAGAAGGGTCTGTAATGATGCAAGGAGCAGAAGAAAAGGAAAACCTAAAGGAAGAAAAAAAACATGAAAGAATTATTTTCCACACAGATGGGCTGTGGGGTCAAAGAGACACACAGAGGGTCTGGGAAGACAACGAGACAAATAGAGGGCCTAGGGGGCCACTACAAAGAAACACACAGGGGAGAGGGGCTCTTGGGGACAAAAATACTCACAAATGAGCTGTGGGGGGACAAAGAGACAGACAAAGTGGCTGGGGGAACTAAGAGACAGAGGGCTGGGGAGATAAAGAAACACACAGGGGAGATTTGGGGGACAAAGAGACACACATAGAGATTGGGAATAGACAAAATAGGCACACAGAGGACTGGGGGCTGTGTCCCCTACCGCAGAGGTGCTGCGCTAAGGGACACAAAGACATTCAGAGGGGCTGGAGAAAGGGGACACTGGCACACACACAGGTGCTGGAGAAGGGAACACTGACACAGACAGAGGGGCTGGGTACGATGACACCCACACAGAACCAGGGAAAAAGAAATATGTAAATGGCCTGGGGAAGAGACACACAGGTGCTTTGGAAGGAGAAAAAGACACACAAAGGTGTCGGGGGAGAAAGAGACACATTTGGCTGGGGAAAGAATTATACACACAAAGTTGGCAAGTTTTAAGAGGGTGTATGTAGCTGGCCTTGCCTAGGGCGCAAAATATTCTAACACCGGCCCTGCTTGTAAGATGGACTTGTTTGAGAAATGAAAGTGAGAGATTCGCCTCCTGAGAGTTTTCCTCCAGCTCCACCAGATAAGACACTTGGGAGATATGACTGTTTTAGTGTTTTCTGTCTACATAATTCTGTAATTGGGGCCATCATACTTGTCAGCATCAAGCATAATAGGCTCTTAAGTCAGCCCTGCCTGCATTTATATATTTTTCCATTTATAATCTTTATTAATTATCAACATACATAAAAAAGGAAGTCCGCAATGAATACTTGTTACCAAAAGGATATACACTGTTCTGTGTTAAAGTATGCAAAAGGTTTTCATATAATTTGTCAAAACTGGATATACCTAAAAAAACAAGATAACAATTTTTAGTAAACATTCATTATTGATGCTTATGAAACCAAAAGAATACTACAGCATACCACAGTTCAGGTTCCTATAGTAAAACACTAAATATTAAACATACAGACTTGGACAAATACAAGACATACAGAAGACATTGGCCAAGATAAAAATTTCAAACACTTATACCGAGTGCATCAGGTACATGGATCCTCACAGGGGAAGCCAAGGTTAACAGTAGGAAAAACAAATCTAGCTCCCTATTACACCTGTTCTTCTCTCCAAGAAGAAAAATGGGTAGTAGTAGTAGTAAATAATATTCAAAATTCTATTATAAATGTAACAAAGAGCTCAACTCATATACCAATTTCCATTTTTAATTGAAATTCAAGTTGTTCTTTAACTAAAAGCCAAGATGGAGCAATAGGTGACCTCCAGTATATTGCTATAATTATTTTAGCAGCAGCCAATAAGTGAACTTACCTGTGAAGGCTTGTCTAATATTAAGCTGTAGAAGATATAACTCTGGATATAGATCAATTGTCTTGGACATTAATGCATGAATCTTAATTTTGATAATATTCCAAAACAGCTGAATAGGATGGCACTCCCACCAGATGTATAGAAATATACTTTTTTGAACCCCCCATCTCCAGCAGTTGTGTTCTTAAGCAAACCTACTCAATCTGCTTGGACCAAATGATATCTGTTTAAAAATGTGTAATGACACTCAACCAAGTTAAGACAGTGTATATTTTTGTGAACCATACATAATGAGTTCCTCCATTCTTCGCAACTGGTTTGAATATTTAACTCTGTTTCCCACTTTCTGGTGATAGGCTTAATGGGCTTCTTAGAGTCTTTTCTAATCAAATCTAAGCAGTCTGCCACCAATTACATTTGTGTCAGCTTATAAAGTTACTTTTCTAAGATACTTATTGTATTAGATTTTTCGCTAATTAAATAATTTTAGCAGAAGCCCTTTAATCTCACATAAGTAAACATCTCTTTGCTATGTAGATTATAATCAGTAGAAAATAAGTGGAATTATTTAAATTTATTGTTACATATTAAATTGTCTAAATTAAATAAGTCCCACTTCTGTCCACTTTTGTAAATTCAAGTCAGACATATTGTGAGTTAAGCGAGTCAGAGGGAGACAAAATAATTATTTATTATGTGATAAATGGTATTTAACAAAATGTATTTAAGGGTTGAACTATCACAACTTGTTTTGGGCAAACTGCCCTGCTTTCCCTTGATTAACCAAAATAAAGAACTTACATCAATGAGATGTTGTTCGCCCTGGGTCAAAGAGTGTTAAATTTTATACCATATCTACATTTTAGCACTTTCCAATTGAGTGGCAATGGCATGTGATAAATTACAAGCTTTCTGATACTCTATAATTGGGGGACCGCCACACCACATAGTTTAACTGTTAAAGCTAGACGATTAGAATGAATTCTTGGGTGTTTCCCAACCAGAAAAATGTAATAATTAGTAATTAGGCTAAAGTCATCTAGCTGTCAGGGCAAAGTAGTGGTACCAGCCAAAAAAAGGTATATCCATTTTGGAAGGATAAAAGATTTTACTGTATTTAATCCTACCCCACCATGAGATCTCAACATGTTTTATTCATTTATTCATTCATTTAACTTTTTACCTGTAGACTTTAACAGTGATCCAAAATTAAATGAACTGTATAGGCAAAAAATGCATTTCTTTTTTACCGGTTTCCTGTATTTCAGCCAGACTGTCCACCAATGACCATGCTCCAGTGATTCTCTATGAGAATCCGTAATGACACGCCCACAATGCCTGTCCACAAATGGCCATCCCATCCCCCCCCCCCCACATTACTTTATGCAAGGTATAGACCTTTGGGAGTTAAAGTCCATTGTGGTCCAGTTGGATAGCATGTGATTTGCACTTCCGGTAGGTACATATCATTGCAATAACGCTTTCGTGGTCAGACACTAAATAAGGCAGAGCACAGCTACAGGAATTTTCATCCTGTATTCTTTCTCTGATCATTAATCTGCACACACTGGACCACAAGCTCCCTGTCCTGGTACTGATCTGTCACATTCCCTGAAGCAGTCCTGTGGCTTTCCCAGAAAAAAAAAACCTGCCTGTCGATGCCTGCTGTACAGGGCTTTGGGTGTTAAAATTACACATGTGTAATATAGGGGTGTAAGTATATATATATATATATATATATATATATATATATATATGTATATTATTGTGTGTGTATATATATATATACAATATAATACATATTAATTTGAAGACACAATGTTTCTCTTTAAAGGACCACTATAGGCACCCAGACCACTTCAGCTCAATAAGGTGGTCTGGGTGCCAGTTCCACCTAGGATTAACCCTGCCTGCTGTAAACATAGCAGTTTCATAGAAACTGCTATGTTTACTTTAGGGTTAATCCAGCCTCTAGTGGCTGTCTCATTGAGAAGACGCCAGCATCCATAGGAAAGCATTGAGAATGCTTTCCTATGAGACTGGCTGAATGCATGTGCGGCTCTTGCCGCGCATGCGCATTCAGCCAATGACGGGGAAAGGAGGAGGAGAGTCTCCAGCACCGAGGGAGCCCGGCGCTGGAGAAAGGTAAGTGTTTAACCCCTTCCTCTGCATCCAGCCTGGCGGGAGGGGGACCCAGAGGGTGGGGGCACCCTCAGGGCACTATAGTGCCAGGAAAACAAGTATGTTTTCCTGGGACTATAGTGGTCCTTTAATGATTATATTTATACATCTGTTGTTGATACTTGCATCATTGACTAACAATAAGGACTTTTGTGCAAACCATGATTTTCCTATCCGGTTGTATTTGAAGAGCTATTACAGAGTTCTGTGTTGGAAATATTTTGTTTTCAGCTCTCATTATTTGCTGTGAAAATAATCTGTGATGGCGCTATATTAAAATCCATTTATATTCTACAATTATGAAAATAACAAGCGAAAATAGCATACAGTGGTTGCCATTTAATTAAAGTCCTGAAATAATTGGACAACTTTTTAATTGCACAAGTGAATTAACATATCTGTTAAACATATGGTTATTCAAGCCGATTGCATGCTTGTTGGCTTAATTTAAAACTGCTTGGTGAAAAGTTGAAACAGACTATAATAAATTTGGGAAAGGTCTTGCTATTCTACATCTTCAACAGCTTTCTGTGTATTTCATGTATTTTAATTAGATACAGTGGGAGTTAGCTGAACCACGAAAGAGTAGATAATCAACACAATTAATCAGTGAACACTATCAAATATAACCCATCATCATCAAAGTGACTATGTCAGGATGGCCTGCACTCAGAACTCAAATGAAGAATGCATGCAAGTACCTAGCAATAAGAGATTCCAAAGTGCCACAAAGGCAAAAAGAGAAGCAATATAATCGTATGCCACCGGTATTATCCTCACCCTCTGTACATGTGACATCCCAGACCAGTATGAGAAGAGGACATAACAAAGGGGCAAAAGTTCTACCACCATAAACTTCTAGTCTACGATGAGGAAGAATACACCATTGAAGAAAACTCTCTTTGTTTCATGATCTTCCTGTCAACTTTTGTCCAATGCTAGCAGCCATTGCAAGTGACAGCTGTGGGATTAAGGCATCGTCTCATTGCGAGATGTGATCTTTGGAGGTTCCCGCAGTCTCATGTATCCCCTACTGGTAGGTGAAGTGCTAGAAGCTGAAGCAAATTCCCTGGTCAAAGATGGTGGTAAGTATACCTACATTCTCCTCTACTCTGCGCCCACCAGACACTAATTGGAAATGTCATCTTTTGGAGTCTTTGCAAAATATCCAAAGACCCCAAAAGTAACAGATCTGATTTAATGGCTGTGCAGCAGCTGTCATAGTTCATTCATCAGTAATTGCCAATTTGTTTGCCAGCTCCGCTACAGTGAAGCACTGATTGATACACCTCGGTGTCCTGTTTCAAACAACTTAGACTGTTAAGACTTGGGACTTCATGTTGTCAATCCAACAAACTGAATTCTTTACAGGGCAAGTATGACATTGGAAACCTGTACTCAGGTTTTTTTCGTTATGTGCCAGAAGGTGCTCCTTTTTAACAGGACATTTTGCCCAAATAGTACATTTTAACTTGGCTCATGATAGGGTTATTTCTAGCGGCGTAACTATAAACCACTGGGCCCCAGTCTGAAAATTGCCCCGGGGCCCCCCATGTGTCTCATTCCCTCCCCCAGTTCCTCCATGTGTCTCATTTCCTCCCCCCAGCTACTCCATGTGTCTTATTCCCCCCACCCACTCCTCCACGCATCTTATTTCCTTCCCCAGCCCTCACTTTGAATTCCAAACAATTCTTACTTCAGTAAATAAACCTCATCTCTTTATTAATCTGTTTCTGTCTCCATCCCTCTATCTCCCTATGTCACATTGTAAGATCGGTGTGAATAAATGGTTGTATTGTATAATTCCTGATTGTAAGGGTTGATTTCCATGTTATTACTCAGTCCTTGACTGCAGTGGATACAGTTTTGAATATCGAAGGCAATATTTTTACAGATTGCAGAACCGGAGTTGCATTAAAACATGGGTAATAATGTTGATGCACCAAGTGGAGATGACTAATTAACTGTCCTTATTATTAATGTTATATATGGATTGACAGAATTGAAACTTTTCTAAATAATATAATCTGTATACCTCATGTTCAGTCTCCTTGAAATGTCCATAGCTGTAGATAATAGACCTTACAATTCCTTTGTAAATACAGTATTGTGTAGTTTTCAATGCTGTGTGCGAGAAAATGACAAAGCAATGAAAGCACTGGTATATGATGTAATTCTGATCTTTCATACTCACTTAGCACACTCCTCCAGTTTCCATAGTAAATTTTTCAGCTATGAAAATTAAAATCACATGCACAACGTTAATTATATATTTTTTTATTATTTCAGTTGATACAAGCGTTTATAACCTCATTTAATACTAAAACTTGTTTATTTTGGTTTCATTTTTTTAACTACTTTGGGAACAAAATGGGACGAAAGGACCAATCTGGGCACCATAACAACATCATTGCAATAAAGTTGTTATGGTGCTAGAAGGTCCTGGTCTCTGGCTTACCTGAAAGGGGTTAAACTGTTAACGATTCATTTAGCCCCAACATTTTCAAGCCACCACCTGACCTCTCTGCCCTGTACTTCTAATTAATGTTTGAGGCTTCAATCAGGATACAATAGGTTGGGAGTGCCAGCTGCTACTACCCATTGAGAAAAGAGAGTGAAAAAGGTACGCTGGCACCTAGGACCTCTTTACACCATAACAACTTAATTGCGATTAATTTGTTATGCTGCCTGGATCACCCCTTTAATTTACGTAAGCAAATGCTGTTGAAATTATCTTCTTTTGTTTGTGAAAACAATGCCCCCTAGTGTATAATTTTATTCCATGACTATCTCTCTTTCTGAAAAAAGTCGTTCTTCCCAACAAAGCATGCAACCAATTATTCTAACAGAGTATTGACTAAAGTGCGAATTGCAGTGAATTCAAAGTGAATTACAAACTTAAGGACAAAATAGGCAAACTAGAAACATTTTCTAAGTCACCATTGCATCCAGCTCAGCTAGTTTGGCCTTAAATATATAAAATATTAAATATCCTAAAACACTTATAGTACTATAATTGTATTGTTTATTTCCAATAGTCCATAATATTTTACAGCACTCTGCAATGTGGGGAATAATGGTTACAAATTAGAAAAACAAATTACATACTACCTATGTTTAAAGGGACACTCCAGGCTGAAATTAAGCATTCTTTTGTAATGCATTTTATGTATTAACATAAAAAAGAATGTACTTAATACAATTGTTTTTAAATACTTTTTATTTGTATGTTTCTCTCTGACAAGATGTAAGCTGCACTAAAACTTCAACCAGCTTCTGCTTAGTAATAATTGCAAAGTGAAATGCAGGTCAGTATTTTAATTCACATTTGTCTGTACAAGGGTACCGCTACTAAACCGTGTTTTCAGATCACAGTCACTCTTAGAACTGGATTATTAAAATGCTATTTAGTAGAGAAATTCCTGCACAGGCAAATGTGATTTCTACTAACCTGCATTTCACTTTCCAATTATTGCTGTAACATTGCAAACTGAAATGCCCAATACAATAGCAGCCTCCCCCAAACACACAGATCCCCCACACAGACACTTACATACAAAATTAATTATAAACCTTCCACCTGTCCTATAGACAGAAAGCGTCTGGCTTCAATATTCACAGACTGGGATCGCAGACCTTCCCACAAACAGTTATCCCAATCCCATCTTTCTCCTTTGTGCTGGGAGTCCACACTGATGTGCAGCTCCCGATGCTGCACCTCTCCTCTACCCCTACTCAAAACTGACAGGGTAGGGGTAGGGAAGCTGGAACTGGAAGCAGGCAAGCAAACAACTTATGGTCAAAATTTATCAGCTATGACAATTGAAACCACATGCACAACGTTAATTTTTTCATTATTTCAGTTGACACAAGCGATTATAACTTCATTTAAAACTACTACTTGTTTATTTTAGTTTCATTTTTTAACTACTTTGGAAAAAAATGGAATGATAGGACCAATCTGGGCACCATAACAACATCATTGCATTTTGGTGAATTCCTCTCTGCACATAAACATGCATGTCCTTTAGATTGTAAGCTCACAGGCAGGGTCCTCTACCTTTTATATCGGTTTGTATTTGTCCGTACAATTTGTCTTTTTCCCAATTGTACAGCGCTGCAAAATATGTTGGTTCTTTATAAATGCCATAAACAAATAATAAAATTTAAATATGGCTGTAAAATCACCTTTTAGTAGACATCAAGAGAAAGGTAAACAGCAGGACAGAGGGACGTACAAACATGTGCAGGTTACTGTCATGTCTTTGTATATCCTGTCCTTGTCATGCTGCCTGCTGATCTCCCTTTTTTATGAATGGTGAGCTACTGATTGGTTTAGAATGCCGCTGACCGCTCTGGACAATTAGCCAATCTCAGAAGCCGGATGCCGCTCTGGGAATTTGAGATCTGGCGCTGGAGGCAGTGATTGGGGTTAAACGCTTTGAGAACAGTTTAACTCCTTCTGGTAATAAAGCGCCTAACCTCTGGGCACCATAACAACTTAATTGTGATGAAGTTATTATGGTGCCCAGAGTGGTCCTTTACGTTCTTGTCACCTTTTGGCATCAATCTGCTGATTCCTTTCCTATGCACATATAGAAAATATTCTTTTTTTTTAAGGGAAAGTTCAGGATTTTGTATGGTTCCAAACATGTTTAGCCCTAATGTGATGAATGTTATAGAATAAACTGATAGCCAAATATCATTACAAATCGTTACTGCTTAAGCACAATTATAGGCAGATTTGCAAAACGTTTTAGACTGCATCACAAGTAACCAAAGCATGCCAAAAGCTGTAACTGAAAATGTATATTACGTAAGTCAATTTGGACATGCTCAAACTCTAAGGTAATTAGCCTTAATTTAGATATTGGATTAGTTTGGATGTTTTCTTTTTTTTCTCTTTCTTTTCTTTCAAGTGAGCGGCACATCTGGACATAAAGAGGTTAATGTCATACGGGAAAGATGTTACATTGCACATGCAGTTCATCAAAATAAAGCATATTGCTCTGTGAAATGGTTAATCCATACAGTGAGAGTAACTAGTCATTAGTGAAATATAAGTTTATTAGGTTGCCTAGAAACCTCATTATTAGATTTCCATATAGCAGTTGGAGCTGTAGTATATTTTAGAATAACCACTGTATAAATAGTTTGAGTTTGTGAAATATATTCAGCTTCAATGAATACTGATTGCATTTGCACACCTGTCTTTTGTGTTTTATTGATCAACAAATGAGTGAAATGTGAGATGTGTACCGCATTGTGATGATGGAGACAGGCTTTTTCCCCCCTCTTTCTTCTTGTTTAGATGATTAGATTATTATTATTTATATATCGCCATCAGATTCCGTAGCATTGTACAATGGGTGGACTAACAGACATGTAATTGTAACCAATGTTTTTGAGATGGAAGCGACAGGATTTGGCGATTGATTGGATATGAGGGGTGAAGGAAAGGTTGAAGTCAAAAAGAACACAGAGGCAGCGAGCCTTTGAGATGGAGGTGATGGTAGCGCCGTTGACTTGGAGGGAGACAGACAAGGGAGTAGTAACACTTGAGGGAGGAAAGACCAGAAGTTCTGTTTTTGGACAGGTTGAGTTTAAGGAAGTTAGCAGCCATCCAGTTGGAAATCGAAGAGAGGCAGTCAGAGGCACGAGTCAAGATGGGCGGAGAGAGATCAGGAGAGGACAGGTAGATTTGCGTGTCATCCGCATAGAAATGATAATGGAAGCCAAAGGAACTGATGAGTTTACCAAGGGAGGCAGTATAAATAGAGTAGGGGACCAAGGACAGAACCTTGGGGGACTCCAACAGAGAGTGGTTAGGGGGAAGAGGCAGAGTCAGAGAAAAAAACACTGAAAGAGCGCTTGGAGAGGTAGGATGAGCACCAGGAGAGAGCAGTATCCCATAGACAAAAAAATTACGGAGAATGTGAAGAAGCTGTTGATGACCAACAGTGTCAAAGGCAGCAGAAAGATCAAGGATAATTAGGATAGAGTAATGGCCGCGAGATTTAGCAGCAATTAAATTGTTGGATACTTTGATCACAGCCGTTTCGACAGAATGACCAGCGCGGAATCCAGACTGAAAGGGGTCAAGCAGAGAGTTGGATTCGAGAAAGTCAGTCAGGCTGGTGTAAACAACTCTCTCGTTGATGAAACTGTCTCTATCCTGTCTCTATCCTCTATCCAGATTCATCTTGATTAGATGAAACTGTCTCTATCCTGTATATTTACAGGGTTCCTAGGTCAGCCTGGAGTACTGTTTCATTAGCAACATTCTTAGTTTTATATACACCTACCCAAGTAGCATATGTCTAATGCATTTGACAATAGTCCATCTGACAGTATTCACATTGGTATTTAATAAAGTGAGAATTCTAAGTGAGACAGCCAATCTCCCACCTAGGACTGCACGTCCCCCAGTGAAACTACTGAAGCCCTGTTAACCCCCTCCTTCCTTTTGAGCTGGAGTAATACCCCGGTCCCATTGGGAACACATACTGCATTGCAGTGGTAAACTTGTTACTTGCATCTCCTGAGACCATGTGGCGTACCAAAGATGGCAGCAGCGCTGAAACTCCGACTTCACCAAACAGGCCAGAAAGCCTGGATTGAGTGCAACATTTCGAACACAGGTTTGATCGGCTATGCCAGGAGTTCTGGAACCATATAACCTGCCACTCCAGCGCTTTCACCTCACCTGTCACACTGCAGACTTCAGCAGCCTCTCCGGCTTACTGCTCCTCTTCCAGTGGAGCCATGCATCCATGGAGTGTGTCGAGGACCCTTCTGACCCATCCTGCCGCATGAACCGAAAGGAACCATGAACAAAAGGCACTGGCTCCTTCAACTTCTTGGGTTCGAGGTGGTGAGAAGGCCTGGGATTACATACTGAACTAATGGCACATCTGCGATACTCGCTGAACTATCTGTATTGGCCTATTTGTGGTATCGGTTGAAGGGAGAATGTGGCATGCTTAAATAATCAAGCAACTATCCCCTAACACTGCAGTGTTGTGTGTTTCTTTAATGTTTATTTTATGCGTAGTTCTCATTAAGTATTCCTATCTCATCAGTATTCCTATCTCCAATGACATAGCATGTGTTATGACTTTACTTCATCTACATTTAATCTATCTTGTTCATGTCTTGAAGGGCTTGCACTGCTTTCAGGTGTTATTCCTGTATCTATGTAGTCGACAGAACGTAGCCTGACTCATTGAACCTTATTTTCCACCCCTCATGTCTAGTTCATACTCATACCACAATGACACTCTTGTGGAATACCCTTTCAGGCACGTTAGCTCAACATGACGTTAATTACTTTTTAAAAATTGTGCTATTGTTTTAATGCCATGTTTATGTATGACATTACCAGGTCTGCGTTAGCCATTGTGGCATCACAAGTTTCACTGTAAAAACATGCATAACAAAAATAAAGAATTTATTTTAAAAAAATAATTAAAAATAAATACACATCCACATGTTCACATTGTTAGAAAACTGTAAAGGAATACTATAGTGTTAGGCATGCCAATGTGTATTTCTAACGCTACAGCGCCAAGTTACATAGCTGAAGAGACTTGCGTCCATCAATTTCAGCCTTCCTCACATATGTCTTTGCTGTTGATCCAAAAGAAGGGAAAAAACCCCATTCTGAAGCGCTTCCAAAATTGCAACAAACTAGGAAAAAATTCATTCTTGACCCCAAAATAACAGTCAGATGTCTCCTTGGATCAAGCATCTATTACCCCGCCAATTAGAAATTATATCCCTGTATGTTATGTTTTTGCATCCCTGTAAGTTGAGTGTTTTGATTCCTTATACGAAGTAAAATGTACATTTGCTTAACTTATGTCTCATACCGTGGTGCTCTGTCCACGACTGGCCCAGCCTCCTTGGTTGAGATCATCAAGATCTCAACCTTTCACATAGGAAAGTATTGGGTGGGACTAACGTGCATGAGACCATCTAATAGAAATAGCAGCGGGTTACTCTAAAGTGATTTCCTCTGAAGCGCCTTCCATAGCTGTCTGAGTGACAACCACTAAAGACATTTGTGCCCTAGAATGTAAACATTGGCATTCTGCAGACTGGCTTTGTTTCCATTGCAGGGACAAAACCATAAAATACCATTTTATTTAGATGAAGTGGTCTGGGTGCCTATAATGTCTCTTTAATGTCTGTACACATCGCAATATTTAGCTTTCTGTTGTACACACTAACAGAAGATGGAGACACAGTATTGACAAATGTCCTAACTATAGTTAATGTCCATATGTTTTTCATTTATTTTTTTCCCCTCTAGCAATCCAGTGCACGGGTTGTGGAACACAGTTCGGAGTTTGAGGATGCTTTAGCAAGTCTCTGTATTATGATTGCACCCATGGCTCCACACCTGGCTTCAGAGTTATGGAAAGGTATATTAAATTGTATAGGCCTTATATAAAAGCAAAATATCAGTTCTAATAGTAATCCAATGTTGTTGGTATAATTTTATCTGTTCTATACCCACCATCACTCAACATTTGAAATGTCCAGAAGAGGGAACTGTCATTTTAGGAGGTGTGGCTGGAGGTGTGACCAGAGGCAGGGCTTTTCTAGATGACATTGTGTCCAACCTATGTAGCTCAACACTTATTTTACAACTAGACCAAACTATGCTAGTTAACATGTACTAATTGCTAAAACTATTAATTGTAGTTTAAAGACGGATCATAGTACATTTTGTTTCTAAGAAGAGCTTTTATACACTTATATCCACTACCAATTTGGTGCTTCTAGAAAAGAGGGTTATTAGGATAGAAAATGGGGAGAGAAGAGAGAGGGGTCCAGGACCAAATGTTTTTTGTTTCTTTTGAAAAGGGATACTTGGGTGGTGTCCCTATCAATTCTAATATTAGAGTCAATTCTAGACACCCAATTGACCGTTTAAACAATATGTAGAGAGGTATTAGATACATTTAGCTTTGAAGTATTCTTACATTAGAAATGGATATGATTAAAGTATATGTCTGGTCCAATTTTTTCCATCTACATCTATAGGCATGGCACATGTGCAGCATAAACTGTGTACACAGTACAATTGGGATGCTGATGTCCTCCTTCAACCATGGCCTACTGTTGACCCTGAGTATCTTCGTGTGCCTGACACTGTGGCTGTATCTGTATTGGTAAGAGTTTACCATACATAACACTGTAGTATGTTTTTTTTTGTTAGTACTATTTATTTGTTAACATTTCATTATTATAAGAGAATATCTAGTTGAAAAATTATTGTGTTTTAGACAATAATTGTGGGATTTGAAGTCTTTGTTCAATGTAATTATTAATTTGATACATTTGACGTATTATGGATAATATATTGAGGAGACAATAAGATGCCCTGTCTTTTGTCCATGGGAAGCCAGGGCCTAGTGTACCTAGAATAGACAAGTTTTCATTTATTACAACTCATTATAGACATATTTACCTATCTGCAAAATAAATAACTGCCTCTACAGGGTTTCCACTGAAGTTCCAAATGGCTGAGTCTACATATTGTTGTATAACTATTTCATAAAACTAACTGATGCTTTGCTATTAAAATTTAATTTGAAAACAAGGACAGCAGATCTGTGGATTACATGTAAAGAAATTGCAAATTCATCAAAAGCCAAATTTGATCCTTAGTTTATTGAAGTGGAAAATCTCTCATTTGTACCTTCTACCTCTTATATGAAACCAATAATTACGGTGTGCCAATTTAAATATTAACATATAAATGTGATAGGAGCAATCATGTAGTTATTGGCTTTCTGTTTCTTATTGTTATATGAACTCAAATAGAAAGTTGCATTGATCATTTCTCACTAAATATTACACTGTAAGATAGCTCACGCTCCCTGCATCTTTATTTAAAATATATCTACTCAATATATTTAAAGGCACAATCCAGTCATAATAACAACTACAGCTGTAATGGTTATGCTGCCAGGAGTGCAATGGAACCCCCTATTGTTAGTAGTTCAAACCGTTTGAAGCATCGGCCACACATGGCTAACTCATCGGCTGAGAGTGTCAGCTGATCGCTCTGAGCCAACAAGCTAGTCCTGGACAGCAGACATCCTGATTGAATTTTAATTTTATTGTGCATTAAAGATTTTAGTTTATATCTGTAAGTTGTCTCCCTTTATCAGTAGAACAAAGTGTTTTAGCTAAGAGGTATGATTTATAAAAATACTGCATTCCTGAATGTGCACCCTCTATGCTCAGCTGGCTCTACCAGTGTATGTGGCACTGCATTTTGGGATTGAGGTGCATGTCATATGAGTGGAATGTGCACTGTTTAAACTCCAGAGAGTCATTTTTAAAATGTGTAACTGAACTGAATTTGTGATGAAAGCAAATATTGTACTCACTAAGAAAATGTATGTTGCTTTTTCTGTAGGTTAACAACAAATCCTATGGTACAGTTTCTATACCTTACAACGAATCCCAGGATTTGAAGACTGTGCAAGACCTGGTGCTTCAGAGTGCCCTTGGAGAGGCACACCTTAAAGGGCGCATTATTAAAAAAGTATTCCTCTCTCCACGGACAGCCCTAATCAATTTCCTTGTAGAATAATAAAGCTTCAGCATGTGGGAGGAACAATAGTAATAATAAGCTGTGTTTAGCGTGATGCTAAATTACTCAAACGAAATTGGTGCTGGGAAAATGAAGAATCTACACTTCTAAACACACACACTGTATGCACAGGGCTTATTGAAGATAATATTATAAAACTTAATGGAAATTGCGAACCGTCATATCCAGAAGGATTTATTACAGAAAATGATTTTGTTTCTGAGAAGCTAATGAAATGCTTGAAAGTACAGACAAGGCAAATGTGTGTATAGTGTTGTACTCTCATTAATGGGCTTGTCCTGATGTATTTCTTGCCACTAAGGATGTCGACACATCTTCCTGAAAAAAATTCACTGTGAACGATTTCAGAACTGTGCTGAAAGCAGTCTGCAAACAACCCTTACCTATACTAGATGCATTTGAGTTTTTTGACTTACAAGTGAGGATTCTGCTCTTGTTTTAAAAATACTAATAAATTAAATTTAAAAAAATGTAATAGTAAGCCAAACAAACAAAGCATAATCATTGAGAAACATATAGCTAAAAACTAAACCTGATATGATAAAGCAGGTCAGGTTATTCATCCATGTACTCTAACACTTGTCAGTCATTGAGTGTCTTTGTCAAACTTTAAAATCAAGGATTGACAAGGACCCCCACAGGGCCAAAAAACATTGTTGAGCCTGTCTGCCTGCTTCACTGTATTGCATCAAAGAATCCATGTATTAAAAAAGTACTTGTAAAAATGACAAAATAACCTCACAATGAAAATAAAGAGCTAGCAGAGCAGGATACAACACTTTCCCTAATACACCTTTACCCATCTAAACAAAAGGATTCATGCCTTGCTTTTCCCCTCTAGCATTCAAAATGGTATCTCCACAATATTTGAATTTAACATAATGGCCTGAACCCAGTCCCTTTCACAGTACAACTTGGTTTATATCATTAGAGCAGTCTGTAGTTTATCATACACCAAAGGAATAAATATAGTCCCAACATAATGTAATGGTTTTTTTTTTTAGACACAGATATATATTTTTTTATCTAACACAAGATCATAGAAGCATTGGGAAAATGACAAGATAGAGAAGAAATGTGCACTGCTACTTTGTTAACTTGAGTCGAACATTACAATTGTGATCATAAAGAATGCTATGCAGGCCAGCATTGTTTGAAACAAGTCATCGTATAATGTAGTTGTAATTTTTTTTAAAGAATACAGAAATGTAATTGGGTTTTTTTTTTTTTTTTTTAAATGATGTCCTTTAAGGCATGTGCATCAAGAATTTCAAGATTAAACATTGCTAAAATGATGGAAGTTCGGCATTGATTTTCTGACAACATTGATCACATAATCAGTCTCTTATCGGTCTTCCTGTATAGATCTTTTCCAAAGTGAACGTTCTGTATATTACCTAAAAGAACCAATTTCTTGTAGTTCTGTTTTCAAACAATGTGTGCATAATATGTATAGCTTATAAAGGAAATACACATTAATAGCCTCATTTCTTTTCCATCAGGGACTTTGTTGTTGCCAAGTTGTAAAAAATGGTTTCACTATTTTCATAAAATGTAATTACCGTATTTTCCGACGTATAAGACGACTGGGCGTATAAGACGACCCCCAACTTTTCCAGTTAAAATATAGAGTTTGGGATATAATCGCCGTATAAGACTACCCCTCTTCCAATGCACACCAAATAAAAATTAGCCATGATGTACAGTGAGCAGACAGAGCTACACAGCAAGACATTAAATAATGATAATCTGAAATAGCATTTAAAGCCCAGGTATGTGCCAGGCTGTTTGGGCATATAATCCATGCCTGCTGGTCTAGCACACAGGAGGCTAATTGCGATATATTCTTTTTACTCCCCCCCCTCCATTCTTTTTACTCCCCCCCTCCATTCTTTTTACTCCCTCCCTTTTAACACTCCATTCTTTTTAATCCCTCCATTCTTTACTCCCCCCTTTTTTACCCCCCTCCCCCCCAATCCTTTTCTTCCTCCCCTTCCCTGTGCAGAGTGGGTGGCCGAGTCCTCTTCGTCCTGTCAGTCCGGCCGGGTACCGCGCGGTACAGGAGATTCAGTTACCTGTTCCCGGCCGGAGTGCTCACTTCCATTTAGTCCGGCCGGGAACAGGTAACCGAATCTCCTGAACCGCGCGGTACCCAGCCGGACTAAAAGGAAGTGAGCACTCCGGCCGGGAACAGGTAATTGAATCTCCTGTACCGCGCGGTACCCGGTCGGACCGACAGGACGAAGAGGAGCTCGGCCACCCACTCTGCACAGGGAAGGGGAAGTGAGAAGAGAGGCAGTGCGGCAGCCATATAGCATTACAAGGGCCAGCGATGGGGGCGCAGGGCGCCCCCGGCAGCCATATAGACTCTATACCCGGCGTATAAGACGACCCCCGACTTTGGAGAAGATTTTCCAAGGTTAAAAAGTCATCTTATACGCCAGAAAATACAGTATTTGCACTGTTTGTATTCCCTTTCCTCATTAAGTGTTAGCATTTAAGTAAATAATGAAATTATAGAATGAATGCAAATTGTATGGCATGGACCATCTGAGTATTGTATGATAAAAGGAAAATGAGTAAAATTTGTGAAAAATTTTTTTTTTATAAAGATCGAGAGATATCTTCAGAAAAGGACAGACAAAATACATAGGTTTGCATATAAAAAAGCTACACGTGGTAGAGTTTTAAAAATGTTGAATGTTGTGATATGAGGTGCAAATATAAGAAAACCCACAGAAACTGCAATTCAATGTACTTTATAGAAAAAAAAAGTTGAAGGAAGCACGTGGAGATAAAGAGAAAAAATATTTTATTTTTTATCCTTTTTAAATTTGTTCAAAGTAAGAATTCAATTATATTAATCAATTTCCAGGATGTTGTAACTCTTAATAAATACATTTTAAAAATCCATAGAATCTGCTCTAATTAGCTTAGACTGGGGGGGACTTCGTTTACATATCACATCTACAACTCAACCTAACCAAATGCAGATACCAATTAAGGAGCCCTTTACTCGTGAAGGTGGTAATATGAACTTGATATATCAAGGTATTTTGTCATTTATGACCACTTGCCCTTTTACCTTTACATTTACTGGTAGGTAATACAGACTTCTCTTCTGGGACAGTACACATGGAATATAAGATGCCCCTATAAAGCAATCTCTATGCAATATGCATGGAGACTTAGCGGCAAGACGCCAATGGAAAAGCTTCACAAAGTCTCAAAGAATAAGAATACTCTGTTTTTACAGAGCGACATTAAGAAGCACTGTATATATCATTGTAAATAGCTTCTATAACCTGAATAGCCCATTTAATGCAATCGCTCACTTAAACGCATAAATTCCATTGTACATATTTTGTATATATTTGGGAAAATTAAAAGCCCTTTAAAAGGGAAAGAGCTTGAGAAAAAAGAAAGGAGGAGAAGAGAGGGAGAGGAGAAATTGGAGAGAAGAAAAGAGGAAGAAATAAGAGGAGAGAAGGAGGAGGGAGGAAAGAGGAAGGAGAAAAAAAATTAAAAAAAATATAAGTATTAGAAGCTAATTTGGAAATACAAAAGATCTTATTTAGTACTTCCTTGCATTGGTTCTAACCAGGAATGCTCTAAATATTGAAATATCTTCTAAACGGCAAATTCTATGATATAATTGATTTTTCAAAAAAGGAAAGGGGAAAAAAAGGAGAGAAGGAGGAAGATAAGAAAAGGGGAAAGGAAGAAGTGAAAGGGAAAGAAAATGGGGGGAGGGAGGGAGGGGAAGTGGCTCCCCAAAATGAAAAATCCTTAATGCCTGACAAAAACAAATCTATAAATCTGTTTTGTTCTCCTAAAGCTCCAGAACTAAGTAAATCAACTCAGAGAAAATCATTTGAACTAAATAAAAATCAATCAATTCTCTCAGAAGAGAAATCACAAGAAGAAGATCATGTGACTAATCCGCCCCTTTCTCAAGATTCCTTAATCTCTATGATGGATGAACTTTACAAAAACATAAAAAAAGATTTGGATCTGAACATGTTGGAACTGAAAAATGAAGTAACTAACATAAGTCAAAAACTCTCTAAACAAGCGGACCTATTAAATAAATTTTAAAGTGACTTCATGGAACAACAATTCTCAGACAAAAAAGATAAATTATCAATGGGGATTCCCAACCAAACTAATAATAAATTACGAAGGCAGAATGCACAATTAAATGGACCCAATGCAAGCAAAAGAACAACTGAAAAAGTGGAGTATTTAACATAGCAAAACAAGGATGGTTTCCATAAGAACTTACATTTTTTTGTTGTTTTTTTTCCTCTCTCTCCCAAAAGAAAGAATTACAGAACCTTCCCATAGAGGCATTTGTCTTAATAATCTCAACATTTCATATATTGTACTTACTATAGTACAATATATAGAAGCTAGGTTAAAAGACAGATTTATATTTAATTTCTTGATTTTATTATTTAAGAAAAGAAGAAAGAAAGGGTTTTTCTTTTTTCTCTCTCCTCTATTCTTTAGGAAGATGGGACTAAAAAGGAAGGGACACGATGTTAAAAGCTAATATAATGCAGTGGAATTATACACAATAAACTTAGTAAGATTATGCAAATGGTGTTACCAATTAAGCATACAATATGTAAGAATAAAGAATACACAAAAATATAACTGGCTTTATATAACAATGGATTTTGACACATCGCAACACTTATAAAAACTAGAAAATTGAATTGATAAAGGGAGAAGAAAAGAAAGGGAAGAGGGAAAGGGGGGAGAAAATGGGAGAGAATTATTTTTTTCCCCTCATTCAGTGTATTATAAGGAATTTGGGGTTAAAAGGAAGGGACTTTATTAGACTTGTTCCTTATATGGAAAAGATAATATAAAGTAATGGAATTATATACAATATACTTAGTGAGACTATGGAAATGGTCTAACTAACTATACACTCAACATGAAAGAATATACGAATATAACTAATTATAAACTCAACATGAAAGAATATACGAATATATCACAATTAGAACCTTAATTCGCTTTACATAATATGATGGATTTTGACACAATCTAGCACTTATAAAATAGAATATAACAATTTTTATTGGTAGATGATCAAAGAGTTACACTAATATTCATTAGAACTAAAGAAATTACAATACTTACTGTTGAACTTACAAGATAAATATAATTAATAAAACATAAAAAAAAGTGTTTTTTGTTTTTTTCTTCAATTAAAAAGGAAACCATATAAGGACATGTTGAAAAAATAGTGAGGTCTAATATGGAAAGAAAAAGAAATATTCACGGAAACAAAAGCACTTATAATTTAATAAAATATGATAGAAAGTAGGTACACATTAAGTGTGGCCTAAAATGGAAATAGGTCAGATCGTAAATGTGTTTTCTGATCACACATGGTGTTTGCATAAGGTATAAATGGAGTATGAATGTAGAGTATGAAAGACGTTATTTTTCTTTTTATGTATTAAATTAATTTTATAATTTTTCAGAGGGAACTAGTGCAGAGAAGAGCATATTGGTTTGAAGAACATGAGGCTCAAATGAATAGAACAAATATAAATGACACTTAATTTTATATCAATCAAAGCTTGGGGATTGAATACTGCATATAAAAGAGGCCAGTTGTATCATACACTTCCTAAAAAATTATGCAAATTCAAAATCAAATTAAAATCAAACTTCAAGAAAAAATAAATAGAAACTTTGGGATTTTAAAGCAAAATTGGTATCTAAATAATAATAAAATTGACAAACTCCTCTCTAATAAATTAAAATGTAAAAAGAAGAATAATTGAATATCTAAAAAGATAAGGAATAAAACTCTTTTACCCCCTAAACAAATTGGAGAAGCATCCTACTATCATACTCTATATCATACTCTATATTTAAGGATCATACTTATCATAAGTATCATACTTTATAATTTAAAACTAATGGAAATGAGGAAATACAAGATGATAATATCAAAGAATTTCTAAAAAAAAAAAAAAAGTAACTTACCTAAAGTCAACTCAAAAAATTTAGAACAATTAAATAAACCTCTCTCTATTTTTAACATCCAAAATACAATAAAATTACTGAAAAACGCCAAAGCCCTAGGACCAGATGGATTCTGAGCATTTTTTTTTTTAAATTCTTTATTTTGTCGTGCTTTGAGTAAATAACATTCAAGCTCGTGGTGCCCCAATAGCATTCCCCGAGCATAGTTTTCAGGCATAACAGTTGGAGCATTGAGGTTATCAGCACATTTTGTAATGTTAAAGTAATGTTGCTTATATCAGAATGTTAGTAAATACATGTTACATTAGCATGGGTTATGATTACAAGAAGTTAATTAACATGTCTGTCTTCGTTAGAACAGGCGATTTCTGCACTTGGGTGTCGTTAGTGTAAGTGTTGCCCTCCTCACTGGGGTGGGGGGGAGGTGATTACCTTTGTGCATGGTTGACATCTCAGGAGAGGCGTAGCCCCTAACCAAGGGGGTAGCGGGGGGGGGGTGTATGCGCTTCGATGACTGGTTATGTGTGGCTGGATGTAACCGGACTAGGCGCAGCTTCGTGCTTGGTTGTGTTATCGTGAGCCTGGTTTCTCTATACAACAAATGTGAATGGTGAGAGCACACTATATAACTTTACCCTTTTTGTACATACAATTCCTTTGAAAATCTATAAGCAAGAAGAGAAGAACATATAGGGTAATAACGTAACTACTTAAGTTATTTAATACTGTAGATGGTAAAACTCACATGGTCATGAGCCACTTTTAAAAGCTGGCTCAGACTAACGGCATATCAAATCAGCGTATGTAAAGTTGAACTCCCGGCTAAAATTCCTCTGTGGTCCTCAGTCTTAATTGTTTCAATCAATTCAGGATGCAGGAAGTGATGAAATACAAAAAAAACTTTTATTTCCACATACTCTAGGTAGCTGGGTACAAATACAATAAACACTGAAATAGTAAAAAAGTCCTCTTTAGTATAAAACTTGACGCGTTTCGGCATATAGCCTTTATCAAAAGTTCATCCTTCTTCCTCTTTCTTTCTTGTTTAAATACCTTTCTTTTAGTGCTCTTTTCTTCCCGCCGTCTGTGGTTCTTTCATTCTTCCGGTTTCCGGTATCTGGCCGCATCCTCGCCGTCTTCCGGCGTCTGACCTCATCCTCACCAACTTCCGGCGGCATTCTTGAACGTAACGTCCCCTACGCATGATGTCACGACGTTCTCTTCATACTGCCATCGCGGCGCATGCGTAAGGGGCGGAGCCTTATGCGCTAGATAAGTTCGCCCTTTTTAGAAATGGATCTCATCAACTTCCAAATAGGGCAAAAAATAAATAATAAAACTTTATAATTTTAAAATATAACACATTTTAACATATATTATTCTTCATAACAATTAAAATATATCCTATAGTCATAGAACTATACATTTGAAAAACTAAACTGTCCAGATATGTTGAAGAGAAAAAAGGGGGAAAAAGAGTATATAAATAATCTCCACATTTACATTCATATTAATACATTGAAATCATATATATATATGTATTAATATGAATGTAAATGTGGAGATTATTTATATACTCTTTTTTCCCCTTTTTTCTCTTCAACATATCTGGACAGGCGTCTGGTTTCTGCGCCCCATTTATGTATTGGCCGTGATGGATGGGTCGACCACAGCTCTGCTGCATCTCCCGCGGGGTCCCCGCTCCAGAGATACTCGAGGTCGTGGTAGGTGGGTGTGTGGTAGGCCCCGGTCCTGCGTCTTGCTTTTAGGTGCCTCGGGGAGTACTGGAAGGGCATCTGGGGATTCAGTGTTGTGTCCCCAGGCTGTATCTGGTGCTTGCAAGGTAGGATGGTAGCTAGTCACCAGGATATCACTTAGATTGTTTATGTGATTGTCGGAGCTGGGAGAGATGGCGTCCGGTCCGGTTCAGTGCCAGGCTCCGCCCCATTCTCAGCAATTTTTAATGAAATATTTAATAAAATAGTTTCCCCTGTGTTACAATGCATTTATACATAATTCTCTATTTGCAAAAGTATTATAAAAGATTTACTTCAGGCAAATGTTCTCCCAATCCCCAAACCTGGGAAGGACCATGACACCCTGTTAAATTATCGCCCTATATCACTGATCAACTTTGATATTAAAAATAATTTTTATACTAGCGGAAAGACTGAAAATGATAATTCCCGAGATTATCTATAAAGATCAAACAAAATTTGTCAAACACTCGGAAAATTTTAAATATAATAGATCATCTAAAAATTAAAAAAAACACAATCAGCCTTCATAGCTTTTGATGCTGAGAAGACTTTCGACAGGGTGAACTGGAAATTCCTGGGTTTGGTGATGGAGAACTTTGGCTTGACATGTTTTTTCAAAGAGAGCACAATGTCACTTTATACAAACCTGCAACCTAGAGTCATCTGTCCATAATGTCAAAATGGTTTGATGTCCGAAACGGCACCAGACAAGGATGCCCCCTGGCGCTGTTCCTGTACATATTAACCATAGAACCACTAGCACAATTAGACAAAATGATAAGATCGAAGGTATACAATTTTTTAGAACAATATAAAATCACTTGATATGCAGATGATGTTTTACTAACCCTATCCAATTCATCGCACATGTATTAAACTTAATTTCAGAATTTGAACAATTAAACATGAACAAAACCCAAATAATAACTTCTAATATGCTTTCCGAACAACTGAGGTATCTAAAGGATAGATATAACTGGAATTTTCAAAACTACAAGATAGATGATCTAGGCATTCAAATTGGATCAAATATAGATAAAATCATAGAAGATAATTACAAGAAATTATTACTTTCATATAATACGTTAACTAAAAGAGTAGATAAATGTGGAATAAATTTCCCCAAAATTATCGAACTACATGACTGTACTATGTTTACTTATTTTATGAAATGGGATAAATTTTATCAGTTTAGATTCAAGCTGGAAAATTATGGAAATGAAATCAGAATTAGTACGTCTTTATTTTATCTGGCTTGGATCGGCTCTGAACATTATAAAAATTTGATATCCTTAAATAAGATAGTAAATGACACAATTATGTCCCTGAAAATACATATAAAGAAATTGGGTATATTTAATGAACTAGTTCTTACTGCACCTATTGAAGTTCTCCAATTTTATATTAAAGAAATAAACCTATCTGAATGGATAGAATGCAATATTCGGAAATTAAAGGATCACTATAGGGTCAGGAACACAAACATGTATTCCTGGCCCTATACTGTTAACACCACCATCTAGCCACCCTGGGCCCCTCATGCCTCCATAAATATAGCAAAATCTTACTGTATTCAAGCCAGAAGCTGTAACTCTGCATGCTATTAGACTCAGAAAAACAAACAGTCTGCTGACATCATCCGAAGTGGTAGCCTGATCCAATCACAATGTTTCCCCATAGGATTGGCTCAGAGACAGAGAGGCAGAGCCAGCATGATTCAAACACAGCCCTGGCCAATCAGCATCTCCTCATAGGGATGAATTGAATCAATGAATCTCTATGAGGAAAGTTCAGTGTCTGCATGCAGAGAGAGGAGATACTAAATGTTTGGATGCATTTTAGTCAGCCCTGACCCAGGAAGGATCTCTAACAGCCATATGAGGAGTGGCCAGTGAAGTTATCACTAGGCTGTAATGTAAACACTGCATTTTCTCTGCAGTGTTTACAGCAAAAAGCCTGAAGGTAATGATTCTACTCACCAGAACAAAATCAATGAGCTGTAGTTGTTCTGGTGACAAATTGCCCCCCAAGGAAAAATAAAATTATTTATAGATATTCAAAAACAATTTGGATTACCTGACCAGGAATGGCTTAATTATGCCAAAATAAAACATCTGATTGATTATCAGGCTTTCAGGGAACATCCAGAATTCGAAAATCTTACTAGTAATCATTATAAAAACAAACAAATCACAAAAACTTTTTTAATAAAAAAGAAATTTGAAAGGATACAGAGAAACCAAAATCCATAATTAAATGGGAGAGAGACATAAATAAATATTTTACAATAAACAAATCGGGAGACACATTTATTATAATTAGAAGAACAACTCATAGTCTTAGCCTACAATAAAGTTTATTTAACCCCTTAAGGACACATGACATGTGTGGCATGTCATGATTCCCTTTTATTCCAGAAGTTTGGTCCTAAAATCACCCACAGATGATATCTATGGAATTAAAAAATTCAAAACTAGATATTCAGAAAAATGTTGGAGATGTGAAAAAGGAAGAGGTACACTTTACCACATGGGGTGGGAATATGAAGATTTAGCATGAATTACGAAGCCTATTTCCAACATATTTATACAGCTGGGCATATCCCAAACATTTAGGTTTTGCCAATTGTAACTCTGAACAAAAAAAAACCTTACTTATCCATATTATAATGGCAACCAAACTTATAATAGCCAGAAAATGGAAAGTTCCAACAGCACCATGCTGGTTGGAAATAAAAAAACCCCATTAATTATCAAAGACAGATGGAAGAGGTATTTTATAGAAATTCTGGTATGCTTTCCCAACATAACGAAATATGGGGAAAATGGATCACTCTATCCTAGAGAAAAAATAAAATAATACCCAGAGAAACAGAAATAGTCATACAAAATATAAAACATATACTGGCTCTATTTGAACATATCATTCTATCTTAAGAATGCCAGTATACCTTCATGATCCTTAACCACAATACTTTCTCTCGCCTTCTCTAATCTCCCTCTTTCTTCAGTTTCTTTTTTTTTTTATTTAATGTGTTGTATAAATGGAAGTATGAATGAATCATTGGAAACATTATCTTAGGGTAACGCACTTAGAGATATATAAATCCACTCAAATACCCCAATGTTAGTTATATATGTAACTTAAAATTGTGTCAATATTTTGGTATTGTCATTGTATTGTATTTAATGTAATGTCATTAAAATCTAATAAATATTAAAAATAAAAAAAGATGTTTACCTCTTCCGTAAACACTGACTGTCTACATTAGATTTCCAAAACATCATCTCAAATAGAAATTGGATATTTATGTGTGCCTTTCTAAATTCTTGTTTTCCTTATTGGTCCCTACTGATATGCTGGGTGAAGTGCTGAGGAGTGGGAGAGCTTGCTTTGCATATCAGCAAGTGAGAGGGACAGAACTAATGGCAATAGCTGAAGACAAGCATGAGCTGGAGCTGCAGAATAGAAGGCACCTTAGCAAATGTGTAAATATTTCTGTTTGTGTAAGTGTATCTGTGTGTGTGTTGCATTCCACAGTAACTGGAGAGGTGAAGACAAGACTATCTGTGGCAGTTGAAATGCTGTGAAAAACACAATTTAATATATTTTATATTAATATACAATATAAACAATTATAAAAGCTAATGTAAGATACAATACGTAATATTGAGTTGTGTGTTGGAGGAAAAAAATGCCAATTAGCAGTTCTGGAGAATCCATAAATCACCCACCTTCAGTCTCATGATTTATGATATCCCCCAAAGGGTATTATTTTCCCATAACACAAGGTATTGAAGTAGATTCTCACATTTAAAGTGGGAATAATATAGTTTATGAAATGAATGTCCAGTGTAATCAATAAAGTGTAGAATTCACCAATATATGGTACTTTGATATAGCAGTAGCTAAATAAATACTTGACTTCTAACATTTTCTTTTTTCATTTAAAATTGTAATTTGTAAGTAAATTATTTAGCACTTTAATACATTGTGAACATGAATCTAAGAGCAAGTATATGATCCCATGGGCAGTACAAATCCAAAATACGTTACGGCTTGTAGGAACATTTTAATGGTGTAAGTCAACTATACAATCACAGTCCTGCGCAAAGATTCAAGTAATGTAAATATGCTAAATATGTCCATGATTGCTAAATTATTAAAACACACTGAATGAACGACTGCAATATCTTCACACATTAAGAAATGTGTTGGTGTTGTTTCCACTGTATATAGTAATGTAAATGTAGCTGTCTTTAGAATAGTTTGGTATCTTACCTGGGGTCTGGTGGGTGCCACATCCCTCCTCTACGTAGCCTCCAGGAGTTTAAGCTTCAGTTAGCTTTCTTGGGTTGAGTCTTGCAGCTCAATGACCGAGAGTGTGTCAGTAAACCTACCTCTGGTGGTACCTGAGCCTCTGTTTCACACATTCTACGGTTGCACACTGCTTGCTGTGCTACTGTGGGTCCTATTGTCATGGGGTTATTCTAAAAGGGTTTTCTAGTTTATGCTTAACTAATGATTATTCTGATTGCATGTTTTTTGTAGATCACCTGGTGGTGTACAGGTGTTACCTGTCTGAACTTATTGCTATCAACAAGCAAGTGTCAATCAGGTACAAAGCCTCCCTATCTGAGGAGGGCTATCTGGCTGCTTTGGGCCCCTTTGTGGTTCCTGTAATCTTGAAGGTAACTTGTCTGATCTTGTTTTGCTGTTATTTTGATCCAGCATACCTGACTATGTTCTTATATCCTGTCCTTTTGTACCTGACCCGGCCTGTTTGCCTTCTGCCTGATTTCATGTTCCAGTTCCTGTCCTGGCTGGCTTACTAGTCCCTGGATTGTTCTTAAACTTGCTTGTTTCGTACTCCTGACCCTTGCCTGTGTCATTTTGTTTTGTTCCTCTCCTCGCCTTTAGTCTTTTCTTATTTTAGTATTTTACTTCCTTGTTCCTGCATTACTTTAAGCTCTACCACTATAAGGTACGGTAATACACCTATTCTTATCCCTCTGTCTTTGCCTTGTTAGTTTGTTGCCCCTCACCTTGCTGAGGATCGTCTAGCCAACGCTAAAAGTGCCAATATGGATCCTACAGATGGTAGGTAGCAGTTAGCATCTTTTCAGGCCAGGTAGAGGAACAGGATGGAACAGGGAGCCCAAGCTTTACAAACCCTCCTGGTTTGTAATGCAAAAGAATAATAAGCGCTCTCTTCTCAGGGGTGAGCAGCAGTTCACCAACAAGGTGTTCCTCTACCTTGTGATAAATAGACAGATAAAATAGAAAGGTGAACAGCGCTAAAAATCAGAAAATGTACATACGTTTTGTAGAAATACTGGCCAGCAGAGTAACTTAAAAAAAAAAAGAGAAACAAAAATAAAAATAATGGTACAGTATGTATGAACGATATAATTCCACAAGAACAAAGGTGTTATATTCACACTCACACTTTGAGGAGTTATATCAGCTCGGTGTTAAGAGCCTGGACGGAATAACCCCCGTCTATGGATTTCTTGAGGTTCAAGACCGTTGGTGAATTTATAGGTGTAAATATTCGTTACATGAAAAACAAGAGTAAAATACACCACATGGTATAGTACGTAAATATAAAATATTGTGAAAAAAAGTGGATGATCCTACTTACATATACTAAAGCAACGACCTGCTCTAGTTTGGAGAATTTCAGGTGGAATAATCCCCACCTTGGGATATAGTGGACCCAGGTATAGCAGCAAAGCAGTATTGGATAGGAAGGAGGACAAAAGGAATGACTGGATAGTTTAAAAAAATATATATACTTTTAATACAATAAGTAAAAAGTGAATAATAAACTATAAAACCAGTCCTGTTTAAAAGTCCAAAATTCTTCCTCACTTGACGCGTTTCGCCGAAGCTTTCTCAAAAGTGAATGCTTGCTGCTTGGGGTCCTTGAGATTATATACCTTCTCTGATGATGAAAATCGATTCTGCTGTGCATATTTCCTCATTTCCTGTTTTCAGCAAGATAGCATAGACAGGAAGTTCT
>OW240915.1:100574560-100740954 GCA_933207985.1 Pelobates cultripes | reverse complement strand
CGAGTTATAAATATTTTTGTATTATTTGTATAAAAGAAAATATGCCAACTTAATTACTTGCATTATATCTCTTGTGGTATATCTATCAAACTGTTAGGTGAGAAAAGAGGTTTGCATCATCTATCCATTAATGATTATTATTATTTATATATTACGCCAACAAATTCCGTAGCGCTGTATTAATAAGTTGCTAGTCTCAGAGCCTTGAATCCAAACCAAGCAGGATACTAGTTCTGTGTACCAGATGACAATATATTATTAAGCACCATATTTTGGGTAGTTGGGCCCTACTGTATCAATGGTTTACCAGCAGGCATAGGCAACCTTTGGCACTCCAGATGTTGTGGGCTACACCTCCCATGATTCTTTGCCAGCATTATGGGTGTAAGAGCCTTATGGGGGATGTAGTCCACAACATCTGGAGTGCCGAAGGTTGCCTACACCTGCCCTACAGTATAAAAGAAAAATCTTGCATATCAGCAGATAACAAAACTGAGATAGATTGCCATTTTAACATATATTAATGAGCTTGCATTTTTTGTTTCTAAGCTAATTTTTGTGTTTCAATGGACACCGTAGGCACCGTAACTGCTTCATCTAATTGAAGTGGTTATAGTGTCTGGTGTTTCTGGTCCTGTTCTTCTATTTAGCTTTAAACTGTTTTTAATGTTTTAATACTAAGCAAGACTCCTCAGCAACCAATACCCTCTGTGTTGCTTGGGCTAGTAAGGACTACTTAGCCTAAGCAGCAATGGGTGGCTGTTATTGGCTAATAGTGTCAGCTGACTGCATTCAGCCTATAACAGTGCCACTGCAGGTATAAATCAGTATGGCTACAAGGAAGTGTGTAATCTCTGCCTTAGCTGGGGCGAGGCTATGTTAAGCCAGTGACCCTCATGTAGTGTTAAACTGCTCGAAAATGGTTTAACACTGAATGGAGGGATAGCACTTGGGCAGACGAATTACTATAACAATTCAATGAGATGGAATGGTTATATTTCCTACAGTGTCCCTTTAACTGCATTCTTCTGTATAAAATCTATAGTATAGTATTTATTGTATTGTAACCTATTGTACATAATGCCGTATTTCCCTTTTTTCAAGCGTGGTATTTTTTTTATCTATTATTTTATTCTAAAAGCTATTTATTGTAATACAGCAACAATATTAATGTAGCTTAATTTTCAAGCAGCCATCACTTCCTTCTAAGGAAAATGTATTGCAGTTTGTCAGTAATATATAAGGCAGCCATTTCTTAAAAATTAATAATAATTGCTGTCAGTTTAGCCTAACCTGAACATTGTAACAAAATAAATAAAATTTGTTAAATAAAGGAGTTGTGATAAATAATCTTACATGTGATGTTTTATTGATTAATATTTCAGTTATAAGTGCTGGTAAACACAGGTCAGTTTAAACCCAGCAGCTGTTTTAACATAAGTAGATATGTTTTTGTGTAAGCACATTGTGATTTCTAAGGTTCTCATCTCCCAAATAAGAATAAAAAGACAGATATGCTTTTATGTCTTATTAAAAATAAAAAATAAAATAGGCTTTAATACCTATTTAGCTCCACTTATCCCAGATAACATTTTTTTCATTATTCTCCTCCTGGTACTTTTACCATAGGTCAGGGATTACAGATTATTTTGTGCTAAACTTTTTATCTCATACTATGCAGAAATTTGGAAACATAGAAAGCTTTGCTGCTATTCACCCAAGCTGATTTCTTTTTCTCTGAATACATAATGCCTTTTCAATCTGATTTCTAAAAAGAACTGGGAAGGAACATTACTTCCTCATGAAGATCTTTATACCACATTAATATCTGTCAATATGTCATCTTTTTATTTTTAATGGTTTGTAATCAGGGACAGACAGTGGTTTGGGCCCCCGGGCAAAATTAGGACCTGGGCCCCCTGCAAATCAATATAAGTGCTGGTGTAGATGTACCGTGTATTTGATTGTATGTGCATGTAACATGAATATATGCTTCTGTGTGTATATTCACTGTGAGCCATTATATATGTATGTCTTTGTGTGTCGTGTCAGGATATGTGGCATTAGAGTTTATTTAAAGGAAAACTATAGTGTTAGGAAAACAAAGTTGATTCCCTTCACTGCTGGTTCAGGCGCCGCACTCGCATTAGGAATTCCCATATAGTAAAGCATTGTATAATGCTTTCCTATGGGGTTTTGTATGAAGCTAGGTGTCCTCATGCATAGCTTAAGGACATCCAGCGTCAGTTAGGTGACCAAAAGTTGCCTAGCGACCCGGACATCTAGTGGCTGTTAGAGTGCCATGCGGGCCCCTTGCTGTGTGCAGGCTGGCTGGGGAGATGTTTAACTCCCCAGCCCAGTTGCTACTTAACTGCACAGCTGGTGGGCCCCCAAGAGCCCCGGTCCATGACCGATTTGCCCGAGTGCTCAGTCCGCCCCTGTTTTGTAATTCATATATGTGAACCTATCAATATTAATAAACATACATTTTTTTGTTATTTAAAAGTGTATATGGTTGTTAGAGAAGCCAATCCAAGGATGGAACATCGCTCAGCAGTTAATAAATTAAAATCTTTTTTTATCCTCTGTCTTCTTTACAGGGAACCTTTTCAAAAGCTCTTAGTTCAGGGCCTTATTAAAGGTCAGACATATAGACTTGCTTCAAGTGGAAGATATCTGAAGAGGAAAGAAGTTGATGTTAGCGGTAAGTGGCCAAATTATGTATAATACAAAAGAAATACCAATGGTAGAGCATTAATTTAATTCTCAAATCGGTATCAAATAGTGCAATTGTTACAGGGTAACACTGAAGAAGCCACACACAGAGAGTCGGACACAGGTCAGTTCAGGAAATAAAGGTCTTTATTCTCACCAATCGAGTCTCCGCTGAGCTCCTGTTCAGAAGGTCTGAGCACATGGTGTAGAGGCTTTTTATAAGCTACACATCCCCCATCTGTACCCTTACACCAATCAACAAACAGGATACACAGTATCACCTTATATGGACAGGCAACATGGCCCTTTTAGGAGAATGGAATGTGGTTTCAGTTCTTGCACATGCTCAGTACATTGATGACAGTATCTTAGCTACATGTAACTAACTAACAGATACAACAGATACTTGTACTTGTATATGCCACATGGAGATTTTAGGCCTACTAAATTTTGGGCCTAGCTGAAATCCCATCACACAATTACAATACAATATTATGGGTTCATGCTGCTCTGCACAAATTGTATTTCCACAATGCACCATTTTTTTTATTTTCTTAGATTACTTTGCAGCTGTAATTGTAAACATTTTCCCTTTGTTGCTTTAAACTAGCATCTCTTCAGCTGCTAATATGTCAATGCATCCAGTGAGAATCATTACTTTGGCATTATCAGAGTTTATGTATTATAGATCTGGCACCATTAAAGACATATAACCGTAAGCACAAACAGATTCTGCAAATCAAATTGAATCTCTGCTATAAATCAACGAGCCCTTTCTGTTTCTAGAGACCAACAACCTTTTACATCAATATCGAACAAACTACTACAATTGTCTTCTCTTGCCAGAGATGGCCCTACGAAATCCCCACCAGTATCACAAGCTAAGATTTAAGTAAACCGTTGGCCACTCACACCTGTATGTTTTGTACTTTTGGAATTCCTTGGTACTAATGGAGTGAATCATCAGTGGGAATTGATAACCTTTAAATGTTTTTAGCACAAACACCATGACCACTTCAGCGGTATGAACTGGCCATGGTGCTTAAAGTATGTACTCTGACTCCCATCAGGCTGAGCCCCCACTGGACCCCAGGGAAAGTCACCCTTCTACAAAAGGTAGGAAACAGGAGGGTGACTTAAACATTTTGTATATGTGTGTGTTTGTATGTATGTGTCTGTGTGTATGTGTCTGTGTGAATGTCTCTGAATGTATGTGTCTGTATGTATGTGTATGTCTCTGTATGTGTCTGTATGTGTGTGTGTCTCTGTATGTATGTGTCTTTATCATACAGACACATACAGAGACATACACACACACACATACAGAGGCACACACATACACCTACATACACACTGTATGCAGGGCTGGTGCATCCATAAGGCACAGGCGGGCGCGCAAATGTCCGGGTGGCCGGCAGGAGGGAAGTGCACAGTGCCACTCTCCTGCTGGTCACTTCTTGTAGTGTGGCCAAGCGCCAACCTGCAATGCCGCGGACTGTGTGGAGGGTGTGGGGATATGAACATGTCATATCTCTGCTCCCTCTGTAGAACACAGCGCGGCTGGCGCCCATAAGGGGCAGAGCTACCTCCGGCCCCCTTCTCATCAGCATGGTAGGACTTCCTCCCAAGAAGACTAGAGCAGCGAGAAGGCAGAGAGGAGGGGAGCTGGGCAGGACCAGCTCCTCCAACTACCTCAGGCAGCACTCTTGATCCCAGGTAAGCCACCCTTCAGAACCCACAAATTAGGAAACAGGAGAGTGGCTAGAAAAGTGTATATTTTGTCCAGCATGTGTGTGTATCTGTGTGTGTGTCTGTATGTCTGTGTGAGTCTGTAAGTCTGTGTGTCTGTATGACTGTATTTGTGTCTGTGTATGTCTGTCAGTGTGTATCTATATGGTGTCAGTGTGTGTGTATCTGTATGTCTATCAGTGTGTATCTGTGTGTCTGTATGTCAGTCAGTGTTTGCGTGTATCTGTATATGTGTGTGTATCTGTGTGTCTGTCTGAATCTGAATGTGTATCAGTTTGTGTATATTTGTATCTTTGTATCTGCATGTGTGTCAGTGTGTGTATCACAGTGTGTGTGTATCACAGTGTGTGTGGCAGTGTATGTGTATATGTGCCTACATCTCAGCATTCAAACACCAACACCACACACAAATAAACACCTGCATTCAAATGTCAACACTACATACAAACACACCTCTGTATCAGACACCAAAATTATATATAAACTTACCCCTGCATTCAAGAACCAACACTACATATAAATGCATGCTTGCATTCAAACGCAAACACTACATACAAACACACCCCTACATTCACACAAACATACTCCATACAAACACATGCTAACACACAAATACTGCCCCGTGCTAAATACAATCTTGCAAGCACGGAGAATCGGTAGAGCCCCAGCTTTCAAAGCATTGTTGAAGTTGCACGACAGATGGGGATCTATCATTTAGCCACCCTGTATATATATATATATATATATATATATATATATGTTTATATAAACATACATATACAGACCGCCATACAGAGACATACAGTCTGTATGTCTCTGTATGACTGTCTGTGTATGTATTCAAAATGAATAAACGCAGGCAACACTCCAATAGTGAGGATAGTATATTTATTGATAGGTGAATTACCCCATAGAAAGTGCGACGTTTCGGCTCAGCAGAGCCTTATTGCAGGATTAAGGCTCTGCTGAGCCGAAACGTATAACTGTGTATGTATGTCTCTATGCCTATCTCTATGTTTCTTTATGTCTGTCTGTATTTCTTTGTGTGTCTGTGTCTGTATGAATGTATGTCTGTGTTTGTATGACAGTGTACCTGTATGTGTAGATTGTATGACTGTGTTTGTTTGATTGTGTGACTTTTATGACAGTGTGTCTGTGTATCTTTGTGACTGTATGCCTGAATAACTATGTCTGTGTGCTTGTATGGTTGTGTGTCTGTATGTTTGTGTATTTGTGCATATATGTGTTTTTTGCCTGTTTCTATGTCTATATGGGAGAAAAAGAGAGATAGATAGGGACTGGGGGGAAGAAAGAGTCAGAAAGGGGCTGCTGGTGAAGTAAGAAATACATAAGAGGGGTGTGTCTGTATGTATGTGTATATGTATGTGTCTGTCGGGGGGTGGGGGGATATGTGTGTTGGGGGAGGGAGGGGGTTAGAGCTTCCCTGGGTACCCTCTCCCTCCCCTGCTGTCTGCCAGCATTACACTGGTAGCGGGCCGGAGAGGGAGATCTCTGATCTCCCCTCCGATCCTGCAGAGCCGGCCGGGAAGAGGAAGGCCCGGTTCCCTGTGCTATCATCATAGCACCGGGAAAATATCTCGCGGCTCCCCTGTTTGGGGACCGCTGGTCTTATCCAATGTGGAGAATTTGGCACCTGTTGTGCATACGCAGTAAATAAACATTTTCCTATGGGGGCTTCCAGGTTATGTGACAGAATTTTACTCGGACAGTGCCGTGGAAGAGCACAGGAAGACAGCTACTGGAAGTGACAATGTAAACATTTTAGTTTCTAAACAACTGCAGTGTTTTACATTGCAGGGCTAAAAGTACAGGATGAAAGTATCATAGAAACATAGAAACATAGAATGTGACGGCAGATAAGAACCATTCGGCCCATCTAGTCTGCCCAATTTTCTAAAAACTTTCATTAGTCCCTAGCCTTATCTTATAGTTAGGATAGCCTTATGCCTATCCCACGCATGCTTAAACTCCTTTACTGTGTTAACCTCTACCACTTCAGCTGGAAGGCTATTCCATGCATCCACTACCCTCTCAGTAAAGTAATACTTCCTGATATTATTTTTAAACCTTTGTCCCTCTAATTTAAGACTATGTCCTCTTGTTGTGGTAGTTTTTCTTCTTTTAAATATAGTCTCCTCCTTTACTGTGTTGATTCCCTTTATGTATTTAAATGTTTCTATCATATCCCCCCTGTCTCGTCTTTCCTCCAAGCTATACATGTTAAGATCCTTTAACCTTTCCTGGTAAGTTTTGTCCCGCAATCCATGAACCAGTTTAGTAGCCCTTCTCTGAACCCTCTCTAAGGTATTAATATCCTTCTGAAGATACGGTCTCCAGTACTGTGTACAATACTCCAAGTGAGGTCTCACCAGTGTTCTGTACAATGGCATGAGCACTTCCCTCTTTCTACTGCTAATGCCTCTCCCTATACAACCAAGCATTCTGCTAGCATTTCCTGCTGCTCTATTACATTGTCTGCCTACCTTTAAGTCATCAGAAATAATCACCCCTAAATCCCTTTCCTCATATGTTGAGGTTAGGACTCTATCAAATATTCTGTACTCTGCCCTTGGGTTTTTACGTCCAAGATGCATTATCTTGCACTTATCCACATTAAATGTCAGTTGCCACAATTCTGACCATTTTTCTAGTTTACCTAAATCATTTGTCATTTGGCTTATCCCTCCTGGAACATCAACCCTGTTACATATCTTAGTATCATCAGCAAAAGACATACCTTACCATCAAGACCTTCTGCAATATCACTAATAAAAATATTAAAGAGAATGGGTCCAAGTACAGATCCCTGAGGTACCCCACTGGTGACAAGTCCAAGCTTCGAATATATTCCATTAACTACAACCCTCTGTTGCCTGTCACTCAGCCACTGCCTTACCCATTCAACAATATTGGAATCCAAACTTAAAGATTGCAGTTTATTGATAAGCCTTCTATGTGCAACAGTGTCAAAAGCCTTACTGAAATCTAGGTAAGCAATGTCTACTGCACCACCCTGATCTATAATTTTAGTTACCCAATCAAAAAATCAATAAGATTAGTTTGGCATGATCTCCCTGAAGTAAACCCATGTTGTCTCTGATCTTGAAATCCATGTGTTTTTAGATGTTCATCAATTCTATCCTTTAACATGGTTTCCATCACTTTCCCCACTACTGAAGTAAGGCTTACTGGCCTATAGTTGCCCGACTCCTCCCTATTACCTTTCTTGTAAATGGGCACAACATTCGCTAACTTCCAATCTTCTGGGACTACTCCTGTTAACAATGATTGGTTAAATAAATCTGTTAATGGTTTTGCTAGTACACCACTAAGCTCTTTTAATAGCTTTGGGTGTATTCCATCAGGTCCCATTGACTTATTTGTCTTTACTTTTGACAGTTGAAATAGAACCTCTTCCTCTGTAAACTCACGTGTAATAAATGACTCATTTATCCTTTTTCTCAACTGAGGTCCCTTTCCTTCATTTTCTTCTGTAAATACAGAACAAAAATATTCATTGAGCCAGTCAGCCTGACCTTTATCCTCTTCTACATACCTTCCTTCTTTTGTTTTTAATCTAACTAATCCTTGTTTTACTTTTCTTTTCTCATTTATGTATCTAAAAAATGTTTTATCCCCCTTTTTTACTGACTGTGCTATTTTCTCTTCTGTGTGTGATTTTTCCTATCCAGGCCAATTCATTGAGATCAAGTGCCCTGATGGGCTTAGTGGTCCTTTAAGCAAATAAAATACTTTACCTACACATAGTAGCTCTGAATGACAGTGTTTCCACAACACACAACACAAAATATGCAAATACTAACTGCATTGTTGCTTTTTAGACTTCATAGTTACATGTTATAGGTTCCCATAGCAACAATAGCAGCTATTTTAAACATACCGGTAATCTAGATTGACTATTTCTGAGATGCGTACCTCTACTTTGGTGTTAATACACTTACATGGGTGTACAACAGAAAAACAAAAAACAACTGAAATGTACAGAACATGTGGCAAAGCAGGCACGATGGATTAAAGGCATACTTTGATCTTGTTCTGAAATGAATCTAGCAGATTTGACACCTTGTAAAATACCTATGCTGAGGGGAGTAATCATAATATGACCTCATCCCTGGTAGATTCATTATACAAAGTAAATCCTTGCATTGTTTTGCCATTACCTGGCTTTCACACTTAGAAACTGAACTTTGTGCCAAATCCTGCAACAGCAGTAATAGATATGTGCTAGCTCAGGTTTAGATCTAGTCTCAATTCCTTAGTCTGTCAATTGTGTAAGAGCCCTTAAAGCTTCAAAGCCATTGTGCTGATGGGGCAGGTAAGGTGGTCCAAGGTATCTGCTACATCACTGAAACATTATTTTACATTTACATTTTTGCAAATAAAGCAGTAACTGTATTATAGAAACAAATGCCACCCTACTTGCTTATATAATTGTATATTACTACACGCCATCTAAAAAAGACACACAAAGCTTTTGTCCAGAATTATATTATAAATACATGATTGATGTGGTTGCCTGGACCTGGTTCTGCTTTTTTCTTTCCATTTCACAGTTTTAAAATTCTTTGTCTATGCTTTAAGGTCCAGAACCAACTCATGCTGAGACAGGGGAGAAACTTCACATAACATGGGAGAAGATGAGTAAATCGAAGCACAATGGAGTTGACCCTGAGGAAATGGTACAACAATACGGCATTGACACTACCAGACTGTATCTCCTCTTCGCTGCTCCTCCTGAACAAGACATTTTGTGGGATGTGAAAAGTAAGCAGAATATAAAAATAAACTAATGCCTGGAACATTGTCACAGGCATTTATTTAAAGCCTAAAGGTTAGCAGCATCTTTTCTTAAACTGGATTATTTTATACATGCCTTGGTATTTATTCTTAGCTAAAATTAGATAATTAAAGGGAATCTTTCTCTTTTCCAAAAGCATGCTATGCTAATTTGATTTTGCCCTCCACTAATTCAACTTAAAATGGAATAGGCACATTTTTATTGCTGACTGTTTCTCTTTTATGCTCTCCAGTAAACCTTTTTTACTTTTTCGTGTTGCAGCATTTGGCCACATTTCTTTCTGCAATTCACACTTTTACTTCATGATAGCTAGTATGCATAGACAAAGGTCACCTTGCTGTAGAATAATGAAAGGTGCCATTTTAATTTTGTTAATTCAAATAATTGTAAAGGTCAGCAATACTTCCAAGACAAACAGTTATGCTCTGGATGTTTTAAATGGACCACACTTTATCTCCTTGGTGACACAGGAGAGATTGTATAATTCACTATTTATGAATATTTCCCTTTGCCTTTGCTAGAACAGGGTCCCTGTACCTGAGCATTAACACATGATGTTCATATTATTCATCTTGGGTATTTACAATAATATTGTGGAAATGTTATTATCATGGAATATTTGCTAAAATATATTCGATGTAGTCACCCTACCTTTGAGACTACAGATTAGTAGAACTGTAGTCTGCCACATACTTTCCTTTACCCGGTGCCCGCTCCTCTCCTCCAGTCAGGCGTCCTAAGGACATTAGCATTGATAAAGGGTATTTGCCCGAAACTTTGTCCTTCCAATAAATGTGGTAGCACATGGGTGTGCACTTTAAATACCAATGCTAATGTCCTTAGGGGTAATGTGCAGCTGGTATTTAAAGTGCACACCCATGTGCTACCACATTTATTGGAAGGACAAAGTTTTGGGTGAATGCCCTTTATCAATGCTAATGTACTAATCTCTCCTAAGGACATTAGCATTGATAAAGGGCATTCGCCTGAAACTTTGTCCTTCCAATAAATATGGTAGCACATGGGTGTGCACTTTAAATACTAGCTGCGCATTACTCCTTAGGACATTAGCATTGATAAAGGGCATTCGCCCGAAACTTTGTCCTTCCAATAAATATGGTAGTACATGGGTGTACACTTTAAATACCAGCTATGCATTACTCCAATTTTTTCTGCTTTGGTCATTACACTGGAGGAACTACAGTGGGAGTTTTTTGCTGCACGGTTGTAAACTTGTTACATAGTTACATAGCTGAAAAGAGACTTGCGTCCATCAAGTTCACCCTTGCTCACATTTGTTTTTTGCTGTTGAAGCACAATTTTGCAACAAGCTAGGAAAAAAAATCCTTCTTGACCCCAGAATGGCAGTCAGATTTATCCTTGGATCAAGCAGTTATTACCCTACATTGAAAGATTATATCCTTGAATAATCTGGTTTTGCAAGTATGCATGTAGTATCTGTTTGAACATCTGTATGTACTCTGATATAACCACTTCTTCAGGCAGAGAATTCCACATCCTTATTGTTCTTACAGTAAAAAAACCTTTCCTTTGCCTTAGACAAAATCTTGTTATTTTCATATTGAATCAGTGTAGGCAGACATCCTGCCTCTACTTCCTGTATATATAGTTATAACCGGTTAAGGGAGAGAGCCCAACAGAGGAATCGTGTTAAACGTCCTCCAGTTGCTACATCTTCTAGGGCTTCAGTTCCTGATGTTTCTTTGTCTACAGATACTGAGCCCATGCAACTAGGGGTGACCATATTGTCTGAGGCAGAGAAACAATATAGGAGAAAAGAGGGGCTCTGCTTATATTGTGGCCAGAAAGGGCATCACAGATTTACTTGTCCAGTGCGTCCAGAAAACTGTTGCACCTAAATTCGCTCAGGGTACCGGCCTTGGGTGTGACATCAGAATCCCCTATGCTGCCTCATAAACGTCTACTCTTCCCTATCACCTTAACTTGGGGAGAAAAGTCTATAGATGTGCTAGCGCTCATAGATTCTGTAGCAGCTGATAACTTTATAGACCAGGTTTTTGTCAGGACCTACTTACCACAACTAAGACCTTTATATTCTCCATTAATCACTCATGAGACAGAAGGATTGACTATGCGTTCTAGTCTGCTGCACACAGGGAATATATGGAGATAACCTCACCTTCTTCCTCAATAGTACTGGGTTATCCATGGTTATGTCTGCTTAACTCCAGTATTGACTGGAGACAGGGAGAGATCATATCATGGAGTGATATGTCAGGAGAGATGCATAAAAAAAGTCATAGGGTATGAATAGTAAAGTAAAAACTTATGTTTATTGAATTCTATTTAAAAAATCTCTTTAAGGACAAAATTGATGAAATACGTGAAACACACAGTGTTGGTGAATTTAAAATCTTGAAAAAGGCGACTGAGAGCGCTGAAACGCGCGTCGCGTTTAGACGTTTTTTTCTTTTAGCTAGGTTAGGTTCTTGATGCAGCCTGTTATTTTTTCAGCTAGTTACTTTTGTTCTAGTCTCTGAACTTGGCCCCAGGGTCTGGCTACATCTATTTGAACAGCTTCCCGAAAAAAATAAGCTGTTACTTTATGGGCAATGGCACTTATATTAGTACCTATCTAGACAGGAGGATTGAGATACACTTTTGAGTGTGTTATATGAGTTTTTTGATAATGTGTGTCAGAGGGGCCTGTTCAGTATCCATCTAGGCAGTCTATTTATGCTTAGCAGCTGCCTTTGCAGTGTTTATTTGGATATACTGATTGGGTTTAATTGCTCCTTTACCCCCTGTTTTTTACTCAAGGATCAAAATACTATTTTCTAATGGGATTTGACCTTGGGAGGGAATCTTTGTTTATTTTCTAATATATATTTTTTCTAAATCTTCCCTAAGACATTATATTTGGTACTCATAGATTTGACACTACTTAAGGCAGTGCAATATATCTAGCCTGCCTATTTGTTTATTTATTTATTTTCTCTCTATATTTCTAAAGTGCAATTTCAAACAGATTAGACTTTGATGGTGTGTCTGTTATATGCTCAGGTTTTTCTTTTAAGGTTATATGTTGGGTTACTGTGTGCATTATATTGCTTATAACTGTATTCCATTTCTACACGGATGTTAGCTACAGTCACCCTAATAAACCTGCTTGCTAATTGGCACTTTCTGCCATTAATAAGCAACAAGCAAGTTTAACCTCATTTATTTGATGTTAGCTAAATTTATACTAGTATTGATAATAGCACTATTAGAGAGAGATTACCTGAATATAGTTCCATATTAGCAGGGAAGGTAGAGAGTATTTGAACATAGTCCCATCTATTTATTACAAGTGGATATATAGAGGCTTTATCAATTTGAGCTCCTATCGGATACTATCCAACTAAGTGCAATTTTTTGACAGTTACTAGCTTTTGACCTTTATCTCTTAAATATACTCTTGACTATTGTGTCTATTGTAGAAGTCAATTCATTAGTAACAACTTACAGTTAGTTACACTTCTATATACAAGAGATTACCATATTTTATTGTATAAATCAATTTATTAGTAACCACTTACAGTTAGTTACATATACATATACAAGAGACTGTCTAGACTGCATCAAACCTTTCCTTTTTAAATTCACCAACACTGTGTGTTTCACTTATTTCATAAATTTTTGTCCTTAAAGAGATTTTTTAAATAGAATTCAATAAACATAAGTTTTTAATTTTTACTCTATTCATACCCTACGAGTTATTTTGTGTTTGTACTATTTAGGGTTTAGGACCCTTTATACCCACATAGTCCATTTATATGTTAAGGCTTCATCTTTTCTTTATGCATAAAAAAAGTTACACTTTTTCATTAATGTACCTACTGCTCCACCACTGTCTACAGATATACCCTCCTCTTACATACACCTTAAGGCAGTGTTTGATAAGAGGGAAGCAGACAGATTGCCACCTCATATGCCTTATGATTGTGCCATAGAACTCCTACCTGGTACTATGCCACCCAAAGGAAGAGTTTATACTTTGTCCATCCAGGAGAGTACTATTATAGAGGAGTATATTAGTGACTCTTTGGCAAGGGGCTTTACACATAGATCTTCCTCTCCGGCTGGGGCTGGTTTCTTTTTCTTATCCAAAAAAGAGGGAGATCTACGCCCTTGTATAGACTTTAGAGGGTTAAAAAAAGTAACGGTAAAAAAAGGCATATCATATTCCCCTTATCACGGAGCGTTTTGACAGGTTAAAGGGGGCTTCTGTTTATACCAAGGGGTGCATACAACTTAATAAGCATTAAAGAGGGGCATGAGTGGAAAACCGCATTTAACACCAGAAATGGGCATTATGAATATGCAGTCATGCCTTTCAGCCTATGTAATGCTCTGGTGGTTTTCCAAAATGTAATCAATGACATCCTTAGGGACTTAATACATTCGTTCATGATAGTGTGCTTGAATGATATTTTAATATATTCCCCTGACCTGAGTACTAATCACGTACATGTTTCCAAGGTTTTACAAACACTTTTCGACACTTCTCGGTCAGTATTGTAAACTGGAGAAGTGTTTGTTTGGTCAAGCTGAAGTCCATTTCTTGGGTTATGTTATCTCGGCCTCTGAATTCAGTATGGATCCCAAAAAATTGTCAGCTGTTGTCGAGTGGCCTTTGCCTCAAGGATTAAAACCTATCCAAAGGTTCATAAGGATCGCAAACTATTATAGGCGGTTTATTTAAAACTTCTCTACCATTATAGCCCCTATCACAAACCTCACTGAGAAGGCCTCCAATCAATATGCTTGGCCGCCTGAGGCAAGGGAAGCCTTTGAGAGTGAACTTTTGTTTTTGCTCAGACATACTGACCCTTTACTTCCTTTCATATTGGAAGTCGATGCTTCTGAGGTAGGAGTATGAGCTATCCTTTCCTGATCCAGAGGTCCTCTGATCAATCTTTACGCCGTGTGGTTTCTTCTCTAGGAAACTCACACAAGCAGAACAAAACTATGATATTGGGAATAGAGAACTATTGACCATGATTGTAGCCTTAAAAAAATGGAGAAATCTCCTCGAGGTTTCGAGAGATCCCATCATTGTGCTAACGGATCATAAGAACCTTCTGTACCTCGTAGAGGCTAACCGGTTGGATTCCAGGCAGGCGAGGTGGTTTCTCTTCCTGTCCAGATTTATTTTTTTAATTACTTATAGACCTGGACCACGCAATGCCAAGGCCAATGCTTTGTCCAGGCAATTCAATGTGAGTAAAGAGGAGAAACCAGAGGAGTGTTACATCATTCCCCCGAAAAGAATCGTAGCTACAACAGTTCTTTCTGTATCCTCTTCAGTGTTAAATCGCATCATATCTACTCAATCTGAGTCCCCTGAAGGCAAGCCTCAGGATAAATTGTTCATTACCCCTACTGTAAAAAGGTAAATAACTGGTAACTAAAATGGCATATTAAATTGGGCAGCTACTTACATATGTAAGCGACTTAAGAAGAAAAAATTAAAATTATATAAAATAGTATGTGCGCTCCTAAACAATTTATAAAACCAAAGGAGACTGTGTCTATCAAAAAATTAATTCTTTAATACAAACTAAAATCAATAGGGGGCGGAGCCAGCTACTGAACCGAGCGGTCGCAACTCCAGCGAGCTCCGAGAAATAAAAGCGTTTTTACGGACAAATTCCACAACTATCACCCCCCAAACACAAAAGAAACAGGCTGATTACCCCAACAAGCAAGGCAGCAATTGGCAAGAAGAATAAAAAACTTAAGTCGGACATGCCACGACCAGGCGCAAGTATTGGGGACCTATGGCGGAGAGCACATGGTGCCCAAGAGCCTCACATGGCGGATTACGCAGACTATGTGGACGACCTCACTAACTCGGATGACCTAACCTCAGACCAAGAAGAGGTGGCCTTACCCGCTACGCGAATGCTGACACAGCCCAAGACACAGTCGGATACTGCTCCGGTCACGAAGGCCGAGATGAGGGAGCTGCTGGCGGAGCTCCGATGGGGCATCCAGACCGACATGGCGGATATGAGGAGAGACATCCAGGGCCTGTCGGACAGTATGGGTATCGTGGAGCGAGATTCCAAGAGCCACACACAGCAACTTACCACGCTGCAGCGCAACGTGGTCTCCCTGCAACAACAGCACGTGCAGGTGGAACAAAAAATGGCGGCGATGGAAGATGCACGGCGTGCCCAAAACCTCAAGATCAGGTGAATAGCGGACTCCATCTCAGACGCCGAGGTGCCTCACCTCATATGACGCCTGGTAAGCACGATTATCCCCGCGAAGCAGGCCAAAGGAATAAGCATAGACGGCGCATTCCGAATACCCAAGCCCTCGACAGCCCCAGTGACGGCACCCAGGGATATAATAGTTGTTTCAAAAACGTCAAGACAAAATGGCAATAATGGCCGCCACCAGGGGAAACACACCGTATGCCTTTGAGGACATGTCCCTCACGTTCTATACGGACCTGTCACGGGGAACAATGACATGGCGCACAGCCCTCAGACCACTCACCACCTTACTCCGCGCACACAGCATAAAATACCAGTGGCGCCCACCCCACAAACTACAGGTGCTTCATGGAGGCGAAACTTACCTAAAACTGACCTACCAGAGGCAAGAAGACACCTGGCGGCCTGGGGCCTCCCACAAGACGTCCTGCAGCAGCCTAACAAACCCGCCAACACCCATACATGGAACCCGGCCACCTCCGAGACATTTGTCCCGAGAAGATCCACCCAAACAGCACTATCAACGAGCCAACCATGAAACCACATGAGGACTTGAGGTTCTTCACCTCTCACTTGTTGCTGTACCTTGGACTGTACGAACTGTTGCATGCACTGTTCATAGACTGGACTACCCCCTGCAGCACACCGGGGGCACCAAGTGAAAGACAGCAGCTAACTGCATTCCGGCTACCAGCCTGGACGCAGAGCAAGCTACCTGACGTTCTCATAATACTATAACTAGTTGAACGCCCAGAGACACAAACACCTCTTTTCATATGATTTGTTTTTAGCATTAGAGTTGTCTAACCCATTCATTTAGTTGTACTAACAGCTGAGCATTCCGACAGCACCATAGATTGGTCCCAACACCCTGAGCATATCATGCCATTAACCTACGGGGCACTGCTTAACCTGATCGTATAGAATTTTACCATGCCAGTGATGTAGCATAGTATTGGCTAAACCAAAAGTAAGCCTATTCTAACACTCATGCCTATCTTATATCCTGCACAGTATATTCATATGTCTACCTTACTATGAACCAGATTACGTAAACGCTACCCACGCTTGCACAAAAGCCAAAATTATCAGGTATTAATATGCTCGAATATTACTTTACCATAATGCTCATCTAGGTGTAAGAATATGTTATATAATCATCCATAGTGAATGCCCACAGCCTGTTACTTAGCATGGGACCCACACGACTACACACCCTCCCTATGTTTTCGACCTTTAGTTTAAAATAGTTTTTTGGTATGTATTTTCTTAAAAGGTATGATGCCATGGCTGCCCTCTCACATATAGTGCATACTGTCACCCTATCTCCGCAACAGTATGCACAAAATACATACACATAGCGTTATCAATTTTTATTTCCCTTAGTATACTGCTTAACTGTATTTGGCAGTGGACTCAAAGGCAGGGAGCTTCATCCGGTTATATCTCAATGTGCTCTGCAGCCAAGAGAGTAACAATTGAGCCACTGTTTTTCACACGTTACCTACACTGTGTAAATCATGCCTGATAACGGGCAGGACCCTAATCCACTGTCATCTGTTACACATAATGTGAAGCTGCGATCACTGGCTTGATGACTCGTCAATCTCCTCACTGTTTTTTGAGACACTCATGTCGCACTACATCCGAGTCACATCTACTTAACCGTAAGCGTGCCTAGCTTTGTTAAAAACATACTTATTGTAGCATGTTATTTAAACGTTGTTTTAGCCTGTTCATTTTATAAATATAAAAATTATACCGACTACACTGCCACAATGTGAAATGCTTTAAATTTGCTTGTAGATGCTATTCTGGCTCCACTGGCTTGCTGTAACCATCTGCACAAGAAAAATAAAGAATAAAAAAAAAAAAAAAATACAAACTAAAATCAAAATTCACAGAATATCGCTAAATCCTTGCTCCTCACACAGTTAACACTAAGTTACTAGTGCTAAAGCAAATCTCATATACTCAATATTCTCCACGAACAATAAATAAGCAGTTCTAAAAAAATCACACTCACAGCTTGTTATGGCTGCTGATATTACTTAGATGATAAAAACGCCTACCAAAACACCTCAGGCCAGGAAAAATTGCAACAGTTTCAAAGGATGATGCAGCGTGTTGCAGCCTGGCGTGTGGGGCTCTGGTGTATCAGTTTATATCAAATATAATTCAAAAGATATACTAATACAGGATAAGTATAATCACACAAGCAATGGTGGTAAAACGCATATATGAGAAAAAGGTTAGAGAACAAAGACCGGCAACTTAATAAAGCACCTCCATAACAGAGACACTGTATATAATATAAAGAATACCATTACCCCTACTGACAGACAAGAAGTTATGTCTTTATGTCTTGACAGCAAACCCGCTGGACACCCTGGAATAACCAAGACCACTAATCTTGTAGCTTGTGACATTTGATGGCCTTCTCTATATGGGGATATCAAAGACTTTGTGCTTGCTTGTAAAAAACAAAATTGCAGCTAACAAGACCATTCACAGGGTACCATGTAGATTGCTCCAACCTTTACCCATACCCACTAAACCCTGGTCCAACTTCTCTATCAATTTTTAGTAGAACTTTCTCCTTCCAATGGACATACTGTCATACTTCTGGTCATAGGTTTTCTAAGATGGCACATTTCATACCCCTGAGGAAACTCCCCTCCTCTGCGGAATTGGCTAGGATTTTCATCCAGGGATGTATTGCATTTACATGGCATACCGGAATAAATTGTACCTGACAGAGGTAGTCAATTTGTTTCTTGCTTCTGGAGGGCCTTTTGCTCGGAGATGGTTATTAAATTGTCCTTTTCCTCTGCTTACCATCCTCAGACTAATGGAGCTGCCGAACGTGCCAACCAGTCTCTTGAGCAGTATCTAGCAGTTTCACATCACCAAGATGATTGGGTTGGCCTGCTTCTTTGTGCTGAGGTTGCTCGCAATAACACTGCTCACAAATCCTTTGCGTTCAGCCATTTTTACGCAGTCTATGGCCGGCATCCTGTTGTTCTTCCGACTGCATTCTCCTCACAGGTAATGCCAGCTCTGGATGCGCACATAGCGGGTTTGCATAGGACTTGGGAGCAGGTTCAACAAATATTGGCTAAGGCTGCTCAGAGACAGAAGGTACAGGCAGATAGGCACCTTCGTGCAGCTTCTTCCTATGTGGTGGGGGATAGGGTTTGGCTTTCTACCCGAAACATCTGTCTCCGTGTGCATCCTGCGCAAAGTAACCCTGTATCGTATGCCCTAGAATTATCTCATTCCATGCGCATGCCTTATGTCTTCCATACCTCTCTGTTGAAACCTCTGATCTGTAATCAGTTTACTGGACCTTGCACTTCTCCACCTCCTGTATTGGTTGAGGAGTATGAGGTTGCTGCTATCCTTGAATCTAGGTTCCTGAGGGGTAGTCATACCCATTGGAAGGGGTATGGCACTGAAGAATGTTCCTGGGTCCCTCAGGTTGATATGCATGCTCCAAGGTTGGTCAGTTCCATTTATCAGCGTCACCCGGGCAATCCTGGTCCTTCACCAAGGTCCTTCACCCCCCGGTGGGCGTATCCTCCCAGGGGGTACCTTTGCCCATGCCGCTCCTCTCCTCCGGTCATGCGGCCAGAATGCACCACGTGGCTGCATTGTCTTAGTCCTTGGGCATTAGTTGGGGATCTTTTTTACTACAGTGAGCAGACGCTGGCTGCTCACTGTTTAGTAGACATGCCCCTTCTCTCGGTATAGCAAATAGGGGCAGATTAATTACTAATACTAAGTAATATTTACTTAGTGTAGTAAATTTGGCTGAAAGACCAATTTCAGCCTTTTAGTAAATAGCTCCCTAATACTGTGGGCACAAATAGGATCGGATTTTCATTCATTCAAATGAAATTCCGATCCGAACAAAAAGTCTCGAATTGCGTCCTAACACAAATGGACAAACTGTTCTCATTGTGTTAGGACAAAATTCGAATGTTGAATGAAACAGCAGGAGGAGAGGTGAGTATTGTGGAAAATAGTTTTGACCACAGGAACAGAGCGGGCTTAGCTCAAAGCTGGTCCAGCGTAGGAAAAATACATAAGACAAAATAGTCCCTACATTTTGGGGACAGGTAAGGTCGACATGACAGTGACGCTTTAATAACCTTAAATTGTGATTAATAATTTCTTCTGAATAATGTATGTATTTATTTTTAAATCTATAAATAGTAATAGTTGCAAAATTATTTACTGAATTGTGGCAGATAGGCTCCTGCAAAAATGATATATAGATTGTTTTTCAAGGTTTACCATTATTAACAAACAAGAACTCTATTTAAGGGGACACTGTAGGCACCCAGACCACTTTAGCTAATTGGAGTGGTCTGGGTGCTGTGACCCTTTTGCACTTAGTACTGCAATGTAAAACATTGCAGTTCCAGAGAACTGCAATGTTTACATTGCAGCACTAGACAACCACTAGAGGGCTTCCGGAATCCAAATGGACTTTTGGTTCGTTATCGAACACTTGATTTCCTCACTGACCTCCAGCGTCAAATTTTCCCCATGGGAAAACATTGAATAATGCTTTCCTATGGGGAGATCTAATGTGTGTGCGCCTATTGTCGTGCATGCCCACTAGGCCTCCCCCGCCGGCTGACGTTGGCGGGGGAGGAGCGTGGGTGGATCCTGACCCAGCGGCGAGGGACATCGGCGCTGGATTCAGGTAAGTGTCTGAAGGGGTTTTAACTTTTTTTTTTTCCTGGCACTATAGGATCCCTTCAACATCCAAGATCTTTGGAATGTTAGCTTATCTGACCTAGCTCCAGTACGAGTGCTATGACCCAGAACCAATGCAGCATTTGCCAGGCCTCTCCTGCCTCCCACTAAATGGTAATGTCAAAAGAGGTTGGGGTGCCACACCAACAATTACTTTTATGCACAAATAAATCTATACTTGGACCATATGTGAGCCTGATCATTTTCATTTGTTTTGCCTGAACTATAACCTTCTACACATTGCCCCTAACCTCAAACTAGTCATTGCTTCATACACTTCAAAATTATTTTTTGAAGATCCTACAAACTTTAGAGATGTAGTGACGGTAAGGTATTAGGTGGTTGCTATGGGAGCAGAATAGTACAAGTTGATGCCTCTTAAATCATTGGTGTCACCTAAAAATTCTGCTGTTTCTGAAGACCGTTAATAAGATATTTAATAAGACAGATATGAGTCACTGTGCATGTAGATCAGCATATCTTTGGTCACTTGTTTTATAACTTGATTAAAAGTAAAGATTTTAGATAGGAAAACCTAAACTTACCTTTTGTATGAAATTCTAAATTATAATTTTCTTTGAATTCCTAGTTGTAACATTTTGTTGAGGAAACTTATTTCTACTGAGATGCATAAGTATATAGCTTATTAGTAGACTATATTAATTGTATAATTACAGTATAAACATTCCACAAACACTAGCCTTTGAAGACTTATGTAAATCACACAGCTATTCATACATTGATGATTTATTGATATAAAGAGTAATTTTGGACACATTTCTAAAAGTGTAGTTGTCACCATTGAAGCCAGTGGAATGTTCCTGCATGAACTATTTTTAAAAAAATAATTAAATATAAATATTTATATCTCTTAGCTGATGCAATACCTGGGGTGAGAAGGTGGCAGTCTCGACTGTGGTCGTTAACCAGCAAGTATATTGATGCCAGGAATTCGTCAACTAAACCGAGTCCTCAGCTTCTCAATAAGAAGGATGTAGCAGAAGGCCGAAAAATATGGGAATACCGAAACCTTGCTGTTTCAGAGGTTAGAGCATATAGGTAGACCAAAGAGTACTATTGAGTTTCTGACCGACACTTATAGCGTGCTAACAACATTCACACTCTTTAATTAACACCTTTCTGTAATATGAATATATATTTATTTAATTTTGGAGGATATACTCATATTACTGTGTACTTCCATAGATCCACCATAATAGGACAGTTTCTTGAGATTCTCACAATAATGTTTTATATAATGGCTTTTTTCATTTCCATTGACATGAAAATCAGGAAGAACACAGAGACAAGCTCCAACTAATCTACAATGGTAGGATTCAAGTAAAGCAGATAAATCTTTGTGTTTTAATTGCACTAGCTCACAATATCTTTGAGCAACAAAAGCTTATCTGAGCCTAATCTTTCCATAATAATAAGTAAGGTTTTAGGGCCACAATTATCTTAAGATCTTCTAAAACTATCCTTGGTTGTTCACAAACCAATATTTAGATTTCTCATTAACCTCCGGTTCACACTATCACAGATGGTAATAGGTTCTCCCCAAAATATTGTTACTTGAATGGGCAACACATGTACTATCTGAATAAAATAAAAATGAAAATCATATAGAGAAAAAAACAGCTGTCTGAAATCATATTAAAAGTAATTTTTATTTAGCATTAATTATATTTTACATGACATTGATGATTAATTTTATGATTACATTTCATGTTTAAAGGGACACTCCAGGCATCCAGACCACTTCTGCCCATTGGAGTGGTCTGGGTGCCAACTCCCACCATCCTTAACCCTGCAAGTGTAATTATTGCAGTTTTTTATAAACTGCAATAATTACCTTGCAGGGTTAATTCCACCTCTAGTGGCTGTCTACTGGACAGCCACTAGAGGGCACTTCCTGCTCTATAGCACAGAAAACCTGTGCTAGAGCGTCGCTCAATTCCCCATAGGAAAGCATTGAAAAGTATTTTCAATGCTTTCCTACGGGGAACTCTAATGCGCATGCGGGGCATTGCTGTGCATGCGCATTAGGTCTCCCCAGCCGGTGGGCGGTTTCAGTCTTGCCCACCACCTGACATAATGCAGAGGAGGAGCAGCGGCGCAGGAAGAAGCAGCAACGTGGGACATGTCGCTGACTCTGGTAAGTGACTGAAGGGGTTTTCACCCCTTCAGCAACCGGGGATTGGGAGGTGGGAGGGAGAGGGGACCTGCAGTGCCAGGAAAACGGATTGTTTTCCTGGCACTGGAGTTTCCCTTTAACAATTATGTCTAAGATACAGTTAAAACATTGGTTTTGGTAGAGAAATATTTCACTGCCCCACATCTCCACCTGTTATGTTTCTACCTGCCATTATCTCAGCTAAAACAGACATGCATTACACATGCTGTTTATCCTCCAAGTGCTTTAAAACCCTTCAAAGTGTGGTAATCCTAAACTTAAAGGGACACTGTAGTCACCAGAACAACTACAGCTTAATGTGTTTACCTTACTGCCTAGTAACTCATCTAGTGGCAGTCACTCAGATAGCCACGAGAGGTGATTCCTGGGTCAGTGCTGCATAGTGTCCAGCACTGACATGCAGCGTCTCCACACTCTGCATGGAGATACTAAACACTTCCCATAGAGATGTGCTGATTAAATTTGCTACACATGCGCAATAGCCTCCCACTGTTTTCCCGTGGGAAAGCACTGGATTGGCTTAGACTGTCAAATATGTGATCATCAAATTTGATGATCTCAGCAATGGAGTGGGGGCAGACGGGGCCAGCCACGGCGAGACTGGCACTGGATGGGGAAAAAAGGTAAGTAAAAGGGAGGCAACTAAACTGTGATTTTAACATTATAGAAAAAGTCATTACAAAATACAGATGTATTTCTTTTTTCTCTTCCCCTAAATTCATTATTTTATTTTGCTAATGGCTTTTTTTTTCATTCATCCTGTAAATATGCATGTCATATTATTTTAGTGTTTTTTTTTTGTTTTTGTTTTTTTTTTTGTTTGCTTGTTTTTGTTTTTTAAAAGCAATTTATATTTTGGCTTTATGGAACCTTTACTGCCAGGCAATAAAATGTATCTTGCGTCACTGGAACCTTGATAACATTTTGTGGATTGTGCTCATCCCACCCTGATGATTTTGTTTGAGAGGCTTTCATCGAAAGTACGACACAAGTCCCCCTCAAATACAACACACTTATATACCTGTGACAAAGAATTAGCCCTTTGAATTTAACGTCAGCAAAAATCTGTAAGCCTAAAAGGGCATTTTTTTTTTGTTTGTGTTACCTAGGTAACCAGCTACTTCTCGGAGGATTATATGTTCAACGCAGCTATTTCCCAGCTAATGAGTCTCAGCAACATACTCTCGGTAAGTGCATCTGCAGCCTCCAGCCCTCCCTTCTTTTGAAATGTGTGATTGTGACCTGCAATTGCTAAGATTGTGACTGTGAGGATTCCTCTTTTCTTTCCTGAGCTTGCTAAGGAGTAACAGATTGTTTGGCTTTTCTTTGATGTTCACAATAAGAGCAGATTCTGTAATAGTGCATTATCCTTCAAACAAACAAGGCACGTTTTATTATTAGGTCTCTGCCAAGGCTTTCTTATATTATTAAAAGTATTCCCTGTGTGTTCAAAGTACCGTGAATGAAAGAGTTTTCGGGCTGGTGGCCACCGACTATAATAACTGAGTTTAAAAATGCAATGCTATTAAAGGGGATGCATGTTACTCACATTTGTAGGAAGCAGTAGCAAATGTACTTGCAAAATATCTGGCTTTTAAGTAGGACACAGTGGGATTTTTTTTTTTGATTACCATGAAAATAATAGAGAACTCATTGAAAACTAAACAGAGAAGGCTATAAAAGTAAAAACTAGGCAGAAAAGGACACATTAAAATATGTCTTGTATTTTACAGATTGTTTAATACTAGAACATTAGGGTGAAGGTTGGAAAATAACATTATGTTAATGGTAGTAAAACAATAAAAGGGTACAATCTTTATTATATATACTGTTTGGGTTGTGGCATGGGGTGTACAGATCCAAAAATATACTAAGCGTCAGGATGTGGGCTATTGTTAGAGCTGTATCAGGGATGCAGAAAACAATTATATCACTTGTTAGGGCAAAAAGACTCCAAACCATTTTGCTTTGATTGTTAATGATGAAAGACTCCATTACCTGTATTTGTTAACCCTTTAAGGACACATGACGGAAATATTCCGTCATGATTCCCCTTTTGTTTCTGAAGTTGTGTCCTTAAGGGGTTAAATAGTTGATTATCTTAACTAACAATGGCCAAATCATCCTGCAGGTAACCCTTCTCTGACCGGTAGGAATATAAAAAAAAAAAAGGCAAAAATACTTTGATTTGACATAATTAGAAAGATGTTACAGCAAAAAAGGAGCACCAAGAAAATCATCAATACACTTCAATAAATTACCTGGTGCCAAATGGTCCGCAAGTCCAACAAGGGAGGAAGGGTGTGTGTGCTAAACTACAAACCAGACTATTCAAATTCAGGTGTAAATTATCGTTAATTCCATTATGTAACATAAAAGGAAAAACACAAATGAAAACCGCTTGACATGTTTCATGCTATATGCACTTAGCTATAAGCGTATGCGTCAAATGATTTTCTTTTGTGTTTTTCTTTATATGTGAGTTTGCAGTCTTCACTAATGTAAAACATAGGTTTAATACTGGAATTCTGTTTGTCTGGTTTGTAATTTAGTGCACCTACCCTTCCTTACACGTGGCACTTATCCTTCTCATTAGAAGGATGTCAAGAACACGTGCACATCTGGCATTATTGCAAAATATAAGCTAGAGAGTAACTGCTTACTCAGATAACCATGAGAAATTGTAAGCTTAGTAACCTAATTGCCGCAGAAATAAGTGTGTTTTTAGTATGTTTCATACTTACCTCCACAGCACATGTCACCCCAGTAAACATATCCAGGCCCACCATCAGGGAATGCAGGCAGTACTCTGGAATTGGACCCACTTGGGCACTTTAATGTTATGCAGTATATTGGTGATCATGATGACTCCCTTTCTGTTTGCTTGGCATTGCCATATCACATCCTCTCCATGCTTTAATAAAGCCATGCAGGAGTCTAAGAGGAGCCATAACGTTATTACAGCCCTGTTCCCAAAGGACACAGAGAAAATACTCTCTCACTGTATTTTTGTGCATGCCTGTCTGGCAGTGTGTTTCTGGCACTGTCTATCTCTTTGTTTAGGTTTGTATTCTGTGTGTGTGTCTGAGGCCAGTCCCGAACATTGAAAAGACTGGCAACTGAATTGTCTCCAACCAGCCAATTTGTCTTCAAGCATTCTCACAGATTTTTGTTTCTTGAAATATTTCTAAAGAATCACCAAAAGTCCAGGTTTTATCAATAGCCCCACTGGAGCAGAACTATGTGATCCCTATATCCTGGATTATACGAGGAGCTAAAAAAATAGTTTGGAAACTACTAAAATGGTTTATGTGACAAAATCAATTTTATTAAACACTCCATATCTATATCTTTAAAATAAAGAATATATATATATATATATATATATATATATATATATGTGTGAACATAGGAGTGAGCAAGCAAACATATTTATTTTATTTCTTATAGGATTCATATTCAACTGTAGGTTATAACGGAATGGCACAATCAGAAAACAAAACATAGCAACAAACAAACAAAAAAATGAAATTACCCCTGTTCAAAAGTCTGCATACCCTTAGCTCATTTTTGTTCAAGTATCGTCATATTGTGCCCCTGGAAACAACCACACAGTATTGGAAATTAACCTTTAATTGCCATTTTAACCTGTGTGTGTCACCTTGTGTGTCTGTAACAAGGCCAAACATTCTAATGTAAACTTTTGATCAGGAACATTTGGGTGATTACTGTTATCATTATGATTTAAAAACGAGCCAAAGAACTGTGACAATAAATGGCTTCATATGATCACTATCCTTCAATACATTTTTTTTGTTTTTTGCATGATCAGTCATATTTTGAAAATCAATGCCAATATTTCACAATTTCTGCCGGGGTATGCAGACTTATGAGCACAACTGTATGTATATATATATATATATAATTTATTTTTTAGTTAAATGGTTTTCTTAATAATAATTTCACTACTTTAAATTGGTTATAATATCTGAAGTCACCTGGGGCTGTCCCTCCATTCACTGTTAAATTATTTTTGTGTAATTTATCACTGAGGGTGGGTCACTGGCCAACCAAACTTGGCCCCTACTGGATGTATGGCTAAGGCATTTCCTTCTAGTCTTACCAGTTCATACCAGGAATAAGTGTGATAGCCTGAAAACAGTCATCTGACATTCTCAGCAAACACAGTGATCTATTGCTGCTCATGCTAATGTTTCCCCATTGGCCCAAGCAGCAACAGAAATTAAGTACTGCTGGGGACTCTTGTTTAACATTAAAACATTGAAAATAGTTTCATGGTGAATGGAAAGATAGTGCCAGGGGACTCAACACACTAAGCACTTCAATGAGCTGAAACAGTTAAAGTGCCTACCGTGTCCCTTTAATTCACCTTTTGGCCGGACTTCTCAAAGCAGCCGCTTAACCCTTCTTTTATCATCAATACTAAGGGGATTGGTCTGCGCTGTGCAGTTCCATAAAGAAACAAACTTAATCAAATGCTTCACTGTGAGAGCTGTGATTAGCTGTGCTCGGTGTCATCATACTGTGTGTGAGGACGCCAAATGTGAGTACCTTAAAGAAAAAAAATGAAGGTCATCAATGACGAAACACCTATTGTAACAGTCAGACAGCTACTAGAGGAATGGTTTAGGCAACATTTAATTATTGCCAGAAAAACTATTTTTTTTGGCCTAAAATCACTTTACTAATTTTGGTTCTTATAGACTTGATGCAAATGGCTGCAATTTGACATAATATTCCTAACACAAAACACAATCTCCACAATAGTTTTCAATGTTTAATAGTGCTGTGCTGGTAAAGATTTAAATGAAATTCAGTAGTAGATCATTATCAGACATTTGTATTTTTATGCAGTCGTATCCGATACAATGCCAATAACCATAATATTGTTCACATCAGTATTTTATCAATTACTGTATTTTCTGTAGTTCAAAATTATTTTCCATTTAAGTTTTATGAAGATAATTGAAAATATTCACTCCAAATCAGCAAACTTTCTGAAAATATAATGGCCTTTACTTTGGGTTGTTTGTATTAAAAGAAATCTGCTACTGGCCATAGTTCAATTTTTACAGGCAATGTATTGAGAAAACACTGAGAACATCAAAGTTAAGTGGTTAGCAGGGTAATAAAGCAAAGCAGCAATATCAACTTTATGTTCTAATTAATATAAATTTGACTCTCTTGCTCTATGTACAATCAGCAGTAAGGTTAGGGTGCATGTATGCTGGTTATAGGCTGGTGAGATACCCAAGTGGGATAATGCATCATCAGTAAAATTTGTTCTACCCTTGGGGGTTTGAAGTTCAAATCATGGCAGAGTTGACTCAACCCTTTATCTTTCCAAAGTCGATAAAATGAGCACCATTAGATTGGATAATAGTATCACCTGGATTTTGGGCAAAATTAACATTCCCAGGACGTACGTGGAAACCAAAGTAATCTGAATGTACCGTTCCTGGTTAAATACTTTGTTGTTATTATTTGTCAAGTAACTTGGGCACATCGAGTCTTCTGGAACTTGTTCTTCCAAGACAAATTTGCAATAGCCCTCTTGAGATCAGTAACTGTGCACCTAGAAAATGTTTTCTATTTTTCTGGAATCTCACACTTTAATGATATATATATCACTCAAGATAATTCATATGCATTTTGCCTCAACTTGCTGCCAAAAAAGAATACAGTTATTACACCGGTAATTCTAATTTACCAGCTAAAGAAACACAGGAAACAGTCCTTGATGGCTCTTATATAAAAATCATCAAAGAAAATGTTAGTTTTTTTCTTTTTTCCTCTTGTGCCACAATTTATAAAGATCACGTATCTGGCCTAGTATGGCATAGAATAACATATAACTGTCGCATGGGCTACTCTCCCTAATTTAGCTGCTTGGATGGCACTCCACAGGAGTGTCATCTGAATAGCTAAATTAAGGAGAGGAACTCGTTTTCTACCTTGCAAGAGTCTGCAAACTTGGCCTCATGCTGTTATTTGCATTAATAAGCCAAGGGCTCTAATTATCACTTCCCATGATATCAGCTTTAAATAATCAGTCATTATGCTAGAAAACATTGCGGCATGGTGTAGACTTATGTCCTACTTATCTGAGCAAGCCCTTACTGGTATATGTGTAACTCCACAGATTGCTTTTGTGATTGAATCATTTTGTTATATAACAGGCATTATAACAGAGTGATGGTTTGGGTTATTACTCGAATTCATGTTGAAGCCTAAGAGGTAATCCTCCAGTAAATGAGTGTTTATTCCCACAATGAAGTGAAGGGTTTCCTTAGCATGTGTGAAGTTTATTGCTGTAAATTGTCTATGTGTACTTTAAAGAATGATGGGACCATAGAGGACAGTAGTTTTTTTTTTCTTCATTTTTTCCTCTGAGCGCTTGTCAGTGGCGTACTTCATTTCAGCCTAGCTTTGTCTCTCATATTACTTTTTGAGCAAAGGTTAGCATCTGACTGACAGCTGTATTAATGTCAAGAAACAGAAAGGATACTCAGCAAGGTAGAGGCTGCAAACTAATGCAGTCAGTCCAAAAGGAAGAGCAATGATTTTGAGACAACTGACAAAACATTATAGTACGTCATTCTGTCTATGTGATTTAAATTTTGATCCAAGTGCGTCAGTCTTAGTGTTCTGTTTAGTGGCTTTCTGACTAGTGTTTGACACTGATGCATCATTAGTAGTCTTTTTACTAGCTACATTTGTAATCAAAATTGTTCAACCCCAATTGAAATTCAGGTTTATTGTAAAAATTTACAGTTTCAGATGTTTGCAATGAACAAATAAAACAAAAGCAATTGAAATAGCTCGACACAATGCTTCAAGCGGTTTCCCCAAATTCAACTGAAAATGCAACTATAATGACTATTTTTTTTTTAGTTATACATAAGAAAGAATATGGATCATCATTTTGGCAGTGGGTGGCAAATGTTCCATTTCATTTGCTAAGACAATTTACCCACACTGCATTAGGCAAAAGAATCCCACTGAAGGGGTAACTGCAGCCATTATAGAGAGAGGAGAATAAAATGGAGACTCCTAAGTATTAAGATCGAGCACAAGGAAAAATAAATTTAAATAAACAAAAGTGGAAAGAAGGGTCTGTAATGATGCAAGGAGCAGAAGAAAAGGAAAACCTAAAGGAAGAAAAAAAACATGAAAGAATTACTTTCCACACAGATGGGCTGTGGGGTCAAAGAGACACACAGAGGGTCTGGGAAGACAACGAGACAAATAGAGGGCCTAGGGGGCCACTACAAAGAAACACACAGGGGAGAGGGGCTCTTGGGGACAAAAATACTCACAAATGAGCTGTGGGGGGGACAAAGAGACAGACAAAGTGGCTGGGGGAACTAAGAGACAGAGGGCTGGGGAGATAAAGAAACACACAGACACAGATTTGGGAGACAAATAGACACACATAGAGATTGGGAATAGACAAAATAGGCACACAGAGGACTGTGCTGCGCTAAGGGACACAAAGACATTCAGAGGGGCTGGAGAAAGGGGACACTGGCACACACAGGTGCTGGAGAAGGGAACACTGACACAGACAGAGGAGCTGGGTGCGATGACACCCACACAGAACCAGGGAAAAAGAGATATGTAAATGTCCTGGGGAAGAGAGACCCACAGGTGCTTTGAAAGGAGAAAAAGAGACACACAAAGGTGTCGGGGGAGAAAAAGATACAATTGGCTGGGGAAAGAATTATACACACAAAGTTGGCAAGTTTTGAGAGGGTGTATGTAGCTGGCCTTGCCTAGGGCGCAAAATATTCTAACACCGGCCCTGCTTGTAAGATGGACTTGTTTGAGAAATGAAAGTGAGAGATTCGCCTCCTGAGAGTTTTCCTCCAGCTCCACCAGATAAGACACTTGGGAGATATGACTGTTTTAGTGTTTTCTGTCTACATAATTCTATAATTGGGGCCATCATACTTGTCAGCATCAAGCATAATAGGCTCTTAAGTCAGGCCTGCCTGCATTTATATATTTTTCCATTTATAATCTTTATTAATTATCAACATACATAAAAAAGGAAGTCCGCAAGGAATACTTGTTACCAAAAGGATATAGACAGTTCTGTGTTAAAGTATGCATAAGGTTTTCATATAATTTGTCAAAACTGGATATACCTAAAAAACAAGATAATTTTTAGTAAACATTCATTATTGACGCTTATGAAACCAAAAGAATACTACAGCATACCACAGTTCAGGTTCCTATAGTAAAACACTAAATATTAAACATACAGACTTGGACAAATACAAGACATACAGAAGACATTGGCCAAGATAAAAATTTCAAACACTTATACCGAGTGCATCGAGTACATGGATCCTCACAGGGGAAGCCAAGGTTAACAGTAGGAAAAACAAATCTAGCTCCCTATTACACCTGTTCTTCTCTCCAAGAAGAAAAATGGGTAGTAGTAGTAGTAAATAATATTCAAAATTCTCTTATAAATGTAACAAAGAGCTCAACTCATATACAAATTTCCATTTTTAATTGAAAATCAAGTTGTTCTTTAACTAAAAGCCAAGATGGAGCAATAGGTGACCTCCAGTATATTGCTATAATTATTTTAGCAGCAGCCAATAAGTGAACTTACCTGTGAAGGCTTGTCTAATATTAAGCTGTAGAAGATATAACTCCGGATAGAGATCAATTGTCTTGGACATTAATGCATGAATCTTAATTTTGATAATATTCCAAAACAGCTGAATAGGATGGCACTCCCACCAGATGTATAGAAATATACTTTTTTGAACCCCCCATCTCCAGCAGTTGTGTTCCTAAGCAAACCTACTCAATCTGCTTGAGACCAAATGATATCTGTTTGAAAATGTGTAATGACACTCAACCAAGTTAAGACAGTGTATATTTTTGTGAACCATACATAATAAGTTCCTCCATTCTTCGCAACTGGTTTGAATATTTAACTCTGTTTCCCACTTTCTGGTGATAGGCTTAATGGGCTTCTTAGAGTCTTTTCTAGTCAAATCTAAACAGTCTGCAACCAATTACATTTGTGTCGGCTTATAAAGTAACTTTTCTAAGATACTTATTGTATTAGATTTTTCGCTAATTAAATAATTTTAGCAGAAGCCCTTTAATCTCACATAAGTAAACATCTATTTGCTATGTAGATTATAATCAGTAGAAAATAAGTGGAATTATTTAAATTTATTGTTACATATTAAATTGTCTAAATTAAATAAGTCCCAGTTCTGTCCACTTTTGTAAATTCAAGTCAGACATATTGTGAGTTAAGTGAGTCAGAGGGAGACAAAATAATTATTTATTATGTGATAAATGGTATTTAGCAAAATGTATTTAAGGGTTGAACTATCCCAACTTGTTTTGGGCAAACTGCCCTGCTTTCCCTTGATTAACCAAAATAAAGAACTTTATCAAAATAAAGAAATTTAATAATTAGTAATTATGCTAAGGTCATCTAGCTGTCAGGGCAAAGTAGTGGTACCAGCAAAAAAAGGTATATCCGTTTTGGGAGGATAAAAGATTTTACTGTATTTAATCCTACCCCACCATGAGATCTCAACATGTTTTATTCATTTATTCATTCATTTAACTTTTTACCTGTAGATTTTAACAGTGATCCAAAATTAAATGAACTGTATAGGCAAAAAAATGCATTTATTTTTTACCTGCTTCCTGTATTTCAGCCAGACTGTCCACCAATGACCATGCTCCAGTGATTCTCTATGAGAATCAGTAATGACACGCCCACAATGCCTGTCCTCAAATGGCCATCCCATCCCCCCCACATTACTTTATGCACGGTATAGACCTTTGGGAGTTAAAGTCCATTGTGGTCCAGTTGGATAGCATGTGATTTGCACTTCCGGTAGGTACAGATCATAGCAATAACGCTTTCGTGGTCCGACACTAAATAAGGCAGAGCACAGTTACAGGAATTTTCACCCTGTACTCTTTCTCTAATCATTGATCTGCACACACTGGACCACAAGCTCCCTGTCCTGGTACTGATCTGTCACGTTCCCTGAAGCAGTCCTGCGGCTTTCCCAGAAAAAAAAACTGCCTGTCGATGCCTGTTGTACAGGGCTTTGGGTGTTAAAATTACACATGTGTAATATAGAGGTGTAATTATATATATATATATATATATATATATATATATATATATATACACACACACACACACACAATAATATACATATACATATACAATATAATACATAGTAATTTGAAGACACAATGTTTCTCTTTAAAGGACCACTATAGGCACCCAGACCACTTCAGCTCAATAAAGTGGTCTGGGTGCCAGTTCCACCTAGGATTAACCCTGCCTGCTGTAAACATAGCAGTTTCAGAGAAACTTCTATGTTTACTTTAGGGTTAATCCAGCCTCTAGTGGCTGTCTCATTGAGAAGATGCCAGCATCCATAGGAAAGCCTTGAGAATGCTTTCCTATGAGACTGGCTGAATGCATGTGCGGCTCTTGCCGCACATGCGCATTCAGCCAATGACGCGGAAAGGAGGAGGAGAGTCTCCAGCACCGAGGGAGCCCGGCGCTGGAGAAAGGTAAGTGTTTAACCCCTTCCTCTGCATCCAGCCCGGCGGGAGGGGGACCCAGAGGGTGGGGGCAACCTTAGGGCACTATAGTGCCAGGAAAACAAGTATGTTTTCCTGGGACTATAGTGGTCCTTTAATGATTATATTTATACATCTGTTGTTGATACTTGCATCCTTGAATAACAATAAGGACTTTTGTGCAAACCATGATTTCCTATCCGGTTGTATTTGAAGAGCTATTACAGAGTTCTGTGTTAGAAATATTTCGTTTTCAGCTCTCATTATTTGCTTTGAAAATAATCTGTGATGGCGCTATATTAAAATCCATTTATAATCTACAATTATGAAAATAACAAGCGAAAATAGCATACAGTGGTTGCCATTTTAAATTAAGCTTCAAATCTTCAAATTGAAAGAAGCTAAGCTTAATTAAAGTCCTGAAATAATTGGACAACTTTTTAATTGCATAAATGAATTAACATATCTGTTAAACATATGGTTATTCAAGCCGATTGCTTGCTTGTTGGCTTAATTTAAAACTGCTTGGTGAAAAGTTGAAACAGACTATAATAAATTTGGGAAAGGTCTTGCTATTCTACATCTTCAACAGCTTTCTGTGTATTTCATGTATTTTAATTAGATACAGTGGGAGTTAGCTGATCCACGAAAGAGTAGATAATCAACACAATTAATCAGTGAACACTATCAAATATAACCCATCATCATCAAAGTGACTATGTCAGGATGGCCTGCACTCAGAACTCAAATGAAGAATGCATGCAAGTACCTAGCAATAAGGGATTCCAAAGTACCACAAACGCAAAAAGAGAAGCAATATAATCATATGCCACCGGTATTATCCTCACCCTTTGTACATGTGACATCCCAGACCAGTACGAGAAGAGGACATAACAAAGGGGCAAAAGTTCTACCACCATAAACTTCTAGTCTACGATGAGGGAGAATACACCATTGAAGAAAACTCTCTTTGTTTCATGATCTTCCTGTCAACTTTTGTCCAATGCTAGCAGCCATTGCAAGTGACAGCTGTGGGATTAAGGCATCATCTCATTGCGAGATGTGATCTATGAAGGTTCCCGCAGTCTCATATATCCCCTACTGGTAGGTGAAGTGCTAGAAGCTGAAGAGAATTCCCTGGTCAAAGATGGTGGTAAGTATACCTACATTCTCCTCCACTCCGTGCCCACCAGACACTAATTGGAAATGTCATCTTTTGGAGTCTTTGCAAAATATCCAAAGACCCCAAAAGTAACAGATCTGATTTAATAGCTGTGCAGAAGCTGTCATAGTTCATTCATCAGTAATTGCCAATCTGTTTGCCAGCTCCGCTACAATGAAGCACTGATTGATACACCTCGGTGTCCTGTTTCAAACAACTTACACTGTTAAGACTTGGGACTTCATGTTGTCAATCCAACAAACTGAATTCTTTACAGGGCAAGTATGACATTGGAAACCTGTACTCAGGTTTGTTTCGTTATGTGCCAGAAGGTGCTCCATTTTAACAGGACATTTTTCCCCAAATAGTACATTTTAACTTGGCTCATGATAGGGTTATTTCTAGCGGCGTAACTATAAACCACTGGGCCCCAGTCTGAAAATTGCCCCAGGGCCCCCCATGTGTCTCATTCCCTCCCCCAGTTCCTCCATGTGTCTCATTTCCTGCCCCCAGCTACTCCATGTGTTTTATTTCCCCCACCCACTCCTCCACGCATCTTATTTCCTTCCCCAGCCCTCACTTTGAATTCCAAACAATTCTTACTTCAGTAAATAAACCTCATCTCTTTATTAATCTGTTTCTGTCTCCAGCCCTCTATCTCCCTATGTCACATTGTAAGATCGGCGTGAATAAATGGTTGTATTGTAAAAATGCCTGATTGTAAGGGTTGATTTCCATGTTATTACTCAGTCCTTGACTGCAGTGGATACAGTTTCGAATATCGAAGGCAATATTTTGCAGATTGCAGAACCGGAGTTGCATTAAAACATGGGTAATAATGTTGATGCACCAAGTGGAGATGACTAATTAACTGTCCTTATTATTAATGTTATATATGGATTGACAGAATTGAAACTTTTCTAAATATAATCTGTATACCTCATGTTCAGTCTCCTTGAAATGTCCATAGCTGTAGATAATAGACCTTACAATTCCTTTGTAAATACAGTATTGTGTAGTTTTCAATGCTGTGTGCGAGAAAATGACAAAGCAATGAAAGCACTGGTATATGATGTAATTCTGATCTTTCATACTCACTTAGCACACTCCTCCAGTTTCCATAGTAAATTTTTCAGCTATGAAAATTAAAATCACATGCACAACGTTAATTATATATTTTTTTATTATTTCAGTTGATACAAGCGTTTATAACCTCATTTAATACTAAAACTTGTTTATTTTGGTTTCATTTTTTTAACTACTTTGGAAACAAAATGGAACGAAAGGACCAATCTGGGCACCATAACAACATCATTGCAATAAAGTTGTTATGGTGCTAGAAGGTCCTGGTCTCTGGCTTACCTAAAAGGGGTTAAACTGTTAACGATTCATTTAGCCCCAACATTTTCAAGCCACCACCTGACCTTTCTGCCCTGTACTTCTAATTAATGTTTGAGGCTTCAATCAGGATACAATAGGTTGGGAGTACCAGCTGCTACTACCCATGGAGAAAAGAGAGTGAAAAAGGTACTCTGGCACCTAGGACCTCTTTACACCATAACAACTTAATTGCGATTAATTTGTTATGCTGCCTGGATCACCCCTTTAATTTATGTAAGCAAATGCTGTTGAAATTATCTTCTTTTGTTTGTGAAAACAATGCCCCCTAGTGTATAATTTTATTCCATGACTATCTCTCTTTCTGAAAAAAGTCATTCTTCCCAACAAAGCATGCAACCAATTATTCTAACAGAGTATTGACTAAAGTGCGAATTGCAGTGAATTACAAACTTAAGGACAAAATAGGCAAACTAGAAACATTTTCTAAGTCACCATTGCATCCAGCTCAGCTAGTTTGGCCTTAAATATATAAAATATTAAATATCCTAAAACACTTATAGTACTATAATTGTATTGTTTATTTCCAATAGTCCCTAATATTTTACAGCACTCTGCAATGTGGGGAATAATGGTTACAAATTAGAAAAACAAATTACATACTACATATGTTTAAAGAGACACTCCAGGCTGAAATTAAGCATTCTTTTGTAATGCATTTGATGTATTAACATAAAAAAGAATGTACTTAATACAATTTGCAAACAATGTTTTTAAATACTTTTTATTTGTATGTTTCTCTCTGACAAGCTGTAAGCTGCACTAAAACTTCAACCAGCTTCTGCTTAGTAATAATTGCAAAGTGAAATGCAGGTCAGTATTTTAATTCACATTTGTCTGTACAAGGGTACCGCTACTAAACCGTGTTTTCAGATCACAGTCACTCTTAGAACTGGATTATTAAAATGCTATTTAGTAGAGAAATTCCTGCACAGGCAAATGTGATTTCTACTACCCTGCATTTCACTTTCCAATTATTGCTGTAACATTGCAAACTGAAATGCCCAATACAATAGCAACCTCCCCCAAATACACACACACATACACACACACTGATCCCCCACACAGACACTTACATACAAAATTAATTATAAACCTTCCACCTGTCCTATAGACAGAAAGCATCTGGCTTCAATATTCACAGACTGGGATCGCAGACCTTCCCACAAACAGTTATCCCAATCCCATCTTTCTCCTTTGTGCTGGGAGTCCACACTGATGTGCAGCTCCCGATGCGGCGCCTCTCCTCTACCCTTACTCAAAACTGACAGGGGAGGGGTAGGGAAGCTGGAACTGGAAGCAGGCAAGCAAACAACTTATGGTCAAAATTTATCAGCTATGACAATTAAAATCACATGCACAACGTTAATTTTTTCATTATTTCAGTTGACACAAGCGATTATAACTTCATTTAAAACTACTACTTGTTTATTTTAGTTTCATTTTTTAACTACTTTGGAAAAAAATGGAATGATAGGACCAATCTGGGCACCATAACAACATCATTGCATTTTGGTGAATTCCTCTCTGCACATAAACATGCATGTCCTTTAGATTGTAAGCTCACAGGCAGGGCCCTCTACCTTTTATATCGGTTTGTTTATATTGTATTTGTCTTTTTCCCAATTGTACAGCGCTGCAAAATATGTTGGTGCTTTATAAATGCCATAAACAAATAATAAAATGTAAATATGGCTGTAAAATCACCTTTTAGTAGACATCCAGAGAAAGGTAAACAGCAGGACAGAGGGACGTACAAACATGTGCAGGTTACTGTCATGTCTTTTTATATCCTGTCCTTGTCATGCTGCCTGCTGATCTCCCTTTTTTATGAATGGTGAGCTACTGATTGGCTTAGAATGCCGCTGACCGCTCTGGACAATTAGCCAATCTCAGAAGCCGGATGCCGCTCTGGGAATTTGAGATCTGGCGCTGGAGGCAGTGCTTGGGATTAAACGCTTCTGGTAAGAAAGCGCCTAACCTCTGGGCACCATAACAACTTAATTGTGATGAAGTTATTATGGTGCCCAGAGTGTTCCTTTACGTTCTTGTCACCTTTTGGCATCAATCTGCTGATTCCTTTCCTATGCACATATAGAAAATATTCTTTTTTTAAGGGAAAGTTCAGGATTTTGTATGGTTCCAAAAATGTTTAGCCCTAATGTGATGAATGTTTTAGAATAAACTGATATCCAAATATCATTACAAATCGTTACTGCTTAAACACAATTATAGGCAGATTTGCAAAACGTTTTAGACTGCATCACAAGTAACCAAAGCATGCCAAAAGCTGTAACTGAAAATGTATATTACGTAAGTCAATTTGGACATGCTCAAACTCTAAGGTAATTAGCCTTAATTTAGATATTGGATTAGTTTGGATGTTTTCTTTTTTTCTCTTTCTTTTCTTTCAAGTGAGCAGCACATCTGGACATAAAGAGGTTAATGTCATACGGGAAAGATGTTACATTGCACATGCAGTTCATCAAAATAAAGCATATTGCTCTGTGAAATGGTTAATCCATACAGTGAGAGTAACTAGTCATTAGTGAAATATAAGTTTATTAGGTTGCCTAGAAACCTCATTATTTGATAGATTTCCATATAGCAGTTGGAGCTGTAGTATATTTTAGAATAACCACTGTATAAATAGTTTATTGAGTTTGTGAAATATATTCAGCTTCAATGAATACTGATTGCATTTGCACACCTGTCTTTTGTGTTTTATTGATCAACAAATGAGTGAAATGTGAGATGTGTACCGCATTGTGATGATGGAGACAGGCTTTTTTCCCCCCTCTTTCTTCTTGTTTAGATGATTAGATTATTATTATTTATATAGCGCCATCAGATTCCGTAGCGTTGTACAATGGGTGGACTAACAGACATGTAATTGTAACCAGACAATTGGACGTACAGTAACAGAGAGGTGGAGGGCCCGGCTCAATGAGCTTACATTCTAGAGGGAGTTATAGTGACACAAAGGGTAAAAGTAGGGGTACGAAGTAGGTTGTTAGAAAAGTATTCATTACGGGCTTAGTAGGTAATTTTTGACAGTTGCAGGAGAGGAGTCATGGGGGGTGGGGGATAAAAACTTGCTAACAGTTTAATTGATATGCTTTCTTGAAGAAGTGAGTTTTCAATGATTTTTTGAATGAGTGGAGACTGGGTGAAAGTCTTACTGAGAAGGGAAGGGAGTTCCACAGAAGAGGTGCAGCCCTAGAGAAATCTTGGAGGCGAGCATTAGAGGTGGGAGTATGGACAGAGTATATACGTAGGTCTTTGGAAGAACGGAGGGGCCTCTATGGGACATACTTGTGTATTGGGGAGGATAGGTAGGTTGGAGCAGCATTATGCAGGGTCTTGTAAGCAAGCACTAGAATTTTAAATTGAGCCCTATATCTAACTGGAAGCCAATGCAGAGCAGGGAGGCGTGGGAGGTGCGAGCAGACAGGAAAATAAGCCTCGCTGCCGCCGCAGCGGTGTAATCTGGGAACATGTAAGACCACTGTAAAGGGTATTACAATAGTCAAGGCGAGAGAGAACAAGAGCATGGACCAGCACCTTAGCCGCATCCGGGGTAAATAGGGGCGGATGCGCGCTATGTTTTTGAGATGGAAGCGACAGGATTTGGCAATTGATTGGATATGAGGGGTGAAGGAGAGGTTGAAGTCAAAAAGAACACAGAGGCAGCGAGCCTTTGAGATAGAGGTGATGGTAGCGCCGTTGACTTGGAGGGAGACAGACAAGGGAGTAGTAACACTTGAGGGAGGAAAGACCAGAAGTTCTGTTTTTGGACAAGTTGAGTTTAAGGAAGTGAGCAGCCATCCAGTTGGAAATCGAACAGAGGCAGTCAGAGACACAAGTCAAGATGGGCGGAGAGAGATCAGGAGAGGACAGGTAGATTTGCGTGTCATCCGCATAGAAATGATAATGGAAGCCAAAGGAACTGATGAGTTTACCAAGGGAGGCAGTATAAATAGAGTAGGGGACCAAGGACAGAACCTTGGGGGACTCCAACAGAGAGTGGTTAGGGGGAAGAGGAAGAGTCAGAGAAAAAAACACTGAAAGAGCGCTGGGAGAGGTAGGATGAGCACCAGGAGAGAGCAGTATCCCGTAGGCAAAACAATTACGGAGAATGTAAAGAAGCTGTTGATGACCAACAGTGTCAAAGGCAGCAGAAAGATCAAGGATAATTAGGATAGAGTAATGGCCGCGAGATTTAGCAGCAATTAAATTGTTGGATACTTTGATAACAGCCGTTTCGACAAAATGACCAGCGCGGAATCCAGACTGAAAGGGGTCAAGCAGAGAGTTGGATTCGAGAAAATCAGTCAGGCTGGTGTAAACAACTCTCTCGTTGATGAAACAGTCTCTATCCTGTCTCTATCCTCTATCTAGATTCATCTTGATTAGATGAAACTGTCTCTATCCTGTATATTTACAGGGTTCCTAGGTCAGCCTGGAGTACTGTTTCATAAGCAACATTCTCAGTTTTATATACACCTACCCAAGTAGCATATGTCTAATGCATTTGACAATAGTCCATCTGACAGTATTCACATTGGTATTTAATAAAGTGAGAATTCTAAGTGAGACAGCCAATCTCCCACCTAGGACTGCACATTCCGCAGTGAAACTACTGAAGCCCTGTTAACCCACTCCTTCCTTTGGACCTGGAGTAATACCCCGGTCCCATTGGGAACACATACTGCATTGTAGTGGTAAACTTGTTCCCTGCATCTCCTGAGACCATGTGGCGTACCAAAGATGGCAGCAGCGCTGAAACTCCGACTTCACCAAACAGGCCAGAAAGCCTGGATTGAGTGCAACATTTCGAACAAAGGTTTGATCGGCTATGCCAGGAGTTCTGGAACCATATAACCTGCCACTCCAGCGCTTTCACCTCACCTGTCACACTGCAGACTTCAGCAGCCTCTCCAGCTTACTGCTCCTCTTCCAGTGGAGCCATGCATCCATGGAGTGTGTCGAAGCCCCTTCTGACCCATCCTGCCGCATGAACCGAAAGGAACCTTGGACAAGAGGCACTGGCTCCTTCAACTTCTTGGGTTCGAGGTGGTGAGAAGGCCTGGGATTACATACTGAACTAGTGGCACATCTGCGATACTCGCTGAACTATCTGTATTGGCCTATTTGTGGTATCGGTTGAAGGGAGAATGTGGCATGCTTAAATAATCAAGCAACTATCCCCTAACACTGCAGTGTTGTGTGTTTCTTTAATGTTTATTTTATGCGTAGTTCTCATTAAGTATTCCTATCTCATCAGTATTCCTATCTCCAATGACATAGCATGTGTTATGACTTTACTTCATCTACATTTAATCTATCTTGTTCATGTCTTGAAGGGCTTGCACTGCTTTCAGGTGTTATTCCTGTATCTATGTAGTCGACAAAACGTAGCCTGACTCATTGAACCTTATTTTCCACCCCTCATGTCTAGTTCATACTCATACCACAATGACACTCTTGTGGAATACCCTTTTAGGCACGTTAGCTCAGCATGACGTTAATTACTTTTTTTAAATTGTGCTATTGTTTTAATGCCATGTTTATGTATGACATTACCAGGTCTGCGTTAGCCATTGTGGCATCACAAGTTTCACTGTAAAAACATGCATAACAAAAATAAAGAATTTATTTAAAAAAAAAAAAAATTAAAAATAAATACACATCCACATGTTCACATTGTTAGAAAACTGTAAAGGAATACTATAGTGTTAGGAATGCCAATGTATATTTCTAACGCTACAGCGCCAAGTTACATAGCTGAAAAGAGACTTGCGTCCATCAAGTTCAGCCTTCCTCACATATGTCTTTGCTGTTGATCCAAAAGAAGGGAAAAAACCCCATTCTGAAGCGCTTCCAAAATTGCAATAAACTAGGAAAAAATTCATTCTTGACCCCAAAATAACAGTCAGATGTCTCCTTGGATCAAGCATCTATTACCCCACCAATTAGAAATTATATCCCTGTATGTTATGTTTTTGCATCCCTGTAAGTTGAGTGTTTTGATTCCTTATACGAAGTAAAATGTACATTTGCTTACCTTATGTCTCATACCGTGGTTTTCTGTCCACGACTGGCCCAGCCTCCTTGGTTGAGATCATCAAGATTGATGATCTCATCAAATGCAATACTTTCACATAGGAAAGTATTGGGTGGGACTAACGTGCATGAGACCATCTAATAGAAATAGCAGCGGGTTACTCTAAAGTGATTTCCTCTGAAGCGCCTTCGATAGCTGTCTGAGTGACAACCACTAAAGACATTTGTGCCCTAGAATGTAAACATTGGCATTCTGCAGACTGGCTTTGTTTCCATTGCAGGGACAAAACCATAGGGGCATGGCACAAATACCATTTTATTGAGATGAAGTGGTCTGGGTGCCTATAATGTCTCTTTAATGTCTGTACACATCGCAATATTTAGCCTTCTGTTGTACACACTAACAGAAGATGGAGACACAGTATTGACAAATGTCCTAACTATAGTTAATGTCCATATGTTTTTCATTTATTTTTTTCCCCTCTAGCAATCCAGTGCACGGGTTGTGGAACACAGTTCGGAGTTTGAGGATGCTTTAGCAAGTCTCTGTATTATGATTGCACCCATGGCTCCACACCTGGCTTCAGAGTTATGGAAAGGTATATTAAATTGTATAGACCTTATATAAAAGCAAAATATCAGTTCTAATAGTAATCCAATGTTGTTGGTATAATTTTATCTGTTCTATACCCATCATCACTCAACATTTGAAATGTCCAGAAGAGGGAACTGTCATTTTAGGAGGTGTGGCTGGAGGTGTGACCAGAGGCAGGGCTTTTCTAGATGACATTGTGTCCAACCTATGTAGCTCAACACTTATTTTACAACTAGACCAAGCTATGCTAGTTAACATGTACTAATTGCTAAAACTATTAATTGTAGTTTAAAGACGGATCATAGTGCATTTTGTTTCTAAGAAGAGCTTTTATACACTTATATCCACTACCAATTTGGTGCTTCTAGAAAATAGGGTTATTAGGATAGAAAATGGGGAGAGAAGAGAGAGGGGTCCAGGACCAAATGTTTTTTGTTTCTTTTGAAAAGGGATACTTGGGTGGTGTCCCTATCAATTCTAATATTAGAGTCAATTCTAGACACCCAATTGACCGTTTAAACAGTATGTAGAGAGGTATTAGATACATTTCGCTTTGAAGTATTCTTACATTAGAAATGGATATGATTAAAGTATATGTCTGGTCCAATTTTTTCCATCTACATCTATAGGCATGGCACATGTGCAGCATAAACTGTGTACACAGTACAATTGGGATGCTGATGTCCTCCTTCAACCATGGCCTACTGTTGACCCTGAGTATCTTCGTGTGCCTGACACTGTGGCTGTATCTGTATTGGTAAGAGTTTACCATACATAACACTGTAGTATGTTTTTTTTGTTATTACTATTTATTTGTTAACATTTCATTATTATAAGAGAATATCTAGTTGAAAAATTATTGTGTTTTAGACAATAATTGTGGGATTTGAAGTCTTTGTTCAATGTAATTATTAATTTGATACATTTGACGTATTATGGATAATATATTGAGGAGACAATAAGATGCCCTGTCTTTTGTTCATGGGAAGCCAGGGCCTAGTGTACCTAGAATAGACAAGTTTTCATTTATTACAACTCATTATAGACATATTTACCTATCTGCAAAATAAATAACTGCCTCTACAGGGTTTCCACTGAAGTTCCAAATGGATGAGTCTACATATTGTTGTATAACGATTTCATAAAACTAACTGATGCTTTGCTATTAAAATTTAATTTGAAAACAAGGACAGCAGATCTGTGGATTACATGTAAAGAAATTGCAAATTCATCAAAAGCCAAATTTGATCCTTAGTTTATTGAAGTGGAAAATCTCTCATTTGTACCTTCTACCTCTTATATGAAACCAATAATTATGGTATGCCAATTTAAATATTAACATATAAATGTGATAGGAGCAATCATGTAGTTATTGGCTTTCTGTTTCTTATTGTTATATGAACTCAAATAGAAAGTTGCATTGATCATTTCTCACTAAAGATTACACTGTAAGATAGCTCACGCTCCCTGCATCTTTATTTAAAATATATCTACTCAATATATTTAAAGGCACAATCCAGTCATAATAACAACTACAGCTGTAATGGTTATGCTGCCAGGAGTGCAATGGAACCCCCTATTGTTAGTAGTTCAAACCGTTTGTGAAGCATCGGCCACACATGGCTAACTCATCGGCTGAGAGTGTCAGCTGATCACTCTGAGCCAACCAGCTAGTCCTGGACAGCAGACATCCTGATTGAATTTTAATTTTATTGTGCATTAAAGATTTTAGTTTATATCTGTAAGTTGTCTCCCTTTATCAGTAGAACAAAGTGTTTTAGCTAAGAGGTATGATTTATAAAAACACTGCATTGCTGAATGTGCACCCTCTATGCACAGCTGGCTCTACCAGTGTATGTGGCACTGCATTTTGGGATTGAGGTACATGTCATATTAGTGGAATGTGCACTGTTTAAACTCCAGAGAGTCATTTTTAAAATGTGTAACTGAACTGAATTTGTGATGAAAGCAAATATTGTACTCACTAAGAAAATGTATGTTGCTTTTTCTGTAGGTTAACAACAAATCCTATGGTACAGTTTCTATACCTTACAACGAATCCCAGGATTTGAAGACTGTGCAAGACCTGGTGCTTCAGAGTGCCCTTGGAGAGGCACACCTTAAAGGGCGCATTATTAAAAAAGTATTCCTCTCTCCACGGACAGCCCTAATCAATTTCCTTGTAGAATAATAAAGCTTCAGCATGTGGGAGGAACAATAGTAATAATAAGCTGTGTTTAGCGTGATGCTAAATTACTCAAACGAAATTGGTGCTGGGAAAATGAAGAATCTACACTTCTAAACACACACACTGTATGCACAGGGCTTATTGAAGATAATATTATAAAACTTAATGGAAATTGCGAACCGTCATATCCAGAAGGATTTATTACAGAAAATGATTTTGTTTCTGAGAAGCTAATGAAATGCTTGAAAGTACAGACAAGGCAAATGTGTGTATAGTGTTGTACTCTCATTAATGGGCTTGTCCTGATGTATTTCTTGCCACTAAGGATGTCGACACATCTTCCTGAAAAAAATTCACTGTGAACGATTTCAGAACTGTGCTGAAAGCAGTCTGCAAACAACCCTTACCTATACTAGATGCATTTGAGTTTTTTGACTTACAAGTGAGGATTCTGCTCTTGTTTTAAAAATACTAATAAATAAAATTTAAAAAAATGTAATAGTAAGCCAAACAAACAAAGCATAATCATTGAGAAACATATAGCTAAAAACTAAACCTGATATGATAAAGCAGGTCAGGTTATTCATCCATGTACTCTAACACTTGTCAGTCATTGAGTGTCTTTGTCGAACTTTAAAATCAAGGATTGACAAGGACCCCCACAGGGCCAAAAAACATTGTTGAGCCTGTCTGCCTGCTTCACTGTATTGCATCAAAGAATCCATGTATTAAAAAAGTACTTGTAAAAATGACAAAATAACATCACAATGAAAATAAAGAGCTAGCAGAGCAGGATACAACACTTTCCCTAATACACCTTTACCCATCTAAACAAAAGGATTCATGCCTTGCTTTTCCCCTCTAGCATTCAAAATGGTATCTCCACAATATTTGAATTTAACATAATGGCCTGAACCCAGTCCCTTTCACAGTACAACTTGGTTTATATCATTAGAGCAGTCTGTAGTTTATCATACACCAAAGGAATAAATATAGTCCCAACATAATTTAATGGTTTTTTTTTTTAGACACAGATATATATTTTTTTATCTAACACAAGATCATAGAAGCATTGGGAAAATGACAAGATAGAGAAGAAATGTGCACTGCTACTTTGTTAACTTGAGTCGAACATTACAATTGTGATCATAAAGAATGCTATGCAGGCCAGCATTGTTTGAAACAAGTCATCGTATAATGTAGTTGTAATTTTTTTTAAAGAATACAGAAATGTAATTGGGTTTTTTTTTTTTTTTTTTAAATGATGTCCTTTAAGGCATGTGCATCAAGAATTTCAAGATTAAACATTGCTAAAATGATGGAAGTTCGGCATTGATTTTCTGACAACATTGATCACATAATCAGTCTCTTATCGGTCTTCCTGTATAGATCTTTTCCAAAGTGAACGTTCTGTATATTACCTAAAAGAACCAATTTCTTGTAGTTCTGTTTTCAAACAATGTGTGCATAATATGTATAGCTTATAAAGGAAATACACATTAATAGCCTCATTTCTTTTCCATCAGGGACTTTGTTGTTGCCAAGTTGTAAAAAATGGTTTCACTATTTTCATAAAATGTAATTACCGTATTTTCCGGCGTATAAGACGACTGGGCGTATAAGACGACCCCCAACTTTTCCAGTTAAAATATAGAGTTTGGGATATAATCGCCGTATAAGACTACCCCTCTTCCAATGCACACCAAATAAAAATTAGCCATGATGTACAGTGAGCAGACACAGCTACACAGCAAGACATTAAATAATGATAATCTGAAATTGCATTTAAAGCCCAGGTATGTGCCAGGCTGTTTGGGCATATAATCCATGCCTGCTGGTATAGCACACAGGAGGCTAATTGCGATATATTCTTTTTACTCCCCCTCCATTCTTTTTTACTCCCCCTCCATTCTTTTTTCCCCCCCTCATTCTGTTTAATCCCCACTCCATTCTGTTTAATCCCCATTCTTTTTAATCCTCCATTCTGTTTAATCCCCCCTCCATTCTTTTTACTCCCCCCCTTTTTTACTCCCCATTCTTTTTACTCCCCCCCCCAATCCTCCCAACATTCTTCTCACCTCCCCTTCCCTGTGCAGAGTGGGTGGCTGAGCTCCTCTTCGTCCTGTCAGTCGGGTACCGCGCGGTACAGGAGATTCAGTTACCTGTTCCCGGCCGGACTGAAATGAAGTGAGCACTCCGGCCGGGAACAAGTAACTGAATCTCCTGTACCGCGCGTTACCCGGTCGGACCGACAGGATGAAGAGGAGCTCGGCCACCCACTCTGCACAGGGAAGGGGAAGTGAGAAGAGAGGCAGTGCGGCAGCCCTCTGAGCGCTCTCTATAGAGCGCTCAGGTGGCTGCAGCATTACAAGGGCCAGCGATGGGGGCGCAGGGCGCCCCCGGCAGCCATATAGACTCTATACCCGGCGTATAAGACGACCCCCGACTTTGGAGAAGATTTTCCAAGGTTAAAAAGTCATCTTATACGCCAGAAAATACAGTATTTGCACTGTTTGTATTCCCTTTCCTCATTAAGTGTTAGCATTTAAGTAAATAATGAAATTATAGAATGAATGCAAATTGTATGGCATGGACCATCTGAGTATTGTATGATAAAAGGAAAATTAGTAAAATTTGTGAAAACATTTTTTTTATAAAGATCGAGAGATATCTTCAGAAAAGGACAGACAAAATACATAGGTTTGCATATAAAAAAGCTACATGTGGTAGAGTTTTAAAAATGTTGAATGTTGTGATATGAGGTGCAAATATAAGAAAACCCACAGAAACTGCAATTCAATGTACTTTATAGAAAAAAAAAGTTGAAGGAAGCACGTGGATATAAAGAGAAAAAATATTTTATATTTTATCCTTTTTAAATTTGTTCAAAGTAAGAATTCAATTATATTAATCAATTTCCAGGATGTTGTAACTCTTAATAAATACATTTTAAAAATCCATAGAATCTGCTCTAATTAGCTTAGACTGGGGGGGACTTCGTTTACATATCACATCTACAACTCAAACTAACCAAATGCAGATACCAATTAAGGAGCCCTTTACTCGTGAAGGTGGTAATATTAACTTGATATATCAAGGTATTTTGTCATTTATGACCACTTGCCCTTTTACCTTTACATTTACTGGTAGGTAATACAGACTTCTCTTCTGGGACAGTACACATGGAATATAAGATGCCCCTATAAAGCAATCTCTATGCAATATGCATGGAGACTTAGTGGCAAGACGCCAATGGAAAAGCTTCACAAAGTCTCAAAGAATAAGAAAACTCTGTTTTTACAGAGCGACATTAAGAAGCACTGTATATATCATTGTAAATAGCTTCTATAACCTGAATAGCCCATTTAATGCAATCGCTCACTTAAACGCATAAATTCCATTGTACATATTTTGTATATATTTGGGAAAATTAAAAGCCCTTTAAAAGGGAAAGAGCTTGAGAAAAAAGAAAGGAGGAGAAGAGAGGGAGAGGAGAAATTGGAGAGAAGAAAAGAGGAAGAAATAAGAGGAGAGAAGGAGGAGGGAGGAAAGAGGAAGGAGAAAAAAAATTAAAAAAAATATAAGTATTAGAAGCTAATTTGGAAATACAAAAGATCTTATTTAGTACTTCCTTGCATTGGTTCTAACCAGGAATGCTCTAAATATTGAAATATCTTCTAAACGGCAAATTCTATGATATAATTGATTTTTCAAAAAAGGAAAGGGGAAAAAAAGGAGAGAAGGAGGAAGATAAGAAAAGGGGAAAGGAAGAAGTGAAAGGGAAAGAAAATGGGGGGAGGGAGGGAGGGGAAGTGGCTCCCCAAAATGAAAAATCCTTAATGCCTGACAAAAACAAATCTATAAATCTGTTTTGTTCTCCTAAAGCTCCAGAACTAAGTAAATCAACTCAGAGAAAATCATTTGAACTAAATAAAAATCAATCAATTCTCTCAGAAGAGAAATCACAAGAAGAAGATCATGTGACTAATCCGCCCCTTTCTCAAGATTCCTTAATCTCTATGATGGATGAACTTTACAAAAACATAAAAAAAGATTTGGATCTGAACATGTTGGAACTGAAAAATGAAGTAACTAACATAAGTCAAAAACTCTCTAAACAAGCGGACCTATTAAATAAATTTTAAAGTGACTTCATGGAACAACAATTCTCAGACAAAAAAGATAAATTATCAATGGGGATTCCCAACCAAACTAATAATAAATTACGAAGGCAGAATGCACAATTAGATGGACCCAATGCAAGCAAAAGAACAACTGAAAAAGTGGAGTATTTAACATAGCAAAACAAGGATGGTTTCCATAAGAACTTACAATTTTTTGTTGTTGTTTTTTTTCCTCTCTCTCCCAAAAGAAAGAATTACAGAACCTTCCCATAGAGGCATTTGTCTTAATAATCTCAACATTTCATAACAACTTGAATTGTTAATCAAACTTACTATAGTACAATATATAGAAGCTAGGTTAAAAGACAGATTTATATTTAATTTCTTGATTTTATTATTTAAGAAAAGAAGAAAGAAAGGGTTTTTCTTTTTTTTTCTCTCCTCTATTCTTTAGGAAGATGGGACTAAAAAGGAAGGGACACGATGTTAAAAGCTAATATAATGCAGTGGAATTATACACAATAAACTTAGTAAGATTATGCAAATGGTGTTACCAATTAAGCATACAATATGTAAGAATAAAGAATACACAAAAATATAACTGGCTTTAAATAACATAATGGATTTTGACACATCGCAACACTTATAAAAACTAGAAAATTGAATTGATAAAGGGAGAAGAAAAGAAAGGGAAGAGGGAAAGGGGAAAAAGGGGGGAGAAAATGGGAGAGAATTATTTTTTTCCCCTCATTCAGTGTATTATAAGGAATTTGGGGTTAAAAGGAAGGGACTTTATTAGACTTGTTCCTTATATGGAAAAGATAATATAAAGTAATGGAATTATATACAATATACTTAGTGAGACTATGGAAATGGTCTAACTAACTATACACTCAACATGAAAGAATATACGAATATAACTAATTATAAACTCAACATGAAAGAATATACGAATATATCACAATTAGAACCTTAATTCGCTTTACATAATATGATGGATTTTGACACAATCTAGCACTTATAAAATAGAATATAACAATTTTTATTGGTAGATGATCAAAGAGTTACACTAATATTCATTAGAACTAAAGAAATTACAATACTTACTATTGCACTTACAAGATAAATATAATTAATAAAACATAAAAAAAAGTGTTTTTTGTTTTTTTCTTCAATTAAAAAGGAAACCATATAAGGACATGTTGAAAAAATAGTGAGGTCTAATATGGAAAGAAAAAGAAATATTCACGGAAACAAAAGCACTTATAATTTAATAAAATATGATAGAAAGTAGGTACACCTTAAGTGTGGCCTAAAATGGAAATAGGTCGGATCGGAAATGTGTTTTCTGATCACACATGGTGTTTGCATAAGGTATAAATGGAGTATGAATGTAGAGTATGAAAGACGTTATTTTTCTTTTTATGTATTAAATTAATTTTATAATTTTTCAGAGGGAACTAGTGCAGAGAAGAGCATATTGGTTTGAAGAACATGAGGCTCAAATGAATAGAACAAATATAAATGACACTTAATTTTATATCAATCAAAGCTTGGGGATTGAATACTGCATATAAAAGAGGCCAGTTGTATCATACACTTCCTAAAAAATTATGCAAATTCAAAATCAAATTAAAATCAAACTTCAAGAAAAAATAAATAGAAACTTTGGGATTTTAAAGCAAAATTGGTATCTAAATAATAATAAAATTGACAAACTCCTCTCTAATAAATTAAAATGTAAAAAGAAGAATAATTGAATATCTAAAAAGATAAGGAATAAAACTCTTTTACCCCCTAAACAAATTGGAGAAGCATCCTACTATCATACTCTATATTTAAGGATCATACTTATCATAAGTATCATACTTTATAATTTAAAACTAATGGAAATGAGGAAATACAAGATGATAATATCAAAGAATTTCTAAAAAAAAAAAAAAAGTAACTTACCTAAAGTCAACTCAAAAAATTTAGAACAATTAAATAAACCTCTCTCTATTTTTAACATCCAAAATACAATAAAATGACTGAAAAACGCCAAAGCCCTAGGACCAGATGGATTCTCAGCATTTTTTTTTTTTAATTCTTTATTTTGTCGTGCTTTGAGTAAATAACATTCAAGCTCGTGGTGCCCCAATAGCATTCCCCGAGCATAGTTTTTAGGCATAACAGTTGGAGCATTGAGGTTATCAGCACATTTTGTAATGTTAAAGTAATGTTGCTTATATCAGAATGTTAGTAAATACATGTTACATTAGCATTGGTTATGATTACAAGAAGTTAATTAACATGTCTGTCTTCGTTAGAACAGGCGATTTCTGCACTTGGGTGTCGTTAGTGTAAGTGTTGCCCTCCTCACTGGGGTGGGGGGGAGGTGATTACCTTTGTGCATGGTTGACATCTCAGGAGAGGCGTAGCCCCTAACCAAGGGGGTAGCGGGGGGGGGGTGTATGCGCTTCGATGACTGGTTATGTGTGGCTGGATGTAACCGGACTAGGCGCAGCTTCGTGCTTGGTTGTGTTATCGTGAGCCTGGTTTCTCTATACAACAAATGTGAATGGTGAGAGCACACTATATAACTTTACCCTTTTTGTACATACAATTCCTTTGAAAATCTATAATCAAGAAGAGAAGAACATATAGGGTAATAACGTAACTACTTAAGTTATTTAATACTGTAGATGGTAAAACTCACATGGTCATGAGCCACTTTTAAAAGCTGGCTCAGACTAACGGCATATCAAATCAGCGTATGTAAAGTTGAACTCCCGGCTAAAATTCCTCTGTGGTCCTCAGTCTTAATTGTTTCAATCAATTCAGGATGCAGGAAGTGATGAAATACAAAAAAAACTTTTATTTCCACATACTCTAGGTAGCTGGGTACAAATACAATAAACACTGAAATAGTAAAAAAGTCCTCTTTAGTATAAAACTTGACGCGTTTCGGCATATAGCCTTTATCAAAAGTTCATCCTTCTTCCTCTTTCTTTCTTGTTTAAATACCTTTCTTTTAGTGCTCTTTTCTTCCCGCCGTCTGTGGTTCTTTCATTCTTCCGGTTTCCGGTATCTGGCCGCATCCTCGCCGTCTTCCGGCGTCTGACCTCATCCTCACCAACTTCCGGCGGCATTCTTGAACGTAACGTCCCCTACGCATGATGTCACGACGTTCTCTTCATACTGCCATCGCGGCGCATGCGTAAGGGGCGGAGCCTTATGCGCTAGATAAGTTCGCCCTTTTTAGAAATGGATCTCATCAACTTCCAAATAGGGCAAAAAATAAATAATAAAACTTTATAATTTTTAAATATAACACATTTTAACATATATTATTCTTCATAACAATTAAAATATATCCTATAGTCATAGAACTATACATTTGAAAAACTAAACTGTCCAGATATGTTGAAGAGAAAAAAGGGGGAAAAAGAGTATATAAATAATCTCCACATTTACATTCATATTAATACATTGAAATCATATATATATGTATTAATATGAATGTAAATGTGGAGATTATTTATATACTCTTTTTTCCCCTTTTTTCTCTTCAACATATCTGGACAGTTTAGTTTTTCAAATGTATAGTTCTATGACTATAGGATATATTTTAATTGTTATGAAGAATAATATATGTTAAAATGTGTTATATTTTAAAATTATAAAGTTTTATTATTTATTTTTTGCCCTATTTGGAAGTTGATGAGATCCATTTCTAAAAAGGGCGAATTTATCTAGCGCATAAGGCTCCGCCCCTTACGCATGCGCCGCGACGGCAGTATGAAGAGAACGTCGTGACGTCATGCGTAGGAGACGTTACGTTCAAGAATGCCGCCGGAAGTTGGTGAGGATGAGGTCAGACGCCGGAAGACGGCGAGGATGCGGCCAGATACCGGAAACCGGAAGAATGAAAGAACCACAGAGGGCGGGAAGAAAAGAGCGCTAAAAGAAAGGTATTTAAACAAGAAAGAAAGAGGAAGAAGGATGAACTTTTGATAAAGGCTATATGCCGAAACGTGTCAAGTTTTATACTAAAGAGGACTTTTTTACTATTTCAGTGTTTATTGTATTTGTACCCAGCTACCTAGAGTATGTGGAAATAAAAGTTTTTTTTGTATTTCATCACTTCCTGCATCCTGAATTGATTGAAACAATTAAGACTGAGGACCACAGAGGAATTTTAGCCGGGAGTTCAACTTTACATACGCTGATTTGATATGCCGTTAGTCTGAGCCAGCTTTTAAAAGTGGCTCATGACCATGTGAGTTTTACCATCTACAGTATTAAATAACTTAAGTAGTTACGTTATTACCCTATATGTTCTTCTCTTCTTGATTATAGATTTTCAAAGGAATTGTATGTACAAAAAGGGTAAAGTTATTTAGTGTGCTCTCACCATTCACATTTGTTGTATATTGTTTTATTCGTTTTATGTGATAAGTGACTCACATTGGTGATTGGAGCACCTAAGGCCTGGATCTTTTAACCTTAATTCTTTTATATTTTACTGGTTTCTCTATGCCTAGTTGTCCCAGGCTTACTGTTGTGTCCTCTAATGAGTGATTCTAAAGCAGGAAACAGAGACATATGGCAAAAACAAACAAAAAAAAATCATATTGTTAAAACTTTACAACTCTGCAACTTTGCAGCCTAGGGCTGCTGGATCGGTGAGTCCCTCCAGTGGGCTTGGACCGGGCTGGTGATGTCCCTGCCAGTCAGGTATCAGGTGGGCGGTCGGCTACAGTTCTTGGCACAAATGGTACCACATTGGATGGGTCCCATCCGTGGGTGCGATTTGAGTTCACTGGGGCTGCCGTTGCCTCCTGCATGTCCAGAGCTGAAAGGAATGATGGGATATAAGTCCCTGTGGTTAGCCTTTGTGTGGTCCCCTTGTAGGAGACAAGGAGGGATCGTGGCATTCCCCACCTGTAGGGCACTCCTGTTGCCCGCAGTCGGGTGGTAACAGGGTTCAGGGATTTTGGCCATTGCAGTGTGGCTTTGGATAAGTCCTGGTAAAAGGACAATTGTGAGTCTTCAAATGCAAGTGGGGTCTTGTTCCTAACCACTGTCATTATTTGCCCCTTGTCTTGAGGTAGTGCGCAGCGGAGTATGACATCGCCAGGCGTTGTGGCGGTGGTTGTGGTGGACGTCGGTAGGCGATATAGCCCAGCGATGTTAATTTTTTTTACGGTAGCAGGTGGCAGCACTGAAGCCAGCAGCCTTCTCACGTAGTGTGGCAGTTCCTCCTGGGGGACAGTGGCCGGGATGCCCCTTATCTTTATGTGGTTGCAGCGATACCTGTCCTCCTGCGCTGCCACCTGTAGTGAAAGAGCCTGTTGGGCTGCTTGTAGTTGGAGTATAGATGCCTGCATGGTGGAGGTGTCTTGGCGGAGCTCTTTAATATTTGCTTCAGTTGCCTCCATTCTGCCTGTTAGTTGTTGCATGGATGATTTTAGGATAGGCAGGTCAGCAGTGAGGAGGTTTTGAATGTCCTGTAGCATAGTGTATATGGTTTGGAGGTCCTGTTTGCTTGCAGGTTCAGAGTTACCTGCTGATGCTGTGGGCTGTTGCTGTGAGTCCTCCGTTGTGTTCTGTAGCTGAGATGTTGCAGGTGCAGCTGTGTGGGGAGCCCCTGTTGAAGTTGGGCCTTCGGCGGCCGCCATCTTGACTGAAGTGTGCCGCTGGAGGATAGCTCCAATATCCCTCTGTTCTGGTGCGTTACCGGGGGTAGGCGTCTGGTTTCTGTGCCCCATTTATGTATTGGCCGTGATGTATGGGTCGACCACAGCTCTGCTGCATCTCCCGCGGGGTCCCCACTCCAGAGATACTCGAGGTCGTGGTAGGTGTGTGTGTGGTAGGCCCCGGTCCTGCGTCTTGCTTTTAGGTGCCTCGGGGAGTACTGGAAGGGCATCTGGGGATTCAGTGTTGTGTCCCCAGGCTGTATCTGGTGCTTGCAAGGTAGGATGGTAGCTAGTCACCAGGATATCACTTAGATTGTTTATGTGATTGTCGGAGCTGGGAGAGATGGCGTCCGGTCCGGTTCAGTGCCAGGCTCCGCCCCATTCTCAGCTATTTTTAATGAAATATTTAATAAAATAATTTCCCCTGTGTTACAATGCATTTATACATAATTCTCTATTTGCAAAAGTATTATAAAAGATTTACTTCAGGCAAATGTTCTCCCAATCCCCAAACCTGGGAAGGACCATGACACCCTGTTAAATTATCGCCCTATATCACTGATCAACTTTGATATTAAAAATAATTTTTATACTAGCGGAAAGACTGAAAATGATAATTCCCGAGATTATCTATAAAGATCAAACAAAATTTGTCAAAGACTCGGAAAATTTTAAATATAATAGATCATCTAAAAATTAAAAAAAACACAATCAGCCTTCATAGCACTTGATGCTGAGAAGACTTTCGACAGGGTGAACTGGAAATTCCTGGATTTGGTGATGGAGAACTTTGGCTTGACATGTTTTTTCAAAGAGAGCACAATGTCACTTTATACAAACCTGCAACCTAGAGTCATCTGTCCATAATGTCAAAATGGTTTGATGTCCGAAACGGCACCAGACAAGGATGCCCCCTGGCGCTGTTCCTGTACATATTAACCATAGAACCACTAGCACAATTAGACAAAATGATAAGATCGAAGGTATACAATTTTTTAGAACAATATAAAATCACTTGATATGCAGATGATGTTTTACTAACCCTATCCAATTCATCGCACATGTATTAAACTTAATTTCAGAATTTGAACAATTAAACATGAACAAAACCCAAATAATAACTTTTAATATGCTTTCAGAACAACTGAGGTATCTAAAGGATAGATATAACTGGAATTTTCAAAACTACAAGATAGATGATCTAGGCATTCAAATTGGATCAAATATAGATAAAATCATAGAAGATAATTACAAGAAATTATTACTTTCATATAATACGTTAACTAAAAGAGTAGATAAATGTGGAATAAATTTCCCCAAAATTATCGAACTACATGACTGTACTATGTTTACTTATTTTATGAAATGGGATAAATTTTATCAGTTTAGATTCAAGCTGGAAAATTATGGAAATTAAATCAGAATTAGTACGTCTTTATTTTATCTGGCTTGGATCGGCTCTGAACATTATAAAAATTTGATATCCTTAAATAAGATAGTAAATGACACAATTATGTCCCTGAAAATACATATAAAGAAATTGGGTATATTTAATGAACTAGTTCTTACTGCACCTATTGAAGTTCTCCAATTTTAAATTAAAGAAATAAACCTATCTGAATGGATAGAATGCAATATTCGGAAATTAAAGGATCACTATAGGGTCAGGAACACAAACATGTATTCCTGGCCCTATACTGTTAACACCACCATCTAGCCACCCTGGGCCCCTCATGCCTCCATAAATATAGCAAAATCTTACTGTATTCAAGCCAGAAGCTGTAACTCTGCATGCTATTAGACTCAGAAAAACAAACAGTCTGCTGACATCTCCTCATAGGGATGAATTGAATCAATGAATCTCTATGAGGAAAGTTCAGTGTCTGCATGCAGAGAGAGGAGATACTAAATGTTTGGATGCATTTTAGTCAGCCCTGACCCAGGAAGGATCTCTAACAGCCATATGAGGAGTGGCCAGTGAAGTTATCACTAGGCTGTAATGTAAACACTGCATTTTCTCTGCAGTGTTTACAGCAAAAAGCCTGAAGGTAATGATTCTACTCACCAGAACAAAATCAATGAGCTGTAGTTGTTCTGGTGACAAATTCCCCCCAAGGAAAAATAAAATTATTTATAGATATTCAAAAACAATTTGGATTACCTGACCAGGAATGGCTTAATTATGCCAAAATAAAACATCTGATTGATTATCAGGCTTTCAGGGAACATCCAGAATTCGAAAATCTTACTAGTAATCATTATAAAAACAAACAAATCACAAAAACTTTTTTAATAAAAAAGAAATTTGAAAGGATACAGAGAAACCAAAATCCATAATTAAATGGGAGAGAGACATAAATAAATATTTTACAATGAACAAATCGGGAGACACATTTATTATAATTAGAAGAACAACTCATAGTCTTAGCCTACAATAAAGTTTCTTTAACCCCTTAAGGACACATGACATGTGTGGCATGTCATGATTCCCTTTTATTCCAGAAGTTTGGTCCTAAAATCACCCACAGATGATATCTATGGAATTAAAAAATTCAAAACTAGATATTCAGAAAAATGTTGGAGATGTGAAAAAGGAAGAGGTACACTTTACCACATGGGGTGGGAATATGAAGATTTAGCATGAATTACGAAGCCTATTTCCAACATATTTATACAGCTGGGCATATCCCAAACATTTAGGTTTTGCCAATTGTAACTCTGAACAAAAAAAAACCTTACTTATCCATATTATAATGGCAACCAAACTTATAATAGCCAGAAAATGGAAAGTTCCAACAGCACCATGCTGGTTGGAAATAAAAAAAACCCATTAATTATCAAAGACAGATGGAAGAGGTATTTTATAGAAATTCTGGTATGCTTTCCCAACATAACGAAATATGGGGAAAATGGATCACTCTATCCTAGAGAAAAAATAAAATAATACCCAGAGAAACAGAAATAGTCATACAAAATATAAAACATATACTGGCTCTATTTGAACATATCATTCTATCTTAAGAATGCCAGTATACCTTCATGATCCTTAACCACAATACTTTCTCTCGCCTTCTCTAATCTCCCTCTTTCTTCAGTTTCTTTTTTATTTTATTTAATGTGTTGTATAAATGGAAGTATGAATGAATCATTGGAAACATTATCTTAGGGTAACGCACTTAGAGATGTATAAATCCACTCAAATACCCCAATGTTAGTTATATATGTAACTTAAAATTGTGTCAATATTTTGGTATTGTCATTGTATTGTATTTAATGTAATGTCATTAAAATCTAATAAATATTAAACATAAAAAAAATGATGTTTACCTCTTCCGTAAACACTGACTGTCTACATTAGATTTCCAAAACATCATCTCAAATAGAAATTGGATATTTATGTGTGCCTTTTTAAATTCTTGTTTTCCTTATTGGTCCCTACTGATATGCTGGGTGAAGTGCTGAGGAGTGTGAGAGCTTGCTTTGCATATCAGCAAGTGAGAGGGACAGAACTAATGGCAATAGCTGAAGACAAGCATGAGCTGGAGCTGCAGAATAGAAGGTAACTTAGAAAATGTGTAAATATTTCTGTTTGTGTATGTGTATCTGTGTGTGTGTTGCATTCCACAGTAACTGGAGAGGTGAAGACAAGACTATCTGTGGCAGTTGAAATGCTGTGAAAAACACAATTTAATATATTTTATATTAATATACAATATAAACAATTATAAAAGCTAATGTAAGATACAATATGTAATATTGAGTTGTGTGTTGGAGGAAAAAAATGCCAATTAGCAGTTCTGGAGAATCCATAAATCACCCACCTTCAGTCTCATGATTTATGATATCCCCCAAAGGGTATTATTTTCCCATAACACAAGGTATTGAAGTAGATTCTCACATTTAAAGTGGGAATAATATAGTTTATGAAATGAATGTCCAGTGTAATCAATAAAGTGTAGAATTCACCAATATATGGTACTTTGATATAGCAGTAGCTAAATAAATACTTGACTTCTAACATTTTCTTTTTTCATTTAAAATTGTAATTTGTAAGTAAATTATTTAGCACTTTAATACATTGTGAACATGGATCTAAGAGCAAGTATATGATCCCATGGGCAGTACAAATCCAAAATACGTTACGGCTTGTAGGAACATTTTAATGGTGTAAGTCAACTATACAATCACAGTCCTGCGCAAAGATTCAAGTAATGTAAATATGCTAAATATGTCCATGATTGCTAAATTATTAAAACACACTGAATGAACGACTGCAATATCTTCACACATTAAGAAATGTGTTGGTGTTGTTTCCACTGTATATAGTAATGTAAATGTAGCTGTCTTTAGAATAGTTTGGTATCTTACCTGGGGTCTGGTGGGTGTCACATCCCTCCTCTACGTAGCCTCCAGGAGTTTAAGCTTCAGTTAGCTTTCTTGGGTTGAGTCTTGCAGCTCAATGACCGAGAGTGTGTCAGTAAACCTACCTCTGGTGGTACCTGAGCCTCTGTTTCACACATTCTACGGTTGCACACTGCTTGCTGTGCTACTGTGGGTCCTATTGTCATGGGGTTATTCTAAAAGGGTTTTCTAGTTTATGCTTAAATAATGATTATTCTGATTGCATGTTTTTTGTAGATCACCTGGTGGTGTACAGGTGTTACCTGTCTGAACTTATTGCTATCAACAAGCAAGTGTCAATCAGGTACAAAGCCTCCCTATCTGAGGAGGGCTATCTGGCTGGTTTGGGCCCCTTTGTGGTTCCTGTAATCTTGAAGGTAACTTGTCTGATCTTGTTTTGCTGTTATTCTGATCCAGCATACCTGACTATGTTCTTATATCCTGTCCTTTTGTACCTGACCCGGCCTGTTTGCCTTCTGCCTGATTTCATGTTCCAGTTCCTGTCCTGGCTGGCTTACTAGTCCCTGGATTGTTCTTAAACTTGCTTGTTTCATACTCCTGACCCTTGCCTGTGTCATTTTGTTTTGTTCCTCTCCTCGCCTTTAGTCTTTTCTTATTTTAGTATTTTACTTCCTTGTTCCTGCATTACTTTAAGCTCTACCACTATAAGGTACGGTAATACACCTATTCTTATCCCTCTGTCTTTGCCTTGTTAGTTTGTTGCCCCTCACCTTGCTGAGGATCGTCTAGCCAACGCTAAAAGTGCCAATATGGATCCTACAGATGGTAGGTAGCAGTTAGCATCTTTTCAGGCCAGGTAGAGGAACAGGATGGAACAGGGAGCCTAAGCTTTACAAACCTTCTCCATCGGAACCTGCTCTAATAGAATAACCCCAGGATAATAGGATCCACAGTAGCACAGCAAGCAGTGTGCAACAGTAGAATGTGTGAAACAGAGGTTCAGATACCACCAGAGATAGGTTTACTGACACACTCTCGGCCATTGAGCTGCAAGACTCAACCCAAGAAAGCTAACTGAAGCTTAAACTCTTGGAGGCTACGTAGAGGAGGGATGTGGCACCCACCAGACCCCAGGTAAGATATCAAACTATTCTAAAGACCAGCTACATTTACATTACTATTTACAGTGGAAACAACACCAACATATTTCTTAATGTGGTTCCACATCTAACTTTACTACCTCCACACTCCTCTATGTACATCTCCTGCAAGATCCCTATCTTGAACCTGTCTCAGAGGTAGGTTTACTCAGACAAGTTACCTTCAAGATTACAGGAACAACAAAGGGGCCCAAAGCAGCCAGATAGCCCTCCTCAGATAGGGAGGCTTTGTACCTGATTGACTCTTGCTTGTTGATAGCAATAAGTTCAGGCAGGTAACACCTGTACACCACCTGATGATCTACAAAAAACATGCAATCAGAATAATCATTAGTTAAGAATAAAATAGAAAACCCCTTTAGAATATCCCCAGGACAATATCCCTGAGTCGTTACCTAAACCAGACAGGTATCTTATCTTCCATATAAATATAGCAGCCCTGGGCGCCCTAGCACAAAACTGGCTATCACAAACTATACCCTCCATCTCCATGTGTATACAACAAATAAGCCACGCGGGCCATTTCGAAACCACAATGAGAAGGCAAAACACGCCTCCCAACAAACCACATAAAAAGTACCGGAGATACTGGGAAATAGCATGGGATAAATGGGAAACATACAAAGGGGGCACAACAGGAAACCACCTGCCATGAGCTGCCTTCACGACTGACCTAGGCCCACACAAAGTCAGAATCACCATCAAAGAACACTTCATCATACAGGAATGTTAGATTAACTGATGACAAGGAGTACGACCACTCCAAACAACCAAAGAGGTCATAAGGCGAACCCGATTAGCAGCCTGAATAACCCTTATGCAACCCCGAGCACACATAAAGCCCCCCATGAGAAGACATGACAAACATTACTTCCGAGGCATAAGGTTGAGCCCTAGCCCTCTCATCTACTTCAAGGGTATGGGAAATATATATACCAACGGTCAATGTACGAATACCAATTGTCTTGTACTGTTCAATGGTTAATACATGCATTACTACAACTGTGACTAAAGAGACTGTTTGTAACAACCACCTTGTACGAACCCATTATGGAATTGCAACTTCTCCCCTCCCCTACCCCCTCCTCTTCTTTTTTCTGTACCCTCAACTTCCCGAGAAATGACAAAACAATAAAAATTGTCAAATTTGAAAAAAAGAATATCCCCAGGACAATAGGACCCACAGTAGCACAGCAAGCAGTGTGCAACAGTAGAATGTGTGAAACAGAGGTTCAGGTACCACCAGAGGTAGGTTTACTGACACACTCTCGCCATTGAGCTGCCCTTGAGCTGCAAAACTCAACCCAAAACTCAAAGCTAACTGAAGTTTAAACTCCTGGAGGCTACGTAGAGGAGGGATGTGGCACCCACCAAACCCCAGGTAAGATATCAAACTATTCTAAAGACCAGCTACATTTACATTACTATATACAGTGGAAACAACACCAACACGTTTCTTAATGTGGTTCCACAGCTAACTTTACTACCTCCACACTCCTCTATGTACGTCCCCTGCAAGATCCCTATCTTGAACCTGTCTCACCCTCCTCTGTTTGCTGGCACTCCAATGGATTGTAGGGGGTCAGAGGCAGAGTGTGAGTTGATTGCCCTCAGCTTTGGGCTTAGTCCTGCACTGCCAAGCTCAGCTGTAATGTCGTGGCTGCTTGACGGTTCAACTACTTACAAAGAGGAGGAGGCACCACATTTGAAGTATGTCTTTAATATACAATGGAGCCAATTTCCAAGGACCCCAAATAGCTTGTTTATTGCACCCTACTTCATTCCTTTAGATCAGTGGTTCCCAAGCTTTTTTCACTTGTGTACCCCTTGGCAGCAAAATTTTATAAATTGTACTCCTCGTATTAGCAAAATGTTTGGAATTGATATAGTTGCTTTTATTTCAAATGTATACATTTTTCTATGCCCTAAGCTCCCTGCTCCTCCTCGGCACAACAGGTTCTCCCTTCTCATCCTCTGCTCTAGGCTCTCCCTGCCTCAGACTCCCCTGCTCATCCTCTACCCCAGGCATATTAGTATATGTAGTGCAGATACACACACTGACACACCTGCAGTTACACAGATATAAACAGTAACAAGTGTGCTTATACACAGAGACGGACACATAAATATTTAAACACTGATGCTTGCATATACAGAGACACAGAAACAATGACACACATATAGATACAGATACACAGACAAACACAGGTACACAGAGATGCAAATACACACACACAGATACATACACTGACATACATACAGATACAAACACTGCAACACTTGCAAATGCACAGACACAGATACAAACACTGCCACACATGCAGAAACAGACACACAGATACAAATTAGTGGAAAAGAAATCGTCAAGAGCCCAAAACAACATGTGCTTAGAAATATTTCTAAAAAAAATAAATAAGGTATACGTGATGTACTAACAATAAAGTAGGTTCACTCAATGCCAATATTACATTATTAGCAAATATGCCAATTTTATGAGTATTATCCCCTATTTTAATTCCTTTAATTGTCAATTGAGTAAACCTATCTGGTCCTGGCTTTCCACTAGGTGTACTTTTAATGGCTTGTAAAACTTCAGATGGTGTGATTTCACTATAAAGAAAATCAAGTTTTTTCTCTGGCACTGTTTTCATGTCTTTATTGTTGAGAAAGTTTGGTTGTACAACTTAAAGCGTTAATTTAACTGCCAATAACAAAGAAGCTTTATTTCTCGAGGAATAAAATTATTATTTTAGCCTCATCAATGCCAAAGCTGTGTAATCAAATTTCGTTAATTTTCTTATGTATTTCTGTGGTCATGGCCTTTTCCGATGAAGAGGGGACACATTTATTAGCTTAAGTAAGAATATATACTTATTTTTCAAGGATTCATGAAGATGGAGAATTATAGCAACATGATCTGACCAGTTTATTGTGTAGGGAAATGATTAGCCATTAGTGTGGGAATTCATGCTATCTTAAAATGTGTTTCTTACATACAAGGAATATCAGATGTTATTTTTTTGGCCTCCTGAAATAATGTCATTCTATGTGGCATTTTTGGCCCTCTTATCTGAACAAAAATAAATACATTATGATCTTATAAAAGATATGAGCTTTAACTGGGCCTTGTTTTCAAGAGATAGTGCAAATATGTCTGATATACAGAAATATTGAATTATATCATTTTTTTTCATTAACATTAAGTTGTAGAGAACTAGTTCCTGGTGTGAACTACATCCAAGAAATCTTTTACTGTACATACATTTATGGTGAAGATACTGCAACACATTTAAATGAACATTAACATATATATTATACTGAAAAGAGAGAGAGAGAAAGAGAGAGAAAAGTCAGTAAATAGAACTGGCCTATAAGGTGGGGGGGGGAATGTAAATTTCCAATAAAAGTTACAAATATGGGCTAAATTTATATCATGTTAAAAATAAAAACGAACGTGTCAAAATATTGGACTTGTATATGGTTAACAATATCAAAACATTTATATATATATATATATATATGTGTATATATATATATATATATATATAGTCATTACTTAACAGTAAAAAATATAATTATAGCTCCATTTAAGTAAGCTACCATATTAGTATGTAGATCTAAATAACGTAGACTTAACTAAAGTAATTAAATTCATTCCAATCTTATTTGAATAGCAAGATATGTTAATGGTATTAAAAAAAGGTCTTGATAATCGAAAAATATTTTTCAGTTTTTTTCAAACTATCCATATGATGATAATCATAAAATACTTTCAGTACAAAATTGTGATTTTTACACTCAATGCATTTAAGCATACTGTCTCCATTATTAGACTATTATTTAAAACATAAATGACCTCAGCTGCCTTAGAAGATCGTTGCAAATCTTTCAAATAAAAAAGTCATTGTGATATGGCAAGGGTTATACACTCTGCACATTCAAATATCCTGTTTCTAATGCTGGACTATTATTCAAAACATTGGAATTTTGAAAAAAAAGAGATCAATTGGCAGAGTCTTGAGCAGTGAGGCTGCAGGGGCATGTTCTATACTCCAAATAGTATTTTAATCTCATCATTTGGGGTGTGAATTTAATCTGTCTGACCTTCATGCGGAGCCAACAGCTCCAATTGAAAGCTCCATCTGTAAGGAATATTATTTGCTTGTAATTCCTTAGTGGCAGGAGCAAATGTTTTACGTTTAAGTAAGGTAGAAACTGAAATATCCTTGAAAATGTTAACTGTTGATATTCCTCTGGCAACTAAAATGGCTTGTTGAATAGCTGAAAGAAACAGCTCTTTAAAAGGACACTATAGTCACCAGAACTACTACAGCTTAATGTAGTCGTTCTGGTGTCTATAGCCTGTCCCTGCAGTCTTAGCACTGTAAACACTGCCTTTTTAGAGAAAAGGCAGTAGTTACGTTGTTGGCTAGTAACACCTCTAGTGGCAGCGACAGACAGCCACTAGAGGTGCTTCCTAGTCAAGTGCTGCATTAGCATTCAGCGTGGATATGCTGAGCGCTCCCCACAGAGATGCTGATTGGCACAGTGCTGCATTTTGCTGCGCATGCGCATCAGTCTCCCAATGCTTTCTAATGGATGTGGTGTGGGAGAAAGGGTGAGTAAAATCGCCTTTAATCGCCAGAGAGAAGGAAATACAGTCAGGTCCATAAATATTGGGACATCGACACAATTCTAATCTTTTTGGCTCTATACACCTCCACAATGGATTTGAAATGAAATGAACAAGATTTGCTTTAACTGCTTCAGCTTTAATTTGAGGGTATTTACATCCAAATCAGGTGAACGGTGTAGGAATTACAACAGTTTGTATATGTGCCTCCCACTTTTCAAGGCTGCTCAGCTGTTCCATGGCCAGGTGTGTGTTATTCCCTCATTATCACAGTTACAAGGAACATATAAAAGGTCCAGAGTTCATTTCAAGTGTGCTATTTGCATTTGGAATCTGTTGCTGTCAACTCTCAATATGAGATCCAAAGAGTGTTGCTATCAGTGAAGCAAGCCAGCATTATGCTGAAAAAACAAAACAACCCCATCAGAGAGATAGCAAAAACATTAAGTGTGGCCAAATCAACTGTTTGGAATATCCTTAAAAAGAAAGAACGCATCGGTGAGCTCAGCAACACCAAAAGACCCGGAAGACCACGGAAAACAACTGTGGTGGATGACCGAAGAATTCTTTCCCTGGTGAAGAAAACACCCTTCACAACAGTTGGCCAGATCAAGAACACTCTCCAGGAGGTAGGTGGATGTGTGTCAAAGTCAACAATCAAGAGAAGACTTCACCAGAGTGAATACAGAGGGTTCACCACAAGATGTAAACCATTGGTGAGCCTCAAAAACAGGAAGGCCAGATTAGAGTTTGCCAAACAACATCTAAAAAAGCCTTCACAGTTCTGGAACAACATCCTATGGACAGATGAGACCAAGATCAACTTGTACCAGAGTGATGGGAAGAAAAGAGTATGGAGAAGGAAAGGAACTGCTCATGATCCAAAGCATACCACCTCATCAGTGAAGCATGGTGGTGGTAGTGTCATGGCGTGGGCATGTATGGCTGCCAATGGAACTGGTTCTCTTGTATTTATTGATGATGTGACTGCTGACAAAAGCAGCAGGATGTATTCTGAAGTATTTCGGGCAATATTATCTGCTTATATTACATTTCATCCAAATGCTTCAGAACTCATTGGACGGAGCTTCACAGTGCAGATGGACAATGACTCAAAGCATACTGCAAAAGCAACCAAAGTTTTTTTAAGGGAAAGAAGTGGAATGTTATGCAATGACCAAGTCAATCACCTGACCTGAATCCGATTGAGCATGCATTTCACTTGATGAAGACAAAACTGAAGGGAAAATGCCCCAAGAACAAGCAGGAACTGAAAACAGTTGCAGTAGAGGCCTGGCAGAGCATCACCAGGGATGAAACCCAGCGTCTGGTGATGTCTATGCGTTCCAGACTTCAGGCTGTAATTGACTGCAAAGGATTTGCAACCATGTATTAAAAAGGGAAAGTTTGATTTATGACTGTTAATCTGTCCCAATGAGGGAATAACACACACCTGGCCATGGAACAGCGGAGCAGCTAATTGTCCCATTACTTTTGGTCCCTTAAAAAGTGGGAGGCACATATACAAACTGTTGTAATTCCTACACCGTTCACCTGATTTGGATGTAAATACCCGCAAATTAAAGCGAGGAGTTGGAGCCCAGTTGCAGGAGGAGGCAAAAAAACAGAAGTGCAGTACAGATGAAGGGGAAATCCAAAGGCAGGGTCAGATGAGAAGCAGAAATCAGGGCTGGCAGTGGAGTAACGTAGTCGGTAAAGAAGGCAGAAGTCAGAGTCCAGGAAATCCTTCAGTAGCGTAGCAAAGATCCAACAGGAAAAACAAAATAAACAAAATGACCAGATGCTAGGTTTCAGGCAGGGCTGGCTTTTACAGCCTGCTAATTAGATGCAGCGGACCCTAATTGGAAAAGGGTTGCAGGTGGATCAGCACTGCTCAATCCAGGCAAGTCTGCAGGGCTCGGGGTGTACTGTGACTGTGGACCGTGACAATATCCCTGTTAGTATAATTTGGCAGAACCAAATGAAATACACTTTGAATATAAAAATCAGTTTGGATTGGCTGATGGATTATGTGCTTCTGTCTGTCCATCTTGTGTCGATCCGGGGGGCTGCTCTAGAATTCTAAAATGTAATTTCCCATAGTACTTGCTTTATCATCTTTTATATTACATGATATTTTAGATTAAGGTTAATGTAAGTGTTTAGATAGTTGTAGGTAGTTAATGTTTAGTGATAGTGTAGTGCAAGAGTTGGTAACCTTTGGCACTCCAGCTGTTTTTGGCCTTATCTCTTGATGTTTTGCCAGCATTAAGGGAGATGTAGCCCTCAACATCTGGAGTGCCAATGGTTGCTTACCACTGCTGAAGTGTGTTATGATAGTATAAGGGTTAGGGGAGCTTTTACTATAAGAGTAACAGTGTTGGCCAACAGCTATCCCACTTGGCAACAAATAGCGGCAGGTACTACTGATGAGTTCTGGGCAGAACAGGATGTGATTAGGGCCCCCAGACTATAAAGAGGTGATCTTTTGTTATCTGTTCAAAAATGCATACATTTAAACATTTCAGAAACCAGCCCAATGCATCACTGTCTTCCTGTACTTATCCTTGACTGTAAAAATATTCTCTTACAGTTTATGTTTCTGTATGTCTTCAGTGATTTTCATAAATTTGCCCTCTGTCCCTTTCATTTCTATTGCGTTTGCATGCCTGTATTAACTGCTGATTAAAGTATAGGCAATTGAATAAATTGAAGGAAGCTGGTGATAATTTGTGGTCTTACAAAGGAACATGTTTCAAAATCTTTTTTTTTTTTTTTTTGGGTGGTTGAATTTTGGTAATTGTAATTCTCATAATTATACAAATTAGGTACTATGAAACTACCACTCCAGTGGTGCTGTGAAAATGTACTGATAAACATCATTGCACAAAAATGGTGATAATAAATTATCTTTATGCAGCCTCCAGTCACTTGAAGAGTGAGAATCAAAGTGAGGAATTTAAATGTGGGGTAAATTAATCACATTCAGGTTCAGCATTGCACTGAATAGTTCATGAGCTGCTGTTTAGAAATTGTATATTTTTCTTAACATTTTTTATTACAATGCATAGCTCTGAACCAGAGATTATTTTCTGGAAAGCCCACATTCTAATATTTCTTTAAATGTGATTTACACTTTCAGTCTCCTAATGGTTCCAACCCTCAGTCCACGGGTTCTTTACCCGAAGGCCACTCAGAAGCCAGGTCTGTTACCCTTAATAACTTTAGTATGAAGGTCTCATATTCTAAGTCTTCAGGGCACTTATGTCTTTTACCCAGAATCATAAAACCACATAGCCCGAATACCCTGGCTTATTATCCTCAGTTTCTAGTTCTCTAGCTGTGAGTATTCGCTTACAACTCTTAAAGTTAGGATCTAGATGTAGATTTTTCAAGTCTTTCCCTATATAACATTGTTTACTCCAATTGTTGTGTTCTCCCTTGTCTTAATGTTCTGTTTATTCTGTTAATGTTACCCCCTTTTCACCTCTGTTCCCTACTGGTTTGAAACTCTGTCTGCTTTTCCTCTGTCCTGTCTCTCTTCATTTCTATCAATCTCTCCATCCTTTCCAGTGCCTTTCCTGCAACTCTTTGTCTTTGCCTTTCTTCGATTGATGTCTCATTTTGATTTCCACTGCGTTAATAGAGCCCTCCATTGGGAAAAGAAGGGTAACAATAAAAATGTCTGTTTTGAGTGAGTGTATATATATCTGTTTGGGGGTATACATAAAAACAGCTTGTAAAAGACATACTGTCTACCACCCTGTGCAAGCCACTGGTGAAAAAGGATCACAATAGGGTCAGGAACACAAACATGTATTCCTGAACCTATAGTGTTAAAACCACCATCTAGCCCCCCTGGACCCCTCATGCCTCCATAAATATGGCAAAATCTTACTGTATTCAAGCCAGAAGCTGTAGATCTGCATGCGGTTTGCCTCAAAAAAACAAACAGTCTGCTGACATCATCAGAAGTGGTAGCCTGATCCAATCACAATGCTTCCCCATAGGATTGTCTGAGACTGACAAAGAGGCAGATCAGTGGCAGAGCCAGCATGATTCAAACACAGTCCTGGCCAATCAGCATCTCCTCACAGATATGCATTGAATCAATGAATCTCTATGAGGAAAGTTCAGTGTCTGCATGCAGAAGGAGGAGACACTGAATGTTTGGATGCATTTTAGGCAGCCGTGACCCAGGAAGGATCTCTAACAGCTATCTGAGGAGTGGCCAGTGAAGTTATCACTAGGCTGTAATGTAAACACTGCATTTTCTCTGAAAAGACAATGTTTACAGCAAAAAACCTGAAGGTAATGATTCTACACACTAGAACAAATTCAATAAGCTGTAGTTGTTCTGGTGACTATAGTGTCCCTTTAAAAAGGAGGGCATTTTACCCTTAAATCACACTATCTCTGCAGATAGGAAAATACTCCTACAAATTTTCAAAATTTGATAAAATAACTGATAACGGAAAATCTGCAGATATGAAAAAATACAATATGTAGAGCAGCATTGCATAGACAGCAATATTGAATCTGTATATTTTATACTCAAATATACAATTTGCTTATAATTCCTTAGTGAGAGGAGCAAAGGTAGCAAATGAAATATCCTGGAAAAATGTCAACTGTTGATATTCCTCTGGCAAAGTAGAATGGAATGTTGAATAAAAGATACAGCTCTTTTAAAGGACTTGATAGTCACCAGAACCACTACAGCTTAATGTAGTCGTTCTGGTGTCTATAGCATGTCCCTGTAGTCCTAGCACTGTAAACACTCCCTGTTTAGAGAAAAGGCAGTGTTTATAGTGCTGGCTAGTAAAACCTCTTGTGGCAGTCATTCAGACAGTCACGAAAGGTGCTTAGTAGTCCTGTTCTGCACTAGCGTTCAGCTACTCCACGCTCTTCATGGAGACATTGAATGCTTCCCTTTTTCTTTTCTTTTTCTGTCTCCCCACAAAGATGTATTGACTTAAATTACACTATCTGTAGATGAGAAAATGATCCTCGAAATCTTCAAAATTAAATATAATAGGGGCGGAGCAAGCGGAGGAGCAGAGCGGAAGCGTTCTCCAGGAGCTCCGTACCAGATACCGCACAAACTTGTTTTTCAGGGCTAACAGGCAAAGTTACCCGGGCACTCCAACCCTCACCTGACACGGGAAACAAAGATGGGTCGGAAACACAAAAAAACAAAAGCCGACAAGGACCCTAACACCCATGATATCTGGGAACTTCTCTGGTGCTCGCAAAAGACCGCATGGGACAAAATGGCAGCAGGTGAGGAAGATTACTCCTATTCCTCAGATGAATTCTCCAAGGACCCCGGGGAAGGCGCAGCATATGTCCCACTACCCACCTCAAAGCCCCAGCGCACCCCTACAGAAGAGCCAGTCACTGCCTCTGTACTTAAAAGCATGCTGGCAGAACTCAGAACAAATATAGTGGCCGACATGGCTGCATTAAAGTGGCAATAGAGGGGGTCACCACCAGGGTCACACAGCTGGAAACCGCATCAAACACCCAGGAATCCAGGATAAAGACCCTGGAACAAGCACTAACAGAAATAAGACAGCAGCAACAGGCATCCAACGACCGAATAAATAGAAGACCAGCGAAGACATTACAACGTAAAGATCCGCGGTATCCCGGACTATATAAACCCCACAGACCTACCGCACTTTATGAGACGCCTGCTGGCGGATCGACTGCCACCTATACAGGCTAAAGCAGTACGACTAGATGGCATGTTCCACCTACCAAAGCCTGCAACAGCGCCGACCACAGCACACACCGACCTAATACTCCGCTTTCAGACCTTGCAGGACAGAGTCCTCCTAATGGCGGCCGCACGCAGAAGAACACTTCTGTCATTTGAGGGAGCCACGCTGTCCACATTCCCGGACCTGACCAAAAGCACTATGGGGTGGCGCAAGGCCCTGCAACCCCTGCTACAACACCTCAGAAATAAGTATATCCAGTACAAATGGGGGTCTCCGAGTATGATTACCTTTACCCATCAGGACACAATGTACCGAGCCAGGAGCTACTCTGAACTGGACTTACACCTACGCAATGCAGGTCTGCTGCTACCCGCTCACATGGAGGAGTCAGACCTCACCCGAGTGGACCCAGCTGCCATGGCCGAATTCATCCCAGGAGCTCCCACTCGTCTAACACACCAACGAAAGACCCCCTGAGGGACTACCACGAAGAAAAAATACCGCTACAACCCTCAGAGACTCCTGATACAGCAAATCTCCAGGATGTGACATCCAAACCAAGATGGTTCCGATCTACTCCCTTATGGACTCCAACGTTGATACCCTCTAAGCTCCACCCCAATCTATTCTTTGGTTTACCCAAGTTGACTAATTTTTTTTTTTTTATTGCGTTACACCACATCTATGTAGACCTCATCGACTACATACACCAACACACCGGTTAGAAATATTCCCGACGCCGAAGCACATAACCACTCACAGCCGGAATCACCAAACGCCAGACACCCATCAACGCACCCCCCCCCCCAGCCCGAACCCTAACAGACGTACTCACACAAGGGGTTGGGGGTAGTACCCAATAGGGGACGCGTACCAACCGGAGGCAACCCACATCTGCGGTAACAGCTCTCCCTCCCATACTGGGGACTCGACAGACAGACAAATAGGGAGACACAACAGACCTCATACCATACACCCAAAACCTTGCCTTGCAAGTCAATACCCTAGAACACACACAACACTACACATGCCTGATCTGCACTCCAGGACAACACATTCACTGGCTCTCTCTGGACAAGTCATGCCCGGTTTGATAGCTGACACCACGACGATAAAATAATTAAAATGTGCAATGTTTACTAATGCCAACCTACTGATGAAAACTGTTACTAAATATGCCTATGTTTGCTGTTGTGGCACTGTGGGCACTTGTGTTAATTCTGCACAATAAAATAAAGAATAAAAAAAAAAAATTAAATATAATAACTGATAACACATAATCTACAGATATATAATAGAAATACAATATATAGAGCAGCATTGTATACACAGCAATGCTGAATCTTTATATAATATACTCAAAATTAATGCTATAAGGCATATCTTCAACTTAAAGGCACTCTAAATGCACCCAGAACCCTCTTGTTTTAACCCTGCAACTGAAAACATTGCCATTTTGACATGTTTACTTAATACTAAAAAGGCAAAAAATTAAGTGAATAAAATCTTTCTCTAACAAAAAACATATAGCCACAACTACATCAGGAAGAAAAAAAAAATGCACATTTATTGAAGTTAAAAAAGAAAATACATATGGCAAGACATTAACACAGCAGTCCTCATGGATGCTTTATTGGTCCAAGCATGTGAAAATGAAAAAAAAAATGTTGTGAGTGAACAAAGTATAAAAAGGCCAAAACTTGAGCATAGGATCACCTGCAGCTGCTGTACAAGGGGGAGACCACCAAAGAAGCCGACCCTAAAGAAAGATTAGAGAAGCCCTGGACGCGTTTCACACCACTCTGAGCACTTTCTCAACATGTTTTTCCATTTCACACACATATATGGTTATTTTTTTAAATTAGTGATTTAATTATTTCACTGTTCTTAGGTGCATTGCTATTTTTCTTATTTCAACTATATACGTCATATACAATAAAGATCATGTTTAGCCTCTTCCCCGGTCCTTAGAACTTCTGGTTCCTCCCGTTTCTTGTTAGGGATTTTCACTTATTTTGTTTTGTCCTTTTTTTGCGTAACATTTTATCTTGCCTATTTGAAGAGATATCATTTTTTACATTAACTTATTTTGACCACAGTCAAGCCTGTCCACTGTTAAGTGGGATGCATCATGAGACAGCTGATCCAGCTACAAGAGTGCTCACACTGTGTCACTTTTTGTCATTGCTATCAAAGGAAGGAGATTTCAGTCTGGAAAGTTTTCTCAGTAATGCTGCAAAGAAAGTGCATCGTTTATATTGAACTTGGTACTGAGAACATAGCTAGTGTCCCACCTAGTGGTCACTTATAAAAACACTGACTTATTATACTCCAATACAGATGGGAAAATGGCATGTCTCAGTAAAAGTACATTTCATTTTATTTTCATAGTAGTTTTTTTTTATTCCTAACGAGCCAACCCATGCCTTTATTACAATATGATCTTTCAGTGCCATTTGTCAGCAAGATTATTAGAATCTTTAACCACCCACTCACCATTTCCACCCTGACAAAAACAAAGCATTCTAGTATGTAGCAAGGAGGTATCATGCTTCAACTATCTGTGGCAGAGAAAGCTGCAGTGCCAGTGGAAGCGGAAACACAAGTTGTTGGAGCATGAATAGGATGGCGAAAACAACAATTGCCTCCTGGATGTTTAATCGTATGTGACAGGCATGCTGCTAACCCCACTGAATGCTACCAAGAGTGGTAGTAGTGTCAGTGGAGGCAGCGGAGGAAGAGGTGTTTCACCTCTCAGATGCCATGACATTTTTTTTTTTTATTCTTTATTTTTGGTTTGACGAAGCAGATAGTAAACATGTAGGCGGTTACATTTATGTACGTGACAGCGCAGTGTCATACAATGGTTTACAGAATGCAGATGACAGTTGTTAGTTTAGGCATGTTATATACATCGTGTTTTCTGTGGGTGTCTTCGTCTGAAATTTTTGTTTTGGTGGTAAGCTATATTAACTATATACAATAGCTTTGATGTGAAGGGTTAGGCTTAGGGAGTAGAGTGCCAGTCCCACGCCTCTTGGGGCGTGCGGCTGCTTACCCGCTGATGCCAAATACATTTTTGCTGATGTTGAATTGGGGGAAAGGACCCATACCCTCCCTCAATTTTGGCATGGGATTAGTATGTGAAATTGACGTGAGTTTGTATTTCCTATTACCTTCTAGAATGTATAATTCTTGAACTACCTGTGATAGGAGGAGCTGCAGTGCCAGTGGAAGCAGCAGCACAAGTTATTGCAGCATGGAAAGAATGAAAAAAAAACAATTATTAGGTGTTGAATCAGACATAACGAACATGCTGCTAATACTGTTATCCTTAGGCTGTTATGTCAGGGTATTTATATCGGCGGACATCTTGTGCTATGATAGAAACTAAAAGTGTATATTCTGAGTCACTCTGAACAGACCAGAATCCATTTTGTTATTTCAAATTAACAAAGAAGACACTAGATTTCTTTCTGTAAGACTGGCCTCTTTGCCAGAGCTGAGGAATGCATGGTATATACAAGCCAAGTGATAAGGAAGGGGGTTGGACAGACTGTCTAATGCTAATGGAATATAATCAAATCTAAACCCAGACAATTGTGACAGAGAAGATTAAATAATAAAATTTAACTGTCTATATACATATAAGGTACCATTGTATGGAAAAGGGTAAACTTAGTTCATGATCTGCCATATCAGAAATTATAGCAGATTTGCCAGACACATAGTCTGGACAAAATTTAAGAAACCCTTTGATCTTTGAAGGATACGTAAGTTATAGTGGTCATTTGAGATAAGCAAAATGACGTCAAAATAGCCACCAGGAAAAGTTAACTCTTTCCTGGATAGGTATGTTTAGTGGGACAAGACTGCCCTCTACAGACCAAATAACTAATTTGCGATCTGGAAGATAACCACACCTCTAGTGCTTCTATTGGGTTATCAACTGATGACGTACAGAGAGTCTGGCCCTTTAAAAGTTAAGACAAAGGGAAGATAGAGATACAGGAGGCAGATGCAAGAGATGCAAAGGAGAGGAGAGAGGAATTGGAAGTTTGGGGACTCCAACCTCCATGCAGAGAGACATCCAAATAAGTTCCTGAGACTACCAATCGGATGAAATATCTACTCAACTGGTAATTATACTGGTTTCATTTAATTAAATTAAATTAATTAAAATGTATTAATAGCATTATATATGACTGGATAAAGCACGGTCAGATTTCCATATTAAGAAATCTTAGTTAACTAAAGAATATATAGTTATAAACATTCCATTCTGCAGGTGGAATTAAGAATAATTATATATTGATGTGATATTATCACGTGTTAGCATACCGCTGTTTTTATCCAGGTGTATTGATTTGCTCTAAATTAAGATAGATATCTTTTAGACAAATTAAAAATCTGCTTATATAATATGTTAGATTCTCTTATTGGATGTTTTCAGGAAATGACTAATGAACTGGTTTAAATGTTATTTTATTTAAAAATTACATAAGAATAGATCTTAATTACCTAGGAGATCTAGCCAGCATTGAAAGGGTTATTCTAACTGTCTGCTAAACTTTACGACCTTACGCTGCACTCTGAGGAATTCTGTTCTTTGCTGTGAAAAGTTTCACTTTCAGCCTGTGTTAAGGATGCCTCATAAATCGTAGAAGTCTTGACAGATAATGCCGTTTAGCCATTGAAACGTAATACCCATTCCTTTGTATTGCATATCATTTTATACTGAATATTCATTGATTATTGTCATGCATGTTGCATAATATTATTATTAATTTGTCATTATAAATAAAAATCTATTTTTATACATTGTGATTTTATTTATATGAAATACTTTCCACTTAACACGATAAACGTTCTTTGGGATCTGAGAATTGAATTAGTGGGCAATTCTCAACTGTTTACTATTATTATCCCATAAATATCCCCACAGTTACTACTACTAATTGTGGTGGTGGTGGCTTGGGATTAGTGTGTGACATTGATGATGGAGGCTTTGCATTTTTTATTACAATAAATTAAAGGAACACTAATCACCAAAACAAGTTTAGCTTAATGAAGCAGTTTTGCTGTATAGGTCATGCCCCTGCAGTCCCACTGCTCAGTTCTCTGTCATTTAAGAGTTAAATAATATTGTTTATGCAGCCCTAGTCACACCTCTCTGCATGTGACATGCACAGTCTTCCTAAACGCTTCCTGTGAAGAGTCCGCTAATGTTTACACTTCCTTTATTGTATTTATAATTTCCGTATCCGCTGCACTGTTAATAGCTTGCTAGACCCTGCAGGAGCCTCCTCTGTGCGATTAAAGTTAAAGTTCAATGTAGAGAGCAACAATTTTAAAGTAAGTTACATCTGATTGAAAGTGGAACCATTTTGTTCATGCAGGCTCTGTGAGTCACAGCAAGGAGAGTTGTGGCTAGGGCAGAAACAGATGTGATTTAACTCCTAAATGGTTGAGAATTGAGCAGTGAAACTTCAGAGGCATGATCTATACACAAAAAACTTCCTCATTAAGCAAAACTTGATTGGTGACTATAGTGTCCCTTTAAGTAAGATAGATAAATTATTGTGTGACACAAAATGGGTTGGTGCTCAGTGGATTTACTGCAGTAATATTATATTTCACTTAAGAAACACTGCATAGTGCTTGCACACTTGCACAGACACACTGGGCTGAAAAGTCAGAATAAAATAAAATAAGATTTTCTCCAAACAGTTAATAAAAAAATTAATACGAATGACAACTGTATATTGGTATATTAGTCTTGCACTAGGACCTCTAGGATGACAAAATTCCTGTCAATTTGGCAGAAGTGGCTGACTAGATACAGCAGAATGATAAACCTAGTCTCACACTAGAATCAGTGACCAAAGCTAGGAAACAGTAACTTTTATTTCCTTTGTTATTGACAATTTGCACCAAAAGAATTCTCTAAGTTTGGCATCCCACGCGGCTCCGGTCATACTAAGTGTGGCGTGCTCTGCTACCTCCGAATCAGAGGCAACATGGCATTCCTCAGCTCTACGTACAGGACGTGTTCTGCACATCAATGGTCTCACTCGATTTCCGGGTCTTCATGGCAACCTACAGGAATCCTTAAAGTTACAGCACCCTGTATTTAAAGCTACATTTTCTATGGTCAAATTATTGTCATTCTTAAGTCGCTCCCCTTTGTGTGATTTGGTGTAGGACAATGATGCTGTCCAATAGCTTTGGGGTTATCCCTATATATATATATATATATATATATACACAAAGAAAATTATCAGTGTGGATCAATCATGACAGACCAAGCGTAGGTTATGACACAGTGGTCCAGACTGACAAAGCATCTATGAGAGATTAAGGGATCTCTCTCAGGGCTTAACCCTCATAGTGCAGAAATTACAAAAATAAAAAAGGTATGCAGGTACACCAGGGCTGGCCATGCATCACCTGCCTGGAGATAATGGTAGTAGTAAGTAAGTATCTTCTAATAGGTGTATAACCCAAGAATAGGAATATGTATCTAAAGACTTGCAAGCTATAAAAAACACCTGGTCTTTGTAATCACAACCTTTTAAGGTTAATTCCTATGTCCATGTAAAAACACTCAGAAAATGGTCTAAATCTTATTCCTGATTAAATAAAAAGAGCTTTTTTATAATGGCTCCACAGAGGTTGAGGAAACAGGAATATTATAGGTAATGTCTGAGTATGTTATCTGTATATTCCTATGGTACAGCTACCAGTTAATAGTTGTTAACAGAGTATCAAAGTACTCCTCCTGAGTAGTAGTGGCTTCTTAAATTAAATTAAACCATGTCAGCCAACTGATTGACTCTTATAAGATTTAATATAACACACTGTCCAGTGAAAATGAGCTGTTTATAACCAAGTATTTAGCTTAGATAGTCACAAGTAGCCGGTAATGTAGAGAAAGAGATAGCATGAAAATTCAAATGTCAGTAAATACTGATGTACTTCATACTATTACAAAGCCTCTCTCCCTGGTAATCTTGCTAGATGGGCATAGGAAATGAGATGGGAGGGAAAAGTGAAATGAAGTAGTTAGAACCACGTGTATACTATATAAAATATAACCTGCTAGGCAATAAACAATCTAAAGAAAAAACACAGAATAGTGTAACACAGTTACAAATTTACACAAGGGGGAGGGAGGGAGAGCACTCCCAAGATGTAAATGAATAGTAGGCATGTCTCCCCTCGGGGGTATCACTCAATTTTGAAGTCTGATTCCAATGGCACTGTTGTAGCCTAGAAGTTCTGATAATGTAGAAGAGATAATATATTAATTTAATAAATGCATGCACTTACAAACACATAAAAAAGCTCTGCATATCTCCACAACAAGTGGACATCAGAACTGGAAAATCTTGTATAGTCCTCCCATGGTAGAGGAATAGCAGCAAAGTAAACAATAGAATAGAATCACTAAAAGTGCATAAACGTCAAAGACTTGTTGTGGAGACATCTCTTCTACATTATTAGAACTTTTACACTACAACAGTGCCATTGCAATCAGACTTCAAAATTAAATGATACCCCTGAGGGGACACGTGCCTACTATTCATTTACAACTTGTAAGTGCTCTACCTCCCATCCCCCTTGCTGAAATTTGTAACTGTGTTACACAATTTATAGTTTTTTCTTTGAATTATTTATTACCTAGCAGGTTGTATATTATATTTTAATATAGAATATATATCATCCAGGTCACATCGCTTTCTTTTCTATTAAATGTTTTTACTGATAGTAACACAGTCTCTCATACTAGGATCAATGACAAATTGCCTGCCAATTTCCAATCTCCCATTTAAAGTTGTTTCAAGTGATCCAGGAAGTTGCCATTAGCTAGATAAAGCATATAGCTAATTGAATCTAGTCTCACACTAGAATCAATGACCCAGGCTATCCCTTACTCCAACACATGCACAGCAAGGGTAAACACACAGGATAACTACTGATATATCACCATGTCTCAGTAATTGAAGTCTGTCTATAAAAATCCTGCTTGGAAGGATGTTATTGCTTTATTGCGTTTTATTGCTCTTTTTTTTTCCCCCTTTATTTTTTTTTGCCTCACAGTTGACACCTGGTCTGTAAATAAATTCAACTTTTATTTGTTGTCCCCTAACCATCAATCATCTTTCGTTTGGTACCTCTTAATTGGACAGGACATCCAACCTACATGTTTGGGCATACCTCTTGTCCATCATGGCAAACTAAGCTGCTTATTGGCCCCACCCACATAAAAAGAAAATGCCTCTGTTTCATCCCCCTTTTTTCTTAGAATAAAGAACTGAACCGAATAGGTTCAAGCTCATGCAAGTTGGCTCCCCGAAGATTCTGGCATGTTGTGGCTCAGAAAATCAGAATATCATCAAATCGATTTAGATTTGTCAGAACTTAAGAAAATATAAGTTAGCCATGATAGGGGCAGCAACCTACAGATGCCTTGTCTGCAGCACAATTTTCATGTTCATACATATATTATTTAGAATTGTAATTTTATTTTTATGGGGAAGAAGGAAAAAATATAATTTTTCACTAACCAATGTCACATTCACCAAAATTGTCTTGTTGAAAAATGTTTATGTCTTGTCCACCCAATGTAGAGCAGAATATGTTGTTTATAAGTAGTAGTAATAATGGTGTTCTTTCTGATCCTTTTACTGTTTGGAGAAAGCAGAACTGAATTCTGAGTTCTTTTGTATAGATGAGAGAATTTTGTGCCTTCAAGCACCCAAGATTTAATTCTGAACCTGTGACCTACAGAAAAAAGTTAGACAACTTTGCTTTTTTACATTAAAGCTATTAAAATAATGATGATGATAAAGGCACATTTTAAAATCCCACTTTGATGATCTTTCAGACGTGTCATTTTGTCATACTTTTTGATAAGGTGTCTGCAACATCATTAAGAACATTTTGATGATTGCTCTTCAAACAGTTATCTTTCCAGTGATGATTAAAACGGCCCTAAAAAAATTGGAAGGGGTTTAAACTTGGCAATGTGTAGTCCTGTGTGTTTATTGTCGCAGTTCAGGCAAACAGGTAAAAATGAATTTCCAAACTTTCGTTAATGATTTGTTTGTAGTACATATAAAAAAAGTGCTTTCCCTTGAGCATCCTGCTGTCAAACCTTCCATAAACGCCAGATAGCTTTCAAAACCAGCTGTGCTCAAATCATGATGATTCATGAAAATAAATCTAATAAACTTTCTGAACAGAACTAGAAAATGCATTTAATTGTTTAACTGAATTTAACAATTTCAGTGTTCTTTAATTAAAACATTATATTTTTGCAGTGTAGGGGAGAGCTTGTGTTTTTAAGGTAAATTTAAAATCAAAGGAATTGCTAGTGTCAGAAAACACACAGGGTTTAAGGCCAAAAAAATTTGATGATCATTTCCTAAAGTCCCCCACCTGGACCTTCCATATACACCACACCATACTACAAACACTTACAAACTTACAAACACAGGCACAGACACACAGACTGGCTCAGACAGACAGACATAGAGGTATACAAGCAGTGGCACCATTAAGGTTGGTGTCACCCAGCAGTGCAATAGCTCATGGTGTCACCGCCATGCACCCCCTTCCATACCAGTATGTATGTATTACTAAATATACCAGTAATGCAATGGCAATAGTAGGATATGCACGCAGGGGATGTAGATTATACACGAAGAGATGTAGAGAGTGCATGCATAGGATGCACTGTGTGTGCAGGGGAAGTTGAGTGTGTGTTCAAGGCAGTGTGTGTTTATGTGTTGGGGAATGTAGGGGAATCATACCAATTATTCCCCTGTTCCTTCCTTTTTACTTTGAGCCTGGGAGAGGAGACATACATATCCTTGGTGGTACAGTGTGGAGAACTTCTGGTATCACCCTCTGCCATGTGCAGACCTGTTGTAATGGCTCTTGCAAGCTTCTGACTTATAGTATCAAAGTTTTGCAATGGTAACCCATGATGAATAATCCAGGGCTTGTGGGAGCCATTGGACCAGGCCTGTGTCTGGCAGAGTGTGACACCAAAAGCACTTTGCTCCCACCTATCCTTGCAGCTCTCCTCCTAAACTCATGGAGCAGACAGGGCAAGGACAGGAGAGCCAAAAAGATTTGTAAGTCCCAGAAAAAATATAACAGGTTTGAGGTCCTGAGAAATGAAAACCTAGAACAGGATTTTTTTGAAGCAGAACCGAGGACGAACAAATTCCCTATAAAAAGGACAACGAAAATAAGTTTTGGGGATGTAGTGAGGAAAACAGAAGAAAAGAAAAGAGGTACAATCGGTAGTTCCGATGGGTATCAACAAAGTCTCCTCACATCCCCTAAGTAACAATGAAATACAGGTTCTTAATAAAAGCTTAAAATTTGCACCATGAGGCATTTTAATCTGTCCTCTGCATATATTGATCTCATGAAATATGGCCAAAGATTAGCTATTAAAAAGGTTTTTTTAAATACAAATTTTAACGTGGAACAAAGGGTAGATGAGACCAATATTTTTAAACATACAATTTTTCACAATAGATCAAATTTGAATCCAAGTTATCTTAAACATGTAAACAAAAATAGTAGGCACTCACTATAAATATATAGGATAGCTATGGGCTGCAGTAACCAGTACAATGATTCCCAGACCTTGTGAGTAATAGGATATGAAACAGAAAGATGGTAGGAGACCATGCCCCAAATAGTATGGAATGATATGGATTTCTGCACAAATTGGTCATAAAATGTGATCTGATCATCATCTAAGTCACAACAATAGACAATCACAGTCGGCTTAAACTAATAACACACAAAGAATGAAATGTTGCCATGTTTTTATTGAACACACCATGTAAACATACACAGTGCAGGTGGAAAAAGTATGTGAACCCTTGGATTTAATAACTGGTTGAACCTCCTTTGGCAGCAATAACTTCAACCAAGCGTTTACTGTAGTTGCAGATCAGATGTGCACAACGGTCAGGAGTAATTCTTGACCATTCCTCTTTACAGAACTGTTTCAGTTCAGCAATATTCTTGTGATGTCTGGTGTAAATCGCTTTCTTGAGGTCATGCCCAGCATCTCAATCGGGTTGAGGTCAGGGCTCTGACTGGGCCACTTCAGAAGGCGTATTTACTTCTGTTTAAGCCATTCTGTTGTTGATTTACTTCTATGCTTTGGGTCATTGTCCTGTTGCAACACCCATCTTCTGTTGAGCTTCAGCTGGTAGACAGATGGCCTTAAGTTCTCCTGCAAAATGTCTTGATAAACTTGGGAATTCATTTTTCCTTCGATGATAGCAATCCGTCCAGGCCCTGACGCAGCAAAGCAGCCCCAAACCATGATGCCCCCACCACCATACTTCACAGTTGGGATCAGGTTTTGATGTTGGTGTGCTGTGCCTTTTTTTCGCCATAGTGTTGTGTGTTTCTTCCAAACAACTCAACTTTGGTTTCATCTGGCCACAGAATATTTTGCCAGTACTGCTCTTTCTTTGGCTTTCTATGTGGTATCCTCCCATGAAATCCATTCTTGTTTAGTGTTTTACGTATTGTAGATTCGCTAACAGGGATGTTAGCATTTGCCAGTGACTTTTGTAAGTCTTTAGCTGACACTCTAGGATTCTTCTTCACCTCATTGAGCAGGCTGCGCTGTGCTCTTGCAGTCATCTTTACAGGACAGCCACTCCTAGGGAGAAGAGCAGCAGTGCTGAACTTTCTCCATTTATAGACAATTTGTCTTACCGTGGACTGATGAACAGCAAGGCTTTTGGAGATACTTTTATAACCCTTTCCAGCTTTACGCAAGTCAACAATTCTTAATCGTAGGTCTTCTGAGAGCTCTTTTGTGCGAGGCATCATTCACATCAGGCAATGCTTCTTTGAAAAGCAAACCCAGAACTGGTGTGTGTTTTTTATAGGGCAGGGCAGCTGTAACCAACACCTCCAATCTCATCTCATCTCCTATTCTGACAACCAAGTTATTATTCTGTTTATTTCATGCAATACCTGTTTCTCGCCTCTAGTGGCCTCCCTAGCCACTAGTCTCCTCAGTCACCTTATCTTCTTCACCTGCCTGGACTAATGAAGAGGCTTCATAAGGCTACACTCTGCTCACAACAGGGCCTTTACATTGAGAGAGAGAAGTTGTGCTCTGCTCCTGGCTCTTACTGAGATTTGTTACAACCTGATGAAGACCTGTACCTAACTCAACTGAATCCTGACATCCTGCTCCAACCTTACTTACCTGCAACCATCTTGATTCATCCACTTCTACCCTGCTTTATTTCTAAACTGGACTTTGGTTTCATATTGTTTTTCCTCCCAACCTGCATGGATATTATAGACATTATTATTTGCAAGTATCCACACACACCCTAAATCTACAGTTTTGTTTATAATCCAAAGAGGCTGATCACCTCCATTACTTTGCTTCAACCTGTTATACTTTATCCCTTTATATTCTTGTTTAGTTTTTACTAATTGTTTTCCTATTTCCTGTATTCCTGTTTTGGAGCATATTGCCTAAACCTCTATTTCACCTTCTACTTACTCACCTGTAATTCTGTTTTTCTCCTTTGTCGCTATTATTCCTTTTCTCTGTTTATCTTTTTATATTGTTTCCTTTGTCTGAACCATGCCTGTAAAAATCAAATAAACTACCTGAAGCAAACCCCGGCATAAGTCTCCTGTCTGACCTGCGCAGAATCATGACAATCATCTAGAACCCCAGACATTATCACCTGCACAAATACATTTTTTAATAGAATGTATCAGATGGACTCTGGGTAACAATAATTTTTTTATTTGATTCTTCATTATTTTTGCAGTAGAGGGGAACAGCGATGGGCAGTACTTATGCACCCAGCTATGCAAACATTTTTATGGCACATTGGGAGAATTCTTTTATTTATGGTGAGCATAGTTGGGTTCCACAGGTGTGAGCCCATTGTCGCTATATTGACGATATGATTTTTATTTGGGAAGGCACAGAATCAACAATCATTACAGATTAAAACAGATTGGAATCAGATCAGTCCTCAGTGTCACAGCCCCAGTCCCGCAGTTTGAAGCTTTTCAACTAGTCACAGCATGAGGGTCTCAGGTCTAAGCTGTAGAGTGACTGAGCACTTTCAAGAAGATGGTTGGAACGTGCAGCAGAAGTTATTACAACTATTAGTGACAGACAGCACAGTGTTCTGTGTTAGAAATGTGACCCTTGCATTGTCAACCCTGATCTTTCCATTGCTTAAATCGGCCCTTGGGCAGTCACTGGGGCTACTGGGGGAGAGAAAAAAAACCAACATTATATACTTACATTTGGAAGGGGCGGTTTCTGAGCTCCCTCTGTGTGTGCCCTCTGTGTGACTTCTTTGAAGGATTCTTGTTTCTCTCACCTCTGGACACTCTACCCCCGTATCAATTAATGATGGCTCCTAAATAGAGAGGGAGTAGTTGGCTCTGTTGTTTGAATGGCAACGTAATATACATTTTTTTTAAAAAATCCTTCTTAAAGGACCCAAGGCATGTGCAAAACCTGCTTAAACAGGGCGTATTTCAAACCAGACCCATTTTTTTTACATGTCTAAATGCTTTCGATTAAGCTTCTCCAAACAGCTACCAATGAGGGGAGAGGTGCCCTGCAGAACTTAAACCTTTTACAGAATTAAATAATTTCCTTCCCATATTTTTTTTTGGCTTACTATCCTCACTTCAGAAAATAATCTTCATGTTTCTAAACAGCTGCAAATATCCCCCTCCCCCCCAGATAAAAACTGGTTGGGCGCTGCCCCAAGTGGACCTATAGACGAGCCTCCATGCAGAATTACACATTGAAGGTCAAAGAAGCTGAACTGGAAGCTAGCTTATAGAATGTTTCCTTTTTGGGTTTTTACATTAAATGTGAAATTACTTTTGAATTCACTTCAAATTCTCTCTTTGTTGAATAACCAGGTGAGGGTACAACTTTCCTAGCCATTTGCAGCCTGTCCCAGGAGTCTGAAGCTAGCATGGTGTGTGTGCTGACAAAAATAAAATAAATATGAAAGGTATACTACATGCCTGTTTTTTTTTCTTTTGACATATGTTTTAGGATCATATATTGCAGAGGTGGGAGTTTTTTTTTGTTACATTTTCTTAAAGAGAAACTGACTTTTCTTATATTGATATAGTACTCTTTCACTCACCTCAATAAATGCTAATGAAGTGCTACACTCCCAGGAAGGAATTTTTTTCTCGAGTGCCTTATACTCAAATGTCAACTCAGACATAGCTTTCATGGAATGGATAATGTTGGTATAACACGAGGATAACCAGTCAATATATTATTACTATAATGTTTACTGCTCTAACATAATCCTGTAGCACTTTAAAAAATGATAATGACAGAGACAAGAGGTGAAGGCCCTGCTCTAACAAACTTACAATGAGAATAAAAATATTATTTATAAAGTATCAACAAATTCCGCAGGGATGTATAATGGGTGGACTGACGAGTTGGACACACAGAAACAGAGGGATTGAGGGCCCTGCTCAATGAGCTCACATGCTAAATTGAGTGGGGTAAAGTGACACAAAAGGTAAGGGTAGGAATAGATCAGTAGGTTGCAAAAATAGAATTCACAGATCTTAGTAGTGTGTTTTTTTTTTTATGACAGTTGCAGGAGAGGAATCTGAGGCTGAAGGAATTGAGGCTGGGTATAAGTCTAAGAAAAAGGGGAGCGAGTGCCACAGGAACATTGCAGCCCTAGAGAAGTCTTGAAAACGAGCATCAGAGGTGGGAGTACACAGAATATAGGTGTACGTCTCCAGCACAGGGTAGGAGCCTAGATGGAATATACTTGTGTAGTAGGGAGGATGGATAGGTCGAAACAGCATTATGTAGAGATTTGTAAGCAAGTACCAGAATCGTAAATTGGGCCCTATATAGCCAATGTAGCAATGTAGAACTTGACGGGGGGTTTGGGCAGACATGATATATATTACACAAAAAGTTAGAAACAGAATGACAAGGTTAATATAACCAGCATATTTCAAACCACATTCCTATGTTACATATATGATATACATCAGAAAAATGCTTAATTTAAATTCTCATTTTAAACACTTTTAAAACTCACACCTAATATACAGTTTTTTAGTGTATTAGTGCACTAGTAGAGACACAATTTGTAAAATAACAAGTGTTTAACAAAACATAAAATTAAAAACCAAAGTTGCAAAATTTAGACCAAAATAGTAGTTGTAGAAAATCGCCAATATAGCTCTTTTCCAGATTTACAGTTTTATCCTAATTTATACAAACTTTTTAAGTCACTGTTTAGTACCTAAATCCTAAGTAGATCACAGACCATATTTAGAATAAAATAGATAATATTTGGAACTATTTACTGACATCACATTGGCAGCTAGGAGCCCTCAGGCTGGCCCAGTTAAATAAACCCCCCTTCAATTTTAATACACACTCTTCTCTACTAAAGACCCAAGGAAGACTAGTCTAATACTGTCACTAGTCTAATACTATCCTTACATTTTTGTGTCATTTTCCCCACTCCCTCTAGCATGTAAGCTCATTGAGCAGGGCCCTCAACCCTCTGTTTCTGTGTGTCCAACTACATGTCTGTTCGTCCACCCATTGTAAAGCGCTGCGGTATTTGACGGCGCTCTATAAATATCATAATAATAAGATATATGCAGTTTTGTATTTAAAAAAAAAAAAAAGCAAGAAAAAGTGGACCACAAAATTATTCTATCAGGTTAGAAATGCTTTAACTATGTTAATGGTCTCAGGCGCCACTTCATGGTGAAATGTGGAATTGCATTAAATAATGACAACTGTGTCAAATCAACAGGGTTAGTTTGTGAGGTAAGAATTGCCAGAAATTCCAAGTAAATTCAAGGTGAATTTAAAATTAAAATAGAAGCATAGCTGAACTAGAGAATGTTTGGATATTTTATCCTTAAATTTGAAATTCACTTGACATTTCTAACAATTCTCACTTTACGGAATAACCTTAGAAGTATCTTTTCAAACATTCTAAGAAAAATCACCCGAGTTTTTATATAAATAAAAAGATACTCATGTTTAGAATTACTCTTCCATTTTCATACCTGCAAATGCAGGACTTTTCCAAAGCTGCCCCTTTATTATTGAATGTGTTGCCTCAACACATTTGGTTCTTCCCATCTCTAAAGACTTTCAAAGAATCCACTTCTTCATATAAGCATATTTGTTCACCCCTGAACTCCTCATCCCTTATAATCTTCCACTGCTGTCTCCAATGCGTTGTCCTCCAAATTCCTTCCCTCCGTGTATTTGTCCCTCATCCTTTTAGATTGTGAGCTCATTAGGTCAGGGACCTCTTCACCAACTGTTCCTGTGTTTCAAATGTATTTTATTAGAATTGTTTGCCTTGTTTTATCTATTGAACAGCGCTGTGGAATATGTTGTAATTGTCCCTACAGTTGCTGTAAGTATCAAAACAGGAGAACTTAACTCTGTCCAGACTGGCTCAAATGCTATGAGTTTGTTGACAGCTTTGTAAACGAACTGTTCAATGTTTGCACCCCCCCACATTACCATAGTGGGTAAGTGCAGGTGAGGGTTTGAACAATATGTGCCAACAGCACCCTACTCTATATACATTTTAAGTATGCAGCATAGATTCTTCGTGTGTCTGATACAAAGAGGGAAGCCACATAGCTGCAGTTTTTTATATTTGAAAGACAATATATATATATATAGCACTGGCCAAAGATAGGGTACATTGACGTTGTGGCAGGCTTATGCAATGTATGATCATATAATGTAACTAAACCCCCATTATTTTTGCCTAGATTAGGTGTTTTTAAAAAAAACCTAATAAAATCTGTCAACATTGAAGTTGCTGGTTAGTGGATAGGTTAGTGTCTTGTATAACTTGGCCCCCCGCAGCATCCCATTTATGCATGTTCAGGTGAGTGCAGCCTCCCCCCCTGTTTCAGATATATATATTTGGGAGTCTAGCCAACTCCTTGGTTTTGCACCCCTCCCTGTCACAGGTGCCTCATCCCAGGGCCCTATTTAGCCTTGTACTGCAGAGAGCCCCAGATTATTTTTTTTCTCCAAGTAAGTGGCTTAATCTCATAATGGCAGGCATTAGGCTGTTAGAGTAGGACCTGCCAAAGATGGGGTACATTGAAGTTATGGCAGGCTTATGCAATGTATGAACATATAAGGTAACTAAACCCTTGTTATTTTTGCCTAGATTAGGCGTTAAAAAAAATAAATAAAAATAAAATAAAATCTGTCAACATTGAAGTTGCTGTTTAGTGGATAGGTGCGTGCGCTGGATCTGGTGTATTGTATAATTTGGCCCCCAGCAGCAAGTATGTTCAAGTATGTCCTGGGTTCACAAAACATTGCATTGATACAAAAACAATATTAATACTATATATATATACACACACACACATACACACACACATACATATACACATACACACACACACACACAAACACTTTAACATAGAACAGGTAAGATATATAATCAACTATGCCAGGTGCATTCTGTTTTGAGATATGTAGGGAAAGGATTTAAGGCTTGGGAAAGATTTGAAAGTGTGCAGGAGATCGTTCTATAATGTAGGAAAAGGAGGATCGAGGTGCTTTGCTTTGCATTGAGGTAGACTAAATAAAGTGCTGGTACTGGCTCAGAGGTTATAGGAGGTGAGAGCATTCTACTCTGGTAGGGTGGGAGCTTCCCAGAAAAGCTCTTAAACACAAGGCTGGAAAGATGAAGGGAGCATCTGGATTCCAACAGCAGCCAGTTTAGTTCTTTTAGCATGTCACAATGGTGGGTCATGTAATTACATTGTAGTACAAAGCGGCAGAACAAGTTATACAATGTATTAAGTTTATTTAGGTGAGTTTGCGATGCAGGTGCATATACTTCATTCCCATAATCAATGGCATCAGCATTTGCTGTAGGGCTTATGCAGGATTTGTTTCTGTACAGGGCACCTAGTTTTGGATAACATTTTGATGCAAGTTTTTTTATGTGGAGGCCAAAAGATAGATTGGGGTAATTTAGGTACTGTTTCAAAGAGCATTATGACAGTTTTGTCAAGGTTTAGGAAGTGTTTGTTTTTTGTGATCCACTTTTCTACCTCTGTGTACTGGTCTTGCAGCACAGCCTCAAGCTGATCGAATGTGCTTGCATAGATTACTGTGTCGTCAGCATACATTTGAGGATTTACAGACATTAGGCAGCTCATTTATAAATAATGTGAACAGTAGGGGGTTGAGAATGGAACCTTGAGGAACACCACACGTGACTGGGAGAGAGAGTCAGAAATGGACACATTGTGATCAATCCGATACATATGATCGAAACCAGGTTAGCGGACAATCACCAATACTTGAGTTTTCAATTTGTGCAGTAAAATGTTGTGGTCTACTGTGTCAAAGGCCTTTGCAAAATCAAGGAAAATAGCTCCAGTTAGTTGAGTGATTCGGGCGAAAACCTGATTGTTCAGGGGTCAGATAGTTTAATTGTTGGTAATACTCATATATAGTTGCGTATGGATGCATTTTTCTAAGATTTTTGACAATACTGGGAGCAATGATATTGAGCGATAGTTAGAAACCAAAGTAGTGTCACCACTTTTATGGATAGGCACTACTCTCGCAGTCTTCTAAAGTTTGGGTATGTACCCAGACACCAAGGATTCGTTAATTAGGGTTGTGACAGGTTTAGCAATTCCTGGCGCACTGAGCTTCAACAGCATTGCTGGGATTTGATCAGGTCCAGACTGGTTTTTCATTTTTAGATTAGATAGGTGTTTCTTAATGACACCAAGAAGTACAGGTATAAAATTTAACTTGTCAATATTGGGTCTTTGCAAATTTAATGGGGCCTGATCCACATTTGTAGTTTCAGGATGTGTGCTATTTGTATACGGTTTTTCAAATCACAGCAGTTTTAAGCAGCTGTGTGCAAGGAGCCTGTGTGGCCAAACAGAGTAGCTGAGGAATCATTGTTATTTATTTAATTGTTTATGTATTTAAGTGATGTAGGGCTCCCTTGGGCATGGAGAAACTTTAGTTTCTGCTCCCTGCATTGTTTATTATTGGGATTATGCTGGAGACTGGGCAGAGCTCTTTTCTTTGTTTGGTATGTCATTTTTTTGTGGTTCCAGCACAGGTGCTTTGTGCAAGAAAAGTGGAATATGATGTTACAGACAAGTTTTACAATAGGATACACAAGTGGACTTTAATGGCGAAGTAATTCAAAAGTGTATAGATGAATATGATCAGTTTTTGGTATAATTGAATGATGAATGTGACTAGGTGAGTTGTTGGATGATAAGTGGGACAGGATAGTGAGAGGGTGTTGGAGGGTAAGGAGGCTGCCTGTGATGTAGGATCTTTGTGAATGGGGCTGTAGTGTAGTATGGGTGTGTGCGCGCATGTAAATTGGGGCTTTAGTGTGTGGAGTGAAATTGGGGGTGTAGTGTGGATGATTAGGGTTGTAGTGTGTGTTTAGAGGGAAATTGGGGCCGTCGTGTGTGGGAGGTGAATCGGGGCTGTAATGTATGTTGAGAGGGAGATTATTATTAGCATTTATAAAGCAATGATAGAAGGGGGATATTTAAGGTGAAGACGGCCCTGCTCAAATGAGATTTTATCAATGAGGATTTGAGGTAGGAGGATGTTGCCCATGGAAGTTTACTGGTGATGGGGTCTCAGTTCTAAAGCATTACCACTCCTCTAACCAACCAATACAGTAAGGGTATTTAATATGAGGGATAAAGTCTGTGGTGTGGGGGAGAGAGACTAATGTTAATACACACATGCATTTACACTGTGTGATACACACTTAAGCACAAAAATTCACAATGACTTCAAATACAAACAAGCATTCACAACAAACACACATACATAAACAGTTACATTAAAGTTACATGTAGCAATTAATTTAACCATTTGAGTGCCCCATGGTATGGCTTACTGGCACTCAAAATGATAATGCATAAATATACCTTAAATGGAAAACGGTGCCAGGCTGTGATCAGCCCATCGCTTCTAATATTGAACTGACTCATATCAAAATATTTCAGCACCCCAACTCACACTCCTGTCATGACAGGCACACAAATGAAAACCCATGTTACTTTAGCAATCTTTAATATATGCTTCCTGACACTTTCAGATTGCCATTAATGGGAAAAAAAAAAGCAACTTATTGAACATCAATTCCATTTTGTTTTCAATCACTTCAACACCTGCAATATATGAATTGAACGGCTATTACAACACAACACCTATTCTTTCTTTTATGAGTCTAGAACATACAATAGCTTAGAAAAACATAGGCAGCATCTGGCATGGTTCTTTTAAGGAGTCTATAGAAAACAGATAATTACAGTGTAATCATCAGAAGTAAAATGGTATACTGTAAAGCAAAATGTAGAAGAAAGGATAGAGTGTAGAATGTGGGGATATTTATGGGATAATAATAGTAACAGTGAGAATTGCCCACTAATTCAATTCTCAGATCCCAAAGAACGTTTATCGTGTTAAGTGGAATGTATTTCATATAATAATCACAATGTATAAAAATAGATTTTTATTTATATGACAAATTAATAATAATAATATTATATGTAACATGCATAACAATAATCAATGAATATTCAGTATAAAACGATATGCAATACAAAGAAATGGGTATTACGTTTCAATGGCTAAACGGCATTATCTGTCAAGAATTCTGAGGATTTATGAGGTATCCTTAACATAGACTTTTCACAGCTAAGAACAGAATTCCTCAGAGTGCAGCGTAAGGTCGTAAAGTTTAGCAGACAGTTAGAATAACCCTTTCAATGCTGGCTAGATCTCCTAGGTAGTTAAGATCTATTCTTATGTATTTTTAAATAAAATAACATTTAAACCAGTTCACTAGTCATTTTCTTAAACCATCCATAAGAGAATTTACCACATTATATAAGCAGATTTTTAATTTGTCTAAAAGATATCTATCTTAATTTAGAGCAAATCAATACACCTGGATAAAAACAGCGGTATGCTAACACGTGATAATATCACATCAATATATAATTATTCTTAATTCCACCTGCAGAATGGAGTGTTTATAACTATATATTCTTAGTTAACTAAGATTTCTTAATATGGAAATCTGACCGTGCTTTATCCAGTCATATATAATGCTATTAATACATTTTAATTAATTTAATTTAATTAAATGAAACCAGTATAATTACCAGTTGAGTAGATATTTCATCCGATTGGTAGTCTCTCTGCATGGAGGTGTTGGTTAGAAAGTCAGTAAATTCTAAGTGTTAGAGTTTTAGGAGTAGAATGTTAGTCTCAGATGTTGTCCGAGTTGGAATCCCCAAACTTCCAATTCCTCTCTTTTCTCTTTTGCATATCTTGCATCTGCCTCCTCTCCTGTATCTTGTATCTCTCTATCTTCCCTTTGTCTTAACTTTTAAAGGGCCAGACTCTCTGTACGTCATCAGTTGATAACCCAATAGAAGCACTAGAGGTGTGGTTATCTTCCAGATCGCAAATTAGTTATTTGGTCTGTAGAGGGCAGTCTTGTCCCACTAAACATACCTATCCAGGAAAGAGTTAACTTTTCCTGGTGGCTATTTTGACGTCATTTTGCGTTATCTTTATAGCGCCATAATTTAAAATTTCAAAGGGTTTCTTAAATTTTGTCCAGACTTAGCGTCTGCAATTCCTGCCATAATTTCTGATATGACAGATCATGAACTAAGTTTACCCTTTTCCATACAATGGTACCTTATATATATAGACAGTTAAATATTAAATTATTTAATCTTCTCTGTCACAATTGTCTGGGTTTAGATTTGATTATATTCTTTTAGCATTAGACAGTCTGTCCAACCCCCTTCCTTATCACTTGGCTTGTATATACTATGCATTCCTGAGCTCTGGGAAAGTGGTTAGCTTACAGATAGAAATATAGTGTCTCTTTGTCTTTGTTAACTTGGAATAACAAAATGGAGTCTGGTCTGTTCAGAGTGACTCAGAATATACACTTTTAGTTTCTATCATAGCACAAAATGTCTGCCGATATAAATACTCTGACATAACCCCCCTTTAGTGCATTTCATAGCCAAAATTAATTTAGCTTATGAATAAGCACTATAGAAGTTATCAGACATATTGTGCAATCACATCATTTCTAACATAGTACATTATTTTCATTTGACAAATGTCTTTGGGAGTTACATATGGTATGGTCAATAAAAAGCAAATCTCCATACGTTCCGGATCAATTAAGAGAGGTATAGCGCTCCCCATCTCAAAGGCCAGATTTAATTGCATAGGCTCAATTGTCTCTCCATCCACATTGGCAAGCATCGCATGAACAATATCCTTGGATACAAAATACAGAGGTATGCGTCCCCCTGCCAATTCGATCATTCCAGTTTGCACTTCGTCAAGAAAAGCAAGTGTGTGGAACAATATTGGGTCATGCAGAAATAGAAGTTCACGCTTAAATAAGTCATGACTTTGGTGCAACTCAGTGGATTTGGCAATTAACTCTGAATGCAAATTTGTTGTAACAACTGTGTCTTCCACAATAGTTAACACGTCTTGGAGAAGTGTTCTTTGCTGTTGTATCACCTGATGAATATCGTTAATGTGTTGCTTTAGCGCATAGATTTCCATATCCAGCTTTTGGACAGTAATAGAGTTGGCTGCAGACATTCCAGTTGCGACAACTGCACCGACAGTGGCACAAACTAATGCAACAATTATAGCGGTGAGGAACCTTTTGGGTCGGTTGCTCATCGGAATAGAACTGGATACAAATGGTTTCCGGGCTTGCTCCAAGATGTTTCGCACACGGTCCTGTGCTCTTTGGAGGTGCATCTGGTACCAAGTCTGTAACTCAGGAAGCTGCATCGATGAAATGTTGTATGCCTTCTCGATGGAAATCTTGGGGTCCAAGCTGACGAACACACGTCGGGTCAGGATCCTCTTCTCTGTTAAGATGAACCCTGGTGTCTCTTGAATCAGGATGCCGGAGGATGGTCCCATCTCTGCGATCGGGTCGGTCCGTAGCTCTTGGCACAGGAGCAGTACGATCCAGAAACACGCCACATCCTTCTTGGACATCTTTCGACAGTCACGGATCAGGAACTCGTTTCAGACTTATCTACTAATGATTCAAGGTTTGTTAAGCATACAAACTTATAACAGTGTGACATCACTTGGCCTAGGACAACACATTATTACGATTCATCAACATATGTATTCTGTCTAATTCTATTTTTATAACTTCATCCCTCACTACATTTATTACTGACTCTTCAGCAATTTGCCTATAGCATTTAAACAAGCTAGTAACCTGCTTATAAAATGTAGTTATTGGATGGCAAGGAAATGGTTAATGACATGAACGTACATGAGATCATGGCACATCACAACATTTCACATCATACTATACCACGTGAATCAAGCATTCATCCAGGTTAGTCGTTCACCCTTCTGCGTCTGAATCCACACCTATAATCCTTAATTGAGATTTAGGATGACAAGCACGCAACTGGTTAATGTGAACCCACTTTTCAATAAAATCACCATCCTTAGGAATTTTTATCTTATACGCTACAGGGGAAATTTTGTCAATAATGACATATGGCCCTTTCCAAGAAGGTAAAAATTTCTTTTCCTTGACTTGATTTCGCGCAAAGTTATACAGATAGACTTGATCTGTTATCTCATATTCCTTTTTCGTGGTTTTTAAATCGTAATAGGTCTTAACCCCTGTCGCTGCTTTTTCTAGATTCTTTTGGGCAAAAGCAAACGCATGCTGTAAATGCTTGCGCAAATCTTCGATATACTGATGCGTAGTGGCAGCATTGATCAAGTTATGATCCGAAGTACGATATAGTAAATGCTGTGGTAAAACCATCTTTCTTCCTGTCATCAATTCAAAAGGTGACAATTTGGTAGCAGTGCTAGGTGTAGCTCTAATCGCCATTAAAACTAGGGGCAATTTAATGTCCCAGTCTTTACCAGACTCCTTAACATATTTCTTCAGAATATTAACGATAGACTGGTTATATCGCTCTACCCCCCCGCTAGACGCAGCGCGGTATGCAATATGTAGCTTTCGTTTAACACCTAGAATGTTCCACATCTTAGCCATTACTTCGCTGGTAAAATGACTACCTCTGTCTGACTCAATTCTTTGAGGCAGACCGAACCTGGAAAAGACATGGTTAATCAACAAAGTGGCGCACACGGTACTCGTGTTCTCTTTACAAGGCAAACATTCTATCCACTTTGTGTACATACATGTAACGGTTAACATGTATTTGTTACCTCTTGAAGATCTTGTTACAGGACCTATAAAGTCAATTTGAATATCAGACCAGGGTAATGACACCCCCCTCTTCTGAAGTGGTGCACGATGGGTTGGACCATGGGGTTGATATTGCGGACAAATCAAGCATCCCTGACAGTATGTCTTAACATCCCTTAACATGTGTGGCCAATATGCATAATCACGCAATATCTCATATGTGATCTTATCACCACGATGCCCAGATGTAGGTGCATCATGTGCGTGTTGGAGCATTAACCCTCTGTATACAGTTGGGACTACCCATTGTTGTATACCATGTTTAGAAGTTCTGACCAGTAACCCATCCATGATACTAAATTGGACTTTATATCTCATCAAGATTCGTAAATCTTCATTATTTTGCAATCCTCATCTGTGATGGGATTGGCAGTAGGGTCTTCTATATGTTTATAGAATATGCCTATGACGGGATCATTCTTTTGACTAGTAATCAGGTCCTCACTAGGAGCTTCTTGACTCCATTGCACGACATTTAAGTCGGCATTATCTCTAGCCTGTCGTCTAGTTATGGCTTCAACATGAATTGAACCCATAAGATCATCAATGTTTAGGGTTTCACCATTGATGGCAGCTTGTTTTGCCAGTGAATCGGCTAAGTCATTACCATCCTTGTCAATACCTTCTATTTTAGAATGGCCTTTGGTTTTCTTCCAATATATGGATAAACCATTTTCCTTAACCAGTTCATCGATTTTACAAAACAATTTCCCATGTTTAACAGGTTTGTTATTGCTTTTCAGCATTTGGTTACGTTTCCAGCTAGGCAGATATTCGACGAAACTGTTGCGAACATAGTTGGAATCAGTTATAATAACAAATTCTTTGATACCATATTCTATTGCCATTTGAATGGTCTTATATACTGCACAGAGTTCGGCTATCTGACTGCTTTTGGGACCAATATTGTATCCTATAGATACATTAGGATAATCACCTGTCCAGGCGATTCCGATACCTGCAACTAACTTCCGTTCAGCACCAACTACGTGGTGATATGAACAACCATCAATGTATACCCACGGTAGTGGTCGACAGTATTCCTCGTCATAAACTTTATAAGGAGATAGCAATTGCTCTTCTAGGAAATCATCTCCGGTGTCATTATCATCCAGAGATGGAGCAGTACAGTCATGTAATTCTGCTAAACCTTGGGCAACTGGGCTTCTCTTATTATGTTTATAACGGACTTCTAACGGCCATCCCTGTAAGGATAGAGTCCATGCAGTAATCCGACTGTTAGAGAGATTACCGTCTCTAATTCTTTCACTCTGCAGATACTGTAGAGGTTGGTGAGCTGTTTCTACAATTATTTTCTCACCTTGGATATAGCTACGAAAATTTTGTAGTGCCCAGACAGTCGACAATAACGCCTTCTCACACGTGTTGAATTTAACTTCAACAGGTGACAAAGTCTTGCTAGCATATGCAATAACTTTGTTTAAACTGTCCTGCTTCTGATACAGAACAGCACTTATGCTTAAATTCGGTATAACCTGTCTCCAGATAGAAGGGTTTACCCCCCTCTGGGTATGCTAAACAGGGTGCCTGAGTGAGCTTCCTCCTCAGTTCACTTACCGCTTGGTCCTGAGGCTCCCCCCAGTTCCAGGTGGTTTCCTTTTTAAGCAGGTGTAAGAGTGGTTTAGTTATTTCTGCATAGTTATCTATAAACTTACGGGAGTAGTTAGTCATACCAAGGAACGATCTTAATTCCCTGATGTTTGAAGGTGTTTTAGCCTTTAGTACGGCTTCAACCTTCTTCCTCTGGGGATTTAATCCTTCAGAAGTTACCTCATGTCCGAGGAAATTGACATGGGTGCGACACCATTGCGCCTTTTGTAAAGACAGTTTAATCCCTGCCTCTCTTAACTGAGTGAGAACATGTCTAATCTCTAAGATATGCTTATCAAAGGAAGTGCTTTTCAGCAAGACATCGTCGACATATGATAACGTTCCTCTCTCGAGTGCGTCAGGCATAGCTTTATGCATGAACACAGCGAATTCATGACCAGAGTTTATGTAACCGAAAGGCATACGGGTCCAGGTATACTGCTGCTTTCCAAATGTGAAGGCCAATTTGTATTGGTCTTCATTATGGACTGGTACAGTCCAATATCCCTGCGCACAGTCAATGGCAGTGAATATTTTGGATCCCTGCATTTGTACCAAACATTGGTCTATGTATGGCGTTGGCCAACCAGACATATAGACGCGTTTATTTAGCTGTCGTAAGTCAGCGCATAAACGCCATTGTCCATTAGGTTTCAGAATCCCCAAGATCGGATTATTATACGAACTGTGCACTGGACGTATAATGCCCCTTTCCTTTAAATTCTGAATGATGTCTTGTAGACCATCATATGACGCTAATGGGAGTCTATATTGTTTGATAAATACAGGTGGTAAATTTGGATCAGTTTGTATTCTGGCTACGTGGAGGTTAGTTAACCCACAGTCGTAGGAATCTTTGGCAAAAATATCTTGGAATTCCAAAAGGATTTCCTTTAGCTGTTGCCGCTCAGCATCGTTGGAGCAACCGTCAGCTAAAGATATTTGCTCTTCTAGCCTTTCCTGAAATCCTGGAAAGATTTCAGGCTGGCCTATCTCATAAGCTTCTTCAAGCCTAGAAGTTAGGTCAGTTCGGTGTTGACTTACCTTTTCTCTTTGGTCGAGATACTCCTGTGATTCCTGCTCATTGAGCGGATGATCGAAGGTAATTGATGCCTCTTCGATTTTACACGAGCCTTCTTCAACGTTGAAGGGATATACAGATAGGATAGTGAATAATCCTTCTGGGGAGGAATGGAATATTTGATCGACAATTTCGTCCTCAGTTAAGTATTCTTCAGGGATGAGGCCTATAATTTGGTTTTGGAAACCAAATGTATAGTACTCAGCATCCAATGCTAGACCTAATAATGTTCCTTTTGGTAAAGTCACACTATTGGGTGTAACATTGTTGACCATGATATAGGTGGGATTCTTACCAATACTTACCATTGGTGTATGTGTTACCACCATCCCTAATTGTTGTATCCTGTTGGATAAACAGATTAGGGCATCAGAGTTTTCCAATCTCTGACCCTCCTTGACCTGTAGGGGTAAAAGAAAATTACTTGTCCCCTGTGGAATGGTTATGTCATCAGGAACTTGGATACTTACCGCATATGGGAGTATTTGTCCTGATTTCAGGGCGTTTTCCTCGTGTAGGTATCCACAAGGATTACCTTTTAACCTTGTCCACAAGTTGGAATTAATCAGATCAAGGTGTATGGCAAAGCGATGTATGACATCATTGCCGACGTAAACCTGATAGCGAGGTTCGTCTATCACTAGGAATAAATGTTTAACGGTCTTATTTCCGATGGAAATAGATAGTAAACATTTTGCTATCACATTGTGACTCTCTGATTCACCATCCAGATTCTGGATCCACCTGTCATGTGGGGAAGCGTACCTGATCATTTTAGGATTAGCGATCTGCTTTAACAGACTTCTGCTAATATAGCTGTTCTCACTCTGTAAGTCCAGCTTTGCATTCCTACTTCTTCCTAAGTCATTTATTTGCATAGGAAAGAATAAGTTGTTATTAACCCTTTCAATTCTGGCAAGGAATTGAGCATGACCTGCCAGATCTACAGATTCAACATAGTCCCTGTGGAGAGAAATGGTTAAAACATCACCTTCCAGAGAGACATTCTGGATCCTCTCTGGAGCAATTCTTACGGAATGCTCATCTACAGGTGCGATTGCATCATTCACCTGCAGGATAGTCACGTCAGGTGACTGACTATTCCTAAAATGTACCTCTATTGAGTCAGGTCTTTCTTCTATCACATGGCAGTTACGATCAGATCGAACATGTGATTTCTCATAGGTTATGGGAACCTTAGCTTGTGACCATACAATTCCATTCACACAGTCAATAATTGTGTTAAGTCTTCTGAGTATGTCTATACCCAGAATCAGTTGGTCATAGGGGAGATCTACCACTATCACCGGGTGTCTAAAGGTTTTGTTACCTATTTTAAACTTTAACCAGGTATTGCCAATAACATGAAGGGCATTTCCTCCTACACTCAACAGAGCATTGGGGAAACCTCTTAGCTTCGGCTTATCCGTTGCTAAGTCCATTACCTGCTGGAAGTAGGTATTGGATAAGATAGTGGCTTGTGAACCAGTATCTATTAACCCTTTAAAAGGCTGGGGTAACGAATCCTGTATTTCTACAGACATGTAGTACCTTCCTTCATGTTCTTCTAATTCACATAAGAATTTAGAATGTGTCAACATATTACTTGTTTTCCATACATTACCGGTCACAGCAGTAGTTTCTACCTGTACTGAGGAATGCTCAGTCTTACCCACAGGCCCATCCTTTTTAGGAATATCTTGAACTGTCAAGCGGGAACTAGTGGTCGGCATCTCATCAGTTAACCCTTTCAGGTCTGGATCCTGGAAACTTGTGGCTGCTGGGGCTATTTTAGCCTTTGGCTGAAATGAAAAAACAGAGGAACACGTCGCGCCTCCTTCACCCGGAAGTGAAGTGACGGTATAGGCAATAGGTTTTCTAACACAACTATTGTTTGTTTGACTGTTAGTACTTGGAAAGGAAACAGGGTTAGGCATTACATCTACTGATAACCTAGCCTGTTTAGTCACAGTGGCTATTATTGCTGCGGCACCTGTTGTTGATGCTGCGGTTGCACAGGTAGTTCTGCAATTGGAGCTATCCCTAAAAAAGGATTGAGAGCAAAGACTTGGTTGATCTTTGTCATTTCCTCCATTAATTTGCCCATCTGGTCTGTCAATTGACCAACCTGACGACGCAAATTATTTCCCCCATTGCCGTTTTGTCTTTGCCCATTAGAATTTGGCTGGGATGGCTGAGACTGTTGGGAGTTATTGGAAGCAGATTGGTTATTTCTGTTTCCATATCTCCTATTTCCCTGAGGATTCCTTCTCCATTGGGAATTGCCTTGGTTTTTATTAACCCAGGGGCGTTTATTCCCATTGGCATTGGATTTTTCAGAGTTATTAGAGGAATTTGCAGAATTGCTTCTTGCATTTTCCTGTTTCTGAGGTTTTGGAGTTTTCAAAACCTCGGAATAGGTCCTCTTTTTCTGTTGGGTTTCTAAACCTAACTGAATTTTAGTCTCTGACACCATTTTATCACCAGGTTTCTTAACCTTTGGCTGATTTTCGTCATGTGCATGGTGTATAGTGTACAACTTCATGCACTGACTGACTAGCCATTCTAATGGTAACTTACAATCGTAATCTCTTGCGAGATTCATTTGTATGTTTACCGGCATGGCATGAAAATACAGATCTTTGAAGTCTGTGCTTTCATACCTGGGTTTTCTTTGGGCCACGGAGTATGCATTTTTAAGAATTATTAAAAATTCTCTGGGGCTTTGATCTGGACGGCACTTTAAGTTATAAAGCGCCTTCTTTGCAGAGGCAATGGTTTTATACTTACCATATTCCATGATTATTTCATATTTCATCTTGGACCAGGACATTAACTGTATAGCTTGAAGACTTTCTAGATAAACACGACACATTGAATCAAAGGTCCATGTAATGAACCATTTCTTATGAATGTCATCATACATGCCCAATGAATTCATTGCTCTATCATAATTTTCCAGATGTTCAGATATGTTTCCTGAACCTCTAGAAAATTGTGGGACAGTCTCTCTAAGGAATTTGATGACCTTTGGTGTTTCATAAACAGGCGTCGTTGATTTACGACCTCTGTTTCTGTGTTTGGGTAAACGTCTATGCGATCTGTCTGCTGAAGAGGAATTAGACCCGTACAACAGTGCAGATGGCATATCAGTTACATGGCCTTCAGAGTGGACAGTGTAATCACTTTCACTCCCATCACTCTGAGCTTCTTGTTCACTGTCACAATTCCGATCAGCATCAGAATTCTGCCAGTGAACAGAACCATGTCTGTTTTCATTCCTATCACCTTGAATCTGATTCCTGCTGTCAAGCCTGGCCAGGACAGTCTTTTCAAACTGTTCTGCCCAAGATTGCCAAGAATCTACAGGTGTTTTCTCAGAATTACTCACATCTTTTCTTAGAGACTGTTTTATGAAAACCTGGTCTGGTGTGTGAATATCAGGAAATTGAAAAGAATCACTTGGGTCTTTTCCCAGTAATCCTTCACTTCCCTTTTGATATTCATCTAGCTGCATCTGTATCTGTTTTATCTGTTGATCATAATCATCCACCATTTTGTTCATTCTTTCCAGTTTATTCAAAAGGTCAGAGTTTAGAACCTGAAGGAGATTATTTTCATCAGACAAAGTTTTGAACCTTCCTTGTTCGAGCACCAGGTCTTTCTGACACTCGTCCAATTTACGTTCTATCTCATTATGCTTTTTTAACATAATAGAATAACCCAATATGAAAAACGGGCATGAGTTGGTAACAGATCGCATTGTAGACTCTTCATCTATATGGCTAAGATATTTAACCATAGGTGAATCAGCCGATCTATCATGAATCGAATCATCAACCTGTTTTTTTATTTGGAGTATCCACTCTGGATAATCAACTTTAATTTTTAGATACTGATATATGATGCTTAAGGGAAAACCTTGCATTTCCGCTAACTTCTTCCCATTCTCTGATTGAGATGAAGCACTAGATTCAGCCATATTTCTATACAGTGATTTAATCTCAATACAAAACTCTTTTCTATATCAAGATTAAATTGCATGAATTACACCAATATTATTATTATATATGAAATACAATTTCAACTTAAACGATCTCAGCACCGTGCCTCCAATATGTGGGGATATTTATGGGATAATAATAGTAACAGTGAGAATTGCCCACTATTTCAATTCTCAGATCCCAAAGAACGTTTATCGTAAGTGAAATGTATTTCATATAATTAATATCACAATGTATAAAAATAGATTTTATTTATGATAATCAATAATTAACAAATAATATTATGTAACATGCATAACAATAATCAATGAATATCCAGTATAAAATGGTATGCAATACAAAGGAATGGGTATTACGTTTCAATGGCTAAAACAGCATTATCTGTCAAGACTTATTTATTACCATCTTTAACACAGACTGAAAGTAAAACTTTTCACAGGGAAGAACAGAATTCCTCAGAGTGCAGCGTAAGGTCGTAAAGTTTAGCAGACAGTTAGAATAACCCTTTCAATGCTGGCTAGATCTCCTAGGTAGTTAAGATCTATTCTTATGTATTTTTAAATAAAATAACATTTAAACCAGTTCACTAGTCATTTTCTTAAACCATCCATAAGAGAATTTACCACATTATATAAGCAGATTTTTAATTTGTCTAAAAGATATCTATCTTAATTTAGAGCAAATCAATACACCTGGATAAAAACAGCGGTATGCTAACACGTGATAATATCACATCAATATATAATTATTCTTAATTCCACCTGCAGAATGGAATGTTTATAACTATATATTCTTAGTTAACTAAGATTTCTTAATATGGAAATCTGACCGTGCTTTATCCAGTCATATATAATGCTATTAATACATTTTAATTAATTTAATTTAATTAAATGAAACCAGTATAATTACCAGTTGAGTAGATATTTCATCCGATTGGTAGTCTCTCTGCATGGAGGTGTTGGTTAGAAAGTCAGTAAATTCTAAGTGTTAGAGTTTTAGGAGTAGAATGTTAGTCTCAGATGTTGTCCGAGTTGGAATCCCCAAACTTCCAATTCCTCTCTTTTCTCTTTTGCATATCTTGCATCTGCCTCCTCTCCTGTATCTATCTTCCCTTTGTCTTAACTTTTAAAGGGCCAGACTCCCTGTACGTCATCAGTCGATGACCCAATAGAAGCACTAGAGGTGTGGTTATCTTCCAGATCGCAAATTAGTTATTTGGTCTGTAGAGGGCAGTCTTGTCCCACTAAACATACCTATCCAGGAAAGAGTTAACTTTTCCTGGTGGCTATTTTGACGTCATTTTGCGTTATCTTTATAGCGCCATAATTTAAAATTTCAAAGGATTTCTTAAATTTTGTCCAGACTTAGCGTCTGCAATTCCTGCCATAATTTCTGATATGACAGATCATGAACTAAGTTTACCCTTTTCCATACAATGGTACCTTATATATATAGACAGTTAAATATTAAATTATTTACTCTTCTCTGTCACAATTGTCTGGGTTTAGATTTGATTATATTCCATTAGCATTAGACAGTCTGTCCAACCCCCTTCCTTATCACTTGGCTTGTATATACCATGCATTCCTGAGCTCTGGGAAAGTGGTTAGCTTACAGATAGAAATATAGTGTCTTTCTGTTAACTTGAAATAACAAAATGGAGTCTGGTCTGTTCAGAGTGACTCAGAATATACACTTTTAGTTTCTATCATAGCACAAAATGTCTGCCGATATAAATACCCTGACAATACGTCCTTTGCTTAAGAGAGCACCTACTCTGGTTTGTTACTGATGTCACCCCAGTGATATTATGCCATAAGACACAGTGAGATAGCCAGAAATAAATAGTTACTGTGCCTTCGAGGGCCCCCACCTATGCTAATCTCTTTTTGGGATGGTGGGAGGACAGAGTATGGAAAGATCCTCAATATAGTCTGTACCACAGATACATCTTAAAGTGGTACAGATATATTGATGACATGCTCATACTCTGGACGGGGTCGATACCAATCTTTGAAGAGTTTGTCAAAGCTTTGAATGATAACACAATTAATCTAACACTTACGCATGTCATTGATGAGAAAGAATTGATTTTCCTTGACCTAAAAATTCTCCTAATGGAGGATGGAACAATACAAACCGAACTTTTTAGGAAATTGACCTCAACCAATAGTCTCCTCCATTGGGAGAGCCATCACCCATACAGGTTGAAAGCCTCTATTCCATACGGACAATATCTGAGAGCTAGGAGGAATTGCTCTGAGGATTCAACATATTATCGTGAATGTCAGTCTTTGAAACTTCGTTTCAAAGCCCTTGGGTATCCCAATAGAGTCTTGAAGAGGGCATATCAACGTGCGAGTGAGACAAACAGATTGGAGAGTCTAAAGACCACATGTCCGAAAGCAAGTTCTACGACCCCAAGATGCATTGCCACCTTTGACAGTGGCTGGGGGAAGATGACACAGACATTTTCTAACCATTGGCCTATTCTTCTACATAACCCCTCTTTGAAAAAAGTGCTACCTAGCTATCCGTCTATTACAGCTCGCAGATCAAAAAACTTAAAAGATCTCCTGGTTCATAGTTTTTTGGCTCCAATTCCAACTGAGCCAAATTGGCTTACAAATACAAAGGGAACATATAGGTGTGGCCATTGCAAAGCCTGCCAGTTCATAATTCCCTCTCAATCGACCACATCTACACAATCAAAAATTACCATCAAAACCAATGCATTGGTCAATTGCAGTACCACTCTGATAATATATCTGATCACGTGCAGATGTGGTATCCAGTATATTGGCAAAACCATCCAACCCTTCCGTCGAAGGATTCTTCAGCACATCAATTCCATCAAAAATACTATCACACCCACACCTGTGGCTAGACATATTATGAACTTCCATCATGGCAATATTGACAACCTAAGGTTTCAGGCCATTGAGAAATTGACCTTCAACCCGAGAAAAGGGAACTTTAACCAGCAGCTACTCCAAAAGGAGTCTAAGTGGATATATTCCTTTAGGACCCTCACTCCACAGGGGCTCAATGAGGAATTTAATTATACACCCTTTATACATTAACTATATGTATCTCGAGTTTAGTTCCAATCAGTACCTAATGTCTTTCATTTATTGGCATTTCTTGATTACGTACAACTATATGTACATATCATTATTCCCAATATATTTATCTAAATCCTTTCATAACTTTCTTAGAATTAAAAACTTACATCTTGTTGACAATAAGACACTGCAGAAAGAGTAAGTTTTAAGGACGTCCTATGTAGTATCTTTAAGTAACTATATGTCCCTCACTTTATATCTGTTTAGACATGTTACTTTTCAGTTATAAATCTGGGCTTAAACCGACATATTCACCATCTAGAACGTATATATGGTGATCTTTGTGTAGATCTGTATAACAATATTCTACACATTTATATATATTGTTCACTATGTTGCGGTTGTACAAAATGTTTTACTATGTTGCAATTGTATAAAATGGAAATAAGGTAATACATCTCCCACACTTGTGCAATATACATGGATTAATTTCCAGATATTCTTCTGTACAGTGACACCATTTACTCATTAATTGTATTAAATTCTCCTACATGCAGAGACATGTGTTCATCTGCCTATAGGTGGCACTATCGGGCATTAGAAAAGATGAGCCGTACAAGTTTTAAGGTTTATTTTTATTATTTTTTTGCGAAATGATTTCATTATCATTAAGAAACAATTCGCACATATACACAGTTCTGCTAATCTGATAAAGGGCATAAACAAGGTTATATACTTATAAAGTTAATAACACATTGGTAATTCTCACATTTGTTAATTTAATAAGGACAGTATAAATGCTGTACACTATATATATGAAGCTAATAACATACTGGTAATTTGTATACCTGTTAATTTAATCCGGACAGTATTAGCGTTACAATTATCTCTGTTAAGATGTACCATCTTTCCTGTCTCTATTCATCCCCTTTTATCATATTTTTCATTTTTCATTTTGAACTGTAATATACAGCAGCGCAGCAACATTTAAGCCCTTCCCTCCCCCCCCCCTCCCCCCGTTTTTCGAATCGGGCAATATGACCCTTTCGAACCACCGTCTCCCGTCAGCAACAACTGATGACGTCAATAGTTGGGACTCCAATCAAATTTGTGGGCGCCCTATTTAAAAGTTTCATCTGACACGATCATGTTCCCCTTGAAAAGCCGCCTTACCGGCGAAACGCGCGTCGGGGTTTCTTTCGATCTCTCCCAGCATTTTATCCAGTGCACCTGCAACAATTATCTTTGGACATCTCTATTGAATTATTATCTACATTAGCTTTGTGGTGTATGTTGGGAGGGTGTGTAGGATTTAGCCGCATACTAATCCTGTGGCTTAATTCTTTCAAGCTTTTCAGTGTAGCGATATTAGATCATGTGTAACGGACCACACAGTGTATTCACTGTAACTACCGCGATTTAAACGTTAGCTAACTTATCTTTATATTAGAGAGGTGCCCTTGAAGGCACAGATGTAATTGGAAGGACATTTACATATATGCATATTTACTCTTCTCTCTCTCTTTCCTTGCTTTATTACCTGCAGTTAGTTCTCCTATCTGGTAGGTGCCCTCGAAGGCACAGTAACTATTTCTTTCTGGCTATCTCACTGTGTCTTATGGCATAATATCACTGGGGTGACATCAGTAACAAACCAGAGTAGGTGCTCTCTTAAGCAAAGGACGTATATCCTAACTAGAATTGCCTTCTAATCTATATATATGATTATTCTGTAGAGTGCTGCAGACAATATATATCTGTTAGAGCTTGATTTATTGGAACATTATATCCTATATTAACTGTAACATGAGACCAATGCTAGAGTAGGATGCTATTTATAGGATATAATTGATATATACTTTTTTAACGACATCCTCACTAAATGAAGTGTTGTATGTCTCTCTTTTAAATCTTACAATTCTGCACAACTTTCACTGGTGCCTCTGTATGGTAATACTCAGATGTACCGAGAGTGAATGTGCAAATTAACCACTCCTGTATCTCGTTCACTATTAAAGGTTATTTTTTTATATACATATCTATATCTTTTAGGCAGTTTTTCTCTTCTTTTTTTGCCACTACATTTTGTTTAGGGTTAACCCCTTCACTGCCTTTATACTTTCTATATATTAGGCTTGCATTCTGTCAAATAGATAAAGAAGTTACCTAAATACATATTGATACTCTTTTCATTCTCACGCTGATTCCATGTTCTACACATATTAATTAGCTCTAGGAACTAAATCACATTTTCAGTACCCGTAAATGTTCACTAGATGGCAGTGTAAGATTAAAAGAGGATGCACTGTGCTCTGTATTACAAACTACATTTTTGTCTCTCAGTAGCAGATTCAGTCTCCTCCTATCAGAGTTAGGGGCGTGGTGCACTGTATCCAATCAGATCCATCCATGTTCTATAAAGAACTCGGTTCGCGCCTTCTAGTTACAGTTCCTGTTAAACTCGTGTTAGGTGTGGATCTCCATTAGACAGAATGGCCCGTACCAAGCAGACAGCCCGGAAATCCACCGGAGGGAAGGCTCCTAGGAAGCAGCTGGCCACCAAGGCTGCCAGGAAAAGCGCTCCTGCTACCGGTGGTGTCAAGAAACCTCACCGTTACCGCCCTGGCACGGTAGCTCTTCGGGAAATCCGCCGCTATCAGAAATCCACCGAGCTGCTGATCCGCAAACTGCCCTTCCAGCGCCTGGTCCGTGAGATCGCCCAGGACTTCAAAACCGACCTGCGCTTCCAGAGCTCTGCTGTCATGGCTTTGCAAGAGGCCAGCGAGGCTTACCTGGTTGGGCTCTTCGAGGATACCAACCTGTGTGCCATTCACGCCAAGAGAGTGACCATCATGCCCAAAGACATCCAGCTGGCTCGCAGGATCAGAGGAGAACGCGCTTAAATCCATCTCCCTGACCAATTTCTCCAGCCAAAGGCTCTTTTCAGAGCCCCCATCTAATCAATCAAATGAGCTCGTCAGTCCCTCCCGCACCCTGTATTATCCATGATTATATCCTGAAGCTTACTAGCACTCACATCGTGCTGTGAGGCTTAATGTTGTATACAAATACATTAATAAAAATACAAGAGTTTAGAAATAATTACACCTTATGGCATGACCGCTCATTTCTTCAATTATATTTGGTTTCTTTTGCATCCTAACGGGGTTTTTTTCTGTTTCGTATGTTTTGCCTTACAAAAATGTGCAAGATTTGCCTCTTACGCTAATCTCTATATATATAGAGTGGTGGTGCCCAAGTTTCTGTGATCTGTTTTTCAACGTTTCCTGGTTCATATTGAGAACTACATGGGGAAAACGTTAGACTGTCAGCATATCTTTCAATAGAAACTTTTGTTTCTTTTGTACAAAGTATCTCATGCTTGTTGCAAATTGACATTTGGTAAAAGCGAACCCTTACGGACACTTAGCGTTACAATTGAAGAGATGAGATGAATGTGTATTTGTTTTTGATTATCCTACCTGATAGACGTGTTTATAGTGCTTTTTGCATTACACTCCGAACTATATGTAGCATAAATTGACAATCACTAGGGGGTCTGATTTGTAAATGTATTTCTTTATCTTACGGAGATAACATCCACCGTGAATAGTTAAACACAAAATAGATACTGTAATATATATTTGATTTATTTTGGTACGTTTAATACCTATAGCTATAGATAAGGGGAACACGATTGGCCTGAAAATCAATCTCGGTACACAATGCTCAAATCAGAGTCCTTGGAAAAAGTCCTGATCTTTGCTCCATCTTATGATTTTATACTACACTTACACAACAATATATCTTAGTACATAGAACCTAAAAGAATGCTCTAACACCATGTGTGAAATCCCCTTTCTTCACGCATGAAACAATGTTGTGTAAAAATCTTTAATATCTACCATTGTAAATAATATTTGTACAACTACCATACCCTCTAATATAGTAAATAATAATGTATCCTAAATGATACAACATTCCGAAACTAATATGTATCAATCTATGTTATAATGAAACGTCTCAATTCACACTATTTAGATTTATTTATTTTTACATTTGTTATATGTTGCCATCTCGTGGATACAGATTGTAATGGTTTCTTTCTTTTAAATATATATCTTCGTCGAAACTAGCACCCGCAAACTAACTGAATATTCTAAAAACGCCTTCTGTGGTAACAAATAATTCATGGTTTTTCTTTCTTAAATTGCAGTAATTACTAGATCTATATATTAACACATGCTTTTGTTGGCATTTCAAAAGCGGGAAAGTCTGTTACAAAATGGCGAAATTTAACAATTCTACACTTTCTCTCCCGCCATTTTAGACCACATACTGATTGCAGTGTCATTGAAAGCGAGTGTCATAAATTGTATAGATTGTGACGGTTAGAGAATTATAAAGCCAATTCCCTAAACTCGAATTAAACAATATAGAATTGTTATGTATTAAAGGCGTGAATGGTCAGTTTATCACAGCAGCTTTCCTCTCCGGCCGCAGTTTAGTGCCAACAAGAGTCTATCCTTACTAACATGGATGGTTTAAACCTCAAATACAGACATCTTAGATTTCATATTCTACATCTCTGCTTGCTTTATTAAATGTGAAATATAATACTGGCTGTATTGATAGGAAGTGAAACACGAGCCATTGCAGTCTGTTATAACCGAAGTCTACTCTAATTTCTCGTTCCCCGATATTCTCGGGAGGATTGGAAGAACCATCCTGGTGGAATTATAGCCTTATGAGGGAAGGAGTGGGCGGCTCTGAAAAGAGCCTTTGGTTTGTAAGAAGGATGGAAGAGGAGAAGCGTTTAACCTCCGAAACCGTAGAGCGTGCGGCCCTGGCGTTTGAGCGCGTACACCACGTCCATGGCGGTGACCGTCTTCCTCTTGGCGTGCTCGGTGTAGGTGACGGCATCGCGGATAACATTCTCCAGGAAGACTTTGAGCACTCCGCGAGTCTCCTCGTAAATGAGGCCGGAGATTCGCTTGACGCCTCCTCTGCGAGCCAAACGGCGGATAGCCGGTTTAGTTATCCCCTGGATGTTATCCCGGAGCACCTTCCTGTGCCGCTTGGCACCTCCTTTACCGAGCCCTTTCCCTCCTTTACCGCGACCAGACATCCTGCGATGAGACAATTAGAACAATGAATACTCCATCTCGGCCGCCTGCCCTTATATGTCTCCTGAGCGGACCGGATGGGGAACTGCTGCACAACTCACACGTCACTGGGCGGGGCTTGCCGATGATCGGCTGATGCAGTAGGTTGTACTCGTGCTTTGCGGTGATTTGCTGAATAATAATTTTTGAACTGAAAATAAGAGACCCGCCGGCGGGAAAGATTTTTACCGTATTCGAGCTTGTAACGACGGCAAGTATTTAGTGCAGACTGAATTTATTAGTAAAATGTTTTATTATCACATAATAAGATTATAATTAAATATGTCTAGATACAGAAGTTAGAGGTAAAATATGCCATCACCACATTTAGAGATTGGTATACGAGGGGGCAGATTTTGCCCTATTGCGGCCCCGAATCTTTGAAGGTAAAATATGCCATGAAACAGAAACAAATATAGTTATGATGCAAAATTACATGAAACCAAATATAAGTATGATACTCTAACAATCCAATTCTAATTCCACCAGGTTGGCTCTTTCAATTCTCCTTAGAATATTGAGGAACGAGAAATTAGAGTAGACTTCGGTTATAACAGACTGCAATGACTCGTGTTTCACTCCCTATCAATACAGCTAGTATTAGATTTCTCATATCCTACATCTCTGCTTGAATGCACAATTAATAAATGCTTTATTAAATGTAAAATATCTGCGGCCGGAGAGGAAAGCTGCTGTGATAGAACCAACCATTCACGTTTTTAATATAAAAAACATGCAGACACACTGAGTTCATACACATCGAAACACACACAAACTACAAACATTCTGTACTGTGTTAGAGTTTGGAGAATAATTATTTTAGACTGTGACGGCTAGAGAACTATAAAACAAATTTAACTATTTCATTGAATGTTTTATGTATATTTGGAAACTGCAATCAGCATGTTGGGAAAACTAGAATCCTCTTAGCATTAAACTGCGGCCGGAGAGGAAAGCTGTTGTGATAAAACAGACCATTTTAGCTTTTTATATATGTATAAATAAAAATTCTATACGGTTAATTCGAGTTTGGAGAATAATTTGCTTTAGAATTCTCTAACCGTCACAGTCAGTACAAATTATATAGCACTCGCTGCCACCGGAGTCTGAAAGACAAACTACTTCTATTGTTACAAACAAAATACAGCTCTTTCATTGAAACTGCAATTAGTATGTGGCGTAAAAGGGCGGGAGAGAAAGTGTAGAATTTTTAAACTTCGCCATTTTGTAACAGACTTTCCCGCTTTTGAAATCCCAACAAAAGCATGTGTTAATATATACATCTGGTAATAAATACAAAATTGAGAGAAAAACAACACAAATTATTTACCACAGGAGTTATGAGATATAGAGTGTTCAGTTAGTTATCGGGTACTTGTTTCAACGAGGATCTATATATCTCTAGTTTTCTATAAAATTTGTATTTAATCCTTTGCAATTTGTATCCACGAGATACCAACATATAATAAATGTAAAGAAAATCTACAGAAGAGTGTGAATTGAAACTGGTTTAATTTGTACCATTGATACAAATTAGTTTCGGATTGGATCCTTTTGGATACATTATAACCAGCTGAATAAATGTTACACCATAGGTTCTGCCACTGAGTGTTTTACAACTAATTATAACTTGAATTCAAAACTGAAACAATGTAACGCCATAGACAGAATCTCTTCTGGAGTGGCAGAAGAAAAAAACCGCTATAATCGATGACTTGTAACATTCCGCACAGAGAATACTCTCAGTATATCTATACAGCTCTCTCGTGGATCGTGTGGGTGGCTCTTAAAAGAGCCTTTGTGTTATTAGGGTTTAGGTGATGGGGATTTTACTTGGCGCTGGTGTACTTGGTCACTGCCTTGGTGCCCTCAGACACGGCGTGCTTGGCCAGCTCTCCGGGCAGTAAGAGCCGTACAGCGGTCTGGATCTCTCGGGAGGTGATGGTGGAGCGCTTGTTATAATGAGCCAGACGGGAGGATTCCCCTGCGATGCGCTCGAAGATATCATTGACAAAGGAATTCATGATCCCCATGGCCTTGGAGGAGATACCGGTGTCAGGGTGGACCTGTTTCAGCACCTTGTACACGTAGATAGCATAGCTTTCCTTCCTGCTCTTTCTGCGCTTCTTCCCATCCTTCTTCGGGGTCTTCGTCACGGCTTTCTTAGAGCCCTTCTTGGGTGCTGGAGCGGACTTGGCTGGTTCAGGCATGATGATCTCACGAAGTTTCCAAAAGAATAACGAACTTCTCCCCACGGCAGCTCTATATATAGAAGCCCTGGCAGTAAAGCCTGACCTGTGTGCGTTTCCTATTGGTTCGTTCAGAGCGGGCACTGAGCATGGAACGCAGTACTCCTACAGTGATTGGTTACTCTCTTAGTCGGATTCTGATTGGTGGATTTAAAACGCAACCAATCAGATTATCAGCGGATGTATAAATAGCCGTGCAGGGGGCGGGAGTGCATAGTTTTTATAGATTACGATTTGAAGATGTCAGGAAGAGGCAAACAGAGCGGCAAAGTCCGGGCTAAAGCAAAGACCCGATCATCCAGAGCAGGTCTGCAGTTCCCAGTCGGCCGTGTCCACAGGCTGCTGAGGAAGGGGAACTACGCCCAGCGGGTTGGAGCCGGAGCTCCGGTCTATCTGGCTGCAGTGCTGGAGTATCTGACCGCTGAGATCCTGGAGCTGGCTGGGAACGCCGCCAGAGATAACAAGAAGACCCGCATTATCCCCCGCCATCTGCAGCTCGCTGTGCGCAACGACGAGGAGCTCAACAAACTGCTCGGAGGGGTCACCATAGCCCAGGGTGGGGTCCTGCCCAATATCCAGGCTGTCTTACTGCCCAAGAAAACCGAGAGCCACAAGGCGGCCAAGAGCAAGTAAACTCCACTGTCCCTCACCTCCCAAGCTCACACAAAGGCTCTTTTAAGAGCCACCCACAATCTCCACAAAGAGCTCATACTGCTGCTGCTGAACGGGTTAAACACTAGAATTGATGCTTTTAAAAAATCATATGCAAACACTTCTAGCAGACTTCCTTTCAGTTATTCTTATCGCTCTTACTCCTTGCTAAACTTTAGGAGTCTTAGATTAAACAAAACATATCGATCTTAAGCAGTTGAATAATAGGCAAGTTAAATCACATTAATGAACAAAGGCCAGTAATAGATGGAGGGAAGAAAGGACTCGGCTCCATTCATTTTTTATTTTTATATTTTTTTTTATTTTTTTCTCCTCAAACATTGATTTTAAAATATGAGGCTAAAGCAGGTGTAGGAGATTATTTCTGCTGCTAATGCAAAAGAGGACGACAAAACCCACTTTAACCCCTTAAGGACACATCACATGTCTGACATGTCATGATTCCATTTTATTCCAGAAGCTTGGTCCTTAAGGGGTTAAAACCATTTTCACACAAAATAAAGGTTTAATGAAATGGTTCAACTCCAAGATTTCTCCTTGGTGAGGTTTAGTCATAGGTGCGCATCCTATTGCATTAGAGTGTGCACCCTAAAGCACAAACACATGCCGTGTGTGTATATATATATATATTTGTGTTAAGGGCTCATGATAGTACAGAAGATACAAACACTGATAAGTATGGGATAGTGTGAAAGAGCAAGTCGGTTGTGGTGTGCCGGAACCGATGATGAGGTAGGCCTGTAAATAAAGAGGGCCCACCAATAAGAAATGTATGAGAAAAAGGAGTTCATAAAAAGGAGTGGGTGGGAGGGTGATGCAGCGCTGACCTCGAACGGTATGGAGCCAGGTAAGGGGTGTCCCTTAAGTAGGGAGAAGGTGAGTCATACGCCCCTCCCACAATTACAGGCCAAAAGGCCTTAATACTTGTGTTAAGGGCTCATGATAGTACAGAAGATACAAACACTGATAAGTATGGGATAGTGTGAAAGAGCAAGTCGGTTGTGGTGTGCCGGAACCGACGATGAGGTAGGCCTGTAAATAAAGAGGGCAAAAAGTAGAAAATATACTTTATTACGAAACGAGCAGTATACATACTTCAACCAGACATATCTTGAAAGGCATTTCTAACTTCTTGTACCGGGTTAGGTATGTATCTAGAGTATGCAGAAGACTTCCAGCGCCCTAGTGACTTGATAACATGTACTGGAATGTTTGCACTGGACGCTGTGGAGGCCGCCCCTATGCGGAAGGAGTGGCCCGAATAGTTAGCTGATTTTAGTCCTAGTTGTGTAAGTAGGGACCTGACGTGGGTCATGAAGGTGGTGGTAGTGAGTACCGAACCTTGTAGACAGAAAAGTGGTTGAGATGGTGATGCTTTGAAATGCTGAGTATAGGTGTCCAGTAATGTGACGGGGCACCACACGTTGTGGGTAGGATAGTATCTAACCTCTACCGGGGGTGCGTGTTGATTGGTTTTGGAGTGATGCAGAGTTAAAATATAGTAATCCATGTGTTTCGTTAAGTGTGAATGAAGCAGAATGTGAGTGGACTGGGATGTGTTGATGGCGGTAAATTCTCTTGGTCTCAAGAAACCATAAAAAGCTACGTATATGGCGGTTTTTATAACAAGGTTTGTGTTGTTCGCAAAGGGTTTTGAATCTAGTAGGCTGGATAAATCCTTGAAGATATTGAAGTCTATAGGTAGCCTTTGCGCGGTACGTGGGGGTTCGGATCTCTGGATACCTCTAAGGATGTTTTTTATCTGGTAGGAGGACATGAAACTTGTGTTGTTTGGTTGTAATGTTAGCATGTGATGTTGTATGCCTGTTAGATATAGCTTGATTGTGTTGTAAGATAATTTAAGTTTGAGGTGGCAAAAAGAAGCAAAACCTAACAAAGATGTCATGATGAAAGGTTGTGTGACGTTGTGCAGTGACAGGAATCTTTTAAATAGAAGGAAAGCCCTGTCATATGTTCTCCGGGTATTGGTGGACAGTGCTAATTGTGCCAATGTCCTGCTATGTTGCATAATAGCTTCTAGTCCATGACTAGCTGGTGGAAAGGTGGAGTGGTCGTGGCTGTACGTGCGGCTGACGGAAGTATTTGCCGAAAAGCCTGAAAATTGAAACGAGACAAACTGTCAGCAGCCGTGTTACAAACACCTGGGACATGGACACAAAACAAGAAGAAGTTATGGCATGCAGCCAGCCAGGTGAGTTTCCTCAAGAACCTCATAATGGTCAGTGACTTGGATCGGCCTTTGTTTATGATGTGGCAGGTAGCTTGGTTGTCTGAGTGGCAACGTACTGACGAACCTGCCCATAGATGCCCCCATGTCACGGCAGCTGCTACAATGGGATACATCTCAAATAGAGCTGAGGTAGTGGAAAACCCTTCCAGGTCCTGTACCTCTGGAGGCCAGCTACCCCAAAGCCATTCATTCCCGTAAATTGCTGCAAAACCTGTGGTAGACGCCGCGTCTGACCAGATGGTAGGTGAGGAGTCAGACAATTTAGGGAGAAACATGCTTTTCCCATTCCAGGTGGTCAAAAAGTTTCTCCACATAAGTAGGTCTGCCGTGGCTTGGGTATCCAGTGGTAACCTGTGTGCATCATGTCTAAACAGTGGGAACATGGTTAGGAGCCGTGAGATGAAAGCCCGGCCTTGAGGTATAATGCGCATGGCAAAGTTCAGTGACCCAAGTAGAGACTGCAATTCTTTGCGATTGCAAGTACCGAGGTGTATGTAGAGGTTAATGTTGGTGAGAATGTTCTCTATCTTGGTGCGTGGCAGGCTGGCTTGCATGGTGGCTGAGTCTAGCATGATTCCCAGAAAGGTGATGACTGTATCTGGTCCTTCAGTTTTGGTGGGGGAGACTGGAACACCCACCTGTTTGAAAAGACTGATGGTTGCTATGAGGCTACTGGGAGGGGAAGTGTTCTCTTCGATCAGTAAGAAATCATCCAGGTAGTGTATAACTGTAGGGCATCTGGCTACATTTAATAATAACCAGCATAATGTTTCGGCGAATACGTCAAAAATGGCCGGACTACTTTTGAACCAAACGTTAGGCGTGAGAAAAAGTAGTAGTGCCCGGCCCACTTAATGCCATGCAGGTGCCATAGTGTAGGGTGGATAGGCAATAATTTGAAGGCATTTGTAATGTCAGTCTTGCTGAGCCATGCTCCGACCCCTGCCTGCATGATAGCTGTAATGGCGTGATCTATGGTGGAGTATTGAAGTGAAAATTCCTCAGAGGGGATAAGGGAGTTCAGACTAGGTGAGGCAGAGGTGTGAGGTGCAGACAGATCGATGATAAGTCTTTGTTTGTGGGAAGATTTCCCTGTGACAATACCGATGGGGTTTGTCCGCCATGTGGAAAAAGGAGGGGACTGAAAGGGTCCCAATAGGAAGCCCTCTGCCACTTCTTTGGCTATGAGTGTGCTAACCGCTGTAGGGTTTTGTTGTGCAGATTGTAAATTAGGACATTCAAGGATTCCTGAAGGCATGTGTATGAGACCAGTATGGAATCCTTGTGATAGACCAGTGATGATGAAGTCTACCAAATGTCTAGATGGATGTCGTGACAGTAATGCCGTGAGTACAGAAATATTTATCTCAGTTAAGTATTGCTTAGGGTACATTTTATTTGGACACATGGTTTTCGCATGTGCCCTAAAACATTTTGAACATATATGCAATAACCGACAACCGCTGTAATTACATGCACCGACATTGAAATTATTACATATTTGGGACTTCCCCAAAAACTTGATAGGTCGACCCAGTTTGTCTTTGGGTGTTCTCTCTGCTGACACAGCGGAGCTAGTGCCCTGCGAGGTGGTAGGTTCGTTCGCAGTGGTCGGACAAAAATTGGCAGTATGAGCCATGGAGGAGCAGTGTGCACAGGCCGGTGCTCTTAGACCTGCAAAGTGCCTGCAAAAATGATCGTATCAATCTTACTCCAGTTGGACCTTGTCCCGTACTGTGAGAAGGCGCCAGACACTTTGGCAGAAAAAGATCTATGGTAGTCATAGAAAGCTGACCCACCATATTTGTTGCCCAGATCAACCAGCCTGTGCATATATAAGTCAAACTCCTCACGTCTGTGGGGATATACCGTACAGACCACATCCCGATAAATGCCAAAAGCTAATACAAATTCAGGAATGGTTAGCTTCCTATTTAATCGTGCATCCCTGGATTTGACCACCACAGAAATATCGTCATAAGCGTAGGTCTTATGTTCCACTATATCCTGGGAGGCAATTAGTAGTGAGGCCAGATTGACATCTTTACCTTCCAGGATATCTCTCCTGAGGTGCTCAGGAATCATGTGGGCAGGGTAAACTTCTTGGTCATCCGAGGTGATAGCTGGAGAAACTGATTGCGACTCCACCACTGATGGGGGAATTGCCGTGGCCGGTCCAGCCATAGTGAGGGCTGTAGTGACCGATTCAAGTTTCTCCAGCCTAGAATTGACCTTGCTCATGGATGTCATGAGGGACGTGAGCATGTCATGTATGTTCCCTGGGTGGGACTGGCTCGACCCTTCCCCAGCGTCCATGTTATCAGTTGAGGTGTGTAATAATTTGTAAAGTTCCGCTTTCCTTGCTGTTGCTGGAAAAGGGATTTGTCGTCTCCTGAGTTCGCTAGTGATACGAGGGATAGTCCATGATCTGAAAGATGCTGGACTAGCCGTATCTTCCTCCTGTGATGGGGTGTTGGTTCTAGCCGGAGTCCTTGGGATGGAGAAATCCTCTACCCCTTCTTGAGACATACTAGATTACAAAAGTATATGGTTAGCATAAAACCCCCCGAGGGGATGTACTGGCAGGCTAATTATGCCGGATAGGCGAAAAATTAAAACTTGTTCTTTGGTGACAGGTGAGGCCCTGCTAGTTGCCAAGTGGCTATGAGAGGCTCTATCTATGCGTTGGCGCGAGGGGTTATTGAGGCCACCCGACGTAGTGGCAGGAAATCGTAGGCCTCTCGGTGACAATACAAGAAAACAGGGGAAGGGAGTGACAGGTGGCACCCTCTCTATAATGCGAGGCGGCTAACTCACGTGTGGCCCGGGGGGCATTACCTCCGAAACGTTGAGGCGGGGTGTTGGCCTCGCGGACCACTAAACGATAGGCAGAATGCCCGGAGGGGGGATACCTATTTGGGCCTATAACCCCTAAAATTGCCAGTACTCTATGTCCTAAGTAGAGGAGGAACCATATGTGATGTATGGCGTGAGCAGGCTTAACGTACCTGGTAGTATGTATGCGTTTGATAAGCGATAGGTAGAGAAAAACTGGAAAAATCCTAAAGGGATAGAAAAACCAAATATGATAGTGTGAGAATTGGATCCTATGATACCAATTTAGACTAGTTATATGTGATGAGTTCTAGTAGTACATATGGAAAGGGAATACATGAATGATATTGGCCCGACTGGCCCTGTATGTGGTATGGTAATCATGCTTGGGGGTGTGTATGATATGTCTCTGGTGACCAGATTAATGCGTATGATATAGTAATGCTAGTGTTTGTGGTATAATAAGGTGCAGGATTTAAAACAATACCGTATATGTTAGGCCGTAAACGTAAGCCATGAAAAGAGGTAAGTACGAGGTACAGAAATATTTGAGAAGTTATCCCAAAATTGGAAACAACGTGACGTATGAGTGGTTGAATCAAGACGTGTGATTCAACCCGAGAGTTTGTGAGATTTGTGAGACCGTGTTCTTGTGTACTTGGTATGTCGTTTGAGTACACAAAGAAAAAGTCAGAATATATAAGTGCCATGTAAGAAACGTGAGTACATGGTATGATAGAAACGTAATTTCTAAACATAATTTATAACGTAAATCCTACAAGCGATATCTGTAAAATGTAAAAGCTTGTCTAAGCTTAACTCCATAAATATATGTATATAACATGAAGAATTTCAATAAAACTTTAATAATGCCATATCTGCTAAGATTAAACCATAACCTAAATAAATACTTATTCATAAGTAGTTAACAGGGGTATTGCCCCAGTCATATGCAAGGATTTCGTAATTTGCATAAGCTAAATAACAGTAAATGACATGAAACCAATTATAGCTGATGATATGCAGAACGAATTTGCTTAATACAAAGAAAACCGAAACCGATATGCCTGCCGGCAGCAAAGGGGTTAATATGCCTGTGACTTGGCCGTAAAGCGTGTGGCCGTAAAGTAAGGCCGTTTTAAATCGCGACGCCGTGGGAAATGATCCGGGCGACGGACTTACGATTTTGAAGTCCTGTGGACTTAATCTGCGACGAAAACACCGGGTATGTGCGTGGCTGAACGGGCGGAAAACCTGTAAGGATTCCTGGACACAGCTACACCAAACGAAAAACGCGGGTTTTTGAAAAGCAAGATGGCGCCGTACGTGAACCGGAAGTGGATTCTCGATGCAGCGCTGACCTCGAACGGTATGGAGCCAGGTAAGGGGTGTCCCTTAAGTAGGGAGAAGGTGAGTCATACGCCCCTCCCACAATTACAGGCCAAAAGGCCTTAATACATATATACACACACAGCAGTGTGTGTAAGGGTGCTAGTAGTGTGCTGTGTGCAGAGGGCTCTAGACTTTGAGGCACCACTAACAAAAAAGTGAAAAAAATAGTTGCAATACATGCACACTGTCACATATACACATTGATGCACAGTTTACCTGTGTATGTGCCTGAGACTGTTTGACAGAGTATTTCCTTGTGTGTGTGAGAGAATGTATGTCTCTGTGAGCATGTTTGCGTTTTTGTCTGGGACCCTATGTGTATGGGGTAGCTGCTTGAAGTATGTTGTGTGTATGGAGGGTGGTGAGGGAGGGGGGAATGCTCAGGGGGGTGAGAAGGGTGATAGGAGGGGGTGATGCTGAGGAAGGGGGGTGATAGTGAGGGCAATGATGGTGAGGGAGGCGGTAATGCTGAGGGGGATTATAGTGAGGGGGAGTTGTTTCTGAGGGAGGGGGTGATAGGCAGGGGGTGATGCTGAGGGGGTTTATGCTGAGGGAGAGGGGTGATAGTGAGGGGGTGATGCTGAGGGAGGGGGGAGACAACATACCTTTTCTTCTCTGGTGGCCATTTATTCCGGTCTGCAGCTCCGCAGAGCTGAAGACCATGTAATCTTGCGAGACCATCAGAGCATTGCCATGGTAACCTGCGGCAACGCTCTGATTGGCCAGTTTTCGCTAGACACATGGTCTGCAGCTCTGCTCACTGCGGAGCTGCAGACCAGTGTCTGATGGTTGGCTGGACAGCCAGGAGGTCAGAGACTGAGGACCCGACACCAGGAGGGGACCCGGCGGCTTGCCCGGTATGCCGCCGAGCCCCTCCTGGTGTCGGGTCCTCAGTCTCTGACCGAGGACCCGACACAGTCTGCCCACAGGGGGTTTAGGCGGCCGCTAGGCCCCAACCAGCTCGAGGCCTTAGGCGGCCGCCTCTGGCTGTGAGAGATGGTATTTTTTGTGTGTGTGTTTGTTAGGGTCCTGTTAGTGTGCTGTGTGTGAGGGTGTTTGTTTGTGTGTGTGTTTGTTATGGTCCTGTTAGTGTCAGTGGCGGATCCAGAGCCCGATCTTGGGAGGGGCACCTGTAGATTATTTAAATAAATAATCCAGACACAATAACCACTACAGCTCAGTGTAGTGGTTATGGTGTCAATAGTGCCGGGACCCCCTCCCAGAGTAAGTAGTCAAACCGTTTAAGAACAGTTTGACAACTTACCTGAGGTCTGCTGGGAAATGGGGCAGTAGTAGGGCATAGGAGCAGTGGTGTGTGTGAGTGGTGCAATGTGTAAGGGGCGCAGTGTGTGTGTGTGTGTATGTCAGGGATGCAGTGTATATGTGGGACAGTATGTGTGTGTAACAGTGTGTGTGTGAGTACTGCAGTGCATGTGTGAGTGTGGGCAATGTGTGTGTATGGGGTGGCGGTGTATGGGGGCAGTGTGAGTATGGGGAGCAGTGTGAGTGTGCGTATCAGGTAATGTATGTGTGTAGAGTGTGTATGGGGGCAGTATGTGTGTATGGGGGGCAGTATGTGTGTATGGGGGCAGGGCAGCGTGTGTGTATGGGGAGCAGTATGTGTGTATGGGGGGCAGTGTGTGTGTGTGTGTATGGGGAGCAGTATGTGTGTATGGGGGCAGTGTGTGTGTGTGTATGGGGGGCAGTGTGTGTGTGTGTGTATGGGGGGCAGTGTTTGTGGGTATGGGGGGCAGTATGTGCCCCCCATACACACACACATAGCATGTCGCCATGAAAAGGAAGGGAGCATAAGTTGCCTTTGGTGGATGCATCAGCAGACCATGATCTGAGCCATAGCACTTTCCTGGCCAAAACTGAAAGAGCCATATTTCTGGCTACGGACCTCGCCAGATCCACCGTAGCTGTTGATGAGAAGTCAACAGCTAATTTCAGATCCTTCTGGCTGTCCAGAATAAGTCCTGCAGAAACAGAGTCCCTGCACTTTTTTTGAGCAGGATCGCCTTTCCTGTAGGCACTCAGCACCCCCAAATAGGTGATGGACCCCCGGGCGCCTGTCTCCATATCAGACGCGGCGAGGGAGCTGTGTCCTCTCTGCTCCCTCTCGCCGCACGCCTGTTGATGACTGGAGCCGGACTCACTGGAGCCCGACCCACTGGACCCCAGGGACATGTCCACATTAGCTCTGGAGATAAGGAGTCTGGGTGGACATGTTTTAATTAAAAAAAATAATATGCAAGTGTGTGTGTTCGTGTGTGTGTATGTGTGTGTGAGTGTATGTGTCAGTGTATGTGTGTGTGTCTGAGTATGTGTGTGTGTGTGTGTGTGCGAGTGTATGTGTGTGACTGTGTGTCTGTGAATGTGTGTGTATGTGTGTCTGTGTATATGTGTCTGTGAATGTATGAATGTGTGTCTGTGAGTGTGTCTGAGTATGTGTGTATGCACATATATATATATATGTGTGTGTGTACGCGTATATATATATATATATTCACACGAGTGTATATTATTTTTTTGGGGGGTTGGGAATCTTGGGAGAGTTCCCACACTTTATTCCCCAGGACTTGTACCCTGCCGGAGATTTACCCTGTAGGCTCACGCAGAGCCCGTGCTATCTGAGTGCCAGGCTCTGCTCTAAGCCACCATGGGCCGGTGGGGAGATCAAAAATCTACCTCACTGGCCAACAGCAGCATGGCGGGAGGCAGGAGAGGTCCAACAGGGATGGCACATAACAGCAAGGATCCCCCCTCACTACATAAGGTACTAATATGCCCCCACCGCCTCAATCTCTCCAAACATACAGCACCTACACACATACAGCACCCTCACACACACACAGCACACAAACAGCACACACATACAGTACACACAGCACCCTCACACACACAGTACACTAACCGGACCCTCACAAACACACACAGCACCTTTACAAACACACAACACCCTCACACACAGCACACTAACAGCACCCTCACAAATACACAACACCCACACATATCACACAAATAGCACCTTCACAATCACACCAACAGCACCCTCACAAATACACGACACCCACACACATCACACAAACAGCACCCTCACACACACAGCACACTAACAGTACCCTAACAAACACACACACAAACACCCTCACACACAGCACACTACTAGCACCCTCACACACAAACAGCACCCACACAAACACCCTCACCCACATAACACACTACCAGCACCCTCACACACATCACACACTAACCAGTGGCAGATCCAAGGGGGGGGGCAATTGCCCCCCTCCCCGAGCATACCGACGGTCTCCCTCTCCCCTACCAGCATATGCAGGCGCCAGCCCTGCAATGTGCCTGTGGACCGTAGGGGAGATCAGAGATCTCCCTCCCCGGTCCACAGGCACCGTGCTGGCAGCAGGTCCGGCATGGGAGGGAGGGATTGAGGACCCGGGATCTCTGCCTGCAGCTCCTCCAGGTCCTCCTCTCGCGAGATTTGGAGCGTTGCCGCGTTTACCACGGCAACGCTCCAAATCTCGCGAGAGTGAACTCTAGCCCTGAAGCGCGTTCACTCTCCCCACTGGGACCACCAGGGATTCACCACCGGACCACCAGGGAACAAAATATGTCCCCCCTCCACATCCATAAAGGTAAGAAGGGAGGGGGGGCATATAATATATATTTTAATTAAATTAAAATATATATAAATATATTATAAAAAAGCCCCCCTACCCTTATCACACACACATACTTTACACACATACACTGCCCCCCATACACACATACACCGCCCCACATACACTGCCTCCCATACACACACACACTGCCTCCCATACACACACACACACACTGCCCCCATACACACACACTGCCCCCCATACACACATACACTGCCCCCCATACACACACATTGCCGCCCACAGATGGGGGTTTCCTCAAGTGGACTTGTTTGCGTCACGAAAGAACAGATAGGTGGAGTGTTTCTTCATGAAGGACAATGATCCTCTAGCCATGGGGAGGGACGCCCTTTCCAGCAACTGGCAATTTCTAGAGGGTTATGCATTTCCCCCTTTTCCACTGATTTTTCCCATTCTAAGGAGAATGAGGATGCTTCGTGTCTCCCTCATACTCATAGCCCCGTTTTGGCAGCGCAGACCCTGGTTTCCTCTCCTGCAGAGCCTTTGTGTAGAGCCACCTTGGAGTCTTCCGAGAGTCCCAGACCTTCTGTGTCAAGGTCCTGTTCTCCAACCAGGCCCGTCCTCCCTCAACCTGATGGCATGAAGGTTGAAAGGGAAAGGCTGTTGAATAAGGGCTTCTCTCATGCGGCGGTAGACACCCTACTCAGGTCTAGGAAACGTTCCACTTCTAACGCATACTATAGAATCTGGGACGCAACTAGACCGACCAGTCCAACAAGCACCCCAGTGCTCAAAGACCCCCACATTCCTACCATGTCACCCTTATTGGCTAGCACCGAGGCCCACACTTTCCCCCTCAGCCCTGGCCCAGCAGCATCGCTGCTTGCAATGCCAAGCCTTCAGACACGTCTGAAGGAACTACCCGATGGACGCCAATCACAGCAACCCAAACCTGCTGAGTCCACCAGCCCCAAGAGCTGGATTCCCCCACTGAATTCTAGGGACCAGGGACTGAAGAGTCGTGGGTTACTCCGCATTAGGCAGACCAAGTCCGAGCCGCCTCTGCTGACAACTGCCAGCATCACTGCCAATTTGTGCTGGTAAACAGGCAAACTGCCCGGGCCTCACGTTCAGTGTCAAGGTCCTGTTCTCCACCCAGACTCGTCCTCCCTCAACCTTCCCTTTCAACCTGGAAGGACAATCGGGCCTCGAGTCCTGCAGAATATGACGTCATATTCCGGCTCCCAGCATCAGCAGACAGCCCACGCGGCGAGAGGCAGCAGAGAGGACACAGCTCCCTCACCGCTTGTGACAGGGAGAGAGTCGCCCGCCCCACTGGACAGGTCCACGCCAGCTCTCCAGGTAGGGAGGCCGGGTGAACTTTTGTAAAAAGAAAATATGAATAATTTGTGTGTGTGTGTCTGTGTGTGTTTGTGAGTGTGTGTGTATATGTGTGCACCTGAGTTTGTGTTTATATATGCATACTAGTGTAATTTTTATTTTTGGAAGGGGTGAGATGGTGGAACTTTGGGTGAGTCTCCACACTTTATTCCCCAGGACTTGATCCCTGAGGACAATCAAAACAAATACACATTCATCTTATCTCTTCAATTATAACACTTTGCAGTGGCTGTAAGGGTTCACTTTTACCCAGTGTCAATTTGCAACAAGCATGAGATACTTTGTACAAAAGAAACAAACGTTTCTATTGAAGGATATGATGACAGTAACGTTTTCCTATGTAGTTCTCAATATGAACCAGGGAACATTGAAGCACAATACAGAAACTTTTATTATAGATGGGCACCACCACTCTATATAGAGATTAGCGTAAGAAAGGAAACATACGAAAACCGGAAAATACTTGTTATGCAAAATAAACCAAATAAAACGGGAAAAATTAGCGGTTGTTTCTAGTTGTAATTATTTCTAAAGGTTTGTATTTTTTGTTTGCCAGTAAACTGCAGGATATTAGTTAATTTAAGAATAAATAATCATGGATAATACAGGGTGCGGGAGGAAGGGATTGACAAGCTCGTTTGATTGATTAGATGGGGGCTCTGAAAAGAGCCTTTGGTTGGAGAGATTGGTCAGGGAAATAGGTTTAAGCGCGTTCTCCTCTGATCCTGCGAGCCAGCTGGATGTCTTTGGGCATGATGGTCACTCTCTTGGCGTGAATGGCACACAGGTTGGTATCCTCGAAGAGCCCAACCAGGTAAGCCTCGCTGGCCTCTTGCAAAGCCATGACAGCAAAGCTCTGGAAGCGCAGGTCGGTTTTGAAATCCTGGGCGATTTCACGGACCAGGCGCTGGAAGGGCAGTTTGCGGATCGGCAGCTCAGTGGATTTCTGATAGCGGCGGATTTCCCGAAGAGCTACAGTGCCAGGGCGGTAACGGTGGGGTTTTTTGACACCACCGGTAGCAGGAGCGCTTTTCCTGGCAGCCTTGGTGGCCAGCTGCTTCCTAGGAGCCTTCCCTCCGGTGGATTTACGGGCTGTCTGCTTGGTACGTGCCATTCTAACTAATGAAGATCAACACCTAACACGTGGTTAACAGGAACTGTAACTGGAAATACGCGAACCGAGTTCTTTATAGAACATGGATGGATCTGATTGGATACAGTGCACCACGCCCCTAACTCTGATAGGAGGAGACAAAATCTGCAACTGAGAGATAAAAATGTAGATTGTAATACAGAGCACAGTGCATCCTCTTCCAATCTTACACTGCCATCTAGTGACCATTTACGAGTACTGCGTTAATTGATCTTCTGAAAATGTGATTTAGTTCCTAGAGCTAATTAATATGTGTAGAACATGGAATCAGTGTGAGAATGAAAAGAGTATCAATATGTATTTAGGTAACTTCTTTATCCAGATATTTAATTTGAATCTCTTTATGTGTGTTTATTATGTATGAAGCTGGGAGTGGAAAAATTAAAATATTTTATTAATAAATTCAGTCTGCACTAAATACTTGCCGTCGTTACAAGCTCGAATACGTTAGAAATCTTTTCGCCGGCGGGTCTCTTCTTTTCAGTTCAAAAATTATTATTCAGGCAATCTCCGCAAAGCACGAGTACAACCTACTGCATCAGCCAATCATCGACAAGCCCCGCCCAGTGACGTATGAGTTGTGTTGCAGTTCCCCATCCGGTCCGCTCAGGAGACATATAAGGGCAGGCGGCCGAGACGGAGTATTCATTGTTCTAACTGTCTCATTGCAGGATGTCTGGTCGCGGTAAAGGAGGGAAAGGGCTCGGTAAAGGAGGTGCCAAGCGGCACAGGAAGGTGCTCCGGGATAACATCCAGGGGATCACTAAACCGGCTATCCGCCGTTTGGCTCGCAGAGGAGGCGTCAAGCGAATCTCCGGCCTCATTTACGAGGAGACTCGCGGAGTGCTCAAAGTCTTCCTGGAGAATGTTATCCGCGATGCCGTCACCTACACCGAGCACGCCAAGAGGAAGACGGTCACCGCCATGGACGTGGTGTACGCGCTCAAACGCCAGGGCCGCACTCTCTACGGTTTCGGAGGTTAAACGCTTCTCTTCCATCCTTTATACAAACCAAAGGCTCTTTTCAGAGCCACCAACTCCTTCCCTCATAAGGCTATAATTCCACCAGGATGGCTCTTCCAATCCTCTCGAGAAAATTGGGGAACCAGAAATTAGAGTAGTCTTCGGTTATAACAGACTGCAATGGCTAGTGTTTCACTCCCTATCAATACAGACAGTATTAGATTTCATGTCCTACATCTCTGCTTGAATGCACAATGAATAAATGCTTTATTAAATGTGAAATTATATCCTGCATTTGAGCTTTAAACTCTTCCATATTAGACTAAAATCATGTTGGCACTAAACTGCAGCCGGAGAGGAAAACTGATAAAACCAACAATTCCAGCTTTGTATGTATGTATATATATATATAATCCATATTGTGTTCGAGTTTAGATAATTTGCTGTATAATTCTCTAATCGTCACAGTCCGTACAAATTATATAGCACTCGCTGCCACCTGAGTCTGAAAGACAAACTGTTTCTATTGTTACACCACAAAATGCTGCTCTTTCAATCGATATATGGCGTAAAAAGGCGGGAGAAAAAGTGTAGAATTTTTAAACTTCGCCATTTTGTAACAGACTTTCCCGCTTTTGAAATCCCAACAAAAGCATGTGTTAATATATACATCTGGTAATAAATACAAATTAAGAGAAAAAAAACACGAATTATTTACCACCGGAGTTATGATAGAGTGTTCAGTTAGTTATCGGGTACTAGTTTCAACGAGGATCTCTCTCTCTCTATATATATATATATATATTTTATTATTATTATTTAATCCTTTGCAATTTGTATCCACGAGATTGCAACATATAAATGCAAAGAAAAGCTACAGAGGAGTGTGAATTGAAACTGGTTTCATTTGTAACATCGATTGTTACAAATTCGTTTCGGATTGGTTCCTTTTGGATACATTATAACCAGCTGAATAAGTGTTACACCATAGGTTCTACCACTGAGTGTTTTGCGATTTATTAGAACTTGAATTTAAAACTGAAACAATGTAACGCCATAGACAGAATCTTCTCCTCTGGAGTGGCAGAATAAAAAGACCGCTATAATCGATGACTTGTAACATTCCGCACAGAAAATACTCAGTATATCTATACAGCTCTCTCGTGGATTGTGTGGGTGGCTCTTAAAAGAGCCTTTGTGTTATTAGGGTTTAGGTGATGGGGGTTTTACTTGGCGCTGGTATACTTGGTCACTGCCTTGGTGCCCTCAGACACGGCGTGCTTGGCCAGCTCTCCGGGCAGTAAGAGCCGTACAGCGGTCTGGATCTCCCGGGAGGTGATGGTGGAGCGCTTGTTATAATGAGCCAGACGGGAAGATTCTCCTGCGATGCGCTCGAAAATATCATTGACAAAGGAATTCATGATCCCCATGGCCTTGGAAGAGATACCGGTGTCGGGGTGGACCTGTTTCAGCACCTTGTACACGTAGATAGCATAGCTTTCCTTCCTGCTCTTTCTACGCTTCTTCCCATCCTTCTTCGGGGTCTTGGTCACGGCTTTCTTAGAGCCCTTCTTGGCTGCTGGGGCGGACTTGGCTGGTTCAGGCATGATGATCTCACAAAGTTTCTAACAGAATAACAAGCGTCTCCCCACGGCAGCTCTATATATAGAAGCCCTGGCAGTAAAGCCTGACCTGTGTGCATTTCCTATTGGTTCGTTCAGAGCGGGCACTGAGCATGGAACGCAGTAATCCTACAGTGATTGGTTACTCTCTTAGTCGGATTCTGATTGGTGGATTTAAAACGCAACCAATCAGATTAGAGCTCGGCATATCTGCGGATGTATAAATAGCCGTGCAGGAGGGCGGTAGCTCATAATTTTTACAGATTACGATTCGAAGATGTCAGGAAGAGGCAAACAGAGCGGCAAAGTCCGGGCTAAAGCAAAGACCCGATCATCAAGAGCAGGTCTGCAGTTCCCAGTTGGCCGTGTCCACAGGCTGCTCAGGAAGGGGAACTACGCCCAGCGGGTTGGAGCCGGAGCTCCGGTCTATCTGGCTGCAGTGCTGGAGTATCTGACCGCTGAGATCCTGGAGCTGGCTGGGAACGCCGCCAGAGATAACAAGAAGACCCGCATCATCCCCCGCCATCTGCAGCTCGCTGTGCGCAACGACGAGGAGCTCAACAAACTGCTCGGAGGGGTCACCATAGCCCAGGGTGGGGTCCTGCCCAATATCCAGGCTGTCTTACTGCCCAAGAAAACCGAGAGCCACAAGGCGGCCAAGAGCAAGTAAACTCCACTGTCCCTCACCTCCCAAACTCAAACAAAGGCTCTTTTAAGAGCCACCCACAATCTCCACAAAGAGCTCACCCTCCTAATACACCGTTGCTGCTGAAGGGGTTAAACGCCTGATAGTATGTGGGAATTATTCCTTAAAGGGTGATGGGCTAGAATTGATGCTCTTAAAAATCCTATGCAAACACTTCTAGTAGACTTTCCCTTCAGTTACTCTTACTCCTTGCTAAACTTTGGGAGTCTTAGATTAAACAAAACATATCGATCTTAAGCAGATGAATAGGCAAGTTAAATCACATTTTTGAACAAAGGCCAAGCGTTGCATAGCAATTGCAGATGGAGGCAAGAGAGGACTCTGCTCCATTCATATTTTTTTTTTTTTTTCTTCAAACATCGATTTTTAAAGTTTGAGGCTAAATCCTGTGAAAGCAGGTGTAGGAGATTACTCCTATACCTCTATTTCTGCTGCTAATGCAAAAGAGGGCACAAAACCCACTTTAAAGCCATTTTCACACAAAATAAAGGTTTAATGACAGTTCAACTCCAAGATTTCTCCTTGGTGGGGTTTAGTCATAGCCGTGCGCAGCCTATTGCATTAGGGTGTGCACCCTAAAACACAAACACAGCTATATATGTGTGTGTATATATATATATATATATATATATAATATACACACACTGCTGTGTGTATGGGTGCTAGTAGTGTGCAGAAGCGGCTCTAGACTTTATGAGGCCCCACTAACAAGAAAGTGGGAAAAAAAAATAGTTGCAATACATGCACACTGTCACATATACACATTGATGCACAGTTTACCCGAGACTGTGTCTGACAGAGTATCCTTGTGTGTGTGAATGTATGTCTCTGTGAGCATGTTGGCGTTTTTGTCTGGGACCCTATGTTTATGGGGTAGCTGCTTGAAGTGTGTTGTGTATTGGTGGGGGGAGGTGATGGTGCGAGGGGGTGATAGGGAGAGGGAGGTGATAGTTATCATGCCAAAAGCATGAGTTGGTGTTTGATGTGTGTTGAGATATGTTGAAAGTTGTTTTTTTGTAACCCTTGGGATGACGTTTATTGTGGTCTTTGATCTGGCACCAGGCTTAGACCATAAAACATCTAGATAGCCATCACCAGAGCTGGACTCAAGGAATTGCATAGAGTGGGCAATAAACTGCCAGACCAACCCCCTCTGATCCCCCCCATCCCCCCAAGGGTCTGCCTACTGAGAAACAACTAAGTTTGATATATAATGAGGGTGCTGGACTATCCAGGTCAGTTATTCATTTTTCTTTTGTCAGCAACTTCTAGGAGAACTATACCATCTAACACTCCCACAAGAATTCTATATGGGGTAGATATATGTAAGGAATTTCTTGTGTTTTCTCCTATTTTATTCTATGTACTGTTTTGCAATTTATCTGTATGTAATTTATTTCTATATTTTGTACTCAGCACTGTGAATCCTTTTTGTCAGATTAAATGTTTACTTAATCAGCTTGTGTCTCTGTTCTCTATGAGCTTCACTCTCCAGAGGAAAGCTCAGGTAAACACGTTACCAAAAAGGGTTAACTATATATGTTTTATCAGTAAAAGTAGAACTGTGATACTATAATTCTCCTATGTGTGGGGTTTAAAAGTCTTGGTGGTGGCAGTAAAGTGTGTACTAGGGGGTTAGTGTAGAAGGGATTGCAGGGGTTAATTGAGTGGTTGCTGGGACTAGCAACAGGTAACCAGGGGTCTGGTGTCATTAATCCTGTCACTTCCACACTCTACCCACTGTCTCGGCTGGGCCTATAGCCCACGCACGTGACAATAGTGTGGGGGTTTGATGTGAGGATGGGTGATGTGAGAGGGAGGGGGTGATGCTGAGGAATGATGCTCATGGTAGTGAGGGGGGGGTTGATGGTGAGGGGGGTGATGCTGAGGAAGGGGGTGATAGTGAGAGGGGGTGATGGGGAGGGGGGGTTGATTCTGAGGGAGGGTGATAGTGAGGGGGTAATGCTAAAGGTGGTGAGGGGGGTGATGTTGAGGGTGGTGAGAGGGGGTGATGCTGAGGGGAGAGGGGAGAGACAACATACTTTTTATTCTCTGGTGGTCCAGTGGGCTCCCTGGTGGCCATTTCTTCGGAGCTGCAGACCATGTAATCTTGCGAGACCATCAGAGCCTTGCCATGGTAACACATGGTCTGCAATTCTGCTCACTGGAGACAAGGTCTGATGGCTGGCCGGGCAACCAGGAGGGGCCTCGCACCCGGCAGCATACCGGGCAAGCCGCCGGATCCCCTCCTGGTGTCGGGTCCTCAGTCTCTGACAGAGGACCCGACACAGTCTGCCCACAGGCAGTTTAGGCACCCGCGAGGCCCCAGCCAGCACGAGGCCTTAGGCGGCCACCAAAACCGCCTAATTAGAGAGCCGCCTCTGGCTGTGTGTAAGGGGGTTTTTGTGTGTGTGTTTGTTAGGGTCCTGTTAGTGTGCTGTGTGTATTTGTGTGAGGGTGATGTGTGTGTGTGAGGGTGCTGGTAGTGTGCTATGTGGGTGCTGTTTGTGAGGGTGTTTGTGTGTGTGTGTGTGTTAGGGTCCTGTTAGTGCGCTGTGTGTGTGAAGGTGCTGTTGTGTGATGTATGTGTGTAGGTGCTGTATGTTTGGAGAGATTGAGGAGGTGGGGGCATATTAGTAAATATCCCCCATCCCTTCTTACTTTATGTAGGGAGGGGGGATCCTTGCTGTTATGTGCCATCCCTGTTGGTCCAGTGGAGAGTGAACTCTAGCCTGCGGGGCTAGAGTTAACATTTGCAAGATCTCGCGAGAGGAACCTGGCGGAGCTGCTGTCTAGAGTTCCCCGGGTCCTCTCCTGCCTCCCTCCATGCTGCTGTGGGCAAGTGAGGTAGATCTTTGATCTCCCCACTGGCCCATGGAGGCTTAGAGCAGAGCCGGCAGGGTACAAGTCCTGCGGAATAAAGTGTGGGAACTCTCCCAAGATTCCCACCCCCACAAAAAAATAATATACACTCGTTCTGATGTGTCCTGATGAAAGCTCCGAATGGGGGCTGAAACGTTGACCCTTTGGATTGACAGAAAATAAAAAGCAAATTTTGGAAGACCTAGAGTGCCGGTATTTTCTCAACTTTATTTTACATTGTTACTGAGCACCAGGCTGTACATTTTGATAGTTGGAGTGCAGGAATTCCTGTTTCTACTATATATATATATATGCGTGCATACACACACTGACACACATACTCATACGCACACATTCACAGACAACCACTCATACATTCACAGACACACATACACTCACACACACTCACACATACTCAGACAGACAGATACACACACACTCACAAATTATTTTTTTTAATTAAGAAATGTCCACCCAGCCTCCCTACCTGCAGTGGACATGTACCTGGCCGTCATCAGCACATACTATTAGCTCCTGACGACGGCGTGTATGCACGCTGAAACGCGTGTTGAGCGATTTCTTTAATTTAATTTTTTTTTTTTTTTATTTATTTTTTTTTTTTTTACACTCGGTAGCACTTAGGTAGTCAGTATGTTTTGATTTAGTTAGTCAGTATAGTTAGTAATTTATGATTTTGGTATTGAGAGAGATCTTTCTAGGCAGGCATTTGTTTGGTCCTGGGGGGTTCCTCTGGAACTGCCCTTGTTCCTTTCCTTTTCCCCTTTTTTTCAATTTATTTATGTACAAGTTCCGTTTTGCCTGCCTCTATATCAGTGGGGAACTTTAGATATTACACATATTCTGTGTTGTATAATCTACACAGCTTAGGTGTCCTAGATTTGGATAGTATTGCTAGTATGAATGGTTAGATCTCCTTTCCATTTAGGGACTTTCCTTTGCTGTTACTTTGTATAATAAGCAGTGGCAAGTACAGGGTGCATATAAGGTATCTCCATTTATTCCCTTTCACCTCTTCAGCTACTTATAAGTATATCCCCCCCTCCTCTCTTTTACTTACCATCTGGTAACTATACCGCTTATTCTGTGTGCTCAGTAGCTACTCCTGGGATCCCCTTGTTTCAAGGGTCTCCGTCATTTAATTATATTTTTCTTGGGTTACCCCCTATAGTGTAGCTCTGAGGTAGACTTCTTATAAGACAGTTTTCACCATTTCACATATCTCTTTGATTATGGGGATCTGTCTTTTTATTTTTTCTCACATTTTAGCTGATCCCTATCGATAATTAGACAGGAACTAATTAAAATAAATGTATAAATACCTCCTCCTATCCCCTCTTCCCTCAGTCTTTTTGTTCCTGTCCTATCCCTATAGGACATGAGTTTTTTCCTTGGAACTATAATTTTTTTTTTTTTATTTTTTTTTTTTAATGGCTTACCTGGTGATTTGCTCCCCTGGTCCCTTGGGAGTTCAGTCTCTCTCCCTTGGGAAGTCTTCAGTGGTGCAAAGGTGACCCCCTGGAGAATACCCCTTTAGTGACCGGGGGTCTGGTACTTGCTGTAACCCAGGCTATTATGCCTGGTTCCCTAATGCAGCAGTGACTCTAGGGGTAGCAGTGGGCAGGTAAATATGGACCTGGACGTGTACCTTGCTGGTCTGAACTTCTCCCTGTTTCCGGCTTCCCTATGCCTTTTCCGCCGTCCTTCTGAAGGGGTAAGTCCCTGTGCTTTCATTTTCACTTGGTGTTCGTTTTGTTCAAACGCACATGCGTTCGTATGGTTTGCTGATTGGTTTTGTGTTCATTCGTGCTTTTAGCTGTTCGCCTGAAATTTGAGCTGTTCGCATGAATTTTAGCGTGAACGGCTCGGTCGCCAGTTCGTTCACCTGTAAATTTGTCTGTTCATTCGCCTGTTTGTTCGTCTGATTCACACAGGTGAAAGCTCTGTGTGTGACGTCAGATGCCTATTTAACAGCCCCCTGGTTCTCACACTCGTGGGAATCGGTCTGGCAAATGCTGAATTGCTTCCTCCGATCTCCTGCTGGATTTTCGTTTTGTCTGCTTTTCATTAAGGTAAGTATTTTTATTGTTTAAAGTGGTATCCTTCAATTTGTTCTGAATTTCAATCTGAGATTCTTTCTTGCATTTGGTTCTGCAGACGGATATGGAAGTCTCAAATTCCTCTGATTCTGATTCTTCCCCACCTCACAAAAGGTCACAACCTAAGTCTTATAGGTAGGCCATGTTTTTTTCTGGTTTGTTTTATCTGGTATTTAAAAGAGTGCAGATCAGTGATACACTGTTCTATCCATATCTCTGCAGGTCTAAGGGGACTAGAGCGTCAGTGTCGTGCAAAGGGAAGTCGCCCAGAAGGACACAATGTGTATCCTGTGATAACAGAGCCCTGGAGGGGAAAAGTCTTTGTTTTTCTTGCCAATCTGTGGCTGCAGGCCCATCTGAAAGGCAGTCTTCCATGCAACCTGTGCCTGACATAATGCATTATATTTCACAAGCAGTCGCTCTGGGCATTCAGGAAGCTGGGAGGTCCTGCAAGCAACCAAGGTGTTTGAAACCTTCGGAGTGTTCTCCAGATGTCTCTGATGTGGAGTGTATGACTATGGAATCCCTCAGAGATCTGGGTTCTTCTGAGGAGGATGAGGTGCATCCAATTTCAGCAGGTTCCAGGAAATCTGGAGTTGATCATTTGATATCCAGGGTCCACAAGACTCTCAGTTTGAAGGAATCTTCTAAGAATGAGCCTTCCACATCCAGTCGCCACTTCTCTGACCTCAGAAGGAAAAGGGCGACTTTTCCAGTCCATGAGACTATAAAAGACCTCATCAAGGAGGAATAGTGGTTCCGCACCCTCCAAGAATCCCAGGAATCTGTGACAGGCTCATCTCCCTGTCAGGCGATGTTGGAGCTCGCTTACTCCAATTCCGTGTGGCATGGGAGGAATCCGTAAGCGACAACTGGGTTCTGGATATCATCAGAAGGGGGTAGCTTCTAGAATTTTGGAAACACCCTCCTTCCAGTTCCTTCCAAATCACAAAGTGGCCGGGAGACAAAGTAAAAAGGCTTGCTCTCCAGGTCTTCACTTCTTTTCTACAAAAAGAAGAAGTCATTGTAGCAGCCCCAGAGTCAGAAAGGACTCACGGCTTCTATTCACGCATATTTCTGACTGAAAAGTCCTCGGGAGGGTGGAGACCCATCCTAAATTACACAGACTGAATCGATCTTTGCATATCCGCAGATTCAAGATAGAGTCCCTTCAATCTATAGGGAAGGCTGTCTTTCCAAATCAATGGATGTTATCAATAGACTTGTTGGATGCCTATTTCCACATCCCTAAAGCCCTGGTGCATCAGAAATACCAGAGGTTCGCACGAGGGGAGGCTCATTTCCAATTCAGGGCCTTGCCTTTTGGTCTCAACACGGCTCCAAGAACCTTCACGAAAGTGCTTGTTGTTCTCATCGCAGAACTGAGAAAACAGGGCATATCCATCTTCCATTACCTGGACGACATCCTGATTGTGGCGGACAACAAGGAAACTTTGTCCTCCCATGCAACTGTTTGTCTTCAGTTCCTACAACATCACGGTTGGAGGATCAATGTCAATGCATTTCCCCCTTTTCCCCTGATTTTTCCCATTCTAAGGAGAATGAGGATGCTTCGTGTCTCCCTCATACTCATAGCCCCGTTTTGGCAGCGCAGACCCTGGTTTCCTCTCCTGCAGAGCCTTTGTGTAGAGCCACCTTGGAGTCTTCCGAGAGTCCCAGACCTTCTGTGTCAAGGTCCTGTTCTCCAACCAGGCCCGTCCTCCCTTAACCTGATGGCATGGAGGTTGAAAGGGAAAGGCTGTTGAATAAGGGCTTCTCTCATGCGGCGGTAGACACCCTACTCAGGGCTAGGAAACGTTCCACTTCTAACGCATACTATAGAATCTGGGACGCAACTAGACCGACCAGTCCAACAAGCACCCCAGTGCTCAAAGACCCCCACACTCCTACCATGTCACCCTTATTGGCTAGCACCGAGGCCCACACTTTCCCCCTCAGCCCTGGCCCAGCAGCATCGCTGCTTGCAATGCCAAGCCTTCAGACACGTCTGAAGGAACTACCCGATGGACGCCAATCACAGCAACCCAAACCTGCTGAGTCCACCAGCCCCAAGAGCTGGATTCCCCCACTGAATTCTAGGGACCAGGGACTGAAGAGTCGTGGGTTACTCCGCATTAGGCAGACCAAGTCCGAGCCGCCTCTGCTGACAACTGCCAGCATCACTGCCAATTTGTGCTGGTAAACAGGCAAACTGCCCGGGGCCTCAGGGACACCAGGACTACCCTGACTCTCATTCAACTAAATGTGACCATGCGAGTAGCCGGAGGCGCCATCCACCGGTTTCCCACTGCCCGAGTGCATCTCGATTGGGGAGCCAGAGTCCGCCACGTGGAAGAAGGCATTATGAGATACTTGCCTGCTGAAGTCCAACTAGGGAATGATCTTGGGCCCCTGACATCAGTCTTTGCTCCACAAGTCCCCATAGAGGCTCGACTTGTTACTACCCGACTACAAGCATGCACGGCCAAGATTGATTCACACTCGGAGACACCTCAGGTAAAATACTCAGACCCTACCCCAACCATAGTCAAATCCCCAGTAGCCATGGACAACCCCGAGGAGTTTGGGAGGAAAATAGCAAACGACTCGACCCTTGACAAGTACTGAGCCAAAGCTGTGACTGGACTGGGAGGTCTGGAAGGCAACCATTTTGTATGGGAACAAGGGCAACTATACCGGCTCTCTAATGTGCGGAATAAGAGGGCTGCCCCCTCCCTAAAGCCTCAGCTGATAGTCATGTGGATTGGGCACGATATTCCCTTGGCAGGACTCCTGGGGATACAACGAATGCTACAGTGGGTGACCCAAGGTTTCTTTTGGCCAGGGGTCACCCAAGATGTTCATCAATATTGCCAGACCTGTGATACCTGCCAACGGGTGGGGAAGAACAGCGACTGCCCTCGGGCTAAGTTGCAGTCAATGCTCATCGTAGGGAACCTTGTCACGAAGGTAGCAGTGGACATTGTAGGACCCCTAGCGAAGCCTAGTTCCTCTGCGAAGAAGTACATTCTCACCATTGTGGACTATGCTACACACTGCCCAGAGGCAGTGGCGTTGACAAACATCCAGGCAGAGACAGTAGCGGATGCTAAGGTGCAAGTATCTTCTAGAGTGGGGTTCCCCTGGGAGATAGTCTCAGACCAGGGTACCCAGTTCCCGGCCAAAGTCACACACCAACTATGGAAGCTATGTGGGGTAAAGCCCATACACAGTGACCCGTACCACCCCCAGACCAATGTCCTCTCTGAGCGGTTGAATGGAAAGCTGAAGCAGATGCTTCAGACCTTTGTTACCGTTTGCAGAGACTGGGAAAGCTACCTGTCTCACCTCCTTTTTGCATACAGAGAGGTACCGCAGAAATCCACAGGGTTTTCTCCCTTTGAGCTCTTGTATGGGAGAAGGGTGCGAGTCCCCCTGGATCTCATTCGAGAGCACTGGAAAGTGGAGAAGGAGATCGGAGGCACCCCAATCGTACCATATGTGCTGGAACTAAGGGATCGGATTGAACAGCCGACCCAGACGGTTCGCAAGAACCTGCTGACTGCTCAAAGGAAACAGCATGTTTGGTATGACAGAGGTGCCCGATCTCGTAGGTTGCATGTCGACCAAAGGTGTTGGTTCTTAAATCAGTCCGACATGACAAGCTCCAAGCAGCCTGGCAGGGGCCTTACCAGGTAATGGAGCAATTAAGCGACTCCACTTACGTGGTGGTTAGCTGCGCCAACAAGCATCTCGGACGCACTTTCGACGTAAATATGTTGAAAGTGTACCATGAGCGAACAGAGGACGTGGCCGCGGTATGTGCCCCTCCTCCAATGACCCAGATAGCCTGCCCTTGCCCAACCTCCTAGGAAAAGGGAGCCTGGAGGGAGACCTGGGACAAGTCAAAATAGGGGAAAAGTTAACCCCCCCCGGGAACAAGAGCAAGTCAGGCGATTGTTGGCCGCAAAGCGAGAGACCTTTTCCCAGAAACCCGGGTACATCCAGAAAGTCGTCCACAAGGAAGAAACATCAGGGTAGGCCCTCCTTAGGCAGCCCCCTTACCGCATTCCTAAGGCCGTCCACGAAGGGATGTGGGAGGAACGCAATAAAATGCTGAGGTTAGGGTTATAGAACTCTCGGAGAGCCCTTGGACTTCCCCGGTAGTACTAATACCGAAGTGGGACGGAACGACCTGCTTCTGTGTAGACTACAGGTGTCTTAATGACAAAATGGTGACGGACGCCTACCCGATGCCCAGAGTAGATAGCTATTGGACCATATTACCAGGGGACAGTAACTGACCATTATTGACCTATGTAAGGGATACTGGCAGATCCTCCTGGCCTTGGAGGCTATCCCCAAGCCGGCCTTCATCACCCTGTTCGGCCTATACCAATTTCAGTTTATGCCATTCAGGATGAAGAATGCCCCGGAGACCTTTCAATAGATGGTGGATAGACTCCTCAATGGCCTCCAGGATTTTATGTGCGCGTACCTGGATGACATTGCGGTCTTTAGCAATATCTGGGAGGAACATTTAACCCACGCGAGGACCGTATTAGATGGGATTAAGACGGCCAGCTTGACCTCAGAAATGGACAAATGTCTTTTGGCTTTCAATCATCATTGTGTCGGATTCTGTGTTCCTGACCTAGGCAAGTATTTTGACTATTCTTGGATAGGTTAAGTCCGGGCACTAATGTCCGCTTATACGTTATCCTTAGTCCTAGGTGTGACACAGTTCTGCGTGCTGTCAGGGTATTTATATCGGCAGACATCTTGTGCTATGATAGAAACTAAAAGTGTATAATCTGAGTCACTCTGAACAGACCAGACTCCATTTTGTTATTTTCAAGTTAACAAAAAGACACCAGATTTCTTTCTGTAAGACTAGCCATTTTGCCAGAGCTAAGGAATGCATAGCATAGTATAAACAAGTGATAAGAAGAATATAATCAAATCTAAACCCAGACAATTGGGACAGAGAAGATTAAATAATTTAATATTTAACTGTCTATATATATAAGGTACCATTGTATGGAAAAGGGTAAACTTAGTTCATGATCTGCCATATCAGAAATTATAGCAGATTTGCCAGACACATAGTCTGGACAAAATTTAAGAAACCCTTTGAAATTTTAAATTATGGCACTATAAAGATAACGCAAAATGACGTCAAAATAGCCACCAGGAAAAGTTAACTCTTTCCTGGATAGGTATGTTTAGTGGGACAAGACTGCCCTCTATAGACCAAATAACTAAATTGCGATCTGGAAGATAACCACACCTCTAGTGCTTCTATTGGGTTATCAACTGATGACGTACAGAGAGTCTGGCCCTTTAAAAGTTAAGACAAAGGGAAGACAGGGTATGCAGGGTATGCAAGAGATGCAAAGGAGAAAGGAAAAGAGGAGAGAGGAATTGGAAGTTTGGGGACTCCAACCTCCATGCAGAGAGACATCCAAACAAGTGCCTGAGACTACCAATCGGATGAAATATCTACTCAACTGGTAATTATACTAGTTTCATTTAATTAATTAAATTAATTAAAATGTATTAATAGCATTATATATGACTGGATAAAGCACGGTCAGATTTCCATATTAAGAAATCTTAGTTAACTAAAGAATATATAGTTATAAACATTCCATTCTGCAGGTGGAATTAAGAATAATTATATATTAAAGTGATATTATCACATGTTAGCATACCGCTGTTTTTATCCAGGTGTATTGATTTGCTCTAATATAAGATAGATATCTTTTAGACAAATTAAAAGTCTGCTTATATAATCATGGTAGATTCTCTTATTGGATGGTTCCAGGAAATGACTAATGAACTGGTTTAAATGTTATTTTATTTAAAATTACATAAGAATAGATCTTAACTACCTAGGAGATCTAGCCAGCATTGAAAGGGTTATTCTAACTGTCGGCTAAACTTTACGACCTTATGCTGCACTCTGAGGAATTCTGTTCTCTGTGTGAAAAGTTTCACTTTCAATCTGTGTTAAGGATACCTCATAAATCGTCAAAGTCTTGACAGGGAATGCTATTTAGCCATTGAAATCTGTATAGCCATTCCTTTGTATTGCATATCATTTTATACTGGATATTCATTGATTATTGTCATGCATGTTACATAATATTATTATTAATTAATTTGTCATTATAAATAAAAATCTATTTTTATACATTGTGATATTATTTATATGAAATACATTCCACTTAACACGATAAACGTTCTTTGGGAGCTGAGAATTGAATTAGTGGGCAATTTTCACTGTTTACTATTATTATCCCATAAATATCCCCACAGTGCTAGATCAACTTCTAATCCTGACACCAGGTGGGTAAGCAAGGGTGCCTGAACAAGGGGATTGCAAGGATGGCAGAGAGACGTGAGGAATATAGCCTTTTGGGGACACAGTTTATGTGTATTGTGGGACTAGGAACACAATTTGTTACAACCACCAATAGGAGGAACACCATTGGATTTTGGATGGAATTCTCAAATTATGTTTGGTGATTTTCCTGTCATTTTCATATTTACAGGACACCAGTTTCAAATAAGCATCAATAATTCGTAATGCTTGTTCACTCAAGGATCCAATGCCAGACACTATCTACGAGAACTGAGGCAGACATATGAACCTTGGGAAGATGATGAAAGATAGCATATTAGAACTTTAAGTAATCCGCAGTTCCAAGGGGTGTGACAGAAAAAATCATTAATTTCTAAACATATCACAAAAGGAAGTGTAATGCGAAGAGCAGTATAAACACGTCTATCTGATAGGACAATCGGGGCTCGGGTCCTGCAGAATATGACGTCATTTCCGGCTCCCAGCATCAGCAGACAGCCCATGCGGCGAGAGGCAGCATAGAGGACACAGTTCCCTCGCCGCTTGTGACAGGGAGAGAGCCGCCCGCCCCACTGGACAGGTCCACTCCAGCTCTCCAGGTAGGGAGGCCGGGTGAACTTTTGTAAAAAAAAAAATATGGATAATTTGTGTGTATGTGTGTTTGTGAGTGTGTGTATATCTTTGTGTGTTTATGTGAGCACCTGAGTGTGTGTTTATATATGCATACTAGTGTAATTTTTTTTGGGGGGGGGGGGGAGATGGTGGAACTTTGGGTGAGTTCCCACACTTTATTCACCAGGACTTGATCCCTGAGGACAATCAAAGCAAATACACATTCATGTTATCTCTTCAATTATAACACTTGGCTGTGGCTGTAAGGGCTCACTTTTACCGAGTGTCAATTTTATAACCTGACAGGAGGCTTCATATTTGCCTTAACTTTCTTTAATAGCTCCATAGCAGCAATGAAAAAAACTCTTAAAGAAAGAACCAATCAGAATGAAACAGAGAATATATAAGTCCATGCATAGCCCATCATTTCCTCTTTCTTTGCTGCTCCATCACAAGTCAGGTCAGAGTACTGCTTCTTTAATTTCATTTTATAGTCATTTTATGTGCTGATTAGTACTTGCATTGGGGGTGGTAAGGGCTCCTTTAAATTGTGTGGGGCAGGTTTTTCCTTGTTGGGGTTTTTTTTTCTCAGGGCATTTGGGTTCCCAGGGCTTTCCCCTCTGACTCCACTCCTTCAACAACATCCCCCCCCCATGGCAACTTTCGCCACCTTCCTGATTCTCTTGCCTGTCCTGTTCACACAGGCTGCTGTGTGAACGGACCCAGGCAAGTTGAGAGGCAACGCACACCCTCCTCGCGATACTGGAGGGCTGCCTCTGTAGAGCCGCCCTCCCAGTGTTGCCTCTCCTCCGTTCGCGCGTTACACAAAGCGCGAATGGAGGTTCCCCTGACAGCCCCTGTGCGCCGCAGCCATTAATTATAGTACCAGCGTTCAGCAGTTTGTTTGAAACAATCTTACCGAACGCACTCATTCATTGCTGCTAGCCGATGGGGATGGGGCGCCACAGATGGATCAACTTCCACAGGTGGGATCTAGATGAATCAGGAACTCACCATGCATATCAACTGTCTGGAGCTATTAGCCGGATCCTTCGCCATTCGCAGCCTGGCAAAAGGACAATCCAATTGCTGCATCCTACTGCGGATGGACAACTTTTCCGCAGTACGCTACATCAACCGCCTGGGAGGGACTCGCTCCCAAACACTAGCCAATTTGACGAAAGAGATCTTCGACTACTGCCTCCCGCGCAACATCTCGATCAAGGCCGAACATCTACCAGGGGAATCGAACTTCACCGTGGACTGGTACTCACGACACTGAAAGACGCCAACGATTGGCAATTAAACACACAGATATTCGCTCACTTGAACGAACAGAGAGGACCATTTACCCTCGACCTCTTCGCGTCACGCAGCAACCGTCAACTGCTGAGATTTTACAGCTGGCTCCCGGACCCGGAGTGCGTAGCGGTGGATGCGTTCACCCAACATTGGCCCAGACAGGGGGCATATGCCTTTCCTCCATTCGCAATGATTGCGAGAGTACTTTATCACATTCGACAACGAGAAGTGACGCTAACACTATTGACACCATTATGGCAGAGCCAACCCTGGTTTCCCGACCTGCTCAAATTATCGTGCGACGATCCACTCCTCCTACCGAGCGACCCATACCTACTCAGGGATCCACTGGGCAACCCACACCCCATGCTTCTGGACGACCAACTACCCCTGGTAGCCTGGACTCTTTCAGGGGCGCATGGGACACCCACGGGTTATCGGCTACAACTAGGGACCTATAGTGGGATTCATGGGCCCCGGGAACTAGAAAAAGTTACCTATAAGCATGGAGAACTTGGTCCAATTGGTGCGTGGGACGGAGTTTGGATCCCTTTACGGCTCCTGTACCTGAGATACTGAATTTCCTCTCGTCCATCTTTGCAGAAGGTAAATCGTATCGCACCATCAACGTCATCAGATCGGCTATATCTGCAGCCCACGTTCCATCCCAAGGGACAGCAATCGGACAGGATCCTCTGATTTGCCGACTACTACGGGGAATTAAAATAAGACGTCCCCCGACACCAAAATATCAGCATCTCTGGGAATGTGGACATGGTACTTAGATTCCTGAAGGAATGGCCCTCAAATGAACATCTACCCTTGAAACAACTGACAGCGAAATTCACCTTCCTACTGAGCCTGGTCTCATTTCGCCGTGTCTCAGATGTTCGGGCGTTTGATGCGGATGCCTTTACTATTGGCCCGGACGGGGTTACATTACAAATCTCCCGGAGAACCAATACCGATTCAAAGTCAATTTTTTACCCGTTCTTTACATCAGAAACTCAACTATGTGTTGTTAGGGCATTGAGAACATATATGGAGGCAACGGAGACGCTACGCCGACCAAATTCTCGACAACTACTGATATCATACGTTAAACCTCATGGTCCAGTCTCGACCACCACACTATCCAGATGGATTAGATGGATCCTCACCCTTGCGGGGGTGAAACCGTCCTTCGGAGCTCACTCTCTAAGGGGAGCGGCGGCGGCAGCAGCTTTTTTGGCAGGCGCACCATTGGCAGATATCCTCCAAGCAGCAGACTGGTCTTGCGAATCAACATTCCGGACCTTTTACTTATGACAATCTTCTAATGCCGCATTCTCCCTTCTGCCTAAGCATTAAAATTGCAAATATGAAGCCTCCTGTCATGTTATAAAATTGAAGATTATGCTAGCGCAGTGTACTGATAATCTTAATTTTAATAATGACAGGAGGCGAATATTTTCCCTCCCCTTCTTCTTGATGTTCCCACCCAAATGATGAGGTAAGTTAAGATTCATGGGAATAATTGTAGCCGTTGTTGCACTTTAGGTTCCAAAGGGCTGTAGGATGGGGAGTGTTGTCGTCTTTATATTGTAGTTTGATTAGACCGATAGTATTCTAAGGATAAGACGTATAGGACTAGCAGAGAGTTTACATATATAATCAGACATTTGTTATCTACGGTCAATTCCGTATCACTGATACTAGTCTCTCTTTCCTTTCAGTTTAATGAGTTTTCTGGAGGATGGGGAGGCCGAAAATCCTTACTATTTTCAACATTGAATTAAGTTACGTCAAGCTGGGTCAAATTGGATCAGACACCTTTGTCACTTTTCGGATTTGTGATGTCTCATTAATCAAGAGGAAAGGATGGGCTATGCATGGACGTATATATTCTTTGTTTAATTCTGATTGGTTCTTTCTTTAAGAGTTTTTTTCTTTGCTGCTATGGAGCTAGTAAAGAAAGTTAATGCAAATATTCGCCTCCTGTCATTATTAAAATTAAGATTATCAGTACACTGCGCTAGCATAATCTTCAGTTTGCAACAAGCATAAAATACTTTGTTCAAAAGAAACAAACGTTTCTATTGAAGGATATCATGACAGTAACGTTTTCCTAAGTAGTTCTCAATATGAACCAGGGAACGTTGAAGCACAATACAGAAACTTGTATAATTATACATGGGCACCACCACTCTATATAAAGATTAGCGTAAGAGGGGCAAAATATACGAAAACAGAAAAAAAAAATGATGCAAAATAAACGGGAGAAATGTGCAGAGGAGACAGAATCTGCTACTGAGAGACAAAAATGTAGATTGTAATACAGAGCACAGTGCATACTCTTCCAATCTTGCAATGCCATCTAGTGACCATTTACGGGTACTGCGTTAATTGATCTTCTGAAAATGTGATTTAGTTCCTAGAGCTAATTAATATGTGTAGAACATGGAATCAGTGTGAGAATGAAAAGAGTATCAATATGTATTTAGGTAACTTCTTTATCTAGACACATTTAATTTGAATCTCTTTATGTGTGTTTATTATGTATGAAGCGGAGAGGGGAAAAATTAAAATATTTTATTAATAAATTCAGTCTGCACTAAATACTTAACTTGCCGTCGTTACAAGCTCGAATACGGTAGAAATCTTTCCCGCCGGCGGGTCTCTTCTTTTCAGTTCAAAAATTATTATTCAGCAAATCACCGCAAGGCACGAGTACAACCTACTGCATCGACAAGCCCCGCCCAGTGACGTGTGATTTGTGTTGCAGTTCCCCATCCGGTCCGCTCAGGAGACATATAAGGGCAGGCGGCCGAGAACGGAGTATTCATTGTTCTAATTGTCTCATCGCAGGATGTCTGGTCGCGGTAAAGGAGGGAAAGGGCTCGGTAAAGGAGGTGCCAAGCGGCACAGGAAGGTGCTCCGGGATAACATCCAGGGGATCACTAAACCGGCTATCCGCCGTTTGGCTCGCAGAGGAGGCGTCAAGCGAATCTCCGGTCTCATTTACGAGGAGACTCGCGGAGTGCTCAAAGTCTTCCTGGAGAATGTTATCCGCGATGCCGTCACCTACACCGAGCACGCCAAGAGGAAGACGGTCACCGCCATGGACGTGGTGTACGCGCTCAAACGCCAGGGCCGCACTCTCTACGGTTTCGGAGGTTAAACGCTTCTCCTCTTCCATCCTTCATACAAACCAAAGGCTCTTTTCAGAGCCACCCACTCCTTCCCTCATAAGGCTATAATTCCACCAGGATGGCTCTTCCAATCCTCCCGAGAATATCGGGGAACGAGAAATTAGAGTAGACTTCGGTTATAACAGACTGCAATGGCCCGTGTTTCACTCCCTATCAATACAGCCAGTATTAGATTTCATATCCTACATCTCTGCTTGAATGCACAATGAATAAATGCTTTATTAAATGTGAAATTATATCCTGCATTTGAGCCTTAAAATCTTCCATATTAGACTAAAATCATGTTGGCACTAAACTGCAGCCGGAGAGGAAAACTGATAAAACCAACAATTCCAGCTTTTTATGTGTATGTATATAATCCATACTGTGTTCGAGTTTAGATAACTTGCTTTATAATTCTCTAATCGTCACAGTCCGTACAAATTATATAGCACTCGCTGCCACCCGAGTCTAAAAGACAAACTGCTTCTATTGTTACACCACGAAATGCTGCTCTTTCGATCGATATGTGGCGTAAAAAGGCGGGAGAGAAAGTGTAGAATTTTTAAACTTCGCCATTTTGAAATCCCAACAAAAGCATGTGTTAATATATACATCTGGTAATAAATACAAAATTGAGAGAAAAAACACGAATTATTTACCACCGGAGTTATGAGATATAGACTGTTCAGTTAGTTATCGTGTACTAGTTTCAACGAGTATCTATATATATATTTTTTTTTTAAATCCTTTGCAATTTGTATCCACGAGATTGCAACATATAAATGCAAAGAAAAGCTACAGAGGAGTGTGAATTGAAACTGGTTTCATTTGTAACATCGATTGTTACAAATTCGTTTCGGATTGGTTCCTTTTGGATACATTATAACCAGCTGAATAAGTGTTACACCATAGGTTCTACCACTGAGTGTTTTGCGATTTATTAGAACTTGAATTTAAAACTGAAACAATGTAACACCATAGACAGAATCTTCTCCTCTGGAGTGGTAGAATAAAAAGACCGCTATAATCGATTACTTGTAACATTCCGCACAGAGAATACTCTCAGTATATCTATACAGCTCTCTCGTGGATTGTGTGGGTGGCTCTTAAAAGAGCCTTTGTGTTATTAGGGTTTGGGTGATGGGGGGCTTTACTTGGCGCTGGTGTACTTGGTCACTGCCTTGGTGCCCTCAGACACGGCGTGCTTGGCCAGCTCTCCGGGCAGTAAGAGCCGTACAGCGGTCTGGATCTCCCGGGAGGTGATGGTGGAGCGCTTGTTATAATGAGCCAGACGGGAGGATTCCCCTGCGATGCGCTCGAAGATATCATTGACAAAGGAATTCATGATCCCCATGGCCTTGGAGGAGATACCGGTGTCAGGGTGGACCTGTTTCAGCACCTTGTACACGTAGATAGCATAGCTTTCCTTCCGGCTCTTTCTACGCTTCTTCCCATCCTTCTTCGGGGTCTTGGTCACGGCTTTCTTAGAGCCCTTCTTGGCTGCTGGGGCGGACTTGGCTGGTTCAGGCATGATGATCTCACAAAGTTTCCAACAGAATAACGAGCTCCTCCACACGGCAGCTCTATATATAGAAGCCCTGGCAGTAAAGCCTGACCTGTGTGCATTTCCTATTGGTTCGTTTAGAGCGGGCACTGAGCATGGAACGCAGTAATCCTACAGTGATTGGTTACTCTATTAGTCGGATTCTGATTGGTGGTTTTAAAACGCAGCCAGTCAGATTAGAGCGCGGGCAATCTGCGGATGTATAAATAGCCGTGCAGGGGGCGGGAGTTCACAGTTTTTACAGATTACGATTTGAAGATGTCAGGAAGAGGCAAACAGAGCGGCAAAGTCCGGGCTAAAGCAAAGACCCGATCATCCAGAGCAGGTCTGCAGTTCCCAGTTGGCCGTGTCCACAGGCTGCTCAGGAAGGGGAACTACGCCCAGCGGGTTGGAGCCGGAGCTCCGGTCTATCTGGCTGCAGTGCTGGAGTATCTGACTGCTGAGATCCTAGAGCTGGCTGGGAACGCCGCCAGAGATAACAAAAAGACCCGCATCATCCCCCGCCATCTGCAGCTCGCTGTGCGCAACGACGAGGAGCTCAACAAACTGCTCGGAGGGGTCACCATAGCCCAGGGTGGGGTCCTGCCCAATATCCAGGCTGTCTTACTGCCCAAGAAAACCGAGAGCCACAAGGCGGCCAAGAGCAAGTAAACTCCACTGTCCCTCACCTTCCAAACTCACACAAAGGCTCTTTTAAGAGCCACCCACAATCTCCACAAAGAGCTCACACTCCTAATACACCGCTACTGCTGAAGGGGTTAAACACCTGACTATATATGGAGGAATTATTCCCTAAAGGGTGATGGGTTAGAAGTGTTTTTTCATATGACTTTTAAAAGCATCAGTTCGAGTAGACTTCTTCTTGCTAAACTTTGGGAGTCTTATATTAAACAAAACATATGGTTCATAAGTAATGAATAATCAAGTTAAATCACATTAGTGAACAAAGGCCAAACGCTGCATAGTAATCGATGAAGGGAATAGAGGACTGGCTCCATTAATCTTTTTCAATCGTTGATTTTAAAAACTTGAGGGTAAAGCCTGTGAAAGGCTACTACTGCTAATGCAAAAGAATACAGCAAAACCCTCTCTAAAACCATTTCCACACAAAATAAAGGTTTAACGAAATACTTTGGAGTGGATAAAAGTCAGTCAGATTTCTTCTTGGTGAGCTTTAGTAACACCATATGGCCATGTTAAAGTCCTCTCCTGTCAAAATAACAGAATTCTCCATGTGGAGTAACTAGATTACCTTCTTGCCAAGAGAGATGAATGTAATTAGACTTGTAAGAATTCATACTGTATTTTGGGCTGTGCTCTCTTCTTTCACCTGTATTTAGTACTAGAGTTGAGCGGATACCTAGATGTTCGGGTTCTGCCAAACTTCGCCAAAAGTTTGGGCTCAAACTTGACCCCGAACCCCTTTGAAGTCAATGGCGAAGCCGAACTTTTGGCCACAAAAATGCCTCTAAAAAACTCCTGGAAAGGGCTAGAGGCCTGCAAAAGGAAGTAAAATGGGGGTAAGAGTAGGACAATTGCCCTGCACACAAATGTGGATAGAGAAATCGCTTAAAATAACATAAAAATTAAAAATATAGCTGAGCCATAAAATAGCACTAGATGGAATCTTTGATTTTAGCTTTGGAAGAACATAAATCAAAATCTAAAGCATGGCTGTCAGAATACCCTGCACTCCAACCCTCTCTCAGATGAATAATTCTGGTGATACTCTTTCATTGTTCAAACTGAGCTCAACTCCTGATGCATGGAGAAAAGGCCTTCAAAAGCCTCTGCTATTGTGTATATAGTTTATACTAAGTGACCCATAGGTTGAGGAGGCGGTGACCATGGAGGAAGAGGAGGATGAGGTAGCCAACACTGTATTTTATGTTTTTTTTTTTAATTGAGGTAGCCCACAAAATATTGGGACATACAAATAAAGAAACATTTGCTGTCTGCGGTGCATTTCTTGCAGTCCTGATGCATGGAGAAAAGGCCTTCACAAGCCTCTGCTAATGTGTACCTAGTTTATACTAAGTGACCCATAGGTTGAGGAGGCGGTGACCGTGGCGATGGAGGAGGAAGCAGGGCTGGACTGGGGATTCCAAAGCAGCCCTGGAAAAAAAATCTATGCCAGCCATATATATATATATATATCTTTTTTCCACTATAAAATATTGGTCCTTTCAGAGTAAAATTTTTAATTATACAGTAAGCATACTTACATGCAGACACAGACAATCTCACTGTCACAAGCTGATTGATACACAGTCTCACAGACAAACAATCTCACTGATATACATAAGGTCATTGACATAAAAACACAAGCTCACTCAGTAGCAGGCACACACAAGCAAGCCCACTCACTAGCAGGCGCGCGCACACTCACACACACAGCTTAATGTAGTGGCTCTGGTGTCTATAGCCTGTCCCTGCAGGCTTTTCAATGTAAACACTGACATTTTAGAGAAAAGGCAGTGTTTACATTGCTTCCTAGTGACAGACACTCAGACGGTCACTAGAGGTGCTTCCTGTGTCAGTGCGGATTGGCTGAGATCATCAAGCTTGATGATCTCAGCCGTAGAGGCAGGGCCAGTCGAGGGGAGACCAGCACGACGTGGGAGAAAAAAAAAGGTGAGTAAAAACACACACACACACACACACATACCATGACAGACCGTGACACAGACACACACACACCGTGACACAGACAGAAACACAGACACACCATGACAGACAGACACACACACTATAACACAGACAGACTGTGACACACACACACCGTGGCACAGACACACACACCATGACACAGACACACATTGCATGACACAGACGCACACACCATGACAGAGACACACATACACCATGACACAGACAGACACACCATGACAGACACACACACAAATGACACAGAGACACATAGACTCACATTGACACACATAATTGCTACCTGTGTGCTGGCATGGGGAGCTCTGATGGCGGCCGCATGGGGGAGCTGGCTCTCCTGGTGGCCGCAGAGGGAGCTCTTTTGACAGCCGCAGGGGGAGCTAGCTGTTCTGTCTCTACTCCCCCTCCCCAGCGCGCTGCTTAATGAGACCGGGGCTGGAATACAGAGGCGGCTCTCTAATTAGGCGGTTTAGGCGGCCGACTAAGGCCTCGCGCCGGCTGGGGCCTCGCGGCCGCCTAAACCGCCTGTGGGCAATCTGTGTCAGGTCCTCAGTCAGTGACCGAGGACCTGACACCAGGAGGGGGCCCGGCGGCATGCCCGGTATGCCGCCGGGTGCGAGGCCCCTCCTGGCGAGAGAGCGCCTGCAACCCCTGGTCTGCAGCTCCGCGCAGTGTGCAGAGCTGCAGACCAAGTGTCTGGCGAGATCTGGCCAATCAGAGCGTTGCCGTATGGGATGCAGGGCAGTGTGTGTAGTGTGTGTATGGGGGCAGTGTGTGTATGGGGGCAGTGTTTGTGGGACAGTGTGTGTAGTGTGTGTATGGGGGCAGTGTTTGTGGGGCAGTGTGTGTATGGGGGCAATGTTTGTGGGGCAGTGTGTGTATGGGGGCAGTGTGTGTATGGGTGTGCAATTTGTGTATGGGGCAGTGTTTGTGGGGCAGTGTGTATGGGGGCAATGTTTGTTGGGCAGTGTGTGTATGGGGGCAGTGTGTGTATGGGGGCAATGTTTGTGGGGCAGTGTGTGTAGTGTGTGTATGGGGCAGTGTTTGTGGGGCAGTGTGTGTAGTGTGTGTATGGGGGCAGTATTTGTATAGGGGGGAGGGTAGGGAGGCTTTTTAATAATAATTATAAAAAATGTATTTAATAAAATGAATATATTTATGTCCCCCCTCCCTTCTTACCTTTACTGGGAGGAGGGGGGACATTTCTCCATCCCTGGTGGTCGGGTGGGGATTCCCTGGTGGTCCCAGTGGTGGTGAGGTGAACTCTAGCCCGCACTCCAGGGCTAGAGCTCACTCTCGCGAGATTTGGAGCATTGCCGTGGTAGAGATGCTGAGCTCCCGGGTCCTCTCTCCCCTGCCGGCTGCCAGCACAGTGCCTGCGGACCGGGGAGGGATATCTCTTCCCGGTCCGAAGGCACATTGCAGGGCTGGAACTTGGACAATGCCAGCCCTACATTAGCTGGCTTGGTGGAATCTCGGGGGGGAGATACACACATACACACATTGCTCACACACACATACAGTGCCCCCCATACACACTCCTCCAAACACACATACAGTCCCCCCCCCCCATACACACACTGCAACTCTCACACACACTGCACCGCTCACACACACGCCTTTCGATATAGCGAATGCTCCTTACACTTATACAAAATACAACCCTATTATTTTATACTTTGGGTGTAAGTGGGGCCTCATGCTTAAAGTTCGCCTAAGGCCTCATAAAATCTAGAGCCTCCTCTGCTGGAATATGACGTCATATTTTGGCCCTGGTCTCATTAAGCAGTGCGCTGGGGAGGGGGAGCAGAGACAGAACAGCCAGCTCCCCCTGCGGCCGTCAAAAGAGCTCTCTCTGTGGCCGCAGGTGAGCCAGCTGCCTGCCCGGCCCCAGGTGCCGACGGCCCACAAGGAAATTTCCCGGTATCCCGGTGTGCCAGTCCGGCCCTGGGAGGAAGCAGCGGTGGAGGAAGAGGATGAGGTAACCAACACTGTATTTGATGGGGTTTTTTTTGTTTTGTTTTTTATTGTGGTAGCCCACAAAATATTGGGACACACAAATAAAGAAACATTTGCAGCCTGCGGTGCTTCTCTTGCAGTCCTGATGCATGGAGAAATGCTCAACTACACAAGCCTCTGCTAATGTGTACCTAGTTTATACTAAGTGACCCATAGGTTGAGGAGGCGGTTGTCAGGGTATTTATATCGGCAGACATCTTGTGCTATGATAGAAATTAAAAGTGTATATTCTGAGTCACTCTGAACAGAGCAGACTCCATTTTGTTATTTTCAAGTTAACAAAAAGACACAAGATTTCTATCTGTAAAACTAACCACTTTCCCAGAGCTAAGGAATGCATAGTATAAACAAAAGTGATAAGAAGAAAGCGGATTGGATAGACTGTCTAAAATGCTAATGGAATATGATCAAATCTAAACCCAGACAATTGTGACAGAGAAGATTAAATAATAAAAATTAACTGTCTATATATATAAGGTACCATTGTAAGTTTAAGGTTAAACTTAGTTCATGATCTGCCATATCAGAAATTATAGCAGGATTTGCCAGACACATAGTCTGGACAAAACTTAAAGAAACCCTTTGATCTTAAATTATGGCCACTATAAAGATAAGGCCAAAATGACGTCAAAATAGCCACCAGGAAAAGTTAACTCTTTCCTGGATAGGTATGTTTAGTGGAACAAGACTGCCCTCTATAGACCAAATACCTAAATTGCGATCCCTAGGTAACCACACCTCTAGTGCTTCTATTGGGTTATCAACTGATGACGTACAGAGAGTCTGGCCCTTTAAAAGTTAAGACAAAGGGAAGACAGAGATATGCAAAGGAGAAAGAAAAGGAGGAGAGAGGAATTGGAAGTTTGGGGACTCCAACTTGGACATGCAGAGAAACCCAGGACAACATCTGAGACTAACACTCTACTCTTAAAACTCTAACACTTAGAATTTTACTGACTTTCCAACCAACAACACCTTTCACAATAACTCATGCACCTACAGACATCCAAATAAGTTCCTGAGACTATCTACCAATCGGATGAAATATCTACTCAGCTGGTAATTATACTGGTTTCATTTAATTAATTAAATTAATTAAAATTTATTAATAGCATTATATATGACTGGATAAAGCACGGTCAGATTTCCATATTAAGAAATCTTAGTTAACTAAAGAATATATAGTTATAAACATTCCATTCTGCAGGTGGAATTAAGAATAATTATATATTAATGTGATATTATCCCATGTTAGCATATCGCTGTTTTTATCCAGGTGTATTGATTTGCTCTAATATAAGATAGATATCTTTTAGACAAATTAAAATCTGCTTAGATAACATGGTAGATTCTCTTATTGGATGGTTCCAGGAAATGACTAATGAACTGGTTTAAATGTATTTTATTTAAAAATTACATAAGAATAGATCTTAATTACCTAGGAGGTCTAGCCAGCATTGAAAGGATTATTCTAACTGTTAGCGAGGGTTTTATGGCCCTTCGCTGTGAAAGGTTTCACTTTCAGTCTGTGTTAAAGATACCTCATAAATCAGAAGACTTGACAGAAAATGCTGTTTTAGCCATTGAAACGTGTTTAGCCATTCCTTTGTATTGCATACCAATTTATACTGGATATTCATTGATTATTGTCACGCATGTTACATATATTATTATTTATTAATTTGTCATTATAAATAAAATCTATTTTTATAAATTGTGAATATTATTTATATGAAATACTTCTCACTTACGATAAACGTTCTTTGGGATCTGAGAATTGAATTAGTGGGCAATTCTCAACTGTTTACTATTATTATCCCATAAATATCCCCACACGGTGGAGGAGGAAGCAGCGGTGGAGGAAGAGGATGAGGAAGCCAACAGTGTATTTGATATATTTTTTTTTTTTTTTTTAAATGTGGTAGCCCACAAAATATTGGGACATACAAATAAAGAAACATTTGCAGCCTGCGCTGCATTTCTTGTAGTCCTGATGCATGGAGAAAAGGCCTTCACAAGCGTCTGCTAATGTGTACCTAGTTTATACTAAGTGACAAATAGGTTGAGGAGGCGATGACCGTGGCAGTGGAGGAGGATGAGGTAGCCAACACTGTTTTTATATATATATATATATATATTTTAATTGGGGTAGCCCCCAAAATATTGGGACATATAAAAAAAAGACAACTCTGTTCTACAGAGTAGCTGTTGACATTAGTTGCACAGGAACTTTGTTAACTCTAGAGAACCTCAGGCAAATCGCACATCCCCGTGGCGGCGACTTTGCATGCGGATGTCATCCAAATTAACTTTCTATGCCAGTTTCTGCACCTACCATGGTGACCACGGGTAACAAGGAATCAGGGTTCCATTCCGTACAGGGACCCTGAGAAATGGCTAGGAAGGCAGCAGGCACGCAAATGACCCACTCCCGACGTGAGAAGGTAGTGATGACAAATAACAATACAGGGCTCTTTAGAGGCCCTGTAATTGTAATGAGTTCACTTGAAATCCTTTAACTCTGATCAACTGGAGGGAAGTCTGGTGCAGAGCCACTGACCCGTGTGTACTGCAGCTGAAACTCCACTATCGCCTGCTGCTGCTTGCAAAGTCTCATGAGACGGTGAGCTGGAAGGCCGAAGTTACGCTGCAGTGCAGACAGGCGAACTGCAGCAGGGTGACAACACAAAAGGGCGCACAGCCACTACAGTGGATGTGACATCCTGACAGTGTCTGGGTCCTGGTCACCGTACTGCCCACCTCACTGTGAAACTTCAAATGGATCGTTAAATCTGGTACGCTCAAGTCTGTTATGGATCCTTTGATCGCTACATGTATTACTTGGATAACTGGTAATTCTCAAGCTAATACATGCCGAAGAGCGCTAGGGGATGGCCGCTCTGCTTTTGCACCCTGCTCCCTCTTATGCTGTGCTGGTGCCTCTGTGCCACAGCGCCTCTTCTTCTAAACTGCACACGTCATTCGCATGACCTTGATTCCATGTGGGGTCTAGGACCTCATCATCCTCCACATCATCTTCCACCCCCTCCTCAACACTGCCCTCCTTGCAGGTATGCACACTGCAGAAAGCCACAGCAGTTGGCACCTGTGTTTTTCCAGCATGTAAAGTCTGCAAAGGACATATGGAAATTGTTTTAGAATTTCCTCCAGGCAACAGTTTTCCCTATAAACTGACCTCTCAGTTTGACTTGTGAGGGTATTGCTCCAGAATTACAATATTGTTTAAGTACCTCTTAGCTATTGATCACTGGTTTAAATATAGCAGCTTGTTATCTGGTAGTTTCTAGTGTAGAAAATATCAATTTATTTTCTATCACTTAGATCTGTGTAACAAGTGTTGTAGGTGTGAAACAATATTACAAGTGACCGATGTAGTAAATTCGAATCAAAGTTACGCTTCGATTTGACTCTCAGATATGAAGTGAACACCACAAATATACTATTTAGCGCCAAAATGTTTTTTTACTTTTTAAAACTCCAATGTAAACAGCAGATTAGCAGCAAAACAATTAGAATGTTTACAACTGCACTGTAACCGCAGTATTATACACTTCGATTTGACTCTCAGATATGAAGGACAAACCCTAAAATGTACTATTTAGCAGATTAGCAGCAAAACAATTAGAATGTTTACCACTGCGCTGTAAGCACACTATTAGACGCTTCGATTTGACTCTCAGATATGAAGAACAGGCCCCAAAATGTACTATTTAGCAGATTAGCACCCAGAAAAAAAAGAATGTTTACCACTGCGCAGCGAATGCACCATTTGATGCTTCTTTTTGACTCTCGGATATGAAGTGCACCGCAGGTCCCAAAATTTACTATTTAGCAGATTAGCAGCAAAACAATTAGAATGTTTACAAGTGCGCAGTAAGCACACTATTTGATGCTTCTATTTGACTATCAGAAATAAATAACAGGCCCCAAAATGTACTATTTAGCAGTTTAGCAGCAAAACAATTAGAATGTTTACAAGTGCGCAGTAAGCACACTATTAGACACTTCTATTTGACTCTCAGATATGAAGAACAGGCCCCAAAATGTACTATTTAGCAGCACAACAATTAGAATGTTTACAAGTGCGCAGTAAGCACACTATTAGACGCTTCGATTTGACTCTCAAATATGAAGAACAGGCCCCAAAATTTAATATTTAGCAGATTAGCACCCTGAAAATAATAATGTTTACCACTGAGCTGTAAGCACACTATTAGACACTTCGATATGACTCTTAGATATGAAGTGCACCCCACTAAAATACTATTTAGTAGTTTAGGACCCCAATTTAAAAATGTATGTTTTAATTTAAGTTTTAAAATTGCAATGTGACAGCAATATTTGACGCTTCTATTTGACTCTCAGATATGAAGTGCACCCCACTAATGTACTATTTAGCACCAAAAAAAAATACTTTTTAAAACTCCAATGTAACCGCGGTATTTGAAACTTCGATTTGACTCATAGATATGAAGTGCACCCCACCCCACTAATGTACTAGTTTGCAGAATTCTTTCCTAAGCTGTCCCTATCAGCGGCAGCATCCTCTCCCTACACTAATAAGACCGCATGTGCGTGCGACGCTACGCGAATCCCGCTTATATATAGAGGCTGGGTCACATGCTGCACTGGCCAATCACAGCCATGAGATTAGTAGGCATGGCTGTGATGGCTTCTAAGGGCACACGAGTCAAACGCTTGTTGATTGGCTGCTCTGCAGCCTTTCAAAACGCGCCATTAAATCGCCGAACACCGAACTTCAACCCGAACATCCAGTGATATGGTCCAAAAAACCTAATGTTCAGTACGAACCCAAACTTTTCAGTTCGGGTTCACTCAACTCTTCTCCTGATGCATGGCGAAAAGGCCTTCACAAGTCTCTGGTGACCATGGCGGTGTAGCTGGAAGCTGCGGTGGAGGAGGAGGTAGCCAACACTGTTTTTTATTTGTTTATTTTGTTTTTTTGGGGGTTTTTTTAAATTGGGGTAACACACAAAATATTGGGACATACAAATAAAGAAACATTTGCTGCCTGCGGTGCATTTCTTGCAGTCCTGATGCATGGAGAAATGCTCAACTCCTGATGCATGGAGAAAAGGCCTTCACAAGCCTCTGCTTATGTGTACCTAGTTTATACTAAGTGACTCATAGGTTCAGGAGGCGGTGACCGTGGCGATGGAGGAGGAAGCAGGGCCGGACTGGGGCTTCCAAAGCAGCCTTGGAAAAAAAAATCTATGCCAGTCTCATAAGTCATTGCGCCATATATTGTTGCATGTACTATGTAAGGCTATGTCTTGCCACCCTAGATGATTGATATATATACATTGCTTTTTCCAATATAAAATATTGGTCCTTTCAGAGTAAAATTTTTAATTATACAGTAAGCATACTCACTTGCAGACACAGACAATCTCACTGTCACAAGCTGATTGATACACAGCCTCATAGACAAACAATCTCACTGATATACATAAGGTCATTGACATAAAAACACAAGCTCACTCAGTAGCAGGCACACACAAGCAAGCCCACTCACCAGCAGGTGCGCACACACACACAGCTTAATGTAGTGGCTGTGGTGTCTATAGCCTGTCCCTGCAGGCTTTTCAATGTAAACACTGACTTTTAGAGAAAAGGCAGTGTTTACATTGCTTCCTAGTGACAGACACTCAGACGGTCACTAGAGGTGCTTCCTGTGTCAGTGCGGATTGGCTGAGATCATCAAGCTTGATGATCTCAGCCGTAGAGGCAGGGCCAATCAAGGGGAGACCAGCACGACGTGGGGGGAAAAAAAAGTGAGTAAAAACACACGTACACACACACATACCATGACAGACACACACCATGACACAGACAGACCGTGACACAAACACACACACCGTGACACAGACAGAAACACAGAGTTAAAAATAGAAATGAGTCCAGGCACTCCAATGAATTCCAAAGTGCAGGCAGTTTATTTAGAATCCAGGACCAAAAAGCAACGTTTCAATCCCTTAGGGGACCAAAAAGCAACGTTTCAATCCCTTAGGGATTAAAACGTTGCTTTTTGGTCCTGGATTCTAAATAAACAGCCTGCACTTTGGAATTCATTGGAGTGCCTGGACTCATTTCTATTTTTAACTCAGTGTTTGGTCCTATTTGGTACTGGGACGTTGGTACTGGGTCCATTGGAGCACCATGGATTCTGGAATGGAGGGTTGAGTGCACTTCCATCATTTTTGTTTACAGACAGAAACACAGACACACCATGACAGACAGACACACACACACACCATGACAGAGACACACACATACCATGACAGACACACACCTTAAAAAAGACACACACACTTGACACACACACACACACACACCATAACACAGATAGACTGTGACAAAGACACACACACACCGTGACACAGACACACATTACATGACACGCAGACACAGAAAATAGTTCAAAAAAGACAAAAAACTAGTGTATAGGCGCTTCGTAAATCTAAAGATAAAAGTGGTGGAAGATATAAAAGTGTTTCCCCAAACACAATAAAACGTGAATAACAAAGACAAAATGTATATCAAACCACACAACGTGAAAAGGTAATAGATATGCAAAAAATACAACCTGAGCTTGTCAGTATAATCAGGTGGTATCTAAAAGCATAAGATAAAATACAACATAGTGTAATCTGTATAAAAACAATAAGAATAGGGCAAAACAGACTATCACTCACATTATGCAGAGCCGTCCCAGGCTCTGTATTGTAGGCTCAAAGGTGCCAATACAGGCAAACAAAATTCCCAGAAAGTGGATGGAGAAGTTGCTCAAAAGATATATATTTATTAAGTAAAATTCAAAATTATAAAAGCTCGAGGTAATAGGGGAGTGGAATCCAACCATGCAAACACCCCTTTGTCTGCTTGAAGTAAATTTTAGAATTATGCTTCAACTCCTTAATGGCTATATATTCCAATTTAATTGAGCATATTATTAGCTAAATAACACATTATTTTCGACAAGTGAATGATACATTTCAATTGTTTTACCCCTTGATTGCATTGGTAAAAATAAAAAAAAATCTTTCATTTCTAAACGTATCGCAAAAGGAATCACTAACATACTTCTGGTCAATTCGGTTTAAAGCCTCTCTATTACAGTAAAAAGATAGTGATTGTAGATGAAATTGGCCTAGCTCCTCTGAAAACCACGCTGATCTGTCAGACAAGACCAAACAATTAGAGTAATTCTCACTGTCGACCTCCTCAGAATCTAACAGGAAAAAAATGGCCAGAGAGAGTCTGTTTTATGACAAAACGATTAACGTCAACTATGGTAACAGCTCAATGAAAAAAAAAAAAAATATATATATATATATATATATATATGTAATTTTTATAAAGCGAATACTATAATTCCAATTCAAGGGGAAAATATCAGTGCAAGTATTTACTATATTAGAGGGTATGTTAGCTGTTCAAATATAATTTACAATGGTAGACATTAAAGATTTTTTTTTTTTTTTTTTAAATTCTTTATTTTAGTTGTGCATAAGAAATATCAAGAGGACAAAGACATTCTTAAATTATGCATGTCCATTATAGCTTAGGTATGTCTAGCAGTATGCACATTTGTTTTTTTTTTTTCAACGTTTAACAATTATATACAAGGTCAACATGTTAGACATTCTGTAGACAAATATATAGGAGTCGTGAAACACAGAGAAACATTGTTGTGTGAGTGATTCATGGAGTTTGAGTAGGTAACCTGTGTCAGCTTATGTGATAGTGTTGGTTCCCAGTTTGGGTTGTGGTTTGTCAGTGTGGCCTGTGTGCATGGGCTGTTTCAGCGGTAGCTGATATGCGTGGTGCCCCTAACCAAGGGGGTTGCGGGGGGGGGGAGGGATGTGGCCCCATTGACTCTCTGGTGTTGTGTTCAGTGTGTCGGCTGGAGTGTGGTTTGCTTATAGTCAGGATAGGGGTGTGAAAACATAAAGAAAAAAGAAAAATACATATAAAATATAAAAATATAAAAAAGTTAAATTCTAATAACTGCGTTGCGTCCGAGTACGAGGTTTCCCTCGTATATCAATGTCCTCTCCAGGTGGGTCGAGGCCAGAGCCTTCCAATGTGGGCTAGATTGTGTAGCCATAGGTGCCGGTTTGGGCTGTCACTGTACGGGTGGTGGTGTCCGTCTGGAGCGAGGGACAAAGGGGATGATGGTGGCCGGGTCTCTGGCACTCTCAGGAAGCGTATGATTATCGGTTGGAATGGGTAGTCCCAATTTTCTCAAAAAAGAGGCTGCATCGGCCATGGTGTGGAGGACATGCGTAGTTCCTTCTGCGGTGACCGTTAAGGAGTTGTCGGTTCCCCATCTGTATGGCAGTCCTGCCATGCGTAGTTGGGATGTTACCGGTGCGTAGGTTTTCCTCCATAGCAGTGTTGCTTTAGTGAGGTCTTGGAAGAAGTTCAAGGTATCATTCTCAAATAAAAGAGGGGTTTTGCCCTTCACGGCTGACATGACATGTATTTTGTCTTGTACTGAGTGGAAGCGCAGGATGACATCCCGGTTCAGGTTGGTATTAGTGTTGGTGGTATTGGGGATGCGATATAAACTTTCCACTGTGATTTTGCGGGCCAGCGTGGGAGGTAATATAGATGTCAAGAGGCGTCGGGTGTAGTGGGGAAGTTCCTCCGCGGATATTGCCGTAGGGATACCCCTTATTTTGATGTTTGCGCGGAGTTGTCTATCCTCTAGTATTATGAGTTTTGCGTTCAGGGTAGTCTGGTGCGTTTGTAATTGGTGGATAGAGTCCTGCATGGTTTGCATGGCAGTTTGTGTATCTGCTATAGCCCCCTCTGTGGCCTTGACTCTCTCTGTTACGGCCTGTAGCTGTGTTGTAAATACAGCTAAATCTGCAGCCAGGAGCTTGTGGATATCAGCTAATAAAACCTTCAGGTCTCCCCTAGTTGTTGGGGCTGATTCATCCAGAGGGTCCGCTTGTGCGGGTCTTACCACCTGGGGGTGATGTGGTACCTCCATCTCGTGGCGGTCCGGTTCCAGTTCTGTGTCCGGTTGGTCTACGGCCTGAGTGTGTTTGGGCTTCTGGAGCAGCGCCCCAATGTCCCTGGTATCCGACCCTGTGGTGGGTCTCTGTGATTTACGGCCCATGGTGAGTGTGGTGGGTGATGTTTGTGATGGGGACGCTCTCAGCCGTTCCGCAGGGTCTCCGCCAAAGAGTGACGCGAGGCTGGGGATTTGGAGAGGGTGGTAGGCCTCGGTTTTCCGTCGCCGCTTAGGCTGTTTTTGCGGCTGTAAGAAGGGCATCGACGCTTGCAGCTCGGGTAGCAGAGTCCGATTTTATGCTTTTGGAGGCTGGATGGGCTCGTGTTCCGATGATATCGGGCAGATTTGAGGTTTGTTTGCAGGAGCTCCAGCAAAATGACATTAAAGATTTTTACACAACATTGTTTCATGTGTGAAGAAAGGGGATTTCACACACGGTGTTAGAGCATTCTTTTAGGTTATATGTACTAATTTACATTATTGTGAAAGTATAGTAAGAAATCAGTTGAAATCATAAGATGGAGCAAAGTTCAGACTAGAGTAGAGCGAACCTGAACTGTAAAGAACTGTAAAGTTCGGGTTTATACCAAACATTACGTTTTTTGGACCCCGGACCCGAACACGGACATATCACTGTATGTTCGGGTTGGAGTCCGGTGTTCGGCTATTTAATGGCACGTTTTCAAAGGCTGCAGGGCAGCCAATCAACAAGCGTTTGACTTGTGTGCCCGCGGTTACATCGGAGTTTTAAAAAGTTAATTTTTTTTTTCTGGTGCTAAATAATACATTAGTGGGATAGTACTAAAACTGCAGTGTGACAGCAGTATTTGATGCTTCTATTACTGAGAGTCAAATAGAAGCGTCAAATTCTGCTGTCACATTGCAGTTTTAAAACGTAAAAAATTTTGGGTGCTAAACTGCTAAATAGTATTTTAGTGGGGTGCACTTCATATCTGAGAGTCAAATAGAAGCATCTAATAGTGTGCTTACAGCGCAGTGGTAAACATTCTTATTTTCTGGGTGCTAATCTGCAAATAGTACATTTTGTGGCCTGCTCTTCATATCTGAGAGTCAAATTGAAGAGTCAAATAGTGTGCTTACTGCGCAGTTGTAAGATCCTTGTTTTTGGGTGAGATGAGACAAGTAGAACAATGAATACTCACCCCCACGGTCACCTGCCCTTATATGTCTCCTTAGCGGACTGGATGGGGAACTGCAACACAAATCACACGTCACTGGGCGGAGCTTGTCGATGATTGGCTGATGCAGTAGGTTGTACTCGTGCTTTGCGGTGATTTTCGTCAAGTATTTAATGCAGACTGAATTTATTAATAAAATATTTTATTCCCCCTCCCTCCTCCGCTTCATACATAATAAACACAGATAAAGAGATTCAAATTAAATGTGTCTAGATAAAGAAGTTACCGAAATACATATTGATACTCTTTTCATTCTTACACTGATTCTATGTTCTATACAGATAAATTAGTTCTAGGAACTAAATCACATTTTCAGTACCGGTAAATGTCACTAGATGGCAGTGTAAGATTAAAAGAGGATGCACTGTGCTCTGTATTACAATCTACACTTTTGTCTCTCAGTAGCAGATTCTGTCTCCTCCTATCAGAGTTAGGGGCGTGGTGCATTTTGTCCAATCAGATCCATCCATGTTCTATAAAGAACTCGGTTCGCGCTTCTCCAGTTACAGTTCCTGTTAACCTCGTGTTAGGTGCGTATCTCCATTAGACAGAATGGCCCGTACCAAGCAGACAGCCCGCAAATCCACCGGAGGGAAGGCTCCTAGGAAGCAGTTGGCCACCAAGGCTGCCAGGAAAAGCGCTCCTGCTACCGGTGGTGTCAAGAAACCTCACCGTTACCGCCCTGGCACGGTAGCTCTTCGGGAAATCCGCCGCTATCAGAAATCCACTGAGCTGCTGATCCGCAAACTGCCCTTTCAGCGCCTGGTCCGTGAGATCGCCCAGGACTTCAAAACCGATCTGCGCTTCCAGAGCTCTGCTGTCATGGCCCTTCAAGAGGCTAGCGAGGCTTACCTGGTTGGGCTCTTCGAGGATACCAACCTGTGTGCCATCCATGCCAAGAGAGTGACCATCATGCCCAAAGATATCCAGTTGGCTCGCAGGATCAGAGGAGAACGCGCTTAAACCCATTTCTCTGACCAATCTATCAATTTCTCTAACCAAAGGCTCTTTTCAGAGCCACCATCTAATCAATCAAACGAGCTTGTCAAATACTCCCGCACCCTGTATTATCCATGATTATGGGGTTTATTTTTTTTAAACTAATATCCTAAAGTTTACTAGCAATCACATCGTGCTGTGAGTTTTAATGTATACAAATACATTAATATAAATACGAGAACTTAGAAATAATTACCTTATGGCAGGACCGCTCATTTCTTCAATTATATTTGGTTTATTTTGCATCATAACGGGGTTTTTCGGTTTCGTATGGTTTGCCTCCAAAAATGTGCAAGAATTGCCTCTTACGCTAATCTCTATATAGACTGGTGGTGCCCATCTTTAATTATAAAGTTTCTGTGATCTGTTTATCAACGTTCCCTGGTTCATATTGAGAACTACATGGGGAAAACGTTAGAATGTCAGCATATCTTTCAATAGAAACTTTTGTACAAAGTATCTCATGCTTGTTGCAAATTGCCATTCGGTAAAAGCGAACCCTTACGGCCACTTAGTGTTACAATTAAAGAGATGAGATGAATGTGTATTTGTTTTTAATTATCCTACCTGATAGACGTGTTTATAGTGCTCTTTGCATTACACTCCGAACTATATGTAGCATAATTTGACAATCACTAGGGGGTCTGATTTGTAAATGTATTTCTTTATCTTACGGAGATAACATCCACAGTGAATAAACACAAAATAGATACTTTAATGTATATTTGATTTATTTTGGTACGTTTAATACCTATAGATATGGATAAGGGGAACACGATTGGCCTGAAAATCAATCTCGGTACACAATGCTCAAATCAGAGTCCTTGGAAAACGTCCTGAACTTTGCTCCATCTTATGATTTCATACCATACTTACACAACAATATATCTTAGTACATAGAACCTAAAAGAATGCTCTAACACCATGTGTGAAATCCCCTTTCTTCACACATGAAACAATGTTGTATAAAAATCTTTAATATCTACCATTGTAAATAATATTTGTACAACTACCATACCCTCTAATATAGTAAATAATAATGTATCCTAAATTATACAACATTCCGAAACTAATATGTATCAATCTATGTTATAATGAAACGTCTCAATTCACACTCTTTAGATTTATTGATTTTTACATTTGTTATATGTTGCCATCTCGTGGATACAGATTGTAATGGTTTCTTTCTTTTAAATATATCCTCGTCGAAACTAGCACCCGCAAACTAACTGAATATTCTAAAAACGCCTTCTGTGGTAACAAATAATTCATGGTTTTTCATTCTTAAATTGTATTAATTACCAGATGTATACAATTCGCATGATTTTGTTGGCATTTCGAGAGAGGGAAAGTCTGTTACTAACATGGAGAATTAAAGCCTCAAATACAGACATCTTATATTTAACATTTAATAAAGCATTTATTCATTGTGAATTCAAGCAGAGATGTAGGATATGAAATCTAATACTAGCTGTATTGATAGGAAGTGAAACACTAGCCATTGCAGTCTGTTATAACCGAAGTCTACTCTAATTTCTCGTTCCCCGATATTCTCGGTAGGATTGGAAGAGCCATCCTGGTGGAATTATAGCCTTATGAGGGAAGGAGTGGGCGGCTCTGAAAAGAGCCTTTGGTTTGTATAAAGGATGGAAGAGAAGCGTTTAACCTCCGAAACCGTAGAGAGTGCGGCCCTGGCGTTTGAGCGCGTACACCACGTCCATGGCGGTGACCGTCTTCCTCTTGGCGTGCTCGGTGTAGGTGACGGCATCGCGGATAACATTCTCCAGGAAGACTTTGAGCACTCCGCGAGTCTCCTCGTAAATGAGGCCGGAGATTCGCTTGACGCCTCCTCTGCGAGCCAAACGGCGGATAGCCGGTTTAGTGATCCCCTGGATGTTATCCCGGAGCACCTTCCTGTGCCGCTTGGCACCTCCTTTACCGAGCCCTTTCCCTCCTTTACCGCGACCAGACATCCTGCGATGAGACAATTAGAACAATAAATACTCCGCTCTCGGCCGCCTGCCCTTATATGTCTCCTGAGCGGACCGGATGGGGAACTGCAACACAAATCACACGTCACTGGTGGGGCTTGTCGATGATTGGCTGATGCTGTAGGTTGTACTCGTGCTTTGCGGTGATTTGATGAATAATAATTTTTGAACTGAAAATAAGAGACCCGCCGGCGGGAAAGATTTCTACCTCATTCGAGCTTGTAACGACTGCAAGTATTTAGTGCAAACGGCATTTACTAGTAAAATGTTTTATTACCACATAAAGAGATTAAAATTAAATATGTCTAGATACAGAAGTTAGAGGTAAAATATGCCATCACCACATTTAGAGATTGGTATACGAGGGGGTAGATTTTGCCCTATTGCGGTCCCGAATCTTTGAAGGTAAAATATGCCATAAAACAGAAACAAAAATAGTTATGATGCAAAATTACATGAAGCCAAATAGAATTGGATTGTTAGAGCATCATACTTATAATTCCACCAGGTTGGCTCTTTCAATCCTCCCGAGAATATCGGGGAACGAGAAATTAGAGTAGTCTTCGGTTATAACAGACTGCAATGGCTCGTGTTTCACTCCCTATCAATACAGCCTGTATTAAATTTCATATTCTACATATTTCTGCATGAATGCACAATGAATAAATGTTTTATTAAATGTGACTTGGAAGAGTTGAAGCCTCAAATACAAACATCTTATATTTTAGTAAGGATAGACTTCTCTTAGCACTAAAGAGAGAGGAGAGGAAAGCTGCTGTGAGAAAACCAACCATTCAAGCTTTTAAGATAAAAAACATGCAGACACACTGAATTCATGCACATCGAAACAGACAAAAACTACAAACATTCTGTACTGTGTTAGAGTTTGGAGAGTAACTTGCTTTATAGTTCTCTAACCGTCACAGTCTAAAATAATTAAACTATTTCATTGAAAGAGCAGCATTTTGTTTTATATAAATAGAAACTGCAATCAGCATGTTGGTAAAACTAGAATCCTCTTAGCACTAAACTGCGGCCGGAGAGGAAAGCTGCTGTGATAACAGACCATTTTAGCTTTTTATATTTAAAAAAATAATTCTATAGGGTTAATCCGAGTTTGGAGAATAATTTGCTTTATAATTCTCTAACCGCCACAGTCCGTACAAACTATATAGCACTCGCTGCCACCGGAGTCTGAAAGACAAACTGCTTCTATTGTTACAAAACAAAATACTGCTCTTTCATTGAAATTGCAATTAGTATGTGGCGTAAAAGGGCGGGAGAGAAAGTGTAGAATTTTTAAACTTCGCCATTTTGTAACAGACTTTCCCGCTTTTGAAATCCCAACAAAAGCATGTGTTAATATATACATCTGGTAATAAATACAAAATTAAGAGAAAAAACACGAATTATTTACCACAGGAATTATGAGATATAGAGTGTTCAGTTAGTTATCGGGTACTTGTTTCAACTAGGATCTATATATAGATTTAATCCTTTGCAATTTGTATCCTCGAGATAGCAACATAAAAGTAAAGAAAATCTATAGAGGAGTGTGAATTGTAACTTGTTTCATTTGTACGATTGATACAAATTAATTTCGGATACGTTCCTTTTGTATATATTATAACCAGCTAAATAAGTGTAATACCATAGGTTCTACCACTGAGTGTTTTGCAACTTATTAGAACTTGAATTTAAAACTGAAATAATGTAACGCCATAGACAGAATCTTCTCCTCTAGAGTGGTAGAATAAAAAGACCGCTATAATCGATTACTTGTAACATTCTGCACAGAGAATACTCTCAGTATATCTATACAGCTCTCTCGTGGATTGTGTGGGTGGCTCTTAAAAGAGCCTTTGTGTTATTAGGGTTTGGGTGATGGGGGCTTTACTTGGCGCTGGTGTACTTTGTCACTGCTTTGGTGCCCTCAGACACGGCGTGCTTGGCCAGCTCTCCGGGCAGTAAGAGCCGTACAGCGGTCTGGATCT
>OW240915.1:100466382-100574460 GCA_933207985.1 Pelobates cultripes | reverse complement strand
GCTGTCTATTCATTTAGACCATTTGGTCTGGTTTTCACTGTACAGGTTACTGTATTTTAGTGCAACCCTTACCCACTTTTATCATTTCTAGTCTTATTAAGGGTCTTGAGGGATTCCCTTTTAGGGTTGCTGCTTACATTCCTGTTATCTAGCGCAGCCTCTTCTCCCTTGTTTTTACAATATTGGCTGCAAGAACAGAAGACCGGCTGGAGGGAAGCTCCTGACAGTTCTTGCACAGTCTGCCCCATCCCCCATCCCTGTGTCAAAGTCTCCTCCCCCCACTCCTGTGGTTGCCGATCTAGGGGTAGAGGATCTTTAGTTTCCTCTACCCGGACTGATAGGAAGTATTCTTACTTCCTGCCAGTCCTGGTAGAGGAAACTTAAAATCCTCTACCCACTGATCTGCAACTACAAGGTCAAGCAGGGGATGAGAGGGAGGTTCTGACACAGGGAAGAGAGGGGCGAGGGGGGCTTTGCCACATGGAGAGGAGGGAGGCTTTGCCACAGGGAGGGGAGGGATGCTTTGACACAGGGAGGGAGGAGGGAGGCTTTGTCACAGGAAGGGGAGGGGGCTTTGACCCAGGGAGGGGACAGGGCATGAGACACAAGATGGGATTGGGAGGAGAGGATAGACACCTGAAATAGAATAGAACTATGATTGCACAATTTTATGTGAAGTGACTGAAAGCCACTTTTTTGGAAAAGGGAGCCTGCAGTAATAAGAACTGCAGATTTTGCAAGCTGTTTTAAACTATACCCCAAATGAATACATGGTGCCCTCCGCCATGTGTTGCGGTCCTGGCCGCATGGTAGATCCACCGGGATCACACGTTAAGGGAACCATTGGGTGGTCCATGCTGTTAGGGCCACCCAATGGCAATGAATATCCAGGTGGCCCGGTCAGCGCTGTGGTGCTTTTACAGCACGACCAGGCCCCCTGTGATGAGGTCAGAGCGCAGGGAGGAAGTGACTGCCCCTGCCACTTCCTCCCAGCAACCACCGGGAGTCACGTGGGAGGAAGAGGGGAGGGAGTCAGAGTGGGAACAGGCTGAGCCACCACTTGGCCCTAGGGAAGTCATCCTCCTGCATCTAAAAGGTAGGAAATAGGAGGGTGACTTAAACATTTTGTGTGTGTGTGTATATATGTCTCTGTATGTGTGTGTATGTGTGTATGTGTGTGTGTGTGTCTGTCTGTATGTATGTGTGTCTGTGTATGTGTCTCTATGTATGTGTGCGTGTCTATATGTATGTATGTGTGTGTGTGTCTACATGTTTGTGTGTATGCATGTGTGTCTGTATGTATGGGTCTCTGTGTGTGTGTATGTGTGTATGTGCGTATGTATGTGTTTTTGTTTGTCTGCATGTGTGTGGGGGGCTAGGACGTGGGGGGGAGGCGGAGATGTTTGAGGTGGGGAGTAGACGAATGAGGGGGGCCCCATGGTAATTTTCGCACCAGGGACCTGTGTTTTTTAGTTACGCCTCTGTGTGGAGTAGTATGTGTGTGTGTATGTGTGTTTCTATGTTTGTATGTATGTGTGTATATATGTACTTGTGTGTGTGTGTCATGTGTGTGTCTATGTGTGTGTCTGCATGTGTGGGCAGACATATAGAAGAGGGGGCCCGGGGCAATTTTTGCACCATGGTTCCATGGTTTTTAGTTATGCCTCTGTGTGGAGTGGTACTTTAATCACTAAAACTACATTTGCACTCCATGGTTAGCCCATGAGGTTGTGCTTTGAAACCAGTATATGAAAAAAGTTTTTACTCTATGGTAAGCAATTAAGGACGTGACCCTTCTATCCTGAGTTTGGTGACAACATTTACAGTACAGGAGCATGATCAGACCAACTAGTCATTCCAATATGTACTTTGGTAACTCTTTGCAAAGCTGTACCATCCACTAAGCACATATCTAGTCTAGAATATTTGTTATGAACAGCATAAAAAAAGGAATAAAGGAATATTCCCCCGCAGAACAGTTCCCGTATCATATAGTTCAGACTCACAAAATCAGATGCCTAAATTGAGCACTAAAGTTAGCTTGTTGAGCTGTTGGTGTTAGAGAGACTTGCATTCCTAGTGTCTAGGAAGTGGGATCTAAGACAGTGTTAAAATATCCACATAATACTATTCCATTCTTGAATTTCTGTGATATCCAGAAACACGTATGGAGAATGTGTAGCTGGTTGACATTTGCAGAATAAACATTCATAACAGTGTTTTTTAAAGTGTTAAGTGTTCCTACTAGAAATACAATTCTATGTATTAAAGGCCTAGCCCTCATGTAATAAAATTGAGACTGTTTAGACCGGCTGGGAGCTTCTGCTTGGTAAGATATGTAATACTGATTCGTTTTGAAAGTGGGAACTTTTGCATAATTAAAATTAGTTTCTTGGAGACAAGCTATGGGATCCTGAGAAGCACAGGGTTCTTAAAGGCTCTGTGGTGTATATAGGGTGAGATAGGAATGCTAACATTCATGGAAATGACCACAGAAGGATGCTAGAGTTAGGGAATGAAATCCTCATACACTTTCAGGCAGGTGTTGTGTGCATGGGCAGTTAAATAAAGGTATGGCACTCAACCAGCCATCATTTCATAACAGTACAGACAAAACCCCTATAGATAATATCTATAACCTCAGTGTGTGATCAAACAATATAAAGGAAAAAAAAGCTAAAGTGTGACATAAAAATTTACATATTTATAAAACTCAGTTTGCAGAGAGCAAGCTAAAAGCCACACAGATGCTGCTCAGCAATTCAGGACAAGAAAGAGCCTGAAAAAGAGAGTATCTAATTAGCATCTCCATTGAGGGGGCAGCCACCTGTGGAGCAGAGAGTAATATCCAGCACAGTAGTATGTAATAGACACAAAATAGGTGCAATCATCAGTTATCCAAAAAAAATGAGTTTAGAATATTACAGACACAACAACTTTAAGTTAAGGATAGAAAATAAAAATGCCAACAGAAGTTGCATTGACTAACGGGGCACCTGGAGAGCTGGCTGGACTTTCAGGTCAAAGATCTTCATCTCATTGCTGCCATCTTGACCTTGTCTGTGACTATCCTTTCTTGAGTGCGGAGTTGTATAATGCTCATCCAAGGGATTAGGGTCACGATTAGGACAAAAAATTATTGACAAGATTGGGTATTCGCAATGTCATTGCACTTCAGTTTTTTACTTAATAGGGAAATCAATATATTATGAACATCTAGAACAAAATTATATAATAGGTGCACCTGAACAGTTAGCTTTTCTTAGAAATAGTTATCTCACTAAAATGTCTCATGGTATGGCAAACAGAATGAAATGTTAATGAGAATATGGTTCACATAAATTATTGAAAGGTAATAGAGGTCATGGTGATATGTTCACATTTCAATTTCTGAGTTTATGTACTAACTAAAATACAAGGTTAATTTTGTATTTATTATTTTCAGACATTATAATTGGTCTACTTACCTGGAAAGAATTTCCATGTAAAATGCCAGAAATGTAACACAAACATAATGTTTTATTGCAGGATATGTGCTACTAAAACTAATAGGGAACAAAGGTCATCGGCATATTTTTATTTATAGATTATCAATAATGAATATTTATTCCAGTTAAACTTAACCTTTTGAGTGTGAGCATGCCTACAACTACCCATGACGTTGAAAGAAAATAGGGGTGGGTAGGCACTCAAACAATCCAGAGATGACCAATCACAGCAGACAAGTTAAGCAGATGAAGGGTCTTGGCACAAATGTAACATTCAGAGAAGGTTGGTAGCTTGATAACGTTTTTCATAGAGTCAAAACATTGCTGTGTCCTATCAAATAAACCTGCCGAAGGCTACGGGTTCCTTTTTTCTCTTTAAAAGTGTATATTAAAGCTAATTGAAATAACTGAATGAAACATTTGTTTAGTTACAATGAAAGGCATACCGAAAACACCAATGAGTGGGTGAGATGGAGAGAATTTGTAGTAAAAAAATAGAAATTTTAGTAAGTTACTTTGACCAGAAGAAAGATTGAACATTTGTAAGAAAGTTAAGCTGAAACGTGGAATCATTCTGTCTTTGTCTTACTTGGCAACTCAGATTCCTACTCTTCCATTTGAAGCTACTCCTTTGATTCTACTCATGAGTCCTGCTGTCACCATGCATCATCACCCATTGATTCCTACGGCTTGCAGGAGTATTGCAGCCCAAGAGTAAGAGTAAGTATATCTTCTTTATAATTAGAGAGGGAATAAATGCAGACTTGAGCAGCATTACTTTATGCTCACTATTGTGTTATATCTAATTGTTAAGTTCAAGCCAGGAAATAGAAAATGTATAAGCAAGTAGAGGTTTTGAGCAGCCACTGAAAATGCTATAAGGTACTGTCAATATTTTTATACAAATACAGGCACCTTTGAGCTCTTCTTTTCTCAATATTCACACTCACACGTTTAAACAATATAATCTGCTACTTTTGTTGCTGTTACTTTGACTTATAACTACTGATACCATACGACCATAGAGTAGCCCCATTTGGCATTTGTTCACTTTTTACTCTACACTCCCCCAACAGTCTCTATCACAGTTTCTCTCTCTATATGGTGTATGATCTCCCTAACCATGTTCTCGCAATAATGAAGATAGCAAATTACATGTACATGTCTACATCAATAATTGTGGAAGAAATTACTAATTTCTGTAGAAAATCATTCATACATAGTAGAAAATAACATATACCATCTGTAGGATTGGTACTGCTGAATAATTGTCTAAATATTTGTTTCTGTTTTTCTAAAGTTTTTTTGAACTTTGCTCCATGTTCTACAAGTTGATTGCTACCTATTTAAAGGAACACTGTAGTGTCAGAAATATAATACAAATGTGTATTCCTTACAATATCGGTTTAAAATAGCTGCTTATGTTCCCGCTCCCCTCCCCTCCCCACCATTAAACAGGTGATTTACTCCATACTTTCCAACACCATGCTTGTCTCCTTGCATCCCCCTCCACTTCCTTGGCTGAAATAATACAATTTTATGATCTTAGCATTCCCATAAAAAAGCGTTGGGAGGTTATTGCATGGCAAAACATTGCACTGCGCCAGTCAGCATCTCCTCCTCATGAGGAGCGTTGGAGATATTGAAAGTCAGTGTTGCACATTGTGCAGCACTGACCCAGGAAGCAACTTTAGTTGTCGTCTGAGTAATGTAAACACTGCCTTATTTCTTAAAAGGGCTCTGAAAAACCTTGCAGAGACAGACAGTAGACACCAGAACAACTACATTAAGCTGTTTTGATGACTAAAGTGTCTCTTTAACCCGTTAAGGATGGCGAGCATGCTATGCCGTCCTTGGGGAACTGGCTCTAAACGCCGGCTGCCGGCATGGCATGTCTACGCCATCCATCCCACTTACCTGCTCACCGGCGATCCCATGCTGGGTAATCGCAGTGGGGGGGGGGTGGTTACCTGGCATCCCAGGGAGTCCCCCTGCTGCCAATCCGGCCCTCCTGGGCCATGTGATCATAAGGTCCTTATGAGGACCTCACGATCACATGGACAGAATAGCCGTCCATAGTAGTGCCAGCAGGGAGTGCCTGGAATGACAGATAGTCCCCCTGCTGCCTGTAATAAAGTAACATAAAGTTTTAAAATAGTTTAAAATAAAATAATATATACTTAGATCATACATATTATTGAGGCTTTCCCTCCATATGGAGGGTGTCAATGATGGTTTTCTGCACAACTGTCAGGTCAGCAGTCTTCCCCATGATTGTGATTCCTACTGAACCAGACTGAGAGACCATTTAAAGGCTCAGAAACCCTTTGCAGGTGTTATGGCTTACTTAGCTGATTAGAGTGGGACACTGTGAGCCTAAAATATTGTACCTTTTCCAATTTACTGAGATTGTGGTTTTGGGGTTTTCATGAGCTGTAAGCCATAATCATCACTCTTATGACAAATCACGGATTGAACTATCTTGCTTTGCATGTAATGCATCTGTCTCATACATTAGTTTCCCCTTTTACACTGCATTACTGAAATAAATGAACTTTTGCACGATATTCTAATTTTTCGAGTATCACCTGTATATGTATATCACTATATCTAAATAAAATAATAAAAGAAAAAAAAAAAAAAAATATATATATATATATATATATATATATATATATATATATATATATATATATATATATATATATATATATATATATAACTGAAGAATAATCCAAGATGCACTCTCAGGGCTTGTGCAAAAAATCCGTTTTATTTTAAATCATGTGCAAAAGAAAAAAATCGAAAACCAACGTTTCGACCTCTACAGGTCTTTTTCAAGGTTAGTGAAACTAGCAAAATAGTGAATTTATATAGAATAAAGTGTAAGTGCACTTACCAAACCTTAGCGTTGTGTGTTCCCCTCTCCGAACCCGGAAGTGAATTAGGACCGCCCACCCGACGTCACTACGTCAGGCCGTCCGGCGGAATGTTGATGGGTTGTCATAACAACGTGTGTTAGTTACCAAAGTGTGCTGAATACTGTGGTAGAAAAGTGAGCAATTCTGGTGAGGAAGAACTGACAAGATGGAAGAATAGATCCATATTATAATAATTAACCCCATAAGGCAATTACTGGTATCCATCAATCTTAAAGGTGTCATGTTAAGTGACTAAGTGCTACAAAATGTGAATGAGTGTAGTGCAGCTAGAAAAAGACATAAAGATGATGGATCCGAAATTCACCCTAATGAGGTGATGCTGAATGTGATACACTTGTGGTATAAGTATAAATATAAACCTTAAATCCAGGTTAATTACAAGATTATTACAACAAATGAATTAGGCACTATTTAAATGAATATTACATACTAAGGTGCAGATCTGGAGAAAAAAAATCTAAAGCTGGACCAATAATTATATCTGTATATAGAATTATGTACAGTCATATACTATATTGTAATTTAATGGTCGTGAGGTATAGACCTAATGAAGCGACCACCTGTTGGTCTGTAATCAACTAATGCGATGGGAAAAAACAAATATCTGAAAAAAGTCAATGCTGAATAATACTGCCACTACATGTAACAGAAAAGAATATTAAATATAACAGGCGAACCTGCATAAAAAAGAGATAAATCCAAAAGTAAATAAAAATAAAAAAGTGAATAAAGGAATAAATAAAAAAATGTCCCATCTGCAAATGTTGGTTAAAGAAACATAGAATATGTAACGTGTTCATTAAGTCCTTTTGGAGCTGCTGTCTTTAGAGAATAAATCCAATATGCTTCCCGTTGTAGAAGAAACTTAGACCTATCGCCTCCTCGACGTAAAGGTGGAACATGATCAATAGCAATAAATCTTAGAGTGGGAAGACGATGGTTTAAGGCCAGAAAGTGTTTAGCCACTGGTTTCTCAGTATATTGATCACGAAAGGCTGTGGTAATTGCTGAACGATGCCCTCTTATGCGATCTCTAACAGTAAGATCCATTTTACCCACATATGCTAGCCCGCACGGGCACGTAATCAGATAAACCACATGGTCCGTTGTACAGGTGATGTAGTGTTGAAGAGCGATCCGTTTGCCTGTATGCGGATGTGCAAAAGAGGTACCAGGAGCCATATGACTGCATGTTACGCAGCCTGTACATTTGTAACATCCCTTCTTCTTGTTACTGCCTTCATGTTGATAACAGTGTACCGGATCATTACGGACTAATATGTCCTTCAAATTCCTGTTACGTTTGTAACTAATAATCGGTGGATTTTGAAAGATTGGTGACAAGCTTTTATCTGCTTGTAATATGTCCCAGTGTTTATGTATTGTGTTTTTGATAAGCGTAGTATTAGTATGAAAGGTGAGAGGAAGAAAAAGACGATCTGCCTGAGTGTCTTTGGTCACAGGATTTTGAATACATTGTTTTGCCTTCATTTCGGCAATTGTAAGAATGTGTTGCGAATAACCTCTCGCTGCAAATCTCTGCTTCATCTGTTGTACTTGTGTATCCCTTTTATGAGGATCACTATTGTAGCGTAGTACCCGGACAAACTGAGAGATGGGTAAAGATTCAATCATATGTTTGGGATGAAAACTTGCAGCTGACAGAAGTGTATTTCTGTCTGTGTCTTTTCGATATAAGGTATATCCAATACCTTTCTCAGTTTTAAATAAAGACACGTCCAAAAATTGGATCGTGTTCTTATCAGTGGTCAAAGTTAATTTAATAGGTGTCTGTAGATTATTGATGGTGGTAACCATAGTATTCAATTGTTCTTCTGTACCTTTCCATAATACCAAAATATCGTCCACAAACCTAAAGTATTTCAATATGTGGGTCTGATATTTGGATAAAATGTGTTGTCGTTCAAACCACGCCATAAATATATTGGCATAAGATGGTGCCATAGCAGCTCCCATAGCAGTCCCAAATGTTTGGACATAGAAGGTATTTTCAAATCTAAAATAATTGCACGTCAAAGCTATCGTCAGCCATTCCAATAGGTATTCTATGGGTGGTCCTTCGTAAGAAGTAGTGTTTAGAAGAGTTTCCCGTACAGCTTGTATTCCTTCCGTGATAGGAATAACCGTGTATAAATTTTGTACGTCCAAAGTTGCGAAAATAAATTCCGCATTTATTTTCATGTTAAAATCTTTTAATTGATGTAATAGATCTGGAGTGTCTCTGAGGCATGAAGGTTTTTCTTTAACACACCCTTGTATGTAAAAGTCCACATATTTAGCTATAGGCTCAAGGAGTCCCCCTCGGGCCGATACTATAGGACGTCCTGGAGGTTCCTGCACGGATTTATGAATTTTTGGTATTGTGTATAATACCGGGTGGATAGGAAATTCCACTTGTAAGTATTTTGCCGTATTAGAATCAATATAATTCCCCTGGAGACCTATTTCAATAAGATGATTAATCCTTTGTTGAAATTTTTTAACCGGGTCAAATGTTAGTTTCTTGTATGTTTTAGCATCTTGTAATTGTCTCATAATTTCTTTTTTGTATTGCTGATATGCTTGGATAACAATAGCGCCCCCCTTGTCAGCGGGGCGAATGACAATAGTTGAATCTTGCCGGAGATGTTTGAGGGCTTCTTTTTCTTTAAACGTAAGATTATGTCTAGAATGAGGAGGAATTTTAATGATCCTTTGTACATCATTATGAATGGTTTGTATGAAAGTCTTAATGGCAATGTTGCTAGTTTTAATATCCTTTTTCACTCTTGAAGAAAACAAATGAGAGCGAGTTGTAGTTCCTATTTTTCTGAATTCATTGCAATTAAGAATTCGATTAAGTTTGTACAATTCTATTTCCATCAAAAAAGAATCCGGTTTCCTGCTAGGAATAAAGGTGAGTCCTTTGTTCAAAACCGCTAAATGATCCTGTGTAAGGACTTTGTCGGATAGATTAAATACTACGGACGAGTTCTCTGAAGAGGGGGTCTCCCCGAGGTGTTGGTGTAACGAGTGACCCTTCTTTCCTCGCCTGATAGGTCTTTTTTTCTTGTATCCCTCCGTTCTTTTGGCATATCTGGAGGTTCTTTGAAAGTTGCTCCTTTCTCTAAAAAAGGAGTGGTATATGACTTAGAAGTTGGATCAATCATTTCAGTTTCAGAGGCAGACTCTCCAGAGCTAACATCAATCGTTTTAAACTTTGGTTTGGTAATCCGTTGTTGATATCTTGAAGGTGGGTTTCTACTATTAGAATCACTTCCACTCAGCCATCTATACACTTGGTGGTGAGTGTAGTCATGGTTGACTTTGTTAAGTTTCTGCTTTTTAAACCTTATAAGGTCATTTTGATATTTTTGAATATCATCCTGCAATTTAATCAAAGTGTCTTGCGTGGAGGGTGCTTGTAACAAAGTAACATTACTAACTTCAAATTCTTGGATAGTTTTTTTAACAAGAATTAATTCTTTACCAACCTCTTCCACGACTATGACCATCCAATCTAAGGAGCATTTATTCGCTATTTGCATCCAACGTCTGCCGAAGTCCGGGTTTTGTCTGCCTATAGTAGGGGCATTACGGACTCTAAAGCCTCTAGGTATTCGCTTGGCTCTGTAATAATCTGAAATAAATACTCCATGGAGGTCTAAGTCAATTTCTCGTCGTTTTAATTTAAATAAATCGTTATATAGTTCTTTTGCAGTATTAGTATGTGCGAGATCCTTTGTAGTACGTGGCCATAGTACTGCTGTGGCTTGTTCCTCAGTAATGCTTAAGGTTTCTGCGGTGTCAGCTAAAGCGCCAGATCTGGCCAAAAAATCTTCCATCTTGAAAACAACTTGAAAAAAGTGGTAGAGCAATTGTTTGAAAGTTGTAATAAAAAATATTTAAATGACTGAGATGCTCAAGAGGGTGTAACACTCACCCAATATATATAATAAATAAGTAGCTTGGCACTCTCCTTAATGGAATCCCTTGTATCCACCTGTAGAGGTCGAAACGTTGGTTTTCGATTTTTTCTTTTGCACATGATTTAAAATAAAACAGATTTTTTGCACAAGCCCTGAGAGTGCATCTTGGATTATTCTTCAGTTATATATGGAACGCACACCATTTGCACCCAGGCGGATACAAGGGATTCCATTAAGGAGAGTGCCAAGCTACTTATTATATGTATATATATATATATATATATATATATACACACACACACACGTATATGTATATATATGTAAATATATGTATATATATATATATATATATATATATATATATATATATCTACATAGATATATATTAAATTCTACGTATATATTTATGTAATATTATATGTATGCATTATGTAATATTAAGTAATTTAATTAATAACAATTTGCTGGACCTGCCTGATAACCCAGGCTGAAAGTCCAGAGACTTTAATTTGCTAGCTCTATAGTTAACCCTGTAACTTTTCAAGACACCATAAAACCTGTACATGGGGGGTACTGTTTTACTCAGGAGACTTTGCTGAACACAAATATTAGTGGTTCAAAACATTGCAATCTATTACAACGATGATATCATCAGTGAAAGTTATGTTTTTCACACAAAAATGGCACTTACACTGACAATATAATTGTTATGGTTTTGAAACACTAAAATTTGTGTTCAGTGAAGTTTCCTGAGTATAACAGTACCCCTCATGCACAGGTTTTATGGTGTTTTCAAAAGTTACAGAGTCAAATATAAGGCTTGTGTTTCAGTTTTTTCACATTGAAATTCGCCAGATTGGTTATGTTGCCTTTCAGGCCATATGGTAGCCCAGAAATGAGAATTAACCCCATGACGGCATACCATTTGCAAAAGTAGACAACCCAAGGTATTGCAAATGGGATATGTCCAGTCTTTTTTAGTAGCCACTTTTTCACACACAAACAAATATTAACGCTAACTTTGGCCATTGTTTGTGACTAAGTGGATACTAAAAAAGACTGGACATACCCCATTTGCAGTATCTTGGGTTGTCTACTATTGCAAATTTTATACCATCATGGGGGTAATTCTTATTCCTGGGCTACGATACGATCTCAAAGGCAACGTAACCAATCTGGCGAATTTCAATGTGAAAAAACTGAAAAATTTAAAATGTTATATTTGACCCTGTAACTTCCCAAAACACCATACAACCTGTTCATAGGGGGTACTGTTTTACACGTGAGACATCGCTGAATACAAATATGTGTATTTTATTGCAGGAAAGGAAACAGTATTATGACATCCACAGTTAAAATGTCATGCAGAACTAAAAAAAATAACATTTTTTGATTTCTCACATTTTGTTTTATATTCTATTCATATTAAATTATGTTTCATACCTAAATATTTGGTGTTAAATGAAAGCCCCATTTCTCCTGAATAAAATGATATATTATAAGTGTGCGTGCACTTAATATGAAAGAGGTGAATTACAGTTGAACAGACATATAGTCAAATTCCAAGTTTTGTTTATGTTTTATTTTGATCAAAACAAGTACATTTGGCTCAGTCCTTAAGGGGTTAATGCAGGGTCTGACTGGGTATGAAAAGCAGCCCTGGAAAAAATTACATACCAGCACCATAGCATTGCGTAATTATACCAGCACAACGTCATATTCTTGTTCATAAAAGGTAAAATCATGCATTTTAAAGCACATTTGAAGACTGAATTTATAGATAAGACAGATATAAAAACACACAAGGCCTTATATATAAAGAGCAAAAAAGGTGTAAACGTGGAGCAATCATCAAGAGTAGACCATCTATTGCTGTGGTGATTAGACTACATTTAGAACGTTGCCTCTTTATGTAGAACTCCCATTGTTCCAAATATCACAGTAGACAATTATCCCATGCAATTGTGTCTGTCCCATCAAAATTGTCCAAAAAAAGAATAATCAAAGAGCTTTACTTCAAAGTACAGAAAACATAAATGGTTTCCAAAATGTATTAACTTAACATATATAAATTACTCATAAACACACAAAACTGTAGTAAATGCAAATAAACTTTTAGAGGTAGCAAAAAGTGCAAATGTTTTACAAGACATTAATTCAATATTATATGCAAAAAAGAAAAAGGTACTATATAATCTCCCAACCAAGACAAGAGGACACGTGCCAAACACCCAACAGTGTACCTCACATACACCAATATAATATGAACAAAAAGGTAAATCTATACTGTATAAAATACTAGTATAGATTAAAGGGGTAGCACAAAAAATATATACAACCTGTAGATAATACAAGAAACTTCCTTCACAAGATCTAAAATATAAGAAAAATCACACAATAGTGAAGCATGTACAGTCAATGTATAATACACTCCCGGAGGTAGAGAACTTACAGGACCAAACTGTAGATCTGAACTTGTCTCCCTTCCATAGGGTATGTGGATAAAAGGTTCTTTTCTTAGGAAGCTTGTATATACGGACCAAAGGTGCAAATTCAAGACGCTCAATCCTCAGAAGAAAAAGAGGTATATAGAGCAGTATTGTAGATAAAAATTAATTTATTTATACAAAATGCACTTACATCAAATAAAATTCATAGCAGCATATCACCACTAACAAGTAGTACCCAGGAGAAGGAGTCTCTCTGTAGCAAAATATCCAACGCGTTTCGTCTTTTGAAAGACTTCTTCAGGGATAAAGAATTAAAAATTCTGTTTTCTTTATATAGCCTTCACCATTTGAAGTTGCCGCGGAAAATTCATTCACTTCCGGGTTCGGACTTCTCAGTTTTTGATTGGACATCCATCGTGATCACTTCCGGTGGATGTAACAAGATGTTTTTATTTCCGCGTTCCAAGCTGGAACGCATAGCGTCCATAACGTGCGGCTAGATGTATTCATTTCCGCGTTCCAAGTTGGAACGCATGGCGTTCATAACGTGCGGCTCTATGCCATGATACTTCCGCGTTCCACCGTGGAACGCACGGACAGACCCAGGCGCACAAGTTGCATTTGGGGCACCGAACGTCCCAGAGTGGGACACAGGGAGAAAATACCAATGACCATCTAGTTACATAATATACAAAACAAAGAAATATAAAAACAATAATATGGCTATCAAAATATGGATAACATCCAAGTACTATATAAAACACAAACTAAAAAATACATAATATAAACATGTATATGTATATAGAAGAATAGAGCATATATATACCCAAGTCCCTATCTAAATATACATCCATATCTAAAAACCATACCTATAAAGATATATATAAATAACAAAATATAAAAATTCAAACATGTTACATAAATAATTACAAAAGGCCCGCCAGATCAATATCTTGATTAAGACCTCTCTTAAGGGTATTAAGTGTGTAAATCCAAAAGGCCTCTTTTTTGGCTAGATCATTAGTTCTATTTCCCCCTCTCCAATGGGGAGTTACTTGATCTATACCAATAGCAATAAAGGTAGACCAATCAAATAGATGACAAGAATTACAATGGTTTGGGACACTATGTTCCGTTTTTTGGTTTCTAATATTATTAAAATGTTCCCGGAGTCTAGTGTGTAGGGTCCTGGTGGTTCTTCCCACATACTGAGCTCCGCAACCACATTGTAAAAGGTAAATCACATATGTGGATGTACAATGAATAAATTTCTTAATAGTATATGTTTGATTAGTATAAAATCCTACAAAAAAGGTAGATTTTCTTTTTTGATAAACACATGTGGAACATGTTCCACATTTATGAAAACCTGGAGTTTTTGTGGATTGTAAAAAGTTTTTCGAATTTGGACCTTTAATTAATTTTGGTAACAAACTAGGTGCCAATTTATTTTTAAGGGTGTCTGCCTTCCTATATATAACTACAGGCCTTTCTGGAATTTTATCTCCTAAAACATCATCTCTTTTTAAAATGGCCCAGTGTTTTTTAAGGATTTTTTCAATTTTCTTGGCTTCAGAACTGTACTTGGTAATAAATGCAAAATCTTTGTAACTATAGTTATTTTTGTTTTTATTTTTATGGTTTAAATTTTTATCTTTCAAAAATTCTGTACGATCTTTGTCCTTTATTTTTTCAATATCATCTTGTATGTGGTCTATATTATACCCCTTTTCCACATATCTGTTTTGTATTAATTTTGATTGCTCTTCAAACATTTGAACACTAGAACAGTTTCTTCTCATTCGGGTTATTTGGCTTTTAGGGATATTGTTTAGCCATACTGGATGGTGTAAACTAGTCTTTTTTATTGCTGTATTGCAATCAGTTTTTTTAAAGAAGGTTTTTGTGTTCAAAGTGTCATTTTCTACATATAAAGTTAGATCCAGAAAATCTATGGTAAACGGATGAATGTTATGGGTAAAATTAAGATTATAGTCGTTAGAATTAATGCTTTCAATAAATCTTTCTAGACTCCGGACATCTCCTTCCCAAATAATAAGTACATCATCGATGTAGCGCCGCCATAGGACAAGGCTCCCCCCCATACAAGGACCCAGCTGGATGCATGAGGCTTCCCAATGGGATACATATAAGTTGGCGAAACTTGGGGCGAACCTTGTCCCCATGGCGACGCCACATCGCTGCAAGAAAAAAGCAGTATCAAACCAAAAAAAATTCTTTTCCAAAACGAATTGGATACAGGACACCAAAAAATCGATCTGAGTGGAGTTTAAAACATGTTGTAGGACTAGAACGTCTCTGATAACCTCCAAACCCTTAGCATGAGGGATATTGGAGTACAGGGAGGTAACGTCCACTGTAGCTAATATATAAGATGGTTTCCAAATGAATGACTGTAAACTTTGAAGAATATGAGTAGTGTCTTTAACAAAAGAGGGACACAAAGATACATAAGGTTTTAAAAAGAAATCCACGTATTCAGAGAGATTACACGATAAAGAGTTAATTCCACTGATAATGGGTCGACCTGGGGGGGTCGTTACACATTTGTGGATTTTGGGGAGAAAGTAAAAAATGGCTGTTTTACAAAAGGGATTAAAAATATACTGAAATTCCTTTGATGAAATAATAGCTTGATCCAAACCCTTCTGGAGTAAAGATCTCAAATCTTCCAAAAAAGGTTTTGTGGGATCATTAGTAAGCTTTTTATATGTAAACTCATCTCCCAAAATTCGGTAAGCTTCTTGCATATAATATTCCCTACTCATGATGACCGTTCCGCCTCCTTTATCGGCCTCTTTTATAACCAAATTATAATTCTTTCTTAATGTATTTAGAGCTTGTCTTTCTTTGTTTGTTAAATTACATTTAGAATCTTTATGTTTCCATTGAATTTTGTCAAGGTCATTCTGAACGAATTTTAAACCTTTATTTAATAAATTCAATTCATGTGTAGTTAATTCTATACCTGATATATTAAAAATACCTGATGTATCTTTTATTGTTGTGAGTGGAGGGTTAGTGAAAGGAGCGGATCTTCCACTTCTTCTAGTTCTATATGTGGTCTTTTCTTTTTTGGGGAACTTAAAATCTGAAACCTGTTCTTGACATTTAGAGTATTTTCTTGTTTTAGGGATGGCTCCCTGTCTAAAAAAACCGAAGGTGTATTTTTGGTTAGATTGTGCGGTGCGTGATGTACTTCCATATCACTTATACTATCTGGTCTAATTCTGTCACTTTTAACTCTGTTCCATTTGGTGTCTAGACCTCTATATCTTTGGGACTCAGAGTCAGAATGTGGTACAGTTCTTTGTACCGAATTAGTTTGTTCTTTTTTCTCCCTTTTATTTTTTGACCAGTTTCTGATTTTACCTTCCTTATAGTCAATTTGGTCTCTTTTGAATTTACTAGCTTTGATATTGGAAATCCTGTCATCTACTGTTTTTATTTTTTCTTTTAGGATTTTATAATTATCCTCCACAACTCTAATGTCTTTATGTGAGACAATTTCTCTTTCTAGAGTCTGAATTTCTTCTTCTATGATCTTTAGTGATCTTTTTTGAAAATCAATCAGACTTTGAATGTATTTTTTTGGGACTTGGGTATATATATGCTCTATTCTTCTATATACATATACATGTTTATATTATGTATTTTTTAGTTTGTGTTTTATATAGTACTTGGATGTTATCCATATTTTGATAGCCATATTATTGTTTTTATATTTCTTTGTTTTGTATATTATGTAACTAGATGGTCATTGGTATTTTCTCCCTGTGTCCCACTCTGGGACGTTCGGTGCCCCAAATGCAACTTGTGCGCCTGGGTCTGTCCGTGCGTTCCACGGTGGAACGCGGAAGTATCATGGTATAGAGCCGCACGTTATGAACGCCATGCGTTCCAACTTGGAACGCGGAAATGAATACATCTAGCTGCACGTTATGGACGCTATGCGTTCCAGCTTGGAACGCGGAAATAAAAACATCTTGTTACATCCACCGGAAGTGATCACGATGGATGTCCAATCAAAAACCGAGAAGTCCGAACCCGGAAGTGAATGAATTTTCCGCGGCAATTTCAAATGGTGAAGGCTATATAAAGAAAACAGAATTTTTAATTCTTTATCCCTGAAGAAGTCTTTCAAAAGACGAAACGCGTTGGATATTTTGCTACAGAGAGACTCCTTCTCCTGGGTACCACTTGTTAGTGGTGATATGCTGCTATGAATTTTATTTGATGTAAGTGCATTTTGTATAAATAAATTAATTTTTATCTACAATACTGCTCTATATACCTCTTTTTCTTCTGAGGATTGAGCGTCTTGAATTTGCACCTTTGGTCCGTATATACAAGCTTCCTAAGAAAGAACCTTTTATCCACATACCCTATGGAAGGGAGACAAGTTCAGATCTACAGTTTGGTCCTGTAAGTTCTCTACCTCCGGGAGTGTATTATACATTGACTGTACATGCTTCACTATTGTGTGATTTTTCTTATATTTTAGATCTTGTGAAGGAAGTTTCTTGTATTATCTACAGGTTGTATATATTTTTTGTGCTACCCCTTTAATCTATACTAGTATTTTATACAGTATAGATTTACTTTTTTGTTCATATTATATTGGTGTATGTGAGGTACACTGTTGGGTGTTTGGCACGTTTCCTCTTGTCTTGGTTGGGAGATTATATAGTACCTTTTTCTTTTTTGCATATACTATTGTATTCCTCACTTGGTACTATATACTCACATGGCATTTAATAATGTTTATCACGAAATGCGACAAGAACGCAACAAAAGGATTAATTTATTATTTCATCAAAATAATGTGGTCCTTGATAATTCTCTTTCTAAGAGTTTTGAAAAATTGGAATTGCTATTAGAAAAAGAGACTAAAAAATGGTGGGAGATTACCTCCCTTGAACAGTACTTAGCATCCAATATTGTCCCTAGAGGCCTCAGAGTATTAAAAACACCTGCTTATGGCCTGGAGGATCAAATACTAATAGATGAATGGTTTAAAGCTAGTGATGAATGTTCAAAAAAATACATTCAAAGTCTGATTGATTTTCAAAAAAGATCACTAAAGATCATAGAAGAAGAAATTCAGACTCTAGAAAGAGAAATTGTCTCACATAAAGACATTAGAGTTGTGGAGGATAATTATAAAATCCTAAAAGAAAAAATAAAAACAGTAGATGACAGGATTTCCAATATCAAAGCTAGTAAATTCAAAAGAGACCAAATTGACTATAAGGAAGGTAAAATCAGAAACTGGTCAAAAAATAAAAGGGAGAAAAAAGAACAAACTAATTCGGTACAAAGAACTGTACCACATTCTGACTCTGAGTCCCAAAGATATAGAGGTCTAGACACCAAATGGAACAGAGTTAAAAGTGACAGAATTAGACCAGATAGTATAAGTGATATGGAAGTACATCACGCACCGCACAATCTAACCAAAAATACACCTTCGGTTTTTTTAGACAGGGAGCTATCCCTAAAAAAAGAAAATACTCTAAATGTCAAGAACAGGTTTCAGATTTTAAGTTCCCCAAAAAAGAAAAGACCACATATAGAACTAGAAGAAGCGGAAGATCCGCTCCTTTCACTAACCCTCCACTCACAACAATAAAAGATACATCAGGCATTTTTAATATATCAGGTATAGAATTAACTACACATGAATTGAATTTATTAAATAAAGGTTTAAAATTCGCACCGACCGCAGGAATAAAATCCTTTGATCTTTTTCTTGATAACCAAAAATTTCTCAAAAAATTAACAATAAAACGTTTTTTTGAAAAACGTAATGAGAATGTCCAATTAGAATCAAGGGACAATAAACAACCAATAGAATCACCAACAGAAGTTTGTCCGAATGTTTCTTCATCTTTAAAGGGAAGGTCTAATTTCTATCCCTCCCATGAAAAAGGAAGATATTTAGAAGTATTTAATGATTTGGTTCAGAATGACCTTGACAAAATTCAATGGAAACATAAAGATTCTAAATGTAATTTAACAAATAAAGAAAGACAAGCTCTAAATACATTAAAAAAGAATTATAATTTGGTTATAAAAGAGGCCGATAAAGGAGGTGGAATGGTCATCATGAGTAGGGAATATTACATGCAAGAAGCTTACCGAATTTTGGGAGATGAGTCTACATATAAAAAGCTTGCTAATGATCCCACAAAACCTTTTTTGGAAGATTTGAGATCTTTACTCCAGAAGGGTTTGGATCAAGCTATTATTTCATCAAAGGAATTTCAGTATATTTTTAATCCCTTTTGTAAAACAGCCATTTTTTACTTTCTCCCCAAAATCCACAAATGTGTAACGACCCCTCCAGGTCGACCCATTATCAGTGGAATTAACTCTTTATCGTGTAATCTCTCTGAATACGTGGATTTCTTTTTAAAACCTTATGTATCTTTGTGTCCCTCTTTTGTTAAAGACACTACTCATATTCTTCAAAGTTTACAGTCATTCATTTGGAAACCATCTTATATATTAGCTACAGTGGACGTTACCTCCCTGTACTCCAATATCCCTCATGCTAAGGGTTTGGAGGTTATCAGAGACGTTCTAGTCCTACAACATGTTTTAAACTCCACTCAGATCGATTTTTTGGTGTCCTGTATCCAATTCGTTTTGGAAAAGAATTTTTTTTTTTTGGTTTGATACTGCTTTTTTCTTGCAGCGATGTGGCGTCGCCATGGGGACAAGGTTCGCCCCAAGTTTCGCCAACTTATATGTATCCCATTGGGAAGCCTCATGCATCCAGCTGGGTCCTTGTATGGGGGGGAGCCTTGTCCTATGGCGGCGCTACATCGATGATGTACTTATTATTTGGGAAGGAGATGTCCGGAGTCTAGAAAGATTTATTGAAAGCATTAATTCTAACGACTATAATCTTAATTTTACCCATAACATTCATCCGTTTACCATAGATTTTCTGGATCTAACTTTATATGTAGAAAATGACACTTTGAACACAAAAACCTTCTTTAAAAAAACTGATTGCAATACAGCAATAAAAAAGACTAGTTTACACCATCCAGTATGGCTAAACAATATCCCTAAAAGCCAAATAACCCGAATGAGAAGAAACTGTTCTAGTGTTCAAATGTTTGAAGAGCAATCAAAATTAATACAAAACAGATATGTGGAAAAGGGGTATATATAGACCATATACAAGATGATATTGAAAAAATAAAGGACAAAGATCGTACAGAATTTTTGAAAGATAAAAATTTAAACCATAAAAATAAAAACAAAAATAACTATAGTTACAAAGATTTTGCATTTATTACCAAGTACAGTTCTGAAGCCAAGAAAATTGAAAAAATCCTTAAAAAACACTGGGCCATTTTAAAAAGAGATGATGTTTTAGGAGATAAAATTCCAGAAAGGCCTGTAGTTATATATAGGAAGGCAGACACCCTTAAAAATAAATTGGCACCTAGTTTGTTACCAAAATTGATTAAAGGTCCAAATTCGAAAAACTTTTTACAATCCACAAAAACTCCAGGTTTTCATAAATGTGGAACATGTTCCACATGTGTTTATCAAAAAAGAAAATCTACCTTTTTTGTAGGATTTTATACTAATCAAACATATACTATTAAGAAATTTATCCATTGTACATCCACATATGTGATTTACCTTTTACAATGTGGTTGCGGAGCTCAGTATGTGGGAAGAACCACCAGGACCCTACACACTAGACTCCGGGAACATTTTAATAATATTAGAAACCAAAAAACGGAACATAGTGTCCCAAATCATTGTAATTCTTGTCATCTATTTGATTGGTCTACCTTTATTGCTATTGGTATAGATCAAGTAACTCCCCATTGGAGAGGGGGAAATAGAACTAATGATCTAGCCAAAAAAGAGGCCTTTTGGATTTACACACTTAATACCCTTAAGAGAGGTCTTAATCAAGATATTGATCTGGCGGGCCTTTTGTAATTATTTATGTAACATGTTTGAATTTTTATATTTTGTTATTTATATATATCTTTATAGGTATGGTTTTTAGATATGGATGTATATTTAGATAGGGACTTGGGTATATATATGCTCTATTCTTCTATATACATATACATGTTTATATTATGTATTTTTTAGTTTGTGTTTTATATAGTACTTGGATGTTATCCATATTTTGATAGACATATTATTGTTTTTATATTTCTTTGTTTTGTATATTATGTAACTAGATGGTCATTGGTATTTTCTCCCTGTGTCCCACTCTGGGACGTTCGGTGCCCCAAATGCAACTTGTGCGCCTGGGTCTGTCCGTGCGTTCCACGGTGGAACGCGGAAGTGTCATGGCATAGAGCCGCACGTTATGAACGCCATGCGTTCCAACTTGGAACGCGGAAATGAATACATCTAGCCGCACGTTATGGACGCTATGCGTTCCAGCTTGGAACGCGGAAATAAAAACATCTTGTTACATCCACCGGAAGTGATCACGATGGATGTCCAATCAAAAACCGAGAAGTCCGAACCCGGAAGTGAATGAATTTTCCGCGGCAATTTCAAATGGTGAAGGCTATATAAAGAAAACAGAATTTTTAATTCTTTATCCCTGAAGAAGTCTTTCAAAAGACGAAACGCGTTGGATATTCTGCTACAGAGAGACTCCTTCTCCTGGGTACCACTTGTTAGTGGTGATATGCTGCTATGAACTTTATTTGATGTAAGTGCATTTTGTATCAATAAATTAATTTTTATCTACAATACTGCTCTATATACCTCTTTTTCTTCTGAGGTTTGAGCGTCTTGAATTTGCACCTTTGGTCCGTATATACAAGCTTCCTAAGAGAAGAACCTTTTATCCACATACCCTATGGAAGGGAGACAAGTTCAGATCTACAGTTTGGTCCTGTAAGTTCTCTACCTCCGGGAGTGTATTATACATTGACTGTACATGCTTCACTATTGTGTGATTTTTCTTATATTTTAGATCTTGTGAAGGAAGTTTCTTGTATTATCTACAGGTTGTATATATTTTATGTGCTACCCCTTTAATCTATACTAGTATTTTATACAGTATAGATTTACTTTTTTGTTCATATTATATTGGTGTATGTGAGGTACACTGTTGGGTGTTTGGCACGTTTCCTCTTGTCTTGGTTGGGAGATTATATAGTACCTTTTTCTTTTTTGCATATACTATTGTATTCCTCACTTGGTACTATATACTCACATGGCATTTAATAATGTTTATCACGAAATGCGACAAGAACGCAACAAAAGGATTAATTTATTATTTCATCAAAATAATGTGGTCCCTGATAATTCTCTTTCTAAGAGTTTTGAAAAATTGGAATTGCTTTTAGAAAAAGAGACTAAAAAATGGTGGGAGATTACCTCCCTTGAACAGTACTTAGCATCCAATATTGTCCCTAGAGGCCTCAGAGTATTAAAAACACCTGCTTATGGCCTGGAGGATCAAATACTAATAGATGAATGGTTTAAAGCTAGTGATGAATGTTCAAAAAAATACATTCAAAGTCTGATTGATTTTCAAAAAAGATCACTAAAGATCATAGAAGAAGAAATTCAGACTCTAGAAAGAGAAATTGTCTCACATAAAGACATTAGAGTTGTGGAGGATAATTATAAAATCCTAAAAGAAAAAAGAAAAACAGTAGATGACAGGATTTCCAATATCAAAGCTAGTAAATTCAAAAGAGACCAAATTGACTATAAGGAAGGTAAAATCAGAAACTGGTCAAAAAATAAAAGGGAGAAAAAAGAACAAATTAATTCGGTACAAAGAACTGTACCACATTCTGACTCTGAGTCCCAAAGATATAGAGGTCTAGACACCAAATGGAACAGAGTTAAAGGTGACAGAATTAGACCAGATAGTATAAGTGATATGGAAGTACATCACGCACCGCACAATCTAACCAAAAATACACCTTCGGTTTTTTTAGACAGGGAGCTATCCCTAAAAAAAGAAAATACTCTAAATGTCAAGAACAGGTTTCAGATTTTAAGTTCCCCAAAAAAGAAAAGACCACATATAGAACTAGAAGAAGCGGAAGATCCGCTCCTTTCACTAACCCTCCACTCACAACAATAAAAGATACATCAGGCATTTTTAATATATCAGGTATAGAATTAACTACACATGAATTGAATTTATTAAATAAAGGTTTAAAATTCGCACCGACCGCAGGAATAAAATCCTTTGATCTTTTTCTTGATAACCAAAAATTTCTCAAAAAATTAACAATAAAACGTTTTTTTGAAAAACGTAATGAGAATGTCCAATTAGAATCAAGGGACAATAAACAACCAATAGAATCACCAACAGAAGTTTGTCCGAATGTTTCTTCATCTTTAAAGGGAAGGTCTAATTTCTATCCCTCCCATGAAAAAGGAAGATATTTAGAAGTATTTAATGATTTGGTTCAGAATGACCTTGACAAAATTCAATGGAAACATAAAGATTCTAAATGTAATTTAACAAATAAAGAAAGACAAGCTCTAAATACATTAAAAAAGAATTATAATTTGGTTATAAAAGAGGCCGATAAAGGAGGTGGAATGGTCATCATGAGTAGGGAATATTACATGCAAGAAGCTTACCGAATTTTGGGAGATGAGTCTACATATAAAAAGCTTGCTAATGATCCCACAAAACCTTTTTTGGAAGATTTGAGATCTTTACTCCAGAAGGGTTTGGATCAAGCTATTATTTCATCAAAGGAATTTCAGTATATTTTTAATCCCTTTTGTAAAACAGCCATTTTTTACTTTCTCCCCAAAATCCACAAATGTGTAACGACCCCTCCAGGTCGACCCATTATCAGTGGAATTAACTCTTTATCGTGTAATCTCTCTGAATACGTGGATTTCTTTTTAAAACCTTATGTATCTTTGTGTCCCTCTTTTGTTAAAGACACTACTCATATTCTTCAAAGTTTACAGTCATTCATTTGGAAACCATCTTATATATTAGCTACAGTGGACGTTACCTCCCTGTACTCCAATATCCCTCATGTTAAGGGTTTGGAGGTTATCAGAGACGTTCTAGTCCTACAACATGTTTTAAACTCCACTCAGATCGATTTTTTGGTGTCCTGTATCCAATTCGTTTTGGAAAAGAATTTTTTTTGGTTTGATACTGCTTTTTTCTTGCAGCGATGTGGCGTCGCCATGGGGACAAGGTTCGCCCCAAGTTTCGCCAACTTATATGTATCCCATTGGGAAGCCTCATGCATCCAGCTGGGTCCTTGTATGGGGGGGAGCCTTGTCCTATGGCGGCGCTACATCGATGATGTACTTATTATTTGGGAAGGAGATGTCCGGAGTCTAGAAAGATTTATTGAAAGTATTAATTCTAACGACTATAATCTTAATTTTACCCATAACATTCATCCGTTTACCATAGATTTTCTGGATCTAACTTTATATGTAGAAAATGACACTTTGAACACAAAAACCTTCTTTAAAAAAAACTGATTGCAATACAGCAATAAAAAAGACTAGTTTACACCATCCAGTATGGCTAAACAATATCCCTAAAAGCCAAATAACCCGAATGAGAAGAAATTGTTCTAGTGTTCAAATGTTTGAAGAGCAATCAAAATTAATACAAAACAGATATGTGGAAAAAGGGTAGATTATATAGACCATATACAAGATGATATTGCAAAAATAAAGGACAAAGATCGTACAGAATTTTTGAAAGATAAAAATTTAAACCATAAAAATAAAAACAAAAATAACTATAGTTACATAGATTTTGCATTTATTACCAAGTGCAGTTCTGAAGCCAAAAAAATTGAAAAAATCCTTAAAAAACACTGGGCCATTTTAAAAAGAGATGATGTTTTAGGAGATAAAATTCCAGAAAGGCCTGTAGTTATATATAGGAAGGCAGACACCCTTAAAAATAAATTGGCACCTAGTTTGTTACCAAAATTGATTAAAGGTCCTAATTCGAAAAACTTTTTACAATCCACAAAAACTCCAGGTTTTCATAAATGTGGAACATGTTCCACATGTGTTTATCAAAAAAGAAAATCTACCTTTTTTGTGGGATTTTATACTAATCAAACATATACTATTAAGAAATTTATCCATTGTACATCCACATATGTGATTTACCTTTTACAATGTGGTTGCGGAGCTCAGTATGTGGGAAGAACCACCAGGACCCTACACACTAGACTCCGGGAACATTTTAATAATATTAGAAATCAAAAAACGGAACATAGTGTCCCAAATCATTGTAATTCTTGTCATCTATTTGATTGGTCTACCTTTATTGCTATTGGTATAGATCAAGTAACTCCCCATTGGAGAGGGGGAAATAGAACTAATGATCTAGCCAAAAAAGAGGCCTTTTGGATTTACACACTTAATACCCTTAAGAGAGGTCTTAATCAAGATATTGATCTGGCGGGCCTTTTGTAATTATTTATGTAACATGTTTGATTTTTTATGTTTTGTTTTTTTTCCTTATTTGTATATATCTCTATAGGTGTGGTTTTTAGATATGGATGTATATTTAGATAGGGACTTGGGTATATATATACTCTATTCTTCTATATACATATACATGTTTATATTATGTATTTTTTAGTTTGTGTTTTATATAGTACTTGGATGTTATCCATATATTTACAGACATATTATTGTTTTTATATTTCTTTGTTTTGTATATAATGTAACCAGATGGTCATTGGTATTTTCTTCCTGTGTCCCACTCTGGGACGTTCGGTGCCCCAAATGCAGCTTGTGCGCCTGGGTCTGTCCGTGCGTTCCACGGTGGAACGCGGAAGTGTCATGGCATAGAGCCGCACGTTATGAACGCCATGCGTTCCAACTTGGAACGCGGAAATGAATACATCTAGCCGCACGTTATGGACGCTATGCGTTCCAGCTTGGAACGCGGAAATAAAAACATCTTGTTACATCCACCGGAAGTGATCACGATGGATGTCCAATCAAAAACCGAAAAGTCCGAACCCGGAAGTGAATGAATTTTCCGCGGCAATTTCAAATGGTGAAGGCTATATAAAGAAAACAGAATTTTTAATTCTTTATCCCTGAAGAAGTCTTTCAAAAGACGAAACGCGTTGGATATTCTGCTACAGAGAGACTCCTTCTCCTGGGTACCACTTGTTAGTGGTGATATGCTGCTATGAACTTTATTTGATGTAAGTGCATTTTGTATCAATAAATTAATTTTTATCTACAATACTGCTCTATATACCTCTTTTTCTTCTGAGGTTTGAGCGTCTTGAATTTGCACCTTTGGTCCGTATATACAAGCTTCCTAAGAGAAGAACCTTTTATCCACATACCCTATGGAAGGGAGACAAGTTCAGATCTACAGTTTGGTCCTGTAAGTTCTCTACCTCCGGGAGTGTATTATACATTGACTGTACATGCTTCACTATTGTGTGATTTTTCTTATATTTTAGATCTTGTGAAGGAAGTTTCTTGTATTATCTACAGGTTGTATATATTTTTTGTGCTACCCCTTTAATCTATACTAGTATTTTATACAGTATAGATTTACTTTTTTGTTCATATTATATTGGTGTATGTGAGGTACACTGTTGGGTGTTTGGCACGTTTCCTCTTGTCTTGGTTGGGAGATTATATAGTACCTTTTTCTTTTTTGTAAAAACAAAGTACTTTACACTCTAATGTAGCAAAGAGTATGCAAACAAATTGCTGCTTACTACAGTAAATGGTGAGTAAAACAGTATATTTGTCTGTTACTCACACACACGCTTTCCCACACTGGGAGATGCTCATGCAGATAGATCAGGCGAGGTTACAATCAGTGGAGTCCAAGTAACAAGCTGTATCACTGCCGTTCGTTTTCCCGGCTGTACTCGGCTCCACCCACCTGGCTGCATTCTTACGTCACGTCACGTCTACGTGTTTTGCTTTCACAGATGGCTTCGTCAGGACGTTTAAAGATGATCTGACGTAAGCACGCAGCCATTATGAATGCTTTCCTATCAGACTGTCTGAATGCGCGTGCATCTCCTGCCGCACATGCGCATTCAGTCGAAGAGGTGGAAAGGAGGAGGAGAGCTCCCCGTCCGGCGCTGGAGAAAGAGGTAAGTTTAACCCCTTCCTCCCTGTAATGCCCGGCGGGAGGGGGTCCTTGAGGGTGGGGGCACCCTCAGGGCACTATAGTGCCAGGAAAACGAGTATGTTTTCCTGGCACTCTAGTGGTCCTTTAACTTGGAACCAACCTGAATTCCATTATGCTTTATTATTGTCTGATAATATTTATGTTTACTTGTTACCTATTATTTCACTGATAGGTCTCCCTGTCTTCTGTAAACCTGCTTTGGGGCATATTTCCTAAACTTCTATTTCTTCTACTGCTACTCCATACTTACCTGTAATTCTGTTTCTAGGTTCTGCTTTCTCCCTTTATCTTTATGAGTCCTTTTTCTCTTTTTATCCTGTTATTTATCTAATAACTCAAATAAACTACCTGAAGTATGTCACATAATAATTTGAGTGGTTTTGCTTGTGAGCTCTGGATTATACTTATTTACCTTGATCTCTTTGGAATAAAAATTTGTAGTATTGCGCTGTTTCTCCATTTATCACTGAGCTCCACAGAAACAAAAAGCCCTCACAGTACTATGTGATGTGTGCCAGTTTATCACAGAGCTCCACAACAATAAAACTCACAGTAATGTGGAACTCTGTGACAAGCTCAAACACTACATAACAATACAACTCCAAGTAATGTGCCTATTAGTGTATCATCGAGCTCCCTAACTATAAAACACAGAGTAATGTGCATTTTACATACCAGAGCTCCACTGTAATACATCTCACTATAATATGATGTAATGTTTGTGTTGTCTGTGTATGCGATAGGTGTGATGACTGTGTGTGATATTTGTAATGGGTGTGTTAACTGTGTGTCATATGCGTGTATTGGTTGTATGTGATATTTGTTCTGCGTTTATTGTCTGTGTGTGATGGGTATTTAATTCAGCTAAAAATACACATTTAGGCCTATGTTTGAGTCCCACAGTCAGATGCACGCAGTTATACATATACACTGTCAAATACAGCCACATGCACACAGTCGCAGGCAGATAGTCACATACACAGGATCAGGCAGGAACACACAGGCAGGGCCGGCCTTAGGGGTGTGCTGGCAGCAGGGGGCGTCGTGCGGCCGACACAGCTCACACATGGCTGGCCAGGATTATACTTTTTTTTTTTTTTAAATCACCCAACTATGTGGGGGTGGGAGGTGGGGAGCTTACCATGAGGCGGAGCTAAAATGACGGTGAGGGCGGCGCTAAATGTGCCAGGTAACTGCAGCATGGGAAGCAGGAAGGAGTCCCTGCTTCCCCAAAAAACAGTCTCCAGGAGCTGCACTGCCTGTCTGCCTCCACTCATCAATAAGGAACAGAGGTAACTGTGTGATTGACTGTGTGTGTAACTGTCAGACTGTGTGTGACTGCCTAACTGTGTGTGAGTCTGACTGTCTGTGTGTGTATTCTTGTTGATACTGACACTAGGGACCTATGCAAATTTTTGGTTTTCTACAGTATTGATACTTTCTACAACCCTTTCTACTTTCGTATTTCACCTATATAAGTTGGTTTGCCAACCTGGCCCTAGCTATATTAATTACTTATCTACGTTCATCACATGTTCATCTGTCTCCGTGCTATCCTATTATTTTCAGACAAAAGAGGCTTATACATGTGACAGGTTCACGATTCACATACTTTCCAGAGTTTCTGCATTATTAGAATTTTGCTGTATGCCTTAATGCTATTCAGTTTAAGTGTGATGTCATGTGCTGGTATAGTCTAAGTCATTTTACACAGTGTGGGAAAGTTCTTTGGAATTATCCCACGCTGTGTAATTTGACTCATAACTCTCTGATTGGTGGATTAAGTAACCATTCAGAGAGCACTGTGTCAAATTACAAAACGTGGGAAAATTCCAAAGAACTTTCCCACGCTGTGTAAAATGACACAGAGCACTCTGATTGGTGGATTTCAAACCTACCTGTCAGTCTCTTCATTTACCTGTCAGAGCACTCTGAGTGCTCTGAGCCTAATTGCAGGGTGGGGCAAGGCTTTATAAGCCTTGCCCCGCCCTGCAGAGCTCAGTCTGCGCGGAGCCCTCAATGGGTGAAGATGGATTTTTTTTTTTTTTATTGTGTAGGTTATTATGGATTTATATTTGGCCTTTTTTGGGGCTGAAAAAAGAAGATTTTAGAAGAAAGAAAACATTGAATGGTAAGTTTTATTTTATTTACAGGTACTTAGTTAAAGGTCCCTCCTCATTATTTTTAGGGTGAGGGGGGTAGGTAGGGGGTTATTTTTTGGGGGGAGAGGGGGTGACTAGGGGTTTGGGGACCCCTAGTCACCTGGTGGGGGGAGGTAACATTTTTTTTAGGGCCGAACCCCTGCTCAGGGGTGGGAGCAATAGGTACCCCCTTTAGTTTAAAAGCCCCGACTCGCTTTACTTAGTTTTAGTAAATTTGTCTGAAAGACCAATTTAGGTCTTTCAGCCTTTTAGTAGATAACTTCCTAATACCGTGGGAATTAGGGAGTTATCTACTTATTCATTCCTGTCATTACATTGACAGGCTAAGTAACTTACATTTTATATGAATGTGTATTACTTGATTGTTGTAAGTGTTGCAAATGCCTACAGCTGAATCCTGGCTATGTTTGTTTACTTTTTATTTAAAATTGTATACAATGTAACATCCTTTTTCTTTCGCTGGGTAAGTATATTAGTACTTAGGCAATACTGTGCTTCTGAACTTCGGCAATTCGGACATTCGGAAGTACCCGAATGTCCGAATTGCCCAAAATTCGTCCGAATTCATATTCAGACCGAAACAAATTGCACATGTCTACTATGTTATTGTTGAGTTTTTGTTTAAATGTAAAACTGAAGGAAAGGTAATTAGATTATAATAGCTATTGTGCAACTCATCTTGGTGTCAGGCATGTAATTCAATTATGAAGTCTTTATTAGTTAGGAACACTATTAGATGTCACAAACACAGAAGATATTTCTCCTGCAGAACAACCCCCTCCAGATGGGGCTAGCTTATTTTTCTATATGCAGGAATTCCAAAGGTGCCCCACATTATTGCAAACAAAACATCTACAGCTAACGTCCTGCACAGAAGTGGCACTAGCTCCACCTTCCGTTGAGGTAGAAGCTAATGCAAAAGATGGCAGTAGGCTTGGTCATGGTGCAGTGGTCTTCTAGCTGGATGCTACCTTAGCAAAACTTTTGCTCCAGTCCACTGAAACCTGCCAGCTCAACAGCTTCCTTGGCTGTTTTGGGTTCCTGGTCCAGAAGCCATTTCTGTACATCGGCTGGGCACAGCTGCAAAAACTGTTCCTTAATGATCAGATCTTCTAAGGTTTTAATCTCCAGCTCTTTAGTCCACTGTCAGAACACTGTTGTGAGGTGATCCACAATTGCAGTGAAGCAATCTGTAGAACAAAAGTCTGGAATTTCTTTTGGTAACCCTCAGGAGGAAAGTTGTATCAGTTCTGCTGTACACCTTTAATCATAGTCCATTCTCAGATACTGCAAATGCCTCCAGTGTAGGACCTATCAGACTAGAGGTAGACTTATCCTTTGGTAGCTGGTACTGCTTGCAAAACATTTCAAAGCTTAGCAGGAACACATCCAGGTCTCCATCTTTGACCAAATTTGGGAAATTATCTGCGTGTGGTCTGGGTGCAGAAGAGTCTATCGAATAAACACCGGTTGGTGAGCCAGTGAACCTCTCCGACTTGTCCAGTTTTAGTTTGTGCTCCCTTGGAGACTGGCGCTCTGTAACTTGGTGCTCTTCTCTCTTTCAGCCTGGCGCTCTGCAGCCTCTTTCTCTCTCAACTTGGTAATCTGCCACCTCCTGATATTTACGGTTAAGCTACAGTCTTAGTTTTATTTTAAAACAGTTTGTTCAGAAGAGCCCATGGAGCTTCCAGATCACTGAAAAAAAGTGGCAGGTATCTCCTCTGTGGTTAAAAGTCTCTTAACAGTGTTTTAAACATCACCTGGCCCTCCTCGTTGATGTTTATAGTCCACAAGTGTTTGAATGAGCTCCTCTTTTATTTTTCCCAGTTAGGTAATCATTAGATGTGCAATTTGTTTTGTTCTGAAAGTACATTTGAACATATTTCGTGAAATTCGGACATTTGGATGCTTACGAATGCCCGACGTTCGAATTGCCGAACCGAACTGCCGAAGTGGGTTAGGGTTTAGGGTCCGAATTACCTCAGTTCCAAATTGCCAAAGTTCTGAATTGCCGACATGCTGAACCGAATGCCATTGGTCCAAATTGCTGAAGCAGACAAAGGTTTTTACTTACACAAATCATTCTCTACCGGAAAAGCTGGTCCATTGCCCCTTGGGACTGTGGTACTCAGTTTAGCAAAATAGCCATACTGGAAGCATTCTCAAATTCAGCTATGCTTTCAGTTTTGCTACTCTGGCCTTAAATGGGCATACATCACTTTGAGACAACGGTATCATGTCTGTCTCAAAAATTTTGCTTCAAATTAAACAGTGACTCATTCTGCAGGGTCAAAAAAAACAGGGAAATATGATTTGTGCTAAAACTAGGAATGCTGGAAAAGGGCATTGAGCATGCCTGATAGATCAACGCATGTTCCATTAGATTTCTTCATCTTGCAACATCCTGACAGGGGGAGTAGACAGGGAGTCTGATCAATGCGATAATGCAGAGTAGGGTTTCCCTGTTGCTACTGCAGGATGGTGCCCTGTTTCTATAATCAGTGGACTGGTATTAAACTAAATATGAGTGTTTAAGAGGGAGGGGTGGAGGTGGCTTAGTAGCTGAGAGACGTGTCTAATAATGCAGTCTGACCAAGTTTACATTAAGTTTTTAAACATTTATTACATACCTTTCAAAAAATGCCTTTGGTTTGTATATTTCTTTAAAAGTGATTGCTTTCTGGTTTAAAAAATAAATATCGGGGGGGAGGGGGGAGGGGGAGGGGTTTGACTCCTAAGATGCCCGGAGGTGCCTGCTAAAAGCTTCTGCTAGACAGTCTTTTTTGGCTATTCTTAGCGTCTAAAACATACCCAAAAGTGGTCCAACATGTATAGCAGTCGACTGTTTCACGAAAGAACCCCTTTGGACCGGTGGGGGATATCCCCGTCCCTACAGGGACACTTACCTCACTGCTGCAGCAGATCCTGAGTATTTGATTAGCCTTCACTATAAGTGAATCCAACATGGCTGAAGTGAGTCAGGAGGTCCAGAGATGGAGGCAAGCCTTTGAGGTGAAGTATGACAGGATATTCCAGAAGTTTTTGCAATGTGCAAACAGCCGACCAAAACTGCATCCTTGCTTGTCATATAGCCAGCACCAGCAGCTGTTCTGGCTCACTGTTCCTCATCTGGGATGGGAGCCCACGTTTAGCTATGCTCACACAGCCGTCCACAAATCCGAGGGGCACCCCAATGTAGGAAGGCTCCAAAAGCATGCAATCTCTCCAAGAGGAGAAAGAGGATCAATAGACACCAAGCACCGGCTCTAAGGCCGGCCTGGGCTAGAGGTGGCGAGCGGGTATGGAAAAAGGGACTGTGAAGAAATTACCCCGTTATTTCAGTTATTTAATTTTTTCCATTCGGTAGTTGAAACTACCGAACACAGACCACCCCCCCTGACTTGTTAACTACAAAGAGAACAAGGAATTAGTGATCTCCCTGCCGTTCGTATAGTCAAACGCCATGTACAGGAGAAAACGGCGGCCATCTTGTTCGCACGAATAGAGGCAGCGGGACTTGGTTGTCGAGTGCCTGGAACTAAAATCAGACACTCGACTTCCTAAACACCGGTCAAACCATACGAACGCCTGCTTCCTTTTCCCGTATAGCTAGGCGAGAGCTGTTCGGTAGTTTTGTTCCCACAAACTAGGGGGACAAATGCTACTATAAGCCAGGGGGTTCCGTTCGGTTTTATGACTTTCCGAAATAGACCGACCGCACCACCTGAACTCATGGAACTGTTTCTGTGCAAGATCCTCATGTGTGGTCGGTCAAACTAAGACTTCCATGCAACTCCTAAACCCCTGAACTGATCTGGGTGTTTTTTGGATAAGTTGGTCACCCAGATCCAGACTATCAGGATGCTATGTAATTTGGGGTGTTTGTAAAGTTTTGGGGGAAATAGTTAATGAAAATTAAATAAACGAAGTCGCGCAAAAACGGTAAAATCCGTAAGTGATATATAGCCTCCCAGAGAGTCTGTACAGCAGGGTCGGCTACATATCTCTATACCAGTTTGTGCTTCTTCGTGAATTTATTTTCCACCAGTGAGCTATCTTGGTATACTCTATTGAGACACTATTTATAATGACCACAGTTTAACTCCAGTACCATATCGGCATTTCTACTATCGCTAGGTACCATGATCCCAGCTATATATATCACTTACGGATTTTACCTTTTTTGCGCGACTTGGTTTATTTAATTTTCATCTTTTGTACGGAGCAGTCTGTACTTATGTTCCGTTTCTCTTATATATTGGTCCACATATCGGATGTCCCTATAGTCTTACTTGGTCCTTTTTAGAGGCCTTACTACTATTTATTTTAGCGGACTCTATACGTATGTGCACATACAATATATATATAATTTTCTATGAGATTAAGGAACATATCCCCAGGTTTTTAATTCCTCACCTTTATGTGATTTTTCACTAACACAATTTTCTATGGTGTTTCTATTCAGGGTAAGCTTTATACCTATTATATATATTTTCTTTGCTTAATTTTAGTTCAATAAAGGTTATTACCATTTTCTTTGTTACGTTTACTGTAGGAGGTAACCTTCTAGAGTGAGATTGAATCCCATTCACTTCAGTTGGTAGTTATTACAATATCTGACTCAATTATCTACCAGGCAGGGAGGAGGAATTGTATGTTTACTATGGGAGTGTTATACTTTGTAACCAAGTTGTGATTGATGTATAACTTTTTGTTGGAGTCACCAACAAGGTCCATGTGGGGGTGCCCCTTGCATGGGGACTTGCATAAAGCCAGTGTGGCACCCATTAAAATCATTCCTGTTACACCATTCATCTAGTTTCGGCTGATGTTTGGGTACCGGTCTACTTTACTGGGAGAATACACTTGGGGGACTGTCATGGAGAATCGTTTGACTCAACACCCGAACTGCTAGCTATAATCACTCAGGTAGTTCAGGAGAAAATAGATGAACAGGTAGCTACTATACCAGAGTTCGTTACAGGGACCGCATCTGTCACTGGTATTTGCATCTCAAGCCGAGTTACCCTATGTTATTTGCAGATGGCAGGAGGAGAAGCACTGCCTGGTACCAATATACCCTTCCTCATCTGGCCCAGTTGTTAAGTTTTTATATATATATATGCACACACACACACCCCCTGGCCAAAAAAAAGTTGCCACCCAAAAAAAAAAACAACACACTAATATTTCGTTGGACTGCCTTTAGCTTTGATTACGGCATGCATTCACTGTGGCATTGGTTCAATAAGCTTCTGCAATATGACAAGATTTATTTCCGTCCAGTGTTGCATTAATTTTTCACCAAGATCTGGTATTGATGGGAGAGTTTGACATGTGTGTGTGTGTTACTTTGGCTATGACTGGACAGTGGAGTTCCATGGAGAAGCTGGAGGCACGATCAGATTCGGCACAGGGTGATATGGGGTGGGGGTGGGAGGAGGGTGTCTGGGATTTAGTAGAGGTGGATGCTGTTTTTGTATACTGTACTTTTAAAAATAAACGTACGTTTCTATGAAAAAGTAAACCTTTTATTTTTTTTATTTTTTTTGCTGCCCACATAAACCTTGTTTATGTGGCCTATGTCAGACTTTGAGTTTGACATGCTTGCCTTACATTATTATTATTTTTGGCATTTTATGTAGCATCAACATTCCGCAGCGCTTTACAATATTATTAAAAAGGGACATTTAACACAAAATTTGACAAATACAAAATGTTACAGGAACAATAGGTTGATGAGGGCCCTGCTCAAACAGCTTACACAGTCTACATGATGGTCTCAACCTTTTTACATATAAGGCAGCATTCCTGGCAAGACCTCCTTGGACATATTGCTCTGTACTAGTGTTTTATAGCATAATTCCTCTGGCTTGTAAGCTTGTTACAAGCAGAGTTATCTTTAGTACTGGTTTCGGTTTAGCAGTCTGTGCAGAGACAGTACATTTCCCTTTAACCGCAGTGGTTATTTCCATATATCCACAGGGTTTTCTTTCCTACAAGAGAGATTCACCGATTACCACTGCAGGGCCAGCAGTGAAGAGATTCTGAGTTATTCAGGTGTAACGGCATCCCCAGGCATAAAAGTGTTAAACCGCCGTTTAGAAGATCTTCCCCTTCCAGAGACACAGGCAGCTACTGTAGACACCAATCCACCGAACCGGAGAAGCTTACGAATGCTCTCAAATTTACGAATGCTGTAAACAGCTGAATAGGAAAAAACATACAAATAGGTTTACACTCCTAGCAGTCGAACTGGAACAGCATACAATAAATCCCCCAAAGAACGATACAAGGCTCCGTTTTGAGGGTCAAGCAGGAACAGACAGAGGTTTGGGTTTATTGCCCCTCAAACAGGGCAAGCACCGAATGAGCCAGCTTTCATGTCTTTGCAGGGGAAAATCAAGCGTTTCAACATGGGGCCATAGTCTAAAGGCAGCAGGCGGGCATCCTCCAATGCACAGTGGCGAGATTGGTCTTGTCACATCTCTCCCCTTTTCCAAACAGACTAACAGGGTATCTGACCTCCTGCCGGTCAGTGTCCTGGTTAGTCCAGCCATAAAACACAATTAGTAGTACAGCCCACCCACAATAAATGGTTACTACACCGGAGTATGGGGAAAAGTTGTCCATGTCCAGGTGCCTCACCACAGATGTGTGTGGGACTGGTACGCTGAATTGGTGGGTTGCGAGGTGGGCAGAGACAGACTGTCTCCCCTTTGGATACATAGCTGTGCTGCTGGAGGGGACTGATCGTCTCCCCTTTGAACAAAGCACCATGCTGCTGTGGGGGTAGATCGACTGTCTCCCCTTTGGCTAAACAGCGCTGTTGCTGGGGGACAGGACCGACCGTCCCTACCCCCTGTGGTTTGGGCACAGAGACTACGGTCCCATCTGCACCGGTGTGGGGCTTGTCTCCCCTTGGTGGGCTAGGCTGCCGCTGGGGAGGGGGGGGGCCGAGGTTCTCTCCTCCCAGTAGAAGACTCTGCCGCTGGCGAGCAGGACCGACTGTCCGTACTCCCTGTAGCATGGGCGCAGAGACCATGGTCCCATCTGCGCCGGTGGGGAACTTATTGTCTCCCCTTGGTGGGCTAAGCTGCCGCTGGGGAGAGGGGATAACAAGCTCCTCTCCCTTACACACTTTCAGCCGCTGGGGAGGGGAGACACTGCTCTCCACTCCCTGCATTTCACACTGCCGCTGGGGAAAGGAGACACTGCTCTCTATTCCCTGCAAATCACACTGCCGCTGGGGATCTGAGCCGACCGCCCAGCATTCCTGTAGCTCATCCTGCCGCTGGGGAGTGAGGACGCTGCTCTCCTCTCCCTGCAAGGTACACTGCCGCTGGGGAGGGGAGACGATGCTCTCCACTCCCTGCACTTCACACTGCCGCTGGAGAAAGGAGACACGGCTCTCTATTCCCTGCAAATCAATCTGCCGCTGGAGATCTGGGCTGACCGCCCAGCATCCCTGTAGGGCCGGTGGAGAGACCTCGGTCCCATCTCCACCTGCCGTCTGGGGTTCCTCCAGTAAATCTCTACAATATCTTCCCAGCTGAAGGGGTCTGGAACTGGATCTGCCATTCTGCTTTTCTGTCGTGCCTTTTCAATGGAGTGGAACAGATGTTAGTAGTCCTGCTCCAGCTCTCGGGTCGCTAGGTGGGCCAGCTCTTGCTCCACCTCATGAGGGTCATCCAAGTCGTACATACTCTCCCTCCACTCAAAAATATCACGGAACCAGGTTTGTGTAGAGCTTCCAAAATCAGGCTCTGTAAAAGACTCCCATAACAAACCAGGGCCATCAAACTCCACTCCCTCTGGCTTGTCATGCTCGGCTGTCCAGGGTATATATTGTGCTGCATACCACCAGAGTGCCTGGTAGGCATCTTCCAGCCACAGCTCCTGCCATACCCAGTGCTCCAGTTTCTTGATCCACTCCTCCAGGAGGAGCATCCTCAGTGCCACTCGTGTCTGCTGTCGCTGCTCCTCACTGGGGAGTCCCTCACCCCGCTGATGCTGTATATTATCCAGTGCCTGGTACCAGATGCCTTTGCAGACTGCATCTCGATCGTCCATGACACCCTCATCGTATAAAACTGCTGGTTCCATCCTGCTGATGTCAGGGTTGCTGTACTCAGACATGCGTTGCCCTCAATTTGTAAATCCAGGGAATGGTGTTTCCTTGTAGCTGTCCTTCTGGGCTGTGGGAATGATCCCGCCGTTTGCCACCAATTGTAACGGCACCCCCAGGCATAAAAGGGGTTAACAGCCGTTTAGGAGATACTTCATTCCAGATATACAGGCAGCTACTGTAGACACCAATCCACCGAACCGGAGAAGCATACAAATGCTCTCAAACATACGAATGCTGTAAACAGCCAAATAGGAAAAACCATACGAATAGGTTTACACTCCTAGCAGTCGAACTGGAACAGCATACAATAAATCCACCCCCAAGAACGAGACAGGACTCCAAATTGAGGGTGAAGTAGAACAGAGAGCTGTGGGTTTATTGCTCCTCAAACAAGGCAAGCACCGAATGACCCGGCTTTCATGTCTTTGCAGGGGAAAAAATCAAGCGTTTTCCATGTTACCTTGATAAATCGCTTATACTACTTTTACAGTATCTGTAAGCTTATCTTTTTCACATTTGTCAATGTTGTGGGGGTTTTCCCTTGCTTATTTAATGTGAATTAAATCTCACAATATGCATAAATTCCTGCAGAAACTTTTCTTTCATTTACATTTTCCCCAGAAGATATGTTCCAGAATGCAATTGTATATGCAAAGTGTATATAGTGGTACAATTTTTTCATTCTAGTGTTTAACTTCTTAGTTGGTTTGCAGCACTCATCAGCTGCTGTACAATAGATTGGTTTTATTACTTCCTATAGTTTTGCGTAGTGGATTGAATTCAGTTGGATTCTTTGTTTTCTGAGGATTACTGATTTATAAAATCATAAACTTACACTTCAACACAGGCACACTTTTGTTGTATTAGCACAACATGTCTAAGTCTATACTAACATTTTTCAAGCTACATCCCTCTCCCAGGGGATATACAGACATACACTATAGAAGCAAGCACCTAGCCATGCAGTCTTCATTTACAAACATTTGTGAAATAAATGGGTCACTCTGAAGAGCTCAGTGAATTTAAGTGTGGTACTGTGATAGGATGCATCTTTGCAATAAGAGTTTGTGAAATTTCAACCCTGCTAAAAGTTCATGGTCAACTGTAAATGGTATTATTGAAAAGTGGAAGCATTTAGGAACAGCAGCAACTCAGCCATGAAGAGGATGACCATGTCAAGTCATAGCGTGGTGTCACAGAGTGGTGAGGTGCATACTGCGTAAAAGTTTCCAACGTTCTGCTGATTCCATAGCTGAAAAGTTTAAATGTTCCACTGGCATTAATATCAGCACACTAAAAATTGTGCAGCGGGAGCTTCGTGGAATGAGTTTCCATTGCCGAGCTGCTACATGCAAGCCTTTCATCACCAAGTACAATGCCAAGCGTAGGATCAAGTGGATTGGTGTAAAGCATGCTGCCACTGGGCTCTGGAGTAGTGGGAACCCGTTTCTATGGAGTGACAAATCAGGGTTCTTTTTAGCCATCTTTTCTGCTCATTTTGTTAAATTTAGAGTTACATAATAACAGTAATACTCTAGATCAATAGTACCCAACCCAGTCCTCAAGTACCCCCTACTAGTCCAGGATTTATTAAGTTGTGGCTAAGGTGTTTTTAGAAAAACAAAAAAAAACTTTAGACAGAGTAATTCCTAAATCCGGGACTGGTAGGCACTACTTGAAGACTAGTTGGTAACCCCTGCTCTAGTTCATTACTTTGTTGCAGTAGAATTATGAAGATCCCTGAAGAAGTCTGTACAAGGACAAAACTAGCTGGAACTAGGACAGGATTTGTTGACTCTACAGTGGACTTTTTCAGATGCTGAAAGAAACCCCGGTTTGTGATCAGATTTTAAACTTTGTAGAAGTTACTGATATCCAATTTTAGCCTTGGCAGCAAAATGCGTCCACAATGCTCTTTTTTGTTTGGTGCTCATTTAAGTTTGCCAGTTTAAACTGCTATTTATACACTATGCTATAAGACTTATTGTTCTATTTAAAGAAAAACTCGAAACACCCAACCAATACAGTCTTCTGTAGTGATGATGGTGCCAAAGTCACCTGGTACACTCCAAGAGTAATTTGTAAAACCATTTATAAATGGTTTGACAACTTACCTGGGTCCTCTGGGCACCTTTGCTGCATACACGTTCTCCTGCACTAGAAGCCCAACATCTTCACTGAGTTAAGCAGTGCTGTGCACATCAGCTGATCGAGCTATGGCGCCTGACAGAATCAAGTAAGCAGTTACCCTGTTTTTAAATTATTTGAGACATTACTCTTGGTGGGCACCATTAGAATAACGAACATTATCTGTATGGAACACACTTGTATATTAAATAATAAAAATAAAAAAAATACAGAAGTTCAAGTATATTTTATTTGAGGTTGGAAATGTATCACAATACATTATTGCCAAAGATTCATCGGTACAAAACATTTTGCAACCGGCAGATAAGAATAACTGTTTTTATCATTACTATAAATTACTTTTACAGTACTTTGTATATTCAGAACTTCAACTCGCATTTTTATTTTTCTTTGTATCTAAAAATTCAGTCATCATTATTAGAAATTCCTGAAGTAGATAAGGCATGGTTTTATAGAGGAGGTAGCTGGAATCAGGGGATTTCCATTTCTCTCTCAATTCCCACATATTTCAGAGCATCAGCCTGGCTGTATCTGTGGGGAGAAAAAAAATAAAATAAATACACAATGAAAATTGCTTTTTATCGAACGGTCAAAACCTATAGAACACACACAACCAAAAACTGAACAATGAATAAAAAAGGATAGGATTTCTATGGTCCATTTAAGATTTGTCCCTATAGGAAAAAAAATAAAAAATAAAAAACCCTTTCTAAAACCACGCTTCAGTGATGTTAGGAAATAGTAGAGACTATGTGCATTACAAATGCGTGGGAAAACTTATGACAGAAGCATTTTGAAAAGCTGAAATCAACATTTTTTTTTAAACGGAAACTCTGTCCACACTTTATGAAACAGTGAAGCTATAACATGATAGGAACCAAATGAACATACCTGTAATCAAAGAAGAGTTCTTCTCCTGTCTGAATGGCCCGCTTCGCAAAAATCCCTATTCTGTGATCCCCATTAACCATCATTACTGAAAGAAAAGAAAAACCCACTTAATATAGCATTAGAACACATTGCCTAAACATTGTGTGAAATTATACAATTTCAGTACATTTCTAGTATATGTGATGCTGCATGTGTTGGAACTCATGTGGGTTACAATGGTTCAATTGGAAAATAATCACATTTTCAATCATTTGCGATATTTAAAAGGTATACAGACCACTACATGCAAAAGTAGTATTTTGTGATAACATTCCAATTGGCAATCTGCCTGCACATTTGATGTATAAATGGTGAAATGCCAATATTTGTATATAGACACATACTACACTCTGCCAAAACCAAGTAACTATCAACATATCATCTTACCTTTTGCATAGCAGTTAGGATTCACAGAATGGTTTGCAAAACGAATTTTGTTGCCTTTGCGTGTTGCATCAACTACAAAGTCTAGAAGAAAGAAAAATAAAATAAATACACTTCTGCTAATAAATCTGGCTTTACAAATAGAAATATTGTGATCGGCAATAGCTGTGAAATATCACTTTGTAGTGATTATGGTGCTTAGAGTGCTCTTTTAATCTTTTGCCCTGAATGCCTGCTGCAGAGGGTATAGTGCCAGGAGGCTGTTTTTAAACGACTTAACACTTATCTGGGTTAACAAGTAGCCCTCTGCTTAGCACCTCTAAAGATATTGCTAAAGTAAAAGCTACCCGTCTGTCTGGGCAACTATGGACAGAATTCATTGGCAGAGAATTTTCATCTCACATTCTCACTCAGTAAATTTCAGCCAAAGAAACAGAATAGATTCTAATAATGCTGAGGTATGAACTTGTGCTTTAGTGGCATCAATGAGGGGCTGAACTGCAAGCAGCAGAGATACCCAGATAAGTGTGAAACTAAAGATTATGAAGAGTGAGTCCAGCGCCTGGAGCCATGACAACCACACTGGTACTCTGGTGGTTACAGTGCTAAGAGAATCCTTTTAAAAAATCTGTTTCCTATCAAAGTTATCTGTAGAATCAATACTAATGTGTAGGAAATTCACACGTAATCTTCTGGAATTACAAGCTACATACAGCCATTCTTGCTCACACCAACTTCACTGATATTACAGGATTTCATCTTCTACCCCCTATACTGACCCAACATCCATATGATGTGGTTGGCCTAAAGAATATCCTAAGTAAAAAGTGTTCTCCACCACAGAGTCTGCTTCAGTGATGCTGCCTGCTCCTCAACGCGTGACATCAACCTGGCAGCTCAAAGACGAGGATCCAATTCAATGTTCCTCCTTGAGGAGCATTGATGAGTGCAAACACATGGGAGAAGCTCATTGAGATCCTCCCAGGATTCTCTTGTCAGTGAATCATTACAGGCAACATATCTATAACATGCCATGATAGCAATGAGCATGCACTCGGGACTCACGTATGCTAGTGTATGAAAGCTAGGAAGTAATAGTCCTAACTTGCATGTCCAGAAGGACTGGGAGAATGGCTTGAAGCTGGGCTTCAAAGTCGAACAATTAAAATAAAATGTTTAGGAGGCACTTAGAAGGTGGGGATCTACTGTAGGCACTATAACAACTTTAATTAGATGAAGTTATTATAGTGGAGTACAATGTTCCTTTAATTTGCAGCCTGAATGGTGTCCAGCTTTAAAATAAATAATACAATTATGTCTTAATACTGTGATGATCACAGTAAGTAGAAATCATGACTAAAAGAACACTTAAAAAGCCATGGCAGTTTTATTAATGTATGTATCCCAGATACTTACCATTGTTCAAGTTGAAGAGGAAGCTGCACATATATTTGTCATACACTTTTCCCCTCCGATCTGCTTCATCCTGAGATATGATCTAAAATATAAAAATATAGATGGCTTGTTGGGTTTTCTAACTACAGCTTGATACATCAGTAAGAAAGTAATGGAGAATCTAGATATGGTAGACCGTACTTTAATGCACACTAGGCTACTTTGTGAATGATACAAACATATGCTATATGTTCTAGCTTCAAAAATTGATAATTAAAAGGAATACTTCAAGCCCCTCAAAATAACTAGAGCTTTAGAGTCTCCAATTTAGAAACAATTTCTTTAGTATTGAATGACAGGTTCTTTACTCTTAATAACTGATAAGTTGCAAATCTTTTTCTCCTTTAAGTAACAAGACTTTTCAAGGAGGAATGTCTCTGGGGTCTTTATTTGCTAGTTACTGCACTATTTTGTGATTATAGCAAATATTGACAAGCTTATTTTATGGTTTGAGAAATAAGGCAAACCACTAACAAAGTTATTTACTTAACAAGAAATGGTTGAAAATTCACCAGGGAATTTTTAATATTTTCAGACAAAATAGCTGAGCACTGAAACCTACACTGTGCAGGACTAGCAAAGGCCCTGTCTGCCTTTGCCACCTTCCCTGGTAAGGAATTGTGATGCAATTAAATGCATGCATATTTTTACTTTAGAAAATGTTTTTAACAAACAAGCCTAATGAAAAATGGCCAAGAGATATTTGTTTGCAATTAAATTTTCTCATCAGCTAAAGAAACATTATAAGCACCAGAACTCCTAAGCCACAGCAGTGTAAATACGGACTTCTCTGAGAAAAGGCAGTGCTGTCTAAGGCAAAATATAGCGGCTGTCACTATAGTAGTTTCCTGAGTTCTGTCTTGGATGTTCTGTGTCTCACTGAATGCTCCCATAAAGATTCATTGAATCAGTCACAGCCATGGCAAGACTGGTGCAGCAGAGGAGTAAAGCTTATGTAATTGTACTGGTGTTAGAAGGAGAGAGCCGTGCATTCTCTTAAACACACACATACACCCATGCCCCTTTATGTTCAGTCTTTCTTTGGGATGGTTGACAATTTGCCTTTTTGGTTTTCCTGCATTAGCTGTATTTATCATTAGCAGTGATCATAGGAACAGCATGACAGATGTCACTGGTGTCCTCAAAAAAAGGGGAATCAAAATGATAGCACATGAGAACTTGAGGTGGATGTTACTATAATGACATGACAATTGGGCATTCTAGGTCCTTCCAGACCCCGTCCTGTTGTTCAGTTTTCATTTTTGATATATGTAAAAGAATCACTCAGTTCCATAACCCTCTGTAGTGGTTATGGTGCCATCACCTTCCCTTAAAGTGTCCTCTATTTCAGTGTCAAAAGGTTTCAGGGGTTTAACACAAACAGAGGGTCACTGGACACCTGTGACCGAGACACTCGCATGGCATATTACTACTGTGAAAGTGATAAAGATTATTATAGAAATAATTCAGAAGGGAATACTGTTTAATGTTAACTGGTTTTAAATTATACAGATTTAGCATTTCAAATGTCTTCTACTTTTAGGTTTTTTCCTTCTACGTCAGATATTGGTAATCAATGCTTTGAGAATACATTTCCACCCAGAGTTAAATAGAGTACCAAAATCATCTGTCCCCCCCCCTCCCCTTTTTTTCCCCCTTCTTATAATGAAACAAATACAATTACATAATATAATTTGAAAATCTTGCTATGGAGAAATTTGTCTTTTAATCATCACCATATTTTAGCTTTTGTCTATCACACTACAAAAGACCTCTTCTCCATTCATTATAATGTGAAGGAAAGTGACATAAAAGCATTCAGAAAAACTATTCATTTCATGACTTGGACTTCCAGTACTTTTAGCTTTTGTATTGACAACAATATGGTATACAAGGCAAAATTGTAGTTTCCTAATCATCATCTTGGTGACAATACAGGTACAACTCTTACTCAAAGCTTTTTAATTACATTCAGGTGATGAATCTTGCCATTTTAAGGTTAGCATTACATACAGTTTAGAATTTTTTTAGAAAACATTCATTACACTTTTACATATATTTTAGCTCTCGTGATTTTGCGCTTTGACGTGACATTTTATGCCGTCACCAGGTGTTAAAGACATGCACGACAGCATAGATGGTCACATGGTTCTTCGTTTAAGCATGACACAAGATTGATTAGCAAGGTGGAGACACCACTAAACCGAGAATACTCAAATAGGCAGAAATAGCAGTGTGCTATAAGAATAAAATTTTGTTATTCGGTAAGTTTTTTGGTGCATTAAAAAACAACAAATTTTATGCAAGGAAATGGCCACAGCTTTTATTTTCAGCTTAAAAGTATGAGGTTTATCGGTTATCTTTGAATTCGTTACCCCATGAAATTTCCTTTATGGCTTAGGAGCTGTATATAATACATACATGAGTGTTAAAAAAAAAAAAAAAATTTTAAATTGTTTCCAATAAAATAATTCTAATTTTTAAAAGGAAAACTCAAGCACAAACCTGTATTCCTATCTCCCCTCGTCGTCACAGATAAGGCATTGCTTTATACAGAGTTGGTCCAATCTATTGCTCCTAGTACTGGGGACCTGATGCTTATGTGCGGGTTAGCTCCACACGAGTATCAAATTTCCCCATAGGAAAACACTGAATCAATGCTTTCCTATGGAAGCTGCAGTCACATGACATACTTTCACTCAGTTACTGCAGCAGGAAGTTCCTCCAGTGGCCGTCAGTGTAATGGTTCTGGTGACTATAGTGTCCCTTTAAATTCTAGTATCTAGTGCTCAATTGCTCTGCCCCATCATTCCACCACTTACAATATTGGCACTAAGCCAATCAGTACCTCCCCATTTACAAAGCTTGAGAAACACATATGTATTTTTCATAATCCGTTTACTGAATGGGGAGCTACAGAAAGGAATGACATTTGTCAAATTGAATGCATCAGGCAAAAGTTACACAAATTTTTACTAATGGACTAAATGTAACCTTTGCACCTTACCTCTCCACAGTATTCTGAGATAAACTCATTCTTCTGCACAGGGTCTTTGATGAAGATCCCCCAGCCAGCAACATCTGAAGGAGCCAGTAGTAAATGCTATGAAAGTTAAAACAGAATTTGTAATCAATTTTTGAAAGAAGAATGGGTAGATTTCTTAAAGTGCAATGCCAAGAATAAATGCTAGAACTGAAAAACCAAAGATATTAAAATCCATATGTTCTCTCACTGAGGTCAGTAGAATTTTTACATGGTACTGCACTTTACAGAATCCACCCTGTTTAAAAATGGAAGACTGGCCAAATCGGAAAAGACAAATGTTTGAACTTGTGAGCATGATATGCATAAGCCGCAAAAATAAAATAAAACAAATCACAAAAACTGTACTTCTTCAAAGGCAGGCATTCAATGGGATTAACCGCCCTTTTCTGAACGACAAAATAAAAGTGAAGAGTAACAAATTAATGAGGCCTTTTCTCACATGGTTGCATGTCTCATGATTGTTGTAGAAAGAATGTAGTTGGAAATGGCCTGGCTCACGCTTCTGCACCATTCTTAGTGGCAAGGCAGCCATACCGCACATTCACGTGCATCTATTATCAAAAACTTGACAGGCCTTACCTAGCATTCTGCCCATTTGCCAAATTTTGATGAAATCAGCCTGTGAGATCAAAAGTTATTAAGATGGGGGCACACAATCACCATAATTGTAACATGTTTTTTCCCCCATTAGAATATTAATGGCAAATTATTTTCCACTGTTATATAAACATTTCTGAAACAAAGGCACTCCATAACAATGGGAATTAAGCATCTAACTATTGATTTTTTTAATGTAAAAAACTATTTGCATAAATTGCATTTGGAGGTGGGAATACAGATACAAATCACATATCTGATAATTTTATGTTCTATTACAAAGACTAAACATGTGCATGTCTAAGTATCACCAACCTTCTTAGATCCACGCTGAATGCTGCAGTTCTTGCATGATACGTTCTTGCTGTCCCAGTGATCAGCAGCACCACAAGTTAGACACAAGTCTGGATCACACTCTCTTACAGCCAAATAACAAGGACACTGCTTAGTGTTGCATTGTGCTTTACAGCGACATCCAGGGAATCGATTTTGGCCTGTAAAGAAGATGAGCGCACTGTATTGAAATCAACAATTTAAATAAAAAAAATAAAAAAGTGTTGCTTTTTATATTTCACAAAGTCAAAAGTTTAATTCTCTGTATGGACACCTGTTTTTCAAATAAAGCTTGACTAATGTCAATTGGTCAAATAACTCAAAGCAAATTATCACACATAACTTTAAGTACACACAACATTACTGCAGAGTGAATTTGTTATTTTATAGAATCTGTTTCCCAGCAGAGAAAGCATGAGGGAACAAAACAATTCAGGGGATGAGAAGAAGTTATTTTGGACTCAATTTCATAATATACCCAGAGCTTAACCATGCCAAAGTTTGACGTCTGCCAAAAATGTGGTAGCATCCATCTATTCTTTTGACACTGACCGGGTACCAGTAAAATTAAACTATGTAGAATAATTACTAAAGTGTCTAATGGCCTCAACATAATACTTATGGACACAAACAGGAACAATAAAAGTGAAGAACACCACCTTTGGAAAAAAATTAAATAAATAAAATGAATATTCAGTCATTAGGACTGTGCAATCCTTAAGAAGAAAAACCAAGAAAAAACAAAAGAAAACGAGGGCCAACGAGTCAAAAGTTCAGAAATCCTACTATTCCAGAAGAACCACTATTTGCCAGGATAACAAATACAAATCCAGTTTAGGAGTAGGCTCAAAAGTAGCATTGCAGCACGAGGCACATAATACCACAGGTTCAATAGGTTTCTGCGCTAAATGTCTGGATACCGAAACCAGGTTGTACCAAAGAGCAGCAAAATATACAAAATATGACCCTTTAAAAAGGTACTCACAGATAACAGTCTTGCAAAGCTGGAGCAAGCACTTAACCTTAGATCATGTCAAAGAGATTCTGAAGGTGGGGATGACTAACAATTTCAGGGAAGAAAAACATCCACAGTTTGGCAATGGAAATTATTTCCAGAGTCAAATACTAGGTCCTCAGCAGCCATCAGGAGCAGTGAGGCATATTCCTGACAAATACTGGCTACCATCCAAAGTAAATAGAAAAACTAGTTCCCAAGCTCATGCATCTATAAGGACCCACCCGGAGTCCAGCTCTTTTTTTGGAGCGGAGAATACAAAGAATAGGCCATTAGGTCTATCTCAAGGAGACCCCACCACTGAATAAGCAAGGAGAAGATCTATTTCCCTGTTTGATACAGCTAGTGACTAAAGCAGTTCACTTTCCAAATATCTGTACCAGTAATGCAAACTCCCAAACGCTATAAAATTCTGGATTTCCACCTCCAGGAAAATCTTTTGAGATCTCCCAGAAGAACACGATGCCCTTCCTTGATGGTTGCCATAGACAATCACCATGATGCTGTCCAACTGAAAGCAGGCATAAGGCATCTTTTGGATGACACTTTGCTGGGAGACATTGAATGGAAACCTCACCGCCCAAGGTAACTAAAACTGCAGAGAGCTTTGCAACTCCCAGACAGCACACAACCGGTCACGCTAGCATATGGGCAATTAGCCACGATGATCTCCTGAAAGAAGATCCCTGGGACACAGATTAATCCTCAAGTTAAGGGAGTCTCGCTCAAACAGATCCATATGTAGTATCTGCAATAGATCCTTGGAATTCCCATACTATTGGCAAAAACAGGATTATAGAAAGGGGGACAAATTTAATGGGCCACAATAAGGCCCAGAACCTAAATACAATCTACCCCTGAAAGATTAGGCAGAGCTTGAAACAGAGTTAGCAGAGCTGAACTTGATCAGCTTAATTGTCCAAAAATCCAGCAATGATCACTCGTGCAATGCACGAGTAAGCTCTTGGGAATCCTGAGCTGCCAGGTTGTAAGAGATTCATCCAGGAGTGGGACGACGCTTGCCAATAATTCATAACACTTACCCAACGTGCATGACTAAAGCAACAGTACATGGTCAGCCTCTATAAATTTAATTACAATGGCATTGCTGTCAACGGGTTAGACAAAGACAATGGGGCAAAGTACATTCCCAAGACCACCCCCCACCCACCCAATCTACCTTCAAGTCAGTTTTCAAAACAGTCAGGGTTTCATTACTGAGAGAAAACTTAAGAACATAAAAAAACAACAACAAAAAAAAAACATGGTTTTCCTGGCACTTCAGGTCCCCTCTCCCTCCCACCCCCCATCCCAAGTTGCTGAAGGGGTTAAAACCCCTTCAGTGACTTAACTTTATCCAGCGCCGATGTCCCTCGGTGCTGGTTCAGGGTCCCACCACATCATCCGGCGGGGGAGACCTTATGCGCATGGGCGGCAATGCCGCGCATGCGCATTAGACCTCCCCATAGCAAAGCATTGAAAGATGCTTTCAATGCTTTCCTATGGTGATTTCAGCGACACTGGATGTCCTCACATAGCATGAAGACGTCCAGCGACGCTGTAGACAGCCACTAGAGGAGGAGTTAACCCTGCAATGTAAATATTGCAGTTTATGAAAACTGCAATATTTACAGTTGCAGGGTTAAGGGTAGTGGGAGTTGGCACCCAGACCACTCCAATAAGCAGAAGTGGTCTGGTTGCCTGGAGTATCCCTTTAAGACTGGGCAGCATGTACAAGAAGAAAGAACGAAAGTGTACTCCAAGACAGAACATGAGTAAGACTCTTGGAAGTGGTATAGTCAAAGCTAAGCAGGTAGCAGTCTCCTTGTCAAATGAAGGCAAAATAGGTGTGAGCTAGCATTTTTATCAGCAATAAGTTTTTCCCCCCCAAAAGCTATATGTTATCCAGGTCAATCGCATCCTTAACAGACCTGGAAAGTCAGGGGTATTTCCTCATGGTTTGAGGTCATCCCAAACCTTCTAAACAGGTCAGGCAAATTTCCAAGCAGAGCTCCAAAATAAACAGAAGTAAAACCCAAACCATAAACCCAAATGTGGAGTAGGTATTAACCCTTGAAGAGTGATAATAGGAGCAACAGTGGCAGAAGAAAGGCAATTAAACTGGAACTTTACAGGTATTCCTCCCCATCTTATTTAAGGAAAAAAGGCAACCTTGAGGATTCATCTGCAGACTGCAAGCAAGCAGAAGTTTCTTCCCAGCTTGTTGGCTGTAGGTGAAACCTATGAGGAAGTAGATGCAGTCAGTTTCACAAGCTTCACCACACGGTAATTTTAGGGTGGCAGTGTCCCTACCATTCATTCACATGAATGGTTATACAAGTACTATAAATACCCCTAACTAATAGGAGTTCTTAAATGCTCTGTGTCTCAGTTTTGCAGACATCAGACCAACATAACTGGCAGGCAGAAATAGCAAATGCTGCTGCAGGATCTGTGTGCTTCTTAAAAGGGGCCACATCCAAATAAGAGTTCCAATTACATGGCATTTGTGAATAGATCACCAAGATATTGTATCCTTTAGGAATTAGAATTCAAAATAATGGTAGATTAAGAAGGCATGAAGTCAAAGTTTGGTAAAACACATTTACATCTGTCCATTCTTGGAAAAATTTGAGCACACAAACTATAATAGATTAAATGTGTTGTCTAACTTTTTGTAAAGCACTGATGCTCTGGTGGCATTTAACAGCTTTTAACATAATGTTATATAATAGAATCAGAGATTTCAAACAATATTTGGGATATACAATAACAGTACAAACAGACTAGATGCATGTCTCAACTGTGCAGTTATTTTTTTAGCTCCATAAAATTATTTTGAAAGTTTATATATATATACAAACACACACACGATTTTCTGGGGAGAAAAAAAAAAAAAATCAAATGTGTGTTTAAGAATTATATTGTAGCTAGCATGCAGAAATCTTATGCTAATGTCATGCTATCTTAATTATTTACAGGAACACTCAAAACATGCTGTTATGGTGCCAGAGGTGTGACTGTGCCCCTGTGCACAAAATAGAGTCAAAGAAGACATGGTTTGCCAAGTTTGGACTTGAGGAACTCGAGGGAGACCTGACTAATTCCACTAAACACTTTTGGGATGAATTGAAAGCAGATTCTAAAGCAGACATTCTTGTCTAACATCAGAGGCTGACCTCACAAATGCTCTTCTGGCTGCATGGGCACAAATCTTCAGATACAATCCAAAAACTTGTGAAAAGCCTTCGCAGAAGAACTGTGCCTGTTGCACCGCCAAGGAGAAATCCAACTACATCTTATTGCCCATGGGTTTGGAATGGGATGTCCAACAAGTGAATATAGGGGTCATGTCAGGTGTAGACATACTTTAAACCATAAAGTGTATATAGATGTATATATACACACACACACAGACTCTTCAAGAATGTTTCACATACAAACTGAAAGTCCAAGCAAAAGAGAGGCTATTTACAGTCAACCTTTAAAAACATTTAGTAGAATATATCTGCTTATATGAACACATACCAGTAGATGGACAGACAAAATAATACGCAATTCAAAAAAAGTCAGGATGGGATAAATAAAAACATCAATAGAAAAACAAAAATGTTAAGTGTTGGCAGAAAAGGTTACAAACTACATTACTCATGGGATTGGTCCAGCTCTGCATTGTTCTGTTTTTTGTATTTTAGGAGCTATGATTTTTAAGTGTTCCTTAACCCACATTCTAAACTTTAATTTTACAGGATCGCCAATTAGATCAACGCTTGCCAATCTGTAATTCATAACACTTACACTCAGAGCTGCACTGACAGAACTTCTCACAGAAGTTCTGAGCAATGACACAAGGACAAGAGCTGTCACAAGGCTGGCGAGGGTGATCGCATGGCTGGTAATTGTAAACATGGTTGGAGGAGCCATCTGAAAATGAGAAAAAAAAAAAAGGAAAAAAAGGAAAAGAAAAAAAAAGTTTTTAAAAGGTGAGAGAACTGATAAAAGAAATAATGGAGGTCTTACTGGAATATACATTAGATAAAATGTACAGTTATGACATTGGTGGGAGAAATCAATTGTATTTCATCAATACAATTATTAATGGAATACAATTTCGCAAATTATAGAATATGGGAAAAGGGTCATAAAAACAATTATATAGGACAAGACTGTACTGCTTAAGTTCTCTCAAGTAAAGGATTAAAAATGCTAATAAACATGTTCACTCCATAATATTTTTTCTTGTATCATAAGCCCTAAAATACAGCTAACAGCTAGGATCTACCTTCTCTGCCAGCCTTTAAAAAAACTGACAATAGGCACAAAGCATGTCCAGCAAATGTCACTGTAAATTTGCAGTCTCAGACAGACAATTATAGAATTTTGCAATGAAGGTTTCTTGATTTAGCAGAGATTTGGATGCACTTTACCAATACATGTGACATTTTATATTAAAAAGAGCTAGTGGAATAATGAGTCACTATGAGTAAATAATCATTTAATAGCTTTTGCTGAAGTCTGCATAAGCACTTGCAGGATAACGTTTAGGGGAGTGTGAGCTCCAAATTAAGAAAATCAAAATCCTCACTAAAATTAGGTAATCTGTACAGCATTAGCTTTTGATGTATAAAATGTTGAATGATGGGCTATGAGTAAAAAAAAAAAAAAAAAAAAAAAAACACTCAATGTGCAGAAAGAAGAAAACATAATTCAAAGTCAAATCGGACTAGTTAACTTCCTGTTCATCACTCTCCAACCGTACACCACTGATTTTGTATCCCATTTTAAAGGGACACTAGAGAATTAGGAATACAAACACAGACCTGTATTCCTAATGCTATAGTGCTCCCATCCCTAGTTAAAAATCCCATCCACCATTTTCCACAAAAATTAAGAAAATGAGAAATGTGTACTTGCCTTTTTCCAGCAACAAGACTCATTTGGCATTTTTCACTGGTACTGTTACATCTTCAAGGAGGTATTGCCTGCTCCAACATGGTCCAATCAAATGCTCCTCATAGAAAAGCATGGGGACCTTATGTGCATTTAATTCAAATCTTTCCTATGGGCTTCCGCGTCATGAAACCGAAATTCTATTCAGTCAGTGCAGTGGAAGCATATGAAATAATAGTCAGTATGACAGCAACTAGAGGTGGATTAAGCTGCAATGTTTTACATTGCTGGGTTAAAATGACAGGGCCACTGCACCCAGACTACCTCATTGAGATGAAGTGGTCTGGGTGACTAAAGTAATCCTTTAACTCAAAATATAAACAAATTGATAACCAGAGCTGGACATATAATAGGAGCTTTTTAAAAAAATAATAAAAATTAAAAAAAAAAAAAAAATTAGAAAAAATATATATATAAAAATTTTTTATAGATGTGCTCAGTCCCATTTACTCAAAGGTAACTGTCTTTAAGGTATTGTGATCTTTTAACAACAACTTGCCTATTGGTCAAATATTTGGTTTTAAAAAGCCCTCCGTGTTAATTCAGTGTGTGATCTCTATTCACAGCAGTACAATGAAAAGGTTAGTACCACATGTGCAATAGGAGCCATAATCCTACCCCTTGAACATTTTGTTCCAGATAGAATTTAACCTATTCTCTTTGTAGTTCTAAAAATAAATGTACATGTGTACACCATCACTTAGATGCACAAAATTCAAAGCAACCATAAAAAAAGCAAAGTGAAAAGCCAAAACAGTAGAAACGCACCTTTTTTCAGCTGGATTTTTCTGCAATGCGCAGCCCATAACCTATGAAGACATTAATGTAATCTTTAGTTGACAAACATTGTGTAGGAAAACAAGATTTCTTTATACTTTTAAAACTATACATTTAATTTAAAAGGTAATTTGTATCGTGTAAAAATAGTGCAATTAAAACAAACTACCCAATGCCGTAGCTGAAAATTAACTTTCCTATTGTCAAATTGTAGTCTTAAATTTAAAGGATTATTTACCAAAATGAGAATTATTCGGAATTCAAAGCGCATTTCAAATTTTAGCATAACTCGCTTTTCCATTTCAGCCATTTTGGCCCTAAGAGGGAAAATCTAGGCATAATGCCAATTTTAGCTTAATAAAGTAGTTTTGGTATATAGATCATGCCTTTAAATTTGAGCATCCCTTTAAATTTAAAATTCACTTTGCATGCCTGACAATCATAGGATTACATCTTGATGAATGCATATTCCATAACATAAGAAGGTAAAAAACCAGACCTGTGTTTTCTTTTCTTCTTTCGTGGAGGCGTGTCCACATCCTCGGCAAGAACGGGTGCAATAATACTAGATTCCTTTACTCTGAACTCATATACCTGCAGCAGAAAATATGGAGGATTTGTTTTTCCAGTGGATGAATTAGAATAATATTTTGGGCATTATGGAAACAAGGTAACACAATAAAAACCAATGTCTAAGGATTCAAAGACATTTAAAGAGCTTTGTTCTCGCATACAATATGCAATCACTCAGCTGTGTCTCATACAGAACACACACACAGACTGTGTTGAAGTACGCAAAACAGTAAAAAAAAGTTTGGGGTGTGCATTCATCTCAACAACAAGTCAATTATTTAAAGGGAACCATGCTCATATTTCCTAAAAGTGTAACATATCCACGCTTTTTTATGGTGAAATAAAAGCTAAAATTAACATTTATTTCTGAAAGTGAACTACAAAAACTGAGCATATCAATATTTTGCTCAAAAGCACAAGTCAATCTGCTAAAAGATTTGTGTAAATTTATCTGGACGTAAAAAAGGTTACATCATTTTACGGTCATTCAAGACAATAGAAGACTATCATGCTGTAAATGGATTCTTGTTAGCTCATTCAGAAGACATTTTTAAAGGGAACGCCAACACACTTACCTGCCGACAGGTCTTGGTGCCAATAAGCCTTGCAATTGCACAGAAGTTGTCATAGTAAGTTCCAATAAGGACTCTGAACATAGACGCTTCTGCCCCACTCCATTCCACATTCTCAGGCGGCTCAATATTAGGCTTCATCTTTATTGGAGTGTGGCATCTTGAATTTGCCTCTGTAGCAGAAATAAAAGAATCCGATTTTATGGAGGAAAAAAAAACCCCCTCCCTCAAAAAAAGCCCACAAAAACATCTTATGCAGATTTTCGAAAATTGATTGTGTATTCTGGAATGGCACTTCCTTTGTGGCACCATGTACAAGAACTCTGTACCCCTATTGTTTTAAAGAAAAATAGTGGGAAAATTGGGGAATACTGATCATAAAGGGTGTGGGTAACTGTAGCATGCATACTGCTTAGTACAAGAGCTTTCTAAGAAGGTGGTTAGGTTCCAAATTACAGGAATAACAATGGAAAGGTTTTTCAATAGAACACTTATTGTGGAGTAAAAAAAAGTTTGTAGCACAAATTACCAATATGAAGATCAAAATAAGAATTCTGCTTCTAAACAAGTACCAAAGTATTTACAGGAGTCTGAAAGGCCACAATTGTAAATGTTACTTACAAGGGACACTACAGGCACCAAGACAACTATACTCAAAATGAAGTTGTCATGGTCCCAGGTGCTGGCTCATTTATAGGGGTTTGAGAACCGTTTAAAGATTTTGAGTAACCATGTTCCAGGGTCCAATCTCCCCGCTTCTCTCTCCTTCAGTTTACGCAATCTTTAAATTGCAAGACTCTCGCAGAATGCTCTCAGGCAATCAGCGGCACCGCTGCCAGATTCTGCAAAAGCTTTCTGGTTTAAAGATTTATAGAAAAGAGAAGGACTGAGATGCATGGAGCTTGGTGCAGTTACACAGACTTACGGTTTAACCCCTAAAGATGAGCCAGTGCTATGGACCTCCTAGCACCAAATCTACATTTCAATTAAGATGTTGTGATACCTGGAGTGTTCCTTTAATGAAGGAAAATTAATGACTGCATGTGACACACTCTCTGTTTAAATGTTTAAACTTAATTCATTGCACATTGTTTCATTATGAATTTCTTATCGCCTGCTCTGTTATAGCCCTCTAGACCATGCAGGAGCTTCCTGCATGTAATTAAAATTACATTTACAGAGCAAGAGATAAAAACTTCTAAAGCAAATTAACATCTGATTGAAAATGAAACCTTGTTTTCATGCAGGCTGCAGGAGTCACAGCAAGTGGTGATGTGGCTAGGGCTGCAAAGGGGTTTATCTCCTAAATGGCAAAATGTTTGTATTCCTAAAGTAGCCCTTTAAATTTATATTTGTGTCAAGTTTAATGAATTTGTGTTTTGTTACATCTGACATGGATAGAAACATAGAATGTGATGGCAGATCAGAACCAATAAGCTCACCTAGCCTTCCCAATTTTTTTCCTTTTTAAATACTTTCATTAGCCAATGGCCTTATCTTATATCTAGGATAGCCTTATGCCTATCCCACACATGCTTAAACTCTCTCATGGTTAACCTCTACCACTTCAGCTGGAAGGCTATTCCATTCGATAGAAACAGAATGTGATGGCAGTTTTGTCAGTATTTTAAACCTGGAGAAACCTAGCTGTACATTGTGCTTCAATTTGAGAAGGGGTTTGGTCTGTTGTAGAGCAGGGTTTAATCTGCATTCACTCAAAAAGGTGAACTTTAAAATTCTAACGTTATGTGTTCACTGTAAAACAGGTGGGAGTCTGTACTCTATGCAAGTTTCAGAGTACATGATAATTATTTTTACAGTTCATGCCTTTTATTGTAACTACTACTGACCAGAAGAACTGGAGGTCTCATCCTTCTTCTCCTCCTCTTCCTTATCATTGCTCTCTCCTCCGGTTTCAGTGCCAGCTTCTCTGTCACTGTCTGTGTCCTTTGATTCTGACACATTAACAGTGGGTGTGCTTGGTCTGCTAGTGTTATTCGGAAGACGACCTCTTCTACGACCACCAGGGCGCTTTGGTGGGGTCTTTATTCTCTCTGCTGTTAGAGCTGCAGCAAACTCTCTTGCCCCTTCCTACAAAAACCAAAACCACTTCATGAAATTTTATAGCAAAATTCAAACCCTATGAAACAAACACCCTTGAAAAGCCACAAACATCTCTAGAATACATATATGTATATATATATATTTTTAAAATAAGATTAAATAACTGTTCATTAGTTGCACATGGCTGGTGATCTAATGGATACAACTGTTGGATAGAACAGCAGCAATAGGACAATATTTCTCATCAATGAATATGGACATTCAAAATATATTTTGAGTAGTATGTACTTCGACTTTATTTAAAATTCTAGAAAATAAGTGGCATTAAACACACAATCATAACATTTGTTTATTTCAGGCAAGCAATAGTTACAAAAATCAAAAAAGGGGTAGCTTTCTTGATACAGTGCATGTGGTTTTACACTGAATACACTTTCTGCCACCTTACAGTATATAGGCTAGGGGTGTGATCTCATACCATCAACACTCTATGAGGGTATTTTAGTAAAAAAAAGTGATAACAATTCAAAATTAATTTCCAATTTATGGCCAAAGCTGAAATGGAAAAAAAATGATTCCATTTAGCTGTGCTTCCAGTTAGGCTACTTGGACCGAAATTTAAAATTCACTTTGAATTGCCTGAAATTCTCCCTTCACTAAAGAACTATTAGCGTTATTTACTTAAGTGAGAATTTCCAGGAATTCAAAGCAATTTAAAATTTAAGGCCAAAATAGCATCACCTGGAGAATTTTTCTAACCTAGCTTATTTTGGGATAAATTGTGGTATTCAATCTGAATTCCTAGCAGTTCTCACTTTAGTAAAAACCCTACCTGTATCAGTATCAGCCATCTGTAGAACAGGAGGTTAACACTACACATGTTTTTTGAATGGCTGGCAATAACCTTGGGAGTCTGCAGATATTACAGGGTGCTTTGCATAGAAAATAATCAGTACCTAAATATGTACATTCAAATTCATCACTAGACCACATTTTACTTTTTCCCCTTTGACGATTTCTACATATTTAGCATTCAACTTTCGAAAGAAGTTTAATAGATTTTAACAATTCTGAATATCACCAACACTTGACTCTAGATCTAACAGTTTTTTTTCTTAAAGACCATGTTATATTAGACCCCCCCCCAAAAAAAAAAAAACTCTTAAGTGAACCACAAAAAGTGCAGCTGCAGTTTACTTCAAAACATAAACATATACACACACACACAAACAATCTATTGTGATTAAAGCCTCTGTCTCTTTTGCCCATTCCCCAGCCCCTCTGTGTCTGTGTCCTACCAGCCCCGCTCGTGTCTCTCTCAAAGGGACACTCCAGTGCCAGGAAAACAATCTGTTTTCCTGGCACTGAAGGTACCCTCTCCCTCCCACCACCCATCCCATGTTGCTGAAGGGGTGGAAAGTTACTTCAGTTACTTACCAGAGACACCCTGGTTTTGGGTCCGCTCACGCTCCTCCCCCGCCCATGTCATCCGACGGGGAAGACCGGTCTAGTAGACAGCCACTAGAGGAGGAGTTAACCCTGCAATGTAATTATTGCAGTTTATGAAAACTGCAATAATTACAGTTGCAGGGCTAAGGGTAGTGGGAGTTGGCACCCAGACCACTCCAATGTGCAGAAGTGGTCTGGGTGCCTGGAGTGTCCCTTTAAGCCCTGGTCTGTCTCTTTTGCCCCTTCCACAGCCCCTCAGTGCAGTGTTTGTTTGGCAGCAGATTTCAATTTACTTTTAGTCATAATCTTATGACTAAAATGCCATTTTAGTTTTAGTTGTATTTTAGTCGACAAAATGAACACTGCTTGGAGATAAATTTAATACACTTATTCTACATAATATCTCCTTCATTACCCTATCAAATAAAACAGTATGGTCTCATCATAAAAAAGTGAATAAAATCCACATACCAAAAGCTGGTAACAGTTGGCTCCACATGGTTTGCCGTCATTTGCAGCCTCATTATTTTTTCTTTTGTAAGTGTTTGGAGTTGCATGGAATGCTGTTTTAAAAATTAAACAAAAGCAATTGTGCCGTCATTTGAGTGTGATGCTCAGTTATTTACAATTAACTCCAAATCAAAACATTTTGTAACCAACTTACAAACCTTTTGAGTCTTTCTTATTGGCTTCTTTAGGAATTCTTAGATGACTGCCCACCCACACAAAAGGCAACTTATTCTCTACAGTGTAAATTGGGGCAACACAGTTAGCAAGCAATAGCCAAATGAAGAAAAAAAAAAAAGGAGGAAAAGAAAACAAAACTGAATTTCAACGCTCTCACTACAAGCAGCACAAACATACAAAAAAAAAAAAAATTACAGAATTCCAAAATGATAAAGTGCACATTGAATAATCCTTTAGCAAACTTCTCTCAAAGAGATGGCGATACATCTTTTAAAAATGCAATTACTTAAATGAACGTCTACATGCATAGGCGTGCACAGCATTGCATTTGGGTGTACAGACAGATTTAAAAAAATAAAAATAAACTTTACTTAAAATTAGCAATTCAGAATTTGGTACAAAATACACATTTTGCTCTAGTGATAACTGTATATACAGACAAAGAATGTATTTTCTGTAAACACAAAACATGCCAAAGCAAACTCAAGCTAAAGTACCCATGGAGATATAAAGGACAGTGAGGACAATTTGGTCCCGAATCAGGGTGTGCCTTGGGCACATCCCTTACACATGCCTAATTCTATATGATGTACAAATTTTACAGCAAAGCAAAATTAAACCTTATATGGCATAAACATAAAAAATCTGATGTGGTGGTATGTATGCATGTGCTAAACTTAATTTGTTTTTAAAATTCTATGTGAAATATTAGGTAAAAGAAGAATTGTGTGCAGCCAAATGCTGATTTAAATTTCTGTTATATTTGTTTTTAATTGGTGCACACAGAGTGAGATTATATTCTATACCTGTTTTGAAAGAAAAAGAAAAAAAAAGTCAATTGTTAGTTTACACTACGTAATATGGCTCTATAAAAGCAACACATTAGGTCTCCCTAAGTAAGAAACAAGTTATAAGATCTGTCAAACTTTAGAACAGAATTGGCATATAATGATGGCATGCAATTTTAGGTTAGTCAATAGTCTCTACTCTGCTTTTATCCAACTGGGCCATAATTTCAGTACCATTGCTGGAATTTACAGCACAGTGCTAGGGTAAGAAGAGTTGTTAACCAAGATTCTAGAGGGAGTGTTACACTAGCGTACAATTATGTAAAGACTAGAAAAAGGAGCTGTACTTACGATGCAAAAAGCAGTCATACTTGAAACATCGTCTGCAGAAAAGGGTATGGAATGAGTGAAGACTTTGTTCTCTCTGTACAGATTTTGCATTCGGTCCATCTATGTTTGGTGTGCACTCAGGTGGCAATGCTCCAGGAAGCTGTTGCTCTGTTAGTTCTTTGTATCTAAATTAAGGAGGGCATATTTAGATTAACACCATACTACTGCCAAATAGAAACTTAAAGGGTTACTCCAAGCACCATCATCACTTCAATGATTTGAGTTACACCCCCAGCACATGTGATTTTGGCAGCCAGGAACTCTGTTCCGGGTTGTCTGTCAATTCTGTGCAGATTTAACATCCATCAGCATGCATGAGACAGATTTAATTTCCACCTGCAGGTGGAAGAGAGCATTTCCCTTCCTCACTTTGTGCACATCCCTCTGCCTTCCTCCACCATTTTTCCATCTTCCATCTTCCTAACTCAGATTGCACGCTGGTGCTTAGAGTTGGCAAAAAAGTTCAGTCACGCTTCTCTATGACAGGCCTTTGCATGGACTGTGTAAGGCCTCTGCTGACATCAGATGGAAGAGGGAGTAACAGGTAAGATTAAAATCTTTTATTTTGGGTGTGTTGGGGGACCTTTTGGCAATGCCCAATAAAGCATTCTAACCCTCAAAACTGAATCTGACAGAGGGTTGGAGTAACCCTTTAAGGAAACTAAAGCAAGTACACCCAAAACAAAGGGAAGGGAAAAAATAAACAGAAGTGTCAGAGCATATTCTATGTGATCATTTCAGAAAACAAGAACAAGCTTTTAGTTTTCTAATTCAGAAATAGAAACTACATTTAAAAAAAAAAAGCTAAACTGTAGGCGATTAACGGAAGCAAATGAAAATTCTCCTATCAGTTCTTCAATCAACATGAACCAGATTTCAGGTATTTTAGAACAGCTGACATGGAAATAAAAAACCCAGAGTTATATGAGAAGTAAGCCGCATGCATGAAACTCCATACACTTATATCACCATTCTCCCATTCAGATTAAAAGCCTGAATGCCCCGGCCCAATTATTAAAATGAATCTAGAACCATCAGAGGAAATTTGGACATAGTTCTTAGGATTTATCAGTTGTCCAGAGTTTGCATCACAGCTTCCAAAATTAGACTGAATTTAGTTCAGATTTCAGCCTGTCCAAAAGCAACAGCTGAAACCTGGAACCAAATACTCAACAAAACTGGCCACTTTTGACCTGAATATTCAGTTCAGCCAATTAAGACAGTATGGTTGAGTCAAACCTGAAAGTAGATCGTGTCCATTTCTAATCTGTAATTTATAAGCCAATACATTGCAAACCCCCCCCCCCCCAAAAAAAAAACCCATCACTAGCACCATTTAGATAGAGAAATAGTTCATAGCCATATTTAAAGATTTTATTAGTTCTGCCTGTAAAATCCAGGTGAACTTATGCCATCGACGGGATCTGTTCAGAATGAATACAGTTTAAGTTCAGTATTTGATATAAGTTTATTCTATATTTTACATAGGATTCACAAGTGACAATTACTAATTATTCAATATCTTACTTCTCTTTTAGTTCTTCAGATGTGCCTTTGTCTGGAAACATTGAGGATATTGCTTCAAAAATCTTATCAGATGGAAACTTCTTGGGTAGACTAGTCACTTTGTCTGTAAATGGCATGGAGAATGGTTAGCCTTGAATGGAATGGAAAGCTGGAAAATCAATAAGACATACTAAATCCAGAAAAAAGTAGTACAAATTTACCATCTATGCTGTCGTCATCATCATTCTCTTTAGATTTGTCATCTTTTTCATAGTCTTGAGTGTCGTCTCCATCATCGTCATCTTCATAATCACTATACTGGCTCAGTGCATTCACTAGCTCCACAAATATCTCATCATTGATGAAACCACATTCTAGAAATACAAAGAATGCAATCACAGAGGACCCAAACATATGTGCATACATTGATCCCAATATCGTGGTGTAATACTTCAGAAAGACAGTATGAATCAATAAAGTGAATCACACTTAAACATTAAGCACGTGTGAAACAGCGTTATTAAAAGAAGACATATTTCAAGCATGGTGTCAATTGACATTTTTTCAAATCACTCGGCTACACTAGTTAGCAACAGAAAAAAAAAAAAAAAAACACACAATCTCTGGACTACAACATATAATGCCACAGCAATGGAATTTTAACTGCAGTCCACACCGCAAGTCCACTGAAATAAAGGAACTGCTAGTGAAGCTCAAATGAGTACAAGTAAAACTCCCTGGCAAAAATCAAAGACTGCCTGTACGTATATCCCTAAGTATCTAAATTAAGCTGTTAAAGGGTTCTGCAAATTACATAGTTCTCACCTCTGTCTCCATGCACTTTTCCATCATAATTTTTAATGAGTTCTTCAATAAAGGTCCCATCCTGGTCTAACACTTCATCTCCCATATAAGGAATGTTATGTAGCACAGTCTCATCTTCCACCTAAAAAATATAAAAGGAATAGGCAGAGAACTTCATCTCCAGCACAGTCACAAAAGTGATATTTATTTACCCCCACGTGCTAAATGCATGAAAATTACAGCAAAATCGTTGAACAGGCCTTCCAGAGAAAGTGGAGACTTATAAGCCATGCAAGTGCTTCTACCTGTCCCAATCCCCCACCATATATTTAAGGGTGCTGGTTGGGTTTATAAGCTGCAGCAATTTCATTCCAAATTGCTACAGTTAAAAGTAACTGAAAAAAAAAAAAAGGCAAAAAGAGACAGAAAAGCTCCTTGTACAATGGTGAATCCAAACAACAGAGGTTGCTAAAGTGTGTGGAGTGTCCCTTTAGGCTACTGCTGGCTCTCCTTTTAAATGGACAGTGATAGTTTACCCCAGTAAACCACTGGGTTGATGAAGCACTATTAGTATTTATTTTTTTTAACCACATTGTGCTCAACGGATTGGGAATTAGGCACCCCTTATTTTCTGGCTCCAGCTGACATTCTTTTAACAAGGAATGTATGAGTTGCCAGAGTCCCCCTTTTTGTCAAGATCCAAAAAAAAACACTAAATCTTTAAAGCTGCTAAGAAGTAACTTACCATAAAATTCTGCTGCAGAGGAGACCACGAATACATGATTGGCACAGAGGCTACAGCGTTGAGTGTTTTTAGGGGGATAACTTGCTTTGGGAAATCAAAATCACTTGCCACAGAACACTAAATAAAAAAAAATAAAAAATTCAAAAACAGGCATGGCAGAGACAAAACAAAAAAGAGTAAGCCAGTGTTTTACTATTAAATGTAATGTAAAGGGACAAATTTCCAAACAGACATTTTTTAGATAAAAATGGGTTAAAACATAGATTAACGAGTTGGTATAAGTACTTGTTTTTTTTCCCATTAAAATTATATTTTGAATGAGCTGCACTTCATGGTTTTCAAATACAGTTTTCAATTAAAGGGACACTGTAGTCACTATAACCACTTTGTCTCTTTGAATTGGTTATAGTGCCTGGAGTGGCCTGGCACTGTCCCTCCATTCAGTGTTGCACCATGTTTGTGCAGTATGCCACAAAATAAGAGTCCCTGGCCACCCACAGTCCGGCCCCTTCTGTATGTGTAGCTAAGGCAGAGATTACACACTTCCTTGTTGTCATACCCATTCATACCGTCAGTTGGAGCTCTGACAGGTTAAAAGCAGTCAGCTGACACACTCAGCCAATCACAGCTGCCCATTGCCTCTCAGGGTAATACTTCCTTATTAGCCAAAGCAGCACAGAGGGGATAGACTGCTGTGGACTCTTGTTTAGCATTAAAACATTACAACATTAAAAACTGTTTAATGCTGAAAGAAATTATGGTACCGGGGGACTCCAGACACTATAACCAGTTTAATGAGATGAAGCAGATACAGTGCCTACGTGTCCCTTTAATAAAGCATAATGCCACTAGGACTCCAGAAGAAAGCAGCAAAGCCATAAATATCATTGTGAACAAATTAATTTACGTAATGCTTAAACATCAGCACAAAGATGTATAATACAAAACACTGTTCTTTTGCAGCAGCTATTACCCCATGCCAGTGTGTATGGGTACTGAATGTAAAGTGTGTTATTGGTAGGTGCTTTCAATACTGAATCCATACATCTGGCAAATACGGTTAAATGAAAGGTCTTCTTAGATCCAGGCCAACTTTGTCAAGTCTTGTGTTAATAGTCATATATAGTGTGATATCAAACATTATTAGGGAATCAAACTCCACATAATAGAACATGACATAAAATACCCCTTTCTGTCAGATATTTTTTCCAGAAGCTCAAGGAATCAAGGCGAATGGTTAGAGTTAGGACCAACCTAAGAGGTCTGCTTTGACGTGGCAGGTGGGAATACCCTTTCATGGCCATTGGAGGTAACTAAAAACCTCCATTTGTTTAAAAATACATAGGGATGTGGAAAGAGCGCAGGTAACTTTTTTCCTTTAGTTTTTACATATGTATTCTGGCTGATGTGTACTATGGTCATTGCTGCCGCCCAGGAGTAATGGGAGTTTGAGCGCAGGACTAGTTTCTTTGTATTAATAGAACATAACATGCCAGGAAATTTTGGCCAGAGGCAGCCAGGAAGTTTGAGTAATATTACATAGTTAAAAAGAATCAAACAAGCCATGTATGTCTAGGACATTATTGCTGCATGACAATGAGAGCCATTAAAGCAGCGGTGCCCAGAAGGGAGAGCCCAAGATATTCTAAAACTACAACTTCCATGATGTTTTGTCTTTCTAAAAAGGTTTACAAAACATTGTGGGAGTTTTAGTTCTATAACATCTGGGGATCTACCTTTTGGGCACCCCTGCTTTAAAGGGTTTCTCAAACACAATATAGAATTATGCCTTCTTGGCATCTTTCACCCCAAAAATAAATGCTCAAAGAGTTTTAAAAGAGGAGCGCTTAGGTCTGTCGGCAGCGTGCAGTGCATGCAGACAGACATTTATTATGCACAGAATTGACATTGAACAGTTCCTGCCCCTGCACACAATTAAATATTTCTCTTTACGTGCAGGGTTTCAAGCTGAAACACTGCACATCCAGACTCCAGCCACCATGACCTCTTCAAAAAGACCACACACCAAGTACTAATAAGTGAAGCTTATAAAAGATTTGATTTAATTTTTATAAAACAATACAAACACATGCAGTATACATTATGTAGAAGAGCAGACAATAAAACATATAGGTCTCTATAAAATGGCAGCAACTAAAAAGCCCTTTAAAAGTGACACTCTAGGCACCAAAAAAACTACAGCTTAATGTAGTGGATCTTGGATAAAGACTGTCCCTGCAGGTTGAGTAGTGTAAATGGTGACGTTTCTGAAAAAAAAAGGCTGTGTTTACACTGATGAAAAACACCACCTCTAGTGGTTCTCTGACAGCTACTGGAGGGGCTTCATGCAAGTCCAGCAAATATTTTAGCACTGACATTTGGCATCTCCCACTCTGCATGGAGATGCTGAACACTCCACATAGAGATGCTGTCAGGACTTACCTGTCAAATCCTCTTCGGCTCCGTTCTGACACTTCCGGGTATGCGGAACAGTCCCCGCCCCCTTCTCTGACGGGGCTGTCTCACACCCTTATAGAGAAACCGCGCCAGTTTTAAAATTGCTTAGTGATTGAGTTAGGTTACTTCCGCATTCATATTGCCGGCTAAGTTCCTCTTCGTTGAAAATTGTGTACCGAACTCCTGGATTGTTAAAACTGATTCTCTGCCTTCTCCTCTCCTTTGATCTCGGACTGAATTTGGATTATCCTGCTCTCTCCAACCCTCAAGAACCGGACTGTTAAAAGTTTATGCTCCTTCCTGACTTCAACTGTACCCTGCCTGTGGAAGACTACTCCCATCATACTCTAAATATACACTTAATCATAATTCTTGGAATTGCATTATTAATGAACTTTAACCTGCTTGCTAACTCTCTCCTGCTACAATTGCTATTGCTTTCATCTAATTACTTCCAGTATCCACTGAATCCTTAAAGCTACAGTAATTGTGCTTACTTAAAGGACTTTTTCCTATCATTAGTTAAAAGCTGTTAAATAAAAAAAAAGAAGAAATTTCTAATCTGCAGTTGTGTTCCACATCTATTCTACTTGTGACATAACAGATGCATTCAGAGCATGCAAAATAGACTGCCAATGTTTCCCTATGGATCAGCCAGAGCAAAATGGTGTGCCGGGGGAAATAAGGTACGTTTTTATTAGTTGTATCCCAAACCTAACAAGATTGTAGAAAACTCTTTATGAATGCATGTTTATATTCCTAAAGCTAGAGTGTTCCTTTAATGTGACTTTTATAACGGGGTTAAATAAGTATCAGAGGAACATAATTCTACTCTTACTGTACCACAGAACAGAGTGAGAAAAGCTTACAAACAGGGAAAAAAAATAAAATTAACCTCTTTGTTAGCAGTACAGAAAAGCCACAGATTGTCTGGTAAGCAAAAAAAAAAAAAAAAAGCTCTCATATGAAATAGATGTTTGTGGTTTCTATTCATATACACATTTTTTATTTGTATTATGGTTCTGTTTATATTTTTGTGGACATGGACATAATATTACAAAAAGAATTAAGAGCCAATGGAATACTTGTGGTACAGAATGCAACATGTTACTTGTAATAGATTAGTAATTAGGACCAACCTCACGGGTCCCTCGCAGAGAGCTTACAGAAGTCATAATGTGTACAGGTTGGATCCTTCGTTGTTTCCATTCTTGGTTTAAAATCTCCGTTCGTTCCAAAATCTTTTGCCGATTTGAGTTGAACATGCTCTACAAAAAAACAAAAAACAAACAGGGATTTGAAAAAAAACTTGCAATGGCAATAATTATGTTCTGAAGTCTTTGTTTTCATTAATCTTAAACCTTAAGACGGAGCAAGAAGTTTAGTTTGCCATCTAGTTATTCAAATAACTGCTGGTCTAGGACAATATTTACACAATTGTTGGCAAATATAAACAAATGTTTAGATATAAATGAAAGTGCTGGGAAATCAATTTTTGATATTCAGAAATAAAAATAATAAATAACAAAATAAAACATTTGTTGGCAAATGATATAGTACCAATATTACACTAGTGCTAATGTGCCAACATAAACCTATATCCAATGTACTACATGGTTTACTTAAAGGACCACGAAAGTCACCCAGACCACTTCATCTCAATGAAGTGGTCTGTGTACAATGGTCCTCTAAATTTGCAGTTTAAAAAACAAAACAAAAAAAAAAACATTGCAAGGTTAAATCCACCTCTACTGACAGTCTTCATTACAGCCACTAGAGGCGCATCTGCAGCACTAACCTAGTAAAACAGGGTCACATGATCATTGAGCACAATGTTTTTATATTGGAAAGCACAGGAGTGTGCAGTGCATGTGCCTCAGGTCCCCAGTACTCCGCTATAAAGAGTATTAGATTGGACCAATGACGGAGGAGGCCATACCTCCTTGATAACATTGTAAGAGGAGAGAAGCGACAAGTGAGTCTCAGCACTGCCAAAATGTGAATACTGCAAAGAAGGTGCCTGCATATCACTAGAAACAGGTGCACAATAGCATTAGGAATACAGGTTTGAATTCCTAACGCTATACTGTCATTTTAAACACGATCTCAAACTCACTTAAAATTCCCAATAAATCATGTTTCAGTGAAGAACTACGCATGTCAATACAAATAGAGAATTAAGACTAAAAAAGGATATTAGGGTTCATAATGCTGAAAGGAAGCAAGGGAGAAAACACAATACCCTAACTTGTATTCTAATGTTAGCGTGTCCCTTTAAAATGTCTCTCCCAGTCTGAGGTTTTTCCATATTCTGCAAAAAGCCCTGATGGTGACTGCTCCATTGGGAGTTTCATGGCAGCAAGGTGCAGAGGAAAGTGGGGTTTATTTATCAGAACCGGTCGCTTGTGGCCGCAGCCATGGTCTTCTTGACTGTTCTTTTCAACTCCTAGTAGTCCTTACTTTGTCTTAGTATATCTTTTGACTGAGTCGGAATTTCAGTGAAATTTCAACGCAGTCAACGTGAGTATTTCATTTTTTCTTTTTCTTTATGAAATACTAATTTTGGGTGGAGGGGTGAAAGCATTTTTAAGACACATGAATGTCAATTTGGAAAATAAATCTGTGATAGAGCACCTTACCTGTTATTGCATTTAGGAACATTACTGAGTTCAGTCTATGTGAACAATTTTAAAAAGAATTACAATACCGTAAGTGTAACAGGGACCTGAGCCTATAATTTTTTATATCTTATTAAAATTTGGACTGTAGCTCATTTGTTGTGCTAATCAGTACCCTATGTACTAGGATTAGTGATATAATACAAATTCAACTGTATGGGTGCAATGTATATGTCAGAGAGAGCAAAGCATGACTGTACTCAAATTTTGTATTTGTTAAAGATTGTTTTTTTTTTTTTTCTGCTTTTCACTGGTTCATTGCACTGAACCAAGAACTTTAACAGTATAAGATGACCATTTTTAAGCTGGGCAAGAAGAAAACACCAGCCCTGAAAGTGTTTTAGATTAGTTGCAATCCATTTAGTATTCATGCATCACATGTTTCTTATCTTTCGGTACCTTTACTTCATCTGCTCTCCTGAATCGCTTGAGCTGTCTCAAACGCATGTACTCCGATTTCACTCGTTTCCGCCAGCACACTGGTCCCTTCTCTGATCTCTTGCCCGTCTGGCCCATGATTATGCTGCAATATTTACAAAAATATGGGATTTACTTGTTCAGTAGTGACGTTCGATTAAATGAAAGGTATACTGTAGTTAAATGTAATATGTATCATAATATAAATTATTTTAAAGCAGGTTTAAAAATAAATATACACATAAAATAAATTTTCAATTATATTTTAATTACTTCTGTATTATGATAGTCTTCATCACAAGGGTTTTAAACACATTTGGACAGAATAATTATGATATTCTTAACCCATTCAAAGAGTTTTTACACACACTTTTATTTTTAAAGGCTCATTTGGGTATAGAAAGCCAAGGTAGTATACAGTCCATAATATCCATCCAATTACAGCCACTGAAGACAACAATGCACAAAGTGAATGTTTCACACATGTCATAAAAGGTAAAAAGACCTGAGCTCTGTGGAGGTTTAGCAATCAATTTAAAGGGGAACAGACACTTTAATTTACACACACACACACAAAAAAACCTAACAATTACATAAATAAAATATTGGAAACCACCCATAGATTGTGTTAACTCCTCCCAACCCCCCTTTTTCCTCATGAGATGCTATTTCCATTTAAATTCATATCAAATATTTTTTTTACAAAAACATTGCAAATGAAGCTGGTAAAGAAAAGCTTTGGTAAATTTGTACTCTTCTCTGTATGCTTTCTCTAAATTGACTGCCAGGTGTAAAGGACAGAACTTGGTTGGTTTAAAAATGCAGCTAAAATGGAGGCACTCAGTTGTAGGAAGAATCTTTATTTTTTTATATTTTGCCTTTATTTTTCCATCTCTCACACGAATAATATATATATACATATATACATACACACACACATATATACGCTCTGAAGTTTAGTCATCTTTTAAAAATGACAAACAGAAGTATGTATTATTTGAAAGAAAATACCTTAAAATGCTTGTGGACAAAAGAGATTGCAAACTGTTGCATGGCACTACCATGATGCTTTGAACTTAATATATTCAATACAAATAAAAAAAAATACTTATTTAAAATACTTAAAGGAAAACTACAAGCACCATAACTGCTACATCCTGCTTTAGTGTTTATGGTGCCACTGCACAGTCCCATGGCAAGATGTCAAACCCTTTTAGTACAGTTTGACAACTTACCCACGTCTCACCAAGCACCCAAACTGAATGTCCCTGTAGAATAAAGAATTGCTGAAGCAGGGTTCTGCATGGACCTGCTTTGCTCTAGAAAGCAAATCAGATTCTCATATAGTCTGAAAGCAGATATATCCAGATAAAGACAGTTGTTCACTGCTTCTGCAGCGGGAGAGAATCGTGTAAAAATAGATATTGTATCCAGGTCACATAGCGGGTTGATCAGAAAACACATTTATACAATTCAGCTGAATTGGTTAAGAAGTAGCTAGCACTGGATGACTTAAACAAAACAAAACCAAACATTCCACTAAAATCCTCTGAACCCATGGAAGCAGTGCTGGACTAAAAACGTGACTTTTTGCCCCCATTGAAGGAGTAATTACTCAAGTGGATTTAGAAAATAAAAGGTCATCAGTATTTTAGTAAGGCACTCAATCTGCACATGGCAGACTCCATATTTATGGAAGGGTCCTATAAAATTATATGTACAAACATTTTGGGAGACAACGATTTGTCTGTGAGAAATAATTTCCACTCCCATATTTCCTTCCGGAGCAGGATACTGCTGTAAAACACAACAGGACCTAAAATGTACTCCTTTGCCAGAGGGAAGCCAATAAATGCACTGAAACATTCATGCTATATAGAATCAACTTTCTAGATTAACTATAGTGTTTTTCTAAATGTATCCTTACTTTGAAATGGAGGGAGACAGGAGATATTTTATGTATGCTAGTTAATAGACGCACAACAGACAAACGTACCATTATTCTCTACAAGTGAGGAGTTATTTAACCTTGGTTATTACCTATATTGTACACCATATAGTCTGAAGGTTAATGCTACTTACACTAGTTGGCTTAGAAGTGCTTATTTTTGCCACATGTTATACAACTAGAAATTGTTTTTTTTTTCCAGTTTGATTTCTTTCCCTTACAATTTTATTTGCAATTGGTTAATTTTATTCCACTCTAGAGTTTAAAGTTGATGCATGTATTATTTATGTATACAAATCAACACACTTGAGCAATGGTTCTGAAAAGCAGCATGACCAAGCATTTTTGTAAAAAAGAAATTTTTCATTTTATTTTTAAATGGGGTCTCTGGGAGTTAACCCACTCAAATAAATAATGAAGTTGCCTTTAACATGTAAAAACACATTTCCCAATTTTCTTTTAAGATGTATATTAAAGATTTAGCTATTTAGTTATTTCGCCATTTATTTCTATTTTCCATACAATGAAATATCTTAGGATGGTCAAGTCCCCTGTCACTTCTCTGGAATTTACACCACTGAATATCTTGTGCTAGCCCATTTTCATGAGATGTTCCATAATCTTTGAAAAGGAAATCAAATATTTCACAGAGATATCATTAATGGACCACTATAGGCACCCAGACCACTTCAGCTTAATGAAGTGGTCTGGGTGCCAGGTCCAGCTAGGGTTAACCCCTTTTTTTATATAAACATAGCAGTTTCAGAGAAACTGCTATGTTTATAAATAGGTTAATCCAGCCTCTAGTGGCTGTCTCATTGACAGCCGCTAGAGGCGCTTGCGTGCTTCTCACTGTGAAAATCACAGTGAGAAGATGCAAGCGTCCATAGGAAAGCATTATGAATGCTTTCCTATGAGACTGGCTGAATGTGCGCGCAGCTCCTGCCGCGCATGCGCATTCAGCCGAAGAGGAGAAAGAGGTAAGCGCCCAGCGCTGGAGAAAGAAGTAAGTTTAACCTATTCCTCTCCCCAGAGCCCGGCAGGAGGGAGACCCTGAGGGTGGGGGCACCCTCAGGGCACTATAGTGCCAGGAAAACGAGTATGTTTTCCTGGCACTATAGTGGTCCTTTAAGCCTGTGTGTGTTTAGTTTCATTGTCCTTTTGAAAGGTGAAACATCGTCTGAGGTCTGGAGCAGTGTGTACCAGGTTTTCGTTAAGGATATCTTCTTCTTTATGTTCCTGCGTTCAGCTTTCCCAGACCCTGACCAGTCTCCTAGCCCATGCAGCGAAAAAACACACAGAAAGTATAACACTACCTCCCACTTTCATGATTTTTGTAGTGAGAAAAGGATTGTGTGGCCAGCCTGACAAACTAATCGGTTGAGTGATGGTTGTCCTTCAGCAGGTCTCTGGAGATCACTCAGAGTAACCATCAGGTTCTTGATCACTTCTCTTAGCATGGCCCTACTCCCCAGATTGCTCAGTATGGCCTTGTCAACAACTGTAGCAAGAATTCTTGCTGTTACACACTTCCTATGTCTAAGATTTATAGGTGCCACTGGGCTCCTGTGAAACTTTAATGCAACCAACATTTGGCCTCAAGGCTCTGTTTTTGCTCTGATATGCATTTACAACTATGGTACCTTAAACCATGTCCAATCAATTGAATGTGCACAGGTGAAAAATCCTCCACAAAAAAATGTGATGCATCAGAGCTAAATTTCAAAAGGCACAGGAAGTGATATAATTACTCATGTTATATTTCAGGTTTTCTTTCTTTCTAACAATGTAGCAAAGTTTAAAAAAAATGTTTTTTTACTTTGCCAATAGAATTTAAACAATTACAGAACAAGACTGCAACATATAAAATGAAGTAGTCTAAATAATTTCTGAATGCACTGTGTGTGTACACACACACACACACACACACACACCATTTTTAGTAACAGAATAAAAATAAATCACTGTCCTCTTATTAAGAGAGAGTTTCTCATTTGTCCATGGAAATTTCAAGACTAATTGAATAATCAGCACAAGACAATATTTCCCTCTAAGAGGTTTTCACTTATGGAGGAGTAATTTAAAATCATGAATATATCCATGGGAAAATCTGACCCAACCCACATGTTGTGGTTTGTCTAGGGTTTGTTTTTGTTTAAATTTATAATCTTTGATTATGCTTTTTTTTTCCCCCAGTCAAGGCTATTAAAACCAGAAACCAAACACTTGAAATCAACAGGCTACTGATCTGTATTAACTGCTAGCTAGGAATATTTGAGAAATCCTAACAGAGAAATGTTATATTGAAAACTAAAAATAAACAAATCACCGATAGCTAAACTGTGCCTTCCTAAACACTTGAACAAAAGTGTCTAAGTAGCTAACTGATAAAAAGCTAAAGAGCAGTCTGTGATTTGGTTGGTTAGAAGGTCATTATAAAATCGGTCAGAATACCAAGGTGAAGTTCTGGATAAGTTATGCCGGGATCCGTGCATCTCTCCAAGCAAAGAACAGAACCGAGCCCCAATGTGCGTGTGCTCAGATCAGTAGCTCCATGGCCTCTACATGCTGTGACACAGAACAGGGTTTAGAGCTATTAATATATAACACAGTTTAGTAAATAATCCTTCATTTTTGAGCAAACCTAGTTTCTTCAGCAATACTTTCTTATCCTAAAGGGTTTTATAGTGAAATAAGGTGGTAGAAACTTTGTTGCTCTTTTGTGACTTTGGATACTATTTGACTATCCTGTGTTTAACAGCTAATGCTGTTCTTGGCTCTGAATCTGTAGTATATGTTAGAGGGCACTTTTATCTCTGCATGTACTTGTAGATAACTTTAGTTATTGGCTTTTTTGTTTCTCTTTTCCTCTATTATCCTGTTTCTTTGGAAACATTCTGTATGTTTGATTGACTTTATGTGTAAAATATTAAAAGTTAAAGGAGCACTATAGTGTCAGGAAAACAAAGCGGTTTTCCTGACACTATAGTGCCCGGAGGGTTCCCCCACCCTCAGGGTCCCCCTCCCGTGGTGCTGAAGGAATTAAAAGGGGTTAATTTAAACGTTAAAACCCCTTCAGCAGCTTACCTTATTCCAGCACCCGGGCTCCCTCGGCGCTGGTGACCTCTCCTCCCCCGGCCGTCAGAGGATCCGAAATGCGCACGCGCGGGAAGTGCCGCACACGCATTCAAAGTGTCCATAGGAAAGCATTTCTCAATGCTTTCCTATGGACGCTCTGCGCGATGGAGGCATAATGTGCCTCCAGCGTCGAAGATGCGCCTCTAGTGGCTGTCCAGAAGACAGCCACTAGAGGCTGGCTTAACCCCAAATGTAAACATAGTTTCTCTGAAACTGCTATGTTTGCATCTGAAGGGTTAAAACTTGAGGGACCTGGCACCCAGACGACTTCATTGAGCTGAAGTGGTCTGGGTGACTATAGTGTCCCTTTAAGTTTTATTTCAAACCTACCACACAATCCAGAAAAAACAACAACTTTTTATTCTTCACTTAAAGTAGTCTTGGTGCTTAGAGTATCTCTTTAAACTACAAATTTCTATTAATTGGAACTTTTAAAGAGACAAATGGAGGGGAGAGTGTGTTAACCCTTAACACACAAGCACAGTGAAGTACATTAAGGGAATGGAATATCCCTTTAAACATGTATTGTATAGAGGCAAGCAACACCTCACCTAGCACATATGCTATTTTCAAATGTTCATTCAATGAAAAAAAAATACAATAAAATAAATGTTGAAGCAACTTTCCACATTGACTGCAATATGAAATACTCAACGTTTTGTCATGGGAAATCCCAAAAGCCTTAATGTATTTCTAGATGAAGTATCTACTCATATGAATGAGAAGGAAAGTCCGATTAACCTGTGAAGTCATCAGTTTCCTGTGACAACGAGTCAATAGTTACATTTCCACCTATAGAAAGGAACACCACTAAACTCTTTCCTCTTCCATTTTTATTAAGAGAAATGTAGGAAAGAACTAATTTTGCACTAGACAGCGCACACACTGCTACAGACATAAAAAAATTTCAGTTACACTTATGTTTTATAGATTTGGAGGTAAAATGGCAGCTTTATCCCACCTCTCATATCAGCTAAGTAGTGCTAGATTTTTATAGTCTAGTATGCAGAATGACAATGAAGTTTAAAGTGTATTAGCCAATAAGGGTGTTAAAGTTAACCTATCATGACAGATATAGTATGGTTATTTCAGTAGAACTTTAATATATGCAAGTTTGTGTGTACGTACACTGATCAGATTTAACGTTTGTTGGGTGTGCAACTAGCCCCCAGTACACAATTAAGAATTAGTCTGGATGTGCAGTGTGTGAATCAGAAATACTGCACATTGACTCCTACCAACATGATCACATCAAATCACTGATGTGTTTACGGCAGTTGGAGTAACCTCTTAAGTGTTTTAGAAGGGTCTGGAATGTCCCTTTAAGAATGCTGTATAGTGTAGGATTGTTACACATCTGATCGGAACAAAGTTTTATACACCTATAAAGCACATCACAGCTTTGGAAGCGCTACATGGCCAGCATACAGGTGGACAGCATGTCAACTAAACCAAGCCTTGACAAATTCGCTTGGAATCTAGGAGCCGGAGAAATCAACGCCAAAAATACAATTCTTAAAGAGACACTATAGTCACCAGAGCCACTACAGCTTAATGTAGTTGTTCTAAAGTCTATATCCTGTCCCTGAACACTTTTTAATGTAAACTAACAAAAGGCAGTGTTTACATTGCTGCCTGGTGACACCATAAGCGACAGTCACTCAGACGGACTCTAGAGGTTTTTCCTGGGCAAGTGCTTCACACTGTGCAGTACCTACGTTAATGTTCCCTATAGGGATGCATTGATTCAATGCATCTCTATGAGAAGTTAAATTGGCGCAGTGGCATTGCCGTGCATGCGCAATAGTCTCGCAATGCTTTCCTATGGGACTGATGATCTCAGCCATGTAGGTGGGGCCAGCCGTGGCATCATCAGCACGGCATGGGATAAAAAGGTGAGTAAAAACATCTTTTCCCATGTGGTTGGAGGTAACACTCACTGACCGACACACTCACATAATGACTTTAAAAAAAATAATTTAAATCCACCCAGTCTCCCTACCCTTGGAGAGCTGGGGTGGATAGGCTTTCCTTGGGGTCCAGTGGGGCTGCTGTCATCTCCCTGCTCAGCTCCCTCTCGCACTGTTCCCAGCATCACTGCAAGGTTTGTGAGGGAGCAGAGCAGGGAGACTACAGCCGCCTCCCTCAGCAATAAATGAGCCGGCCGCCCCAAACCCTCCGTCAGCCGCCTGCCTGCCTCTGCTCTCAAGCAGCTAGTCACCTTGGGGGCTGAACAGGCTCATAAACCACAGGACAACATTTTCTGGTCACCATGACAACCTGATGCCTGGTATTTGTCAAGCCCTGAACTAAACAAATATCTTTTTCATAGGAACAACCTTTGAGAGTCTACAGTTTTGTAAAGGAACACAAACATGTATCCTAAACATCTAGCCCCCCTGAATATTATAAAATCTTACTTTTATTCAAGTCTGCAGCTACTGCCTCTACCCCTGATCTGCCTACTTGGTTAACATCAGATGTTCTAAGCCAATCACAATGCTTTCCCATAGGATTGGCTGAGCTGGTCAAGGAGACAGATCAGGAGCAGAGCCAAACACAGCCCTGGCAAACAGCATTTCCTCATAGAAATGTATTGAATCAATGCACCTCTGAGGAAAGTTCAGTGTCTCCATGCAGAGGGTGTGCAGCACTGTCCCAGGAAGCATCTCGAGCAGCCGTCTGAGGAGTTGCCAGTGGAGTATTCCATAGGCAGTAATGTAGACACTGCATTTTCTCTGAAAGGACAGTGTTTACTGAAAAAAAGACCCTGAAGGGACGGATTATACTAACAAGAAAAAAAAAAAAAAAAAAAGTTGTAGTTGTTCTGGTGACTATATAAATATATATATTTTTCATAACTGTTGTATTATGCAACTAAAAGTGTAATAAAAAATTAAATACACCCCCACCATGTTTCAAAATATGTAATATCAGACAGAACACAGCAAAGCAAGTAGAAAAAAAAGCAACTGACATTTTACCCCTCTCTTTCAAGCCTAGACATCCATGTTTCATTGGGGCACACCCAGCTTTCCTGATCTGACTAAATGCTAAACCTGCACATTTCAATTCTATATTTCACTGCCTAATTGTCTGGCTTGATTAACATCTACCTTTGCATTCATGTTAAAGAAAAGAAAATGAAATTAGTGTACATTTCTGTTCTGCAATTTGACAAAATTTATAAGCACAAAGGAAAAAAAGAAGAAAAAAAAATTATGTATATTTTGCATTGAAGAGAGAAACCATAAAATGTAACCAAACTCCATGGAAAAATAATGGGATTAAGATTCCCGTCGATTTCAACTCACCAGTTGGGATCATGAACTTTACTGATATTCAGGATAGATACAATCTATCTAATAAATAATCTTTTAACATACTTAAGACTAAAACTTTTTGAAGAAAAGCTCTATTATTGAGAATTCCTTTTTAGACAATTTTATAGCAAATCACTATAACCTAGTATCTAGAGTTATTAAACTAATGGATACAGTCTCAGAAGTAGTTAGAGCATCCTCACTGATCAAATGGGACACTGATTTAGGGGAAACAATTACAGATGATAAATAGTATAAAGCCTGGTCCACTACAAGAAAATCAATACATTCTGTTAATTTGTTGCAAGTGCATTTAAAGATAATTCACAGATGGTATATGGTCCCTACAAGGATGCATAAAATCAATGTATCCAAGTCAGAAACATGTTGAAAATGTAAACACCAGGGTAATATGCTTCATATATGGTGGGAATGTGAAGGTCTTGAAAAGATAAAACTTAACTTTCACTCTTTAATTTGGAATGTCTTTGGTATTAAAATATTGGTTACTCCGCAGTTCTTATTCCATATGGATATGCCGAGACTGACCAAACCTAAAAACCTCATTCTCAAATTTTCTCTTGGCATTTAAGATCTTCACTAGGTACTGGCATTAAACAGAAATTCCCCATTGGAACGAAATCATAGCTTAATCAGTTTGATATGAAAAAATATTTTTTATGTGCTCAACTCTATGATGGATAGATACGAAGTGGTTTGGCAACCCTGGAGTACATATATAAATAAATCGGAGATCTTGACTATATGACTGACTAAAATAACAAAAAAAATTTAAACAAAATGGACACCTCCCTTGTCCACAACAACCTTTGACTCCGCGATGGAGTGACCTTGACCCTATGACCATAATCTAAAATATGTCCATGTTAATGTAAAGTTTTAAAGATTTAAATCATTGAAATTGGTAAATCATCAAAGAGAGCATACAATCACAAATACACTGTAAACTGTGAGGTTTGGAAACGCTTATTAGTATAATTTGTTCACTGAAACACATTGTTTCTCTCTTCTTTGACACAAAAATGAATAATAGAAAAAACCCCAAAACTATTTAAAACCCAAAAAAAGCAACTGACATTTTACCCCTCTCTTTCAAGCCTAGACATCCATGTTTCATTGGGGCACACCCAGCTTTCCTGATCTGACTAAATGCTAAACCTGCACATTTCAATTCTATATTTCACTGCCTAATTGTCTTGCTTGATTAACATCTACCTTTGCATTCATGTTAAAGAAAAGAAAATGAAAATTAATCTGACTATTCGGAATTTTTTCTTTCAGGACCCAACTAAAAGGGTCAGTTCTAGGCACCATCACAACTTTACATCACTGCATAGGGATATGGAGTTTAAATAACGCCCGACGACTGGGACATGCAGTTCCAGGCGCCAGGCAGGACGATTTTTTTTTTCTTTTAGTCCGGTCGCTGTCTTGGGGGAATAATGCCAGTCAGTAAGTGTTTCTGTGGCATGTGCAGGGTCAGACTGGCTCAAGACTAATGGCTGCTAAGAATGAGAGTGACGTCTTATCCCGGAGGCCAACATGATGTAAAATACAAAGACAACATGGGACAAGCTGCTGGTAATCTGTGCATGTCAGAGAATGTGTAGTTTGTGTGTATGGGTCAGTGTGTGTTGGTGGATAGGTGCTGTGTATTTGTATCAGTGCATCACAGCCACATAAAACCAGCACACACAACATACAACAGGGCTTGACAATTTCTCTTTGAATCTAATGGACAGCAAAAATATAAATATACTACCAAAGCTTTATTTTCAACAGCAAATATACCATTATTAAAGGAACACAGTCACAAGAACCACTACAATTTAATGTAGATAATCTGGTGTCTATAGCCTGTCCCTGCAGGCTTTTCAATGTAAACACTGCCTTTTTAGTTAAAAGGCAGTGTTTACATTACTGCCTAGTAACACCTCTAGTGGCAGTCACTCAAATAACCACTAAACATAGCCCGCATTCGCCCCTTTCTTACGCAAGATGCTACCAAGGAGCTTGTCCATGCTCTAGTAATGTCTTGCATAGATTATTGTAACCTTCTCCTAATTGTAGCGGGACAATGTAGTTTTTGGGATAACCAGTCTGTAATGAATGCTGCTGCCAGTTTGATTTTCATCTCCAGTCGGTGCTCTCCCATCTCACCCCTCTATCAGTCCTTACATTGGCTTCCTGTATCCTATAGGAGTTAATTTAAAGTACTAATCAATACCGATATAAAGCATTGAACAATTCCAGCCCTGCTTATAACTCTTTACAGATCCACTCTGCCCATGAAATTCTCCTGCCTGCTGCTCGCACCCATACGGCCAACTCTCGCTTGCAGGGCTTCTTGCGGGCGATTCCCTTCCTATGGAATAGCTTGCCTACCGCCATCAGACTCTCCCCTAGTCTTCAATAGTTTAAAAAGTGCCTTAAAACCAAATCTCTTTAGGAAAGCTTATGGCCTCCCAGAGTAACCTCTAAGTCATATTATTGTCCCTTGCTCTCTCCTAAGAGCTGCACTCTTCTCTCTCCTCCAGCTCTGCTTCACACCCACCTTATTGAATTGCCATCTCCTGTCCTATTGTGTTTTATACATGGCATGAAGGTGCCAAACTTTTCCCTTAAAGATGCATTGTTTCAATTAATCTCCATGGGGAGATGCCAACTGGTGCAGCATATTGCCACACGGGCTCAATAGCTTCCAATGCTTTCCTGAGGGAAAGCATTGGATTGGCTGAGAGCTTCAAGATTGATAATCTCAGTCTTGGAGGCGGACCAGCCACAGCGAGATAAGCACAGTGTTGGGAAAAAAGGCAAATTAAAACATCATTCCCATGCAATTGGAGGAAGGCTGGCTAACTAAACACACACTAACTTGACAGACATGCTTTCACACACTAGAAGTATTTTGTTTTTATTTGACACACAAACATTCATAGATACATGTAGACAAATAGAAATACAGACAACAAATACACACCTAAAAATACAAATTTTTTGGCTACACTCTTGTTTTCTACCTTTTGGGCACGGAGGGTGGCAACAGCAGGTGACATTAAAGTTAATGGGGTTGGCTGCGGCTGATGGGAGTGGGCTGTCGCTGGTCCAGACACCCCCTCCCCTCCTTTCTCTCTAAGCCCATGCAGCTCTCTGTGCTCCAGGTCTGCACCAGGAAATGGGCAGGCTGCTGTATGTAATGAAGGCGTGGGGCAAGCAGAGACGTCTTTACCTGGTGCCCTGCCAGCTTGTCCTTTTCCATGCGCGGCCTCAACGCCAGGCAGAAGTAATAAAAGTTCCCTTCATTTATTCCCAGTGCGCGGAGAGCTACACAGGGATAGAGAGGAGGAATAGGCTGACAAATTCCCAGGCGCCATGGCGACCTGGTATTTTCAAACACTGACATACAGCCAGCGCAAGCACACAGCAAACGATTGATCTTGTGTTAATAGCATCACAGAAACAAAATGGCCACACAGGTGTAACTATTTACATAAAATATACATCAAAGTATTTACAAAAAAGGGTATTTTGACACTTTACACTGACAGACTGTGAATCACTGCTAAATATTGTAGTAAAATAGTTTTTTTTTTTCCTTGAGGTTTTGACATACAAGGAATGTTAATGTGTAGTTTGTAAAACTGATGTTTACAACTCCAGTACAAAACCTTATTTTGTGCTCAGCTATATCTATGGACTACTACAGTACCCCCCAATGCCTTTGCCACAATCTTTGAAGCTAAAGTGCCAGATAAGTCCAGACCACTTTTACATTTTTTACAATTAAAATCTTGATAGAAGAATATGATGGGCCTGTGTCTCATTCTGGGGCATTATAGCCATTTGACTGTTCAAGTTACCCCACAAAGGGCTAACATTTGTGTAGGTTGACACTCCAAGGTATATGTTGTATATTGCAGCTTAACGTGATTTTTTTCACCAGGCCAGTAGTGAAGTGTTGCACACATTGGCAATGTAACAGAGCACTGTGGTAGAGGTCTGCTAACATCCAAAATGCACCAAAAAGTGAAGGGTCATAGGCTGCACAAAGACAAAAACAGATACATTCGGCCATGAGGCCTTATCTGTTTTGTCCTTGATTCCACAATAACCCTATCTGGATAGTCACCATATGCTGTGCAGCCTGTGGCTTTGCACTTCGGGATGACTTTTTCACCAGTTTATGATTATCATGTGTTTCGATCACTTTTTTGTGACGTTTAAAAAATAAATAAAAAAAAGTTATTATAAAAGTATTTTAATTGTGTATATGTCATACTATATAGCTATGTATGTTTTGGCACTTTATGACAATAACATATGATCATGTGATGCAGACATTAATTACCCGCAAATTTCAAATGTCTACATATAAAAAAATTTGGCCTCATGTACGAATAAGATACCTACTCTGATTATCTCTTTACTAGTTGTGAACTTTCTTTACTATAGAGCAGTGATGGCGAACATTTTTGAGCCAGAGTTTCCAAACCGCAATACAAACCAACTTTTTTCCCTCAAAGTGCCAACACGGCAATTAACCCTGATAACTTTTTTTTTTTTTATTCACTTTTTTTTGCCACCCAGTCTCCTTACCTGTAGGAGCACTAGGGCGGATTTACAGTTCCCTGGTGTCCAGTGTGGGCTGCTGCTGTGCACCTCTGATGGAGCTCTGATCAATATGAGCACTCCCTGTATAGCTCCCTTGTGCATCCTGGGCCGGAATGACATCACATTCCTGCTCCTGGGGTCTCTACAGGGGTGCTATACAGGGAGTGCTCACATGGAGCTCCCCTGCTGGCCATACACATCCCATCTGCAAGTGGTGCGCATCAGGCAGGCTGACACTCGGCGCTGAGCAGCATATTTCAAGTAGTTGCTCAGCGCCAAGAGAGAGCATGAGGAGACCCTCACACCTAGCGCACTACCACATGACAGCATATTTGGAGGGGGTATTGGCTCCCACTGACCCCCACAACTCCACTGCCCCCCACCTTCTGGCACACAGGTGTGGTGCACCCGCACAGGATTGGCCCTGCTACTATGCATTGCCGCTGGGGGGCCAAATGCTGCTGACCAAAGTGCTCGGTGTGCCAGCTGTGGGTTTGCCATCACTGCTATAGAGCATCTCCCGTGTTTTTAATATGCTGGGGATCCATTACAACAGGACTCCCAACTCAAGCATCCACAATCAAGGATGGTACTGCTCAAGCATAACAAGTAGAGATGACTAATATATAAAGTAAGTGCATTCCTTTATTCCTATTATTTACTCCCATATCAGCACATTCTACACTATTGCATCCCTATTTTTTTTTTTTTTGCTTCCACATATTGTGCACCTTGGGACACAACACCCAGACTTGATGCAAGTAACTAATATTTTTGCCAGGAAGAGAGACTTCTGGTCTGGAGGATTGTGCCGACTAGTAAAAATCAGAGGACTTTTTTTTTATTCCAGCTTTATGTACTAGTTTCTATATAGTATACCTTGTATTATATAATCATATTAGCACAAATTAGAGATCAGGCCCCTGCAGTATCATTGCTCAGTTCACTGTCATTTAGTTTAAATCACTGTTTTTGTTAATGCAGGCCTAGCCACATCTCCCATGGGTGCAAAAAAAAAAAAAATCTGGTTTCATTTGCAATTAAATGTAACTTACTTTAGAAGTTTTTAATCTAAATTGAACTTTACAGAAAGCTACTCCAGGGTATAACAAGGTATTAACAGTGCAGGAGATAAATTCTAAATTAAACAGATTTTGCTATAAGGGAGGAAGACTCTTTACAGGAGGTGTTTAGGAAAGATGTGTAAGTTACATGCAGGGAGGTGTGACTAAGGCTGCATTATCAAAGTGATTTAATTACTAAAAAAAGGCAAATAATTAAGTAGGGAGACTGCAGGGACATTATCTATACAACAAAACTACTTCAGTAAGCTAAATATTTTCTGGTGACTATAGTATGCCTTTAATTGTAAGGCAGCACTGACACTTATGAGTTTTTCCATAATGACCACTCATTAAAAAAACTCAACCTGGATTGGATGTGGCAAAAAAAATAAAAGTGAAGAGGCAGCTTTGACCACCACAATAGCAACATAAGAATAAACCAGTAACATTGGATCCAGACCAATGAGATGAAGATAGAGTGATAGAACATGCCTTGCCAATCTCCTGCGAGAAGTCACCATAAAGGCAGACATGTCACCTTGACAGTTCTACAAGTGACAGTACCGCTAAAGACTGAAAAGAAAAACCAATAACCCATGGCATTCTTCTGAACATGAAGAAAGAACTAATATGGTTTGAAAGATCAAGCTGGGATGGTGCCAGGGAACTCATAGTACCAAAACCACTACAATGAGCTGCAGTGTTCATAGGGATTCTTTAAACTATTTAACTTGGGCAATTACCTGGGGCTTCAAAAAAAATGCTTTGACAGTTGCACCAATTGGTGATCCACTGAAATATCATGAAGACCCCCCAAAAATATTGTTGCAAGTGAAGAGGAAGTGTGGCAGTATTATGAGTGCCACAAAATTATATCAGTAGCTTAGAGTTTAAGAGTCATTACCCTTCTATTTCCCACCAAAAAGCATTTAACAGATCATAGTATATTCAATGAGCCATATTACTATAACCTTGTAATAAGAGCAAAAGTATTGCAAACATGTCATATTTCAATTTTAATAATGTTTGTGTTTAGACTGTTCCTATTTTAGAAAAAGCTTATTTAACACAATATGGTTTACTGAAAAGTTTTAAAAAGGACAATTAACATCTACAAGAATCGCACCTGTCAAACCTTCAGTAGAAAAAAACCCGTAAAGTTTAAAAACAAAAGGAGGAAGACAAATATATAGTTACTTTAACTATTAACAGACTTACAAAATTCACGTTAATAAACCTGTTAAAAATGTGTAGGTTTGGTTACTTTTATGAAGTTATGCTATGCAGGAAAAAAAGAAAAACAAATACATTAAAATATAAATCCTTAAACCTTGTGAAGAGGATACAATGAAACAATCTAAGTTTTGCTATGTATGAGTGACTTGTTCAAATTTATGCTCATCAACATTGCAAGTGTTGATTTTCTAGGGGAGGGGGAAGTCAGTGTAAGCATTTAAGTTTCACTACATACTAGAATCTATATCCAATTCCTGGTGACCTCTCTTAGCAAGTAGTCGTGCCACCATATTGTTTTTTAAGCTATATGTTAATTTCAAATAAGAGTAAGCTCCACTGCCAAATCAGCCCACCAATAGTTATTTATGATTCTATTAAATGAATAGCAAGGGAACACCTTGCCAAGAGAACACACATTATCATGGGGTGCTTGTACCGAAAGTATTACACTTTTTTTTTTTGTTCTTCACTTCCTACGCACAGATCCTCAGTGAGCAGTATGATCGGGAAATGCACACATTATGCTCTACACCCAAAGCCCACACAGCCAGTCACACAGCCATTCACCCAGCCCTGAACTAGAGACATACAAGCACACATTGCCCGGGGGAGCAATGCAGCAGGTCCTGTATAACACTCACTCACTCACTCTCTCACTCACACTCTCCATTCTAACTCCCTGGAGGAGCATTACCCAAGGTGCCCCTGTACCTGCAGACCCCCATTCACAGAGCCTGGGAGCCCCTCCTCCTCCACTGCCGGGGGCAGCCCCTTTGTCCTCGTCTGCACTCACCGATAGCCCATATCCCAGCCATGCACACCACAACCAACCGCTATTACCGTGTGCGCGACTTGACGGTCCTCCGTTTCTACTTCCTCCTCCTCCGCCGTTCCCTCCGCCTGCAGTGACCCCCCCCTAACACTAACACACACTACCCGCCGGTCCCGGGCGCCAAACTAACCTCCCTGTCCCCTCCCCTCTCCCAGCCTGGAGACACGCCCACACCGGTGCCTAGCCCAGCCTTCTCCCATTGGCTGAGCAAGCGGCGCCCGGCTCGCCGCACACCAATAGCAAAGCAAAGAGGGAAACGAAGCCGGCGCCAGCCCCGCCCTCTCTCCGTCCGCCGTGCACTCGGGCTTCCTTTGTTCTGCTCAGCTCGTGCACGCGCACCGCTTTCCGTCCCTCCAGCTCTCGCTCACACCGGGACTAGGATTGTCCGCTTTCTCATCACATTCCTGCTAATAAAGTTGTTTCACTTTTTTTTTTTTTATTCTAACCAGCACGCTGCTCTGTTTTATTTTTTTTTTTAATCTGCCCATTGGCTGCCCCAAACTGTGTAGACTACTCCCAGGAGGCCCAGCCAGCAGTGGCATGCAGCAGCCAGGGAGCCAGTTTTACACAGTTCTCTCATGGACAGCCGACTCGTACAATCATAACAGGAGAGACCTAGCTGCTGCTTTAACAACTACAACTCCCATGATGCTTCCTAACTGGGGAAAGCACGCAATGCCTTATAATTCAGCAATAGATGTAAGGTATGCCTATTGGGAGTCTACGAATGTGCGGTATTCGTAGCTTTCCTAGTGTTTGTTAATAATGCCGGCAGTCCTAGCTCCGCATTGGCTCGGATACTATACTAAGCACAACACGCAGTCTGAGGCAGTGCCCGCTCGGCTCCCGGTGAGGGCCGGCATGGACAGCCAGTAGCATTTGGCGCGGTGTTAGCGGGAGACGGTTGAGAGTTTGAATTGTAAGTTCTACGCAGACCGTGACGTCACGGCGTTTGAGGGACTGTCACTCCGCTACATACACAAGGAGAGCGGGAGATCAGGAAGTGCTTGTGAGTTGGTCAACTCGAGTGTCCGCGAGATGAAACACCAGTGGCAAAATTCAGATTAATTAGACCGGGCTGCCAGGGTTAGCCACTGAAAAGGAAAATTGTCAATTTTACACTTAAACGGACTGCATAGGCACACACACACACCAATGGGATTCTAACAGACGGTGTGTCCCTTAAATAACGCTGGACGCCTTCAATTTCTGCATGAGGAAATTCAGTGTTAGTGAAAACCCCATTTGCTTGTCGATTAAATTCCCCATTAAGATGATCTCAGAGGATGTGCTGAACGGAAGTTTTTTTTTTTTAACCCTTTAAATGTGGGGGGCGGAGGATGAACAACATATCCAAAAATCACCTATATCAGATAAGTGGTTCAGAAATTTTATGAAAGTCATATTTTTGCTCAAGCGAACACAGGATTTAATTTCCCAAAACAGTTCCATAGAATCGCGGCTAAGTGCTGCTGGAGGACCGACCAGGAACCATGAGATTTTCATGCTGAAAATAGTTCCAGGGCATTCGCCGCTAAGTCCCCCTGAAGTCTGTTTGTGGTTTTGGTCCATGTGAACAAGATGGCCACCACCACGTGTTCGAATGGCGGCCACTTCGACTGTTCAGGAGTTCAAAGAACCATTGTTTAAAGTCTCAATAACCACAAATAGGGTCTCCGAACCACAATAAATTAATAGTCACAAGGTAAAAGGCTGGCAAGTAGTCCCCTCCAAAAATCAGTGGCGCGGTCACTTTTGCCACATATCTCCCTAAGGGGAGACTAACCAGGTACCTGACCTCCTGTTGGTCGGAGCCTGAGTTAGTCGAATAGACCATCCACAAGTAAAGACTGGTGCTTCTGGCTTCTTGGTAGTTGGTGTTACTTGGTGGGCAGAGACCAGCGGTGCTCTGCCCCGCAGTCAGCGTTACACCCGTTGTCTCCTCTCCCTGAAACTCACCCTGCTGCTAGGGAGGGAGGATGATGCTCTCCTCTAGCTGTGACTCTGTCTACTGCTGGGTAGAGGGACCGGTTGTCTCCTCTCCCTGAAACTCACACTTCCGCTGGGGAGAAAGGCCCATACTCCCGGTTCAAGCGGCGCGGCACCTTCCAGTGAAACTCCTCCAATTCGAATGCTGTCCGAAGACTAGCTGGTTCCATATCGCTCCGTAATGATTCCCTGCAGGATACACTGCCGCTGGGGAGGGAGGACGATGCTCTCCTCTCCCTGTGACTCTGTCTTCCGCTGGGGAGAGAGACCGGTTGTCGCCTCTCCCTGCAATTTCCACTGCCGCTGGGGAGAGAGACAGGTTTTTTTTTTTTTTTCTCTCCCTGAAACTCACACTGCCGCTGGGGGGAGAGAGCGTTTTTTTCCTCTCCCTGAAACTCACACTGCCGCTGGGGAGAGAGGCCGGCTGCCTCCTCTCTCTGCAATTTCTACTGCCACTTGGGAGAGATACCGGTTGTCTCCCCTCCCTGAAACTCACACTGCTGCTGGGGAGAGGGGCCCATACTCCTGGTTCAAGCTGCGCGGCACCCTCCAGTGAAACTCCTCCAATTCGAACGCTGTCCAAAGACTAGCTGGTTCCATATCGCTCTGTAATGATTCCGGTGTCTGCAGGATGCTGTTCCTCTTACTAGAAAGCCATCCCACTGTTGCCACCAATGTAATGGATCAACTGGCACCCTGACTGGGTACCTCCATTAACGGATGTGTCCTAGCTGATGCCGAGGACTAAGCACCGCACCAGACACCACAACCACCGCAGACTAACTGGAATCTCGCTGTCTTCCTTCCACCCTGGATCAACCTCTGATATCCAGGACCGTGTGGGAGAGACCTCTCTTCCAGGAGAGCATAACAGGAACAGCTCTTAAAAGAGCTAAGTGATTAGAACCCAGGGGAGTATACAGAGTATAGCAATCCCCAGTGTGATTATAGCAGTTCCCTTCTTTCATGAATTCATCCACTTATAAAAATGTGATTAATGGAATTTACTGTTCAGACAGGAAAAGTTGTGCCGCACAATATTACTGTCCTGACAGGAAAAGTTGTGCTGAGCAGCAATTATGCAAATGATAAGGGGTTCAGAAATGTTATGGAAGTCATATTTTTGCCCAGGCGAACACAGGATTTAATGCACAAAACCGTTCCATAGAATCGCTTCTAAGTGCTGCTGGAGAAGCGACCGTGAACCGCGTGGTTTTCATGCCGAAAAAGCTTCCATGGCATTCGCGGCTAAGTCCCCCAGAAGTCTATTTGCGGTTTTGGTCCATGCGAACTAGATGGCCGCCACCACATGTTCGAATGGCGGCCACTTCGACTGTTCGGAAGTTCAAAGAACCATTGTTTAAAGTCCCAATAGCCACAAATAGGGTCTCCCAATCACAATAAATTAAAGGGGCCCTAGTCACAGGGTAAAAGGCTGGCAAGTAGTCCCCTCCAAAAACCAGTGGCGAGGTCACTTTCTCCACAGTGTCATATACACACACTGACGCACACGCAGATACACACATATTGACATACATACATACACACAGGCACATACAAACACGATATATAGTGGCACATACACACACATACAATATGACATACATCAGAGCCACCCTCCTGTTAACTTACCTTGTGTGTCCAGGAGAGTGGCTTGCTTGTGGTCCTGGTGATGTTGGCTGATGGGAGTGAGGTGCTGCGTGCTCACTCCACCCTCTCCTCTGCCATCCATGGTGCCCACTCTTTGGGCGGCTGTCTCCTGCCTCCTCACCCCCTACCGCGCAGCAGCAACTCTGTGCAGCTGGGAGAAAGTGCTATCACTTCCTCCCAGCCGGCCAATACTACAGGGGCCCAGTCGTGCTCTTAAAGGGCCGCGGTGGCCATTTTGTTTGGGGAAATTACGACGGAACCCCATTTGTGTTCTTGCGGAACCCCACTTGGGAAGCGCTTCTTTAACCCCTTAAGGACACATGACGTGTGACATGTCATGATTCCCTTTTATTCCAGAAGTTTGGTCCTTAAGGGGTTAAATGGATACTATAGGCACCCAGACCATTTCAGCTCATTGAAGTGGTCTGGGTGCAGTGTCCCATCACCCTTAACCCTGAGCATGTAATTATTGCAGTTTTTAATAAACTACAATGTGAAGGACCCTCCGTCAATCGAAGCTCCTAGTGCTTACCAAGGACCATCAGCACTGCACCAGACACCATCAGCACCGCAGTCCCCAGTCCAGCGTGACAGCTTGGCTGGGAACTTGCCGTCTTCTACCCACCCTGGACCTACGACAAGGCTCCAGGTTACAGTGGGTGACCCTCTCTACCTCCAGAGAGTTAAGCAGGAATAGCTCTTGAAAGATGTTAGTGATTATAGCCCAGGGGAGTATATCAATCCCCCAGTGTAGATGCAGCCTTTTCCCCCACACATGAGATGAGGCTCTATGTTGAGGGTAAAACAGGAACTCTGCAGATCTGATGGTTTATTGTCTTTTTATACATTTTTCCCCACAAGGTTACCACCCAGGTGGATCTTGTGGAGCACAGGACACAAAGTCACAAAGCCAATCAGAACAGTATTGTACAGTTAGACACTCCCAGATAACGTACACAAACCCTCCCCTCTGCCTGTGACATCATTAAGAAAGACAATGGACTAATTCAATTAACTCTAAGCAGAAAAAATACATTTTTACAAACCCCAAAAAGTACCCCAAACTACAACATATCCCCACAAAAGTCACATCTCCTGATAGCCCCGATCTGGGTGAATAACATATCCAAAAATCACCCAGATCGGTTCAGGGGTTCAGGAATTTCCTGGAAGTCTTCTTTTTTCCCCACTGTGCACATGGTCCCAAAACAGTTCCATGCACTCGACGACAAAACACTACTGGACGATTTAAGATAGCCGCCACATGTTTGAATCTGTTCCAGTTAAAAGTCCAAGGGACAGAAACATTACCTTTGAACATGGGTTATCACAGGGCCCACAGTCCCAGGGTAGGAGGCTGGTAAAGAGGCCCCTCCAAAAACCAGTGGCGAGGTTACTTTCGCCACACACAATAATTACCTTTGATGGTTAACTCCACCTCTAGTGACAGTCTACCAAAATTTTTTTTAACTTTTTAAGGACCGCTGACGGTTCAGGACCGTCATCGGAAACATACCCTTGAGGACTATTGACGGTCCTGAACCGTCGTAACGGAAAACGAGCGGCGGGAGCAATCAAAGATCGCTCCAAATGATATCCCACAGTTACTATCTGCCAGGCTCTTATAATGCTCATGGGGATTATAAAGAAGCCATCAATTCGCTCTTACTGGAGCACCAACCCTATCTGTTCTAGTCCAGTGTACTCACAAACCATGTCTAGAGCAAGATATGAGTTGCTGCTGAGATATTTACATTTTAATGACAACACCCTCTGTCACCCCAGAGATCATCCCCAATATTATAGGCTTCATAAAATATGCCCACTGGTAGACCATCTTCAGCACAAATTTTCTGAAGTTAATACTCCCCAACAAAATGTATCCATTGATGAATCTCTAATGAAATATAAAGGGAGATTAGGATTCAAACAATACATTCCTTCAAAGCGCTCTAGGTGTGGTGGAAAATTGTACAAACTGTGTGAGAGCGAAAGTGGCTATATGTTTGCCTTTCGCGTATATGAGGGGAAAGATGGTCAGCTGGACCCTCCTGGCTGTCCTGAATCTCTGGGGACAAATGGGGAAATTGTTTGGGACCTACTGATCTCCTTGTTAAATAAAGGTTACCACCTTTATGTGGACAATTTTTATAGCAGTGTCCGTTTGTTTAAAACTCTTTATGGTTTGCAGACACTGGCCTGCGGCACTGTGAGAGAATGCCAATGATTTCTCCAGACATCTTATAGAGGCCAAATTAAAAAAAGGTGAATGTAAAGCATTGCGCTAAGTGCTTGCAATAAAATTTAAGGACAGGAATGTTGTTAACATGCTAACCACCATCCATGACGAAAGAATGTCAGACGTCACTGTCCGAGGCAGAGTACAGATCAAACCTGTTTGCATCAGGGCTTATAACAGGCACACAGGGGGCAGTGGCGTCATCTTCCGGCGCCGGCATCCCTATGCGGCGAGCGAGGGAGCTGAAGAGGAAGCACTCAGGGGAGAGTGCTCCCTCGCGCGCCAGCCCGCCCGCCCAGCGGCACCACTGGACCCCAGGGAATCCCCCCAGCACTCCAAAAGGTAAGGAGGCTGGGGGGATTAAATTTAAAAAAAAATGTGTGTTAGTTTGTGTCAGTGAGTGTGTGTCTGCTAGTGAGTGTGTTTGATGTCTGTTAGTGAGTGTTTGTTTGTCAGTGAAAGTGTATGTTTTGTAAGTGAGTGTGTATGTATGTCAGTAAATGTGTGTGTCTGTTAGCTAGTGTGTATGCGTCTGTTCGTGAGAATGTGTGTCTTCAGCATTTACCTTTCTCCAGCGTCGGACTCCCTTGGCGCTGGGGATCCCTCCGCCTCTCAGCTCCGAATGCACATACACGGCAAGAGGCGCGCGCGCATTTAAACCGCCCATAGGAAAGCATTACTCACTGCTTTCCTATGGACGTTCAGTGTCTTCTCACTGTGATTTTCACAGTGAGAATCGCGGAAGATCCTCTAGCAGCTGTCAATGAGACAGTCACCAGAGGCTGGATTAACCCTCAGTGAAACAGCCGTTTCTCTGAAACGGCTATGTTTTCAGCTGCAGGGTTAAAACTAGAGGGACCTGGTACCCAGACCACTTCATTGAGCTGATGTGATCTGGGTGTCTGTAGTGGTCCTTTAAGTGTGTGTGCATAGCGGGGTCGCAGCCCTGCGACCAGGTGCCCGCCGCCATGTGTTGTGGCCCCGACCCGCACCGAGTAAGCGCGGGGGGGGGGACCCACGGATCAATTTTCGCACCAGGGCCCCATGGGTCATGTGTATGCCACTGACAGGGGGTGTTGATTTGGCTGTTCAGCTGATGTAGCCATGTCTTATGTTACGAAAATCAAAAGCCTCGTATAAAAAGGTGGCTATCTATCTGATGCAAGTAGCAACCCACAATTAATTTTTCATTTTTAAAATAACGAATCCTGGAAAAACAGCCTTTCACCAATTTCAGCACAAGCTGATTTCCACAATAATTTATGGAGATGGTCAAATTCCAACAACAGTGCCAGAGGAGTCCAGAATTGGTGCTGCACATTTTATTTTTAAGATACCACCAACTGCAAAAAAAACATATACCAGAAAAGTTGCCAGGTCTGTTATAAAAAAGGGAATAGGACAGACACTCCTTTTCACTGTCCCGATTGCCCTTCAAAACCTGGACTGTGTATTGGAACATGTTTTAAGCCCTACTACACATAACATACCTTTTTGTACTACTTGTTCCTGAATTATAATTTTTTTTTGTTTCTTTTGAAAGCGGCAAATTTTAGTCAGTTTCCTTCCCCTAAATCTCCAGTTAGATTCTTTTTGAAGGAGTTAGTTTAGAGATTGCTGCTAAAAGTGCATTTGATACATGCACATTTGGTTAAAAAAGTTTTCTAGCAGTAACATAACCGGCTGGCCAAAACCAGATGACGTGTGAATAAAAAATTGAATTAAAAAATTACCACCACACATTTTCTCTGGATTTTTGGGGCAAAATGGTTGGGGGAAAGAAGTCAAAACACTCCATCTTTTATAACCTTGGATGTCTACTTTATAAAAAATATATACTTTCAAACCATAAATTCAACTTGGGGGATGTGAAAATGCACCACATTCAACATGTGCCTAGCAAAACAACCAAACTATATTCAGCCAAAATGGGAAAGTCCAAAATTTGTTACTGTAAAATTGTGGCAAACCAATGCATGGGGGGCATTGGTGTAATCAGGGGACTTTGCAGAAAACAAACTGGGGTGTTTGCTGGCAGTAACATATAACCAGCTTGCTAAAATCAAAAAGCAGAATTAAAAAAATACTACCATGCACGTTCTCTGAATTCTTTTTAGCACAATAGTTGGGGGAAGGATGTTAAAACACCCCATATACAATACCCTGGCATGTCTACTTTATAAAAATATATACTTTCATGATGGTAACATTAATTGGGCATGCAGAAATACGCCAAACTGAAGATAGGCCAATCATACCTATATATTAAATTGAAAAACTGACATTCACAAGTCTTGATCGTGGCCTTTTAGCCCCCAAATAACCCAGCAAACATACGCATGGGTGATATCACTGTACTCAGGAGATGTTGCTGAACACATATTGGGGTGTTGTTTGGCAGTAATACATAACAGGATCTGTTAATTCATGCCTAAAGTACAATGTGTGTGAAAGAAAAATAAAAATACTACACAAATGTTTGACAAAGGCTGGTGGTAGAATTCAGTGCATGAAAAGTGTTAAAATACCACCATTTAAAATACCCTGGGTTGTCTACTTTTCAAAAATATATGGTTTGATGGGGGTATAATACACGGGCCCAAATAGGCACAGGTTGACTACATGTCAAAATTCCAAGTTGAAAAATGGATATGCACACCTGCCAAATGTGACCTTTTAGCCTCCTAACAATCAGACAAGCCTATGCATAGGTAGTATCACTGTACTCGGGAGATGTTGCTGAACACATATTGGGGTGTTGTTTGGCAGTGACACATAACAGGATCTGTTAATTCATGCCTAAGATACAATGTGTGTGAAACAAAACCAAAAAAATTACTACCCAAAAGTTTGACAAAGGCTGGTGGTAAATTCAGTGCATGGAAAATGTTAAAGTACAACCATTTAAAATACCCTGGGTTGTCTACTTTTAAAAATATATGGTTTGATGGGGATAAAATACATTGTCCGGCTTCAAAAATTTCTCAAATAGGACATGGGCGTAGGTTGACTACATGTAAAAATTCCAAGCTGGAAAACGGATATGTGCACCTGCCAAATGTGGCCTTTTAGCCCCCTAACAACCCAACAAACCTATGCATGGGTGGTATCACTGTACTCAGGAGATGTTGCTGAACACATATTAGTGTGTCTTTTGGTAGCAACACATAACAAGATATGGGAATGTATACCTGAATTGCAATGTATGTGAAACAAATTTTAAAAAATAAACTACCTATGAGAAGTTTGGCAAAGATTGGCGGTAAAATGACTGCATAGAAAGTGTCAAAATATCCTTAGATGAATACCCTAGGTTGTCTACTTTAAAAAAATATGTACATGTGGGGTGTTTTTCATTGATTTATGACAGATAACAGTGTTACAATGTCACTATTGATTCTTATAGCCCTATAACTTGCAAAAAAAAAAAGAAGCATGTAAACACTGGGTGTTTTTAACCCCTTAACGCCGTTACGGCGTTCTATGCCATCGCGGCTTTAAATGGCTTTAAAGCCGTTGCGGTGGCATAGAACGCCGTAACGGCTTAAGCCCCCAGGGGATCGCAGCTACTTACTTCCGCTGCGATCCTCTTCTGGAGGGTTGCCTGACCACCCAGGCAGCCCACCTCCGGCAAGTATGGCCCCCTATAGCTGGCTATGGATCTGCCAGCAGGGGGGCTGTCTGAAATAGCAGACAGTCCCCCTGCTGGTGGGAAATGAAATAAAATTAAAAATAAACATGTGTAAAATAAATTCAATATATATATATAATATAATATATGTATATATATATATATATATATTATCTATATAATATATATATCTATATATATATAACGTCATACGTTGTGTATTTTAATACTAATATTAGTATATATATTAGTATTAAAATACACTTAGAATGACGTTACATATAATATGTATATATATATTATATATATAATAGATATATATTATATATATGCGTATAATTACATTAATAAAATAATAAAATAAATAAATAAAATATTGAAACAAAATTTTATTAAAGGGGGGCGGAGCCTGGCTGTGGAGCTGATCAGACGCGAGTAGCACGAGCTCCCGTCTGAAACTACAACTTATGCCAAAATAACCCGGCTAACAAGCTACAAACTCCGTTAAATTGCACCACCCATGTAGAGGATGCAAAGGAGATTGCAACGAAACCGCAAGTACGACTCTAAGACACCGGGAACTCGAGACATATCGCTGGGGCCTACTGTGACGCTTGGACCTGCAACCTGGGTAGAGACAAAGGCGAGGGTGAGGCGGCCGATCACCCAGCCCGAGACTCCCTAGACACGGACCCTAAAGCTGCAGAGGACCAGCCACGAGCCTCCCTCTCCCCCCCCCTTGCTGGTGAGGGATATCCCGGCACCAACAGCATACCGATTGCTTGCCTCCAAAGACTGTCCGACCCAAGGACCACCGACTCCAATATGGCGGATGCCACGTGCCAATCGGCAGTTATGGGGGCCAGCGGAGATCCAGCGAATCACTCTCTGTCCAAACTCGACGAAATATTTGCTGCCTTCTGGGCTAAGATAGCAGAGAGAAAGCTGCACACTGCTTCAACTATACTGACCACTCCTGCAAGTATACCTCCAGAGACCTCCAGCCCTACGAACGGACGCAGAACGGTTACTACCGGCGGCTCCACTAAGAGGCGCCGACGGCGGAACCGGCGGAACAAGCGGCAACGAAGAGCCAGCTCTCAACCCCACATTCACCTCCGCTTCAAGCGACCACGACTCCGGACGGGTGCCGAAGCGACCTGCCCAACAGGGAAGCGCTGACCCCCCCAATATGCAAACCTCTATCACCAAAGGCCGGATGCATGGCTTCTACACGCACGTATGTCCTTGACACCACAGGGGATGGCGACTCCCAGGGGCTACAGTGCGAGCCCAGAGGGGATCGGATGAAGGTGACCGTGACAATTGTCAGACATATCGCTGGACTTCCCCGAATATGCCTCCTGACACACAAACTGCTTTCTGATTGCTGACTAAACTTATAGTAACGACCATTAACCTGTTATACCCATACCTTTTGCTGAGTGATCGATAAGTAATATTTTAAGTACTAGCTAACACAATCTAATGTGGCATCCTAAGCATAGTTAAAACTCACTTGATGGCTGTTGGTTTACCTGCATGTGAACACACTAGCAACTATAAATCTTTATACACCTTCTCACACATAGACGTAAAAGGAAGTTTGCAATCTACATGCTTGTCCTAGTATAATCTGTGTGAAAATATGCTCCAACATGATAATCTTCAACCTATATATAACTACATAAAATTGTGCATTGTTAGCATATACCCCTGTTATAAATGTTTTGAAATAAGCACGTGGAATGCCGTCGGGGTACCACCTGCATGCTTGTTATACATATATGCACTGCAAAAAAAAAATATATAAAAAAAAAAAAATTTATTCAAATTATATATTCATATGTAATTTCATTCTAACTGTATTTTGTTATTAATATATATATATATATTGGTAACAAAATACACTTAGAATGACATTCTATATATATCTATCTATATATAAAATACAAATAACCGCAAATATATATATATATATACATATATATATATATATATGTATATATATATATATATATATATATATATATAAATACATATAATTACATAAAAGATTACATTAGTATACACGTAGAATTTAAATACCTATAAATGCATATATATAAAAATTCTACGTGTATATTTAAGTAATCTTTTAACATAATTATGTGATTTGATTAATTAAAATTTGATTGACATGCCTGACAACACAGGGAGAAAGTGCAGAGAATTTAATTTGCAAGCACTATATTTGACCCTGTAACTCTCCAGGACACCATAAAACCTGTACATAGGGGGTACTGTTTTACTCGGGAGACTTCGCTGAACTCAAATATTAGTGTTTCAAACTGGTAAATTGTATTACAATGATGATATTTTAAGTAAAAGTGACGTTTTTTGCATTTTTTACAAACGAACGTCATGTTTATGGACTATATTATTGTTGTAATATGTTTTACTGTTTTAAAACACTAATATTTGTGTTTAGTGAAGTCTCCTGAGAATAACAATACCCCCCATGTACAGGTTTTATTGTGTTTTGGAAAGTTAGAGAGTCACATATAAGGCTTGCATTTCATTTTTTTGACATTGAAATTTGTCAGATTGGTTATGTTGCCTTTGAGAGCATATGGTATCCCAGAAATAAGAATTACCCCCATGATGGCATACCATTTGCAAAAGTAGACAACCCAAGGTATTGCAATTGGGGTATGTCCAGTCATTTTTAGTAGCCACTTAGTCACAAACACTGGCCAAATATTAGTTTTTTGCTTTTTTCACACAAAAACAAATATGAACGCTAACTTTGGCCAGTGTTTGTGACTAAGTGGTTACTAAAAAAGACTAAACATACCCCACGTTCAATACCTTGGGTTGTCTACTTTTTCAAATGGTTCGCCATTATGGGGGTAATTCTCATTCCTGGGCTACCACAACGTCTCAAAGGTAACATAACTAATGTGGCAAATTTCAATTTAAAAATGGAACGTTCTATATTTGACCCTGTAACTTTCCAAAACACCATAAAACCTGTTAATGGGGGGTACGGTTTTACTTGTGAGACATCGCTGATTACAAATATGTGCATGTTTTTGCAGTAATACCTAACAGTATTATGACATTAACAGCTAAAATGTCAGACGGAAATACAAATTAAAAAAAAATATCTTATTTTCTAATTTTTTTTTACATTTTATTCATAATAAATGATGTTCCACATATGAATAGTTAATGATAAATTAAAGCCCTGTTTCTCCTGAACAAAATGATATCTAATAAGTGTGGGTGCACTACGGTGAATTACCGGTGAACAGACATATAGCGCAAATTCCAGTTTTTGTTTACGTTTTGTTTTGATCAGAACGTGTACTATTGACTCCGTCCTGAAGGGGTTAAACTTTTTTTTTCAATTTTTCACTATATTTTATTATATTGTTTAAATTAAATTATATGACATGCTACAAATAATGGTATGTAAAGAAAGCCCTTTTTGTCCTGTAAAAAAACAATATATAATTTGTGTGGGGACAGTAAATGAGAGAGAGGAAAATTACAGCTAAACACAAACAGCACAAAAGTGTTAAAACAGCCCTAGTCCTTAATGTACAACATGGCCAAAACAGTCCAGTCCTGAAGGGGTTAAAGGACAGAAAGGGTCCTAACATCCTAAATGTACACTACAATAAAGGGACACTATACAGGGAGTGCAGAATTATTAGGCAAGTTGTATTTTTGAGGATTAATTTTATTATTGAACAACAACCATGTTCTCAATGAACCCAAAAAACTCATTAATATCAAAGCTGAATATTTTTGGAAGTAGTTTTTAGTTTGTTTTTAGTTTTAGCTATGTTAGGGGATATCTGTGTGTGCAGGTGACTATTACTGTGCATAATTATTAGGCAACTTAACAAAAAACAAATATATACCCATTTCAATTATTTATTATTACCAGTGAAACCAATATAACATCTCAACATTCACAAATATACATTTCTGACATTCAAAAACAAAACAAAAACAAATCAGTGACCAATATAGCCACCTTTCTTTGCAAGGACACTCAAAAGCCTGCCATCCATGGATTCTGTCAGTGTTTTGATCTGTTCACCATCAACATTGCGTGCAGCAGCAACCACAGCCTCCCAGACACTGTTCAGAGAGGTGTACTGTTTTCCCTCCTTGTAAATCTCACATTTGATGATGGACCACAGGTTCTCAATGGGGTTCAGATCAGGTGAACAAGGAGGCCATGTCATTAGATTTTCTTCTTTTATACCCTTTCTTGCCAGCCACGCTGTGGAGTACTTGGACGCGTGTGATGGAGCATTGTCCTGCATGAAAATCATGTTTTTCTTGAAGGATGCAGACTTCTTCCTGTACCACTGCTTGAAGAAGGTGTCTTCCAGGAACTGGCAGTAGGACTGGGAGTTGAGCTTGACTCCATCCTCAACCCGAAAAGGCCCCACAAGCTCATCTTTGATGATACCAGCCCAAACCAGTACTCCACCTCCACCTTGCTGGCGTCTGAGTCGGACTGGAGCTCTCTGCCCTTTACCAATCCAGCCACAGGCCCATCCATCTGGCCCATCAAGACTCACTCTCATTTCATCAGTCCATAAAACCTTAGAAAAAGCAGTCTTGAGATATTTCTTGGCCCAATCTTGACGTTTCAGCTTGTGTGTCTTGTTCAGTGGTGGTCGTTTTTCAGCCTTTCTTACCTTGGCCATGTCTCTGAGTATTGCACACCTTGTGCTTTTGGGCACTCCAGTGATGTTGCAGCTCTGAAATATGGCCAAACTGGTGGCAAGTGGCATCGTGGCAGCTGCACGCTTGACTTTTCTCAGTTCATGGGCAGTTATTTTGCGCCTTGGTTTTTCCACACGCTTCTTGCGACCCTGTTGACTATTTTGAATGAAACGCTTGATTGTTCGATGATCACGCTTCAGAAGCTTTGCAATTTTAAGAGTGCTGCATCCCTCTGCAAGATATCTCACTATTTTTGACTTTTCTGAGCCTGTCAAGTCCTTCTTTTGACCCATTTTGCCAAAGGAAAGGAAGTTGCCTAATAATTATGCACACCTGATATAGGGTGTTGATGTCATTAGACCACACCCCTTCTCATTACAGAGATGCACATCACCTAATATGCTTAATTGGTAGTAGGCTTTCGAGCCTATACAGCTTGGAGTAAGACAACATGCATAAAGAGGATGATGTGGTCAAAATACTAATTTGCCTAATAATTCTGCACTCCCTGTATGTACCCAGACCAGTTCAGCTCATTGAAGTGATCGGTGTGCAGTGTCCTAAGTCTCTTAACCCTGCAAAGGTATATATTGCAGTTTTTAATAAACTGCAATAATGACCTTTGATGGTTAAGTCCACCTCAGTGGCTGTTTACCAGACAGCCACTAGAGGGACTTCAGGGTCTTTAGGAGACTTTTGGTCGCCTAAATAAATCTGGATGTCCCCACGCTATGCACAAGGTCTTTCAGTGTCACCAAAGCATTGCTGCGCATTAGTTCTGACATCGGCAGGGGAGGAGAGAAGGCGGACCCGAGCCAGCACATAACCCTTTCTACACCATGGAGGGAGGGGAGGATTGTTTTCCTGGCACTAGTTTCCCTTTAAAACCAGAGTAGCTAAACTGGAAACATTTTCCATGTCAGTTTACGCTTCCAGTTTGCATACTTTGGCTTTCAGTTTGAAATTCCCTTTGAATTCCTGTCAATTCTCACTTTAACCACTTATGGATGCATGACGGAAAATTTCCGTCATGCAGTATTTTTTTCAGTAGGGTCTATTTTCTTGCTGGTAACTATGATCCCCAGGTATCATTTGATTCCTGGGGCTCCCCTCTCTCACCTGGGGTCAGAATTAGTGGCCCCAGACTGACCGATGCTCTATTTGCAGAGCTCAAAGTGAGCGCTGCAAACAAGCATTTAAATGGGGATTTAAATCCCCACTATTACAATTTGGTGTGATCAGGGTTAAATCCCTGCTCACACCAGGGAGTTCCCCTCTATCAGCTAGGGATATTTTTTGTGACCCCAGCCTTTTTGATGAGCTACAAGCAGTGCTGGAAGTCAGCACAGCATGTATCTGCTTACATAGGCATTTAAATGCCTATATTTAGATTGTGGTGTGAGGTAGGTTAAATCCCTGCTCAAGCCATGAAACCCAGGTATCATTACAAACCTGGGGCTCCCCTCTTTCAGCTGGGGCTGTTTTTAGTGGCCCCAGACTGACAGCTGAGCTGCATGCAGAGCTCAAAGTGAGATCGGCATGCATCTGTTTAAATGGGGATTTAAATCCCCATAGAAAGCAATGTAGTGTGAGCAGGGTCAAATCTATGCTCACACTAGGAAACCCAGGTATCAATAGATACCTGGGGCTTCCCTCTGTTAGCTGGGGCCATTTTTAGTGGCCCCAGACTTTTTGATGAGCTGCTTGCAGTGCTGAAAGTCAGCACTGCATGTAGCCCTTTAAATCCACAAAGAACACTGCAGCTCAGCGATCAAGCTCAGCTACAGTCATTCTCTCAAGTGATCTGGTGCTTGGGAGACCCCCAGGGTCTGAACAGACCCTGGAGGGTCACCCTCTATGCCCCAATGCCATTCTGATCAGTGCTTGGCTTTTTCAGTTGCCCAGCACAGATTGCATAGCATTGGCTATAATGTCTTCAATGTAAGAGATAGGAGACTGCAATACTGAAAATAGCCAGTATATGGCAACAACGTACTGTCAGGGTATAGATATCGGCAGACATTTTGTGCTATGATAGAAACTAAAAGTGTATATTCTGAGTCACTCTGAACAGACCAGACTCCATTTTGTTATTTTCAAGTTAACAAAAAGACACCAGATTTCTTTCTGTAAGACTAGCCATTTTGCCAGAGCTAAGGAATGCATAGCATAGTATAAACAAGTGATAAGAAGAATATAATCAAATCTAAACACAGACAATTGTGACAGAGAAGATTAAATAATAATATTTAACTGTCTATATATATAAGGTACCATTGTATGGAAAAGGGTAAACTTAGTTCATGATCTGCCATATCAGAAATTATAGCAGATTTGCCAGACACATAGTCTGGACAAAATTTAAGAAACCCTTTGAAATTTAAATTATGGCACTATAAAGATAACGCAAAATGACGTCAAAATAGCCACCAGGAAAAGTTAACTCTTTCCTGGATAGGTATGTTTAGTAGGACAAGACTGCCCTCTATAGACCAAATACCTAATTTGCGATCTGGAAGATAACCACACCTCTAGTGCTTCTATTGGGTTATCAACTGATGACGTACAGAGAGTCTGGCCCTTTAAAAGTTAAGACAAAGGGAAGATAGAGGTATAGGCAAGGGAGGCAGGAGATGCAAAGGAGAGGAGAGAGGAATTGGAAGTTTGGGGATTCCAACTCGGACAACATCTGAGACTAACACTCTACTCCTAAAACTCTAACACTTAGAATTTACTGACTTTCTAACCAACACCTCCATGCAGAGACACATCCAAATAAGTTCCTGAGACTACCAATCGGATGAAATATCTACTCAACTGGTAATTATACTGGTTTCATTTAATTAAATTAATTAAAATGTATTAATAGCATGATATATGACTAGGATAAAGCACGGTCAGATTTCCATATTAAGAAATCTTAGTTAACTAAAGAATATATCGTTATAAACATTCCATTCTGCAGGTGGAATTAAGAATAATTATATATTGAAGTGATATTATCACGTGTTAGCATACCGCTGTTTTTATCCAGGTGTATTGATTTGCTCTAAATTAAGATAAGATATCTTTTAGACAAATTAAAACCAAACTCTGCTCATATAATATGGTAGATTCTCTTATTGGATGGTTCCAGGAAATGACTAATGAACTGGTTTAAATGTTATTTTATCTGAAATTACATAAGAATAGATCTTAATTACCTAGGAGATCTAGCCAGCATTGAAAGGGTTATTCTAACTGTCAGCTAACTTTACGACCTTACGCTGCACTCTGAAGAATTCTGTTCTCTGAGTAAAACTTTTCTTCGCTGTGAAATGTTTCACTTTAAGTCTGTGTTAAGGATACCTCATAAATCGTCAAAGTCTTGACAGATAATGCTGTTTTAGCCATTGAAACGTAATACCCATTTCTTTGTATTGCATATCATTTTATACTGAATATTCATTGATTATTATTACGCATGTTACATATTATTATTAATTAATTTGTCATAAACAAATAAAATCTATTTTTATAAAATTGTGAATATTATTTATATGATATACTTCTCACTTAACACGATAAACGTTCTTTGGGATCTGAGAATTGAATTAGTGGGCAATTCTCAACTGTTTACTATTATTATCCCATAAATATCCCCACATATTGGAGGCACGGTGCTGAGATCGTTTAAGTTGAAATTATATTTCATATATAATAATATTGGTGTAATTCATGCAATTTAATCTTGATATAGAAAAGAGTTTTGTATTGAGATTAAATCACTGTATAGAAATATGGCTGAATCCAGTAATACATCTGTAACAGATAATACTGAAATAATTGAAGACCTAAGAAAACATGCTCTAGTTCATATTCATAAACATATGAAAAATGATGCAACCTATGAGGTTTGGTTGAAAAGCATAGAATGGGAAGCTAAACACACCATTCTAACTGATGAACACATCATCATATATCTTAAAGAAATTGCTGAACAAAAGAACATAGAAAGGAAAATGGCGTACATAATACACTCTTGGCCTTTCTTTATGACAGCACTTCTTAAGGTGTGTGATGAAAACAAGTCACTGAATGCCAAATTGGACACGTACAGTGACGATTTGGGCATTCAAAATGGGAAATACCAAGATTTACTTGCTGAGCATAAAACTCGTCAGGCTGATCATGAAAAAGAAATGGAAGCTTTGACGGATAAATATGCACAGGAAATAAATCAGCTTAAAATGCAATTGGATGAGTATGAAAAGGAGAGTCAGAAATTAGACAGTGAGGTTGGTAGTCATCATTCTGTGCCAAAAAGTTGCACAAAAATGCAAGAAAAGACTATCTGTAAATCCCCTCCTTATTATGATTTTCCCACACCAAACCAGGTTTTCATAAAACAGTCTGTAAGTAAAGGTGTGAGTAATTCTAAAAAATCACCTGTGGAACAAGATTCCCCATCTCATGACATTACCAAGCCACCTTGGCAATCTTGGGCAGAACAGTTTGAAAAAGCTGTCTTGGCCAAACTTGAGAGGGAGAGTCCAATTCAAGATGATAGGAATGAAAACAGACATGGTTCTGTACACTGGCAGGATTCTGATGTTGATCAGAATTGTGACAGTGAACAAGAAGCTCAGAGTGATGGGAGTGAAAGTGATTGCACTGTCCACTCTGAAGGCCATGTAACTGATATGCCGTCTGCACTGTTGTACGGGTCTAATTCCTTTTCAGCAGACAGATCACATAGACGTTTACCCAAACACAGAAACAGAGCTCGTAAATCAACGATGCCTGTTTATGAAACACCAAAGGTCATCAAATTCCTTAGAGAGACTGTCCCACAATTTTCTAGAGGTTCAGGAAACATATCTGAACATCTGGAAAATTATGATAGAGCAATGAATTCATTGGGCATGTATGATGACATTCATAAGAAATGGTTCATTACATGGACCTTTGATTCAATGTGCCGTGTTTATCTAGAAAGTCTTCAAGCTATACAGTTAATGTCCTGGTCCAAGATGAAATATGAAATAATCATGGAATATGGTAAGTATAAAACCATTGCTTCTGCAAAGAAGGCGCTTTATAACTTAAAGTGCCGTCCAGATCAAAGCCCCAGAGAATTTTTAATAATTCTTAAAAATGCATACTCCGTGGCCCAAAGAAAACCCAGGTATGAAAGCACAGACTTCAAAGATCTGTATTTTCATGCCATGCCGGTAAACATACAAATTAATCTCGCAAGAGATTATGATTGTAAGTTGCCATTAGAATGGCTAGTCAGTCAATGCATGAAATTGTATACTATACACCATGCACATGACGAAAATCAGCCAAAGGTTAAGAAACCTGGTGATAAAATGGTGTCAGAGACTAAAATTCAGTTAGGTTTAGAAACCCAACAGAAAAAGAGGAATTATTCCGAGGTTTTGAAAACACCAAAACCTCAGAAACAGGAAAACGCCAGAAGCAATTCTGCAAATTCCTCTGAAAATAACTCTGAAAAATCCAATGCCAATGGGAATAAACGCCCCTGGGTTAATAAGAACCAAGGCAATTCCAATGCAGAAGGAATCCTCAGGGAAATAGGAGATATGGGAACAGAAACAAACAATCTGCTTCCAATAACTCCCAACAGTCTCAGCCATCCCAACCAAATTCTAATGGGCAAAGACAAAACGGCAATGGGGGAAATAATTTGCGTCGTCAGGTTGGTCAATTGACAGACCAGATGGGCAAATTAATGGAGGAAATGACAAAGATTAACCAAGTCTTTGCTCTCAATCCTTTTTTAGGGATAGCTCCAATTGCAGAACTACCTGTGCAACAGCAACAACAACAGGTGCCGCAGCAATAATAGCCACTGTGACTAAACAGGCTAGGTTATCAGTAGATGTAATGCCTAACCCTGTTTCCTTTCCAGGTACTCATAGTCAAATAAACAATAGTTGTGTTAGAAAACCTATTGCCTATCCCGTCACTTCACTTCCGGGTGAAGGAGGCGCAACGTGTTCCTCTGCTTTTTCATTTCAGCCAAAGGCTAAAGTAGCCCCAGCAACCACTAGTTTCCAGGATCCAGACCTGAAAGGGTTAACTGATGAGATGCCGACCACTAGTTCCCGCTTGATAGTTCAAGTTATTCCTAAAAAGGATGGGCCTGTGGGTAAGACTGAGCATTCCTCAGTACAGGTAGAAACTACTGCTGTGACCGGTAATGTATGGAAAACAAGTAATATGTTGACACATTCTAAATTCTTATGTGAATTAGAAGAACATGAAGGAAGGTACTACATATCTGTAGAAATACAGGATTCGCTACCCCAGCCTTTCAAAGGGTTAATAGATACTGGTTCACAAGCCACTATCTTATCCAATACCTACTTCCAGCAGGTAATGGACTTAGCAACGGATAAGCCGAAGCTAAGAGATTTCCCCAATGCTCTGTTGAGTGTAGGAGGAAATGCCCTTCATGTTATTGGCAATACCTGGTTAAAGTTTAAAATAGGTAACAAAACCTTTAGACACCCGGTGATAGTGGTAGATCTCCCCTATGACCGACTGATTCTGGGTATAGACATACTCAGAAGACTTAACACAATTATTGACTGTGTAAATGGAATTGTATGGTCACAAGCTAAAGTTCCCATAACCTATGAGAAATCACATGTACAATCTGATCGTAACTGCCATGTGATAGAAGAAAGACCTGACTCGATAGAGGTACATTTTAGAAATAGTCAGTCGCCTGACGTGACTATCCTGCAGGTGAATGATGCAATCGCACCTGTAGATGAGCATTCCGTAAGAATTGCTCCAGAGAAGATCCAGAATGTCTCTCTGGAAGGTGATGTTTTAACCATTTCTCTCCACAGGGACTATGTTGAATCTGTAGATCTGGCAGGTCATGCTCAATTCCTTGCCAGAATTGAAAGGGTTAATAACAACTTATTCTTTCATATTCAGATAAATGACTTAGGCAGAAGTAGGAATGCAAAGCTGGACTTAAAGAGTGAGAACAGCTATATTAGCAGAAGTCTGTTAAAGCAGATCGCTAATCCTAAAATGATCAGGTACGCTTCCCCACATGACAGGTGGATCCAGAATCTGGATGGCGAATCAGAGAGTCACAATGTGATAGCAAAATGTTTACTATCTATTTCCATCGGAAATAAGACCGTTAAGGACCACTCTAGGCACCCAGACCACTTCAGCTTAATGAAGTGGTCTGGGTGCCAGGTCCTTCTAGGGTTAACCATTTTTTCATAATTATAGCAGTTTCAGAGAAACTGCTATAATTATGAATGGGTTAAGCCTTCCCCCTAATCCTCTAGTGGCTGTCTCATTGACAGCCACTAGAGGCGCTTGCGTGCTTCTCACTGTGAAAATCACGGTGAGAGCACGCCAGCGTCCATAGGAAAGCATTGTAAATGCTTTCCTATGAGACGGAAAGCTGGTCTTGTGGCGCGGCTGTACATGGCGTGCGCCTAACCCGGTGAGCGTAGCAGGAGAGGGAGGAGGGAGAGCTCTCATGGCGCTGGAAAAGGTGAGATTGTACCATTTCCCCTTCCAGAGCGAGGCGGAGGGGTCCCTGAGGGTGGGGGCACCCTCAGGGCACTATAGTGCCAGGAAAACAGGTATGTTTCCCTGGCACTATAACTAAACATTTATTCCTAGTGATAAACGAACCTCGCTTTCAGGTTTACATCGGCAATGTCATACATCGCTTTGCCATACACCTTGTCCTGATTAATTCCAACTTGTGGACAAGGTTAAAAGGTAATCCTTGTGGATACCTACACGAGGAAAACGCCCTGAAATCAGGACAAATACTCCCATATGCGGTAAGTATCCAAGTTCCTGATGACATAACCATTCCACAGGGGACAAGTAATTTTCTTTTACCGCTACAGGTCAAGGAGGGTCAGAGATTGGAAAACTCTGATGCCCTAATCTGTTTATCCAACAGGATACAACAATTAGGGATGGTGGTAACACATACACCAATGGTAAGTATTGGTAAGAATCCCACCTATATAATGGTCAACAATGTTACACCCAATGGTGTTACTTTACCAAAAGGAACATTATTAGGTCTAGCATTGGATGCTGAGTACTATACATTTGGTTTCCAAAACCAAATTATAGGCCTTATCCCTGAAGAATACTTAACTGAGGACGAAATTGTCGATCAAATATTCCATTCCTCCCCAGAAGGATTATTCACTATCCTATCTGTATATCCCTTCAACGTCGAAGAAGGCTCGTGTAAAATCGAAGAAGCATCTATTACCTTCGATCATCCGCTCAATGAGCAGGAATCACAAGAGTATCACGACCAAAGAGAAAAGGTAAGTCAACACGAACTGACCTAACTTCTAGGCTTGAAGAAGCTTATGAGATAGGCCAGCCTGAAATCTTTCCAGGATTTCAGGAAAGGCTAGAAGAGCAAATATCTTTAGCTGACGGTTGCTCCAACGATGCTGAGCGGCAACAGCTAAAGGAAATCCTTTTGGAATTCCAAGATATTTTTGCCAAAGATTCCTACGACTGTGGGTTAACTAATCTCCACGTAGCCAGAATACAAACTGATCCAAATTTACCACCTGTATTTATCAAACAATATAGACTTCCATTAGCGTCATATGATGGTCTACAAGACATCATTCAGAATTTAAAGGAAAGGGGCATTATACGTCCAGTGCACAGTTCGTATAATAATCCGATCTTGGGGATTCTGAAACCTAATGGACAATGGCGTTTATGCGCTGACTTACGACAGCTAAATAAGCGCGTCTATATGTCTGGTTGGCCAACACCATACATAGACCAATGTTTGGTACAAATGCAGGGATCCAAAATATTCACTGCCATTGACTGTGCGCAGGGATATTGGACTGTACCAGTCCATAATGAGGACCAATACAAATTGGCCTTCACATTTGGAAAGCAGCAGTATACCTGGACCCGTATGCCTTTCGGTTATATAAACTCTGGTCATGAATTTGCTGTGTTCATGCATAAAGCTATGCCTGATGCACTCGAGAGAGGAACGTTATCATATGTCGACGATGTCTTGCTGAAAAGCACCTCCTTTGATAACCATATCTTAGAGATTAGACATGTTCTCACTCAGTTAAGAGAGGCAGGGATTAAACTGTCTTTACAAAAGGCGCAATGGTGTCGCACCCATGTCAATTTCCTCGGACATGAGGTAACTTCTGAAGGATTAAATCCCCAGAGGAAGAAGGTTGAAGCCGTGCTAAAGGCTAAAACACCTTCAAACATCAGGGAATTAAGATCGTTCCTTGGTATGACTAACTACTCCCGTAAGTTTATAGATAACTATGCAGAAATAACTAAACCACTCTTACACCTGCTTAAAAAGGAAACTACCTGGAACTAGGGGGAGCCTCAGGACCAAGCGGTAAGTGAACTGAGGAGGAAGCTCACTCAGGCACCCTGTTTAGCATACCCAGAGGGGGGTAAACCCTTCTATCTGGAGACAGGATATACCGATTTAAGCATAAGTGCTGTTCTGTATCAGAAGCAGGACAGTTTGAACAAGGTTATTGCATATGCTAGCAAGACTTTGTCACCTGTTGAAGTTAAATTCAACACGTGTGAGAAGGCGTTA
>OW240915.1:100430734-100460456 GCA_933207985.1 Pelobates cultripes | reverse complement strand
TAGTGTATGTATGTGTGTGTTTATGTGTGTTAGTGTGTGTGTTTGTGTATTAGTGTATGTGTGTTAGTGTGTGTGTTAGTGTGTGTGTTTGTGTATGTGTGTATGTGTGTTAGTGTATATGTGTGTTAGTGTATGTGTTAGTGTATGTGTGTGTTAGTGTATCTGTGTGTTAGTGTATCTGTGTGTTAGTGTATGTGTGTGTGTGTCAGCATGTCTGTGTGTGTGTGTCAGTATGTCTGTGTGTGTGTGTGTCAGTATGTCTGTCTGTCTGTGTGTGTATATCTGTGTGTGTCAGTATGTGTATGTGTCAGTATGTCTGTCAGTGCGTCAGTATGTCTGTTAGTGCATGTGTATGCATGTGTCAGTATATCTGTCTGTGTGCCAGTATGTCTGTGTGTGTGTGTGTGTGTCAGTATATCAGTCTGTGTCAGTGTATGTGCCTGTGTGTGTGTGTCAGTATTTCTCAGTGTATGTGGGTGTCAGTATATCTGTCAGTGTGTGGGTGTCAGTATTTCTGTCAGTGTATGTGTGTCAGTCAGGGCCGTCTTTAATGTTGACTGGACCCTGGGCAAGCATTAGCTTGGGCCCCCTGGTCCCCTCCCACCCACCTTCTAGCATGCAAAAACGCCTTCCACCCAAAGACACACAAAAATAAAAAAACACACATAGATTGTAGACATAGTCACACTTTTACCTAGTGAAAATACACACACAGATACACATACAGATGCAAACACTAACACAAATGCAGACTCACACATACACAGGCTCAGACATATACAGGTACATACATCTAAATACACAGACATACAAAGACAGATACACAGACACACAGGTGCATACACAGACATACATGCAGTTACACAAACACACACTAACACATACAGACACCTATTCAGATACACAGAAACACATACAGACACACTGGCACACATGCAGGTACACATACACAAATACGCATACAGAGACTCATACAGACACATAGATACACATATAGACCGATACACACAGATACAGACACATGCATATACACATAAAGACAGCTATATACACAGATATACATACAGACAGATATACACACAGACCCACATGCATATACACATACAGACAGATACACACACAAACAGACACATGCACAGTCTGATACACATGCAGACAGATATATACACACAAACAGACATGCATGAAAAATATACAATTTCAGACACCCTCCTGTTTCCTACCTTTTGGGTGCAGGAGGGTGACTTACCTGCTGTCCAGTGGCTGTCTGAGGCTGTTGGGAGTTGAGCGCTCTCTCAGTCCGCACTCCTCCTCTCTTCCTTCCTCCCACGCGGCATTCTCTGTGTTAGCTAGGAGGAAGTGACTGCACTTCCTCCTAGCGCTGACCTCATCAATGGGGGCCCGCTCGCACTGTTAAAGCGCCGCAGTGCTGACCGGGTCCCTGCAGATTCATTGCCATCGGGTGGCCCTAAGAGCATGGGCCACCCGATGGGGCCCCTCATCGTGCGGCCCGCAGTGGTCTGCCCGCAAGCACCACAGCGGCCAGCGGGCTCAAGGGGCAGCTGCTTTGGGCCCCCTAGGAATGACAGGGCCCGGGGCAGCTGCCCCTTTTGCCCCGCGTTAAAGACGGCCCTGGTGTCAGTATGTTGATCAGTGTATGTGTCTGTGTGTGCGTGTCAGTATGTCGGTATATGTGTCTGTGTGTCAGTATGTCTGTATATGTGCCTGTGTCAGTATGTCTGTCAGTACGTCTACCAGTGTATGTGTCTGTGTGTGTGTCAATATATGTACCTGTGTCAGTGTGTCTGTCAGTGTATGTGCCTGTTTATCTGTATGTAGTCAGTGTATGTATCTGTGTATCTGCTTGTGCGTCAGAGTGTGTACCTGTGCATCTGAGCCGCAACTTTAAATACAAATACACCCCTCCATTCAAACTTCAACACTACATATAAAACACACTCCTGCATTGAAACGTCAACACTACATACAAGCACACTCCTACATTCAAAAACAAACACTACACATAAATGCACACTTGCATTCAAACTCCAGTACCACATACAAACACATTCACACAAACATACTCCATACAAACACATGCTTACATTCAAACATACTAACATGGCTCAGTGCTAAATACAACCCTGCAAGCATGGGAAATTGGTAGAGTCCCAGCTGTCAAAGCATTGTTGGAGTTGCACGACAGATGGGGTTCTACCTTTAGTCCAACCTTGCAATTGGGGGTCCCAATAAAATTCATTCTACTTTAGTACCGCCACTGCGTTGGGATGGATGCCGTGATTGCATACCAGGGAGTGAGGGGCGAGAGCGGCAGGGCACAGGGGGCCCAAGCAAACACTTGCCCAGGGTCCATTCGTTATTAAAGACGGCCCTGCCAATCAGAGAGTTATGAGTCAAATTACACAGTGTGGGATAATTCCAAAGAACTTTCCCACGCTGTGTAAAATGACTTAGACTATACCAGCACATGACATCACACTTAAACTGAATAGCATTAAGGCATACAGCAAAATTCTAATAATGCAGAAACTCTGGAAAGTATGTGAATCGTGAACCTGTCACATGTATAAGCCTCTTTTGTCTGAAAATAATAGGATAGCACGGAGACAGATGAACATGTGATGAACGTAGATAAGTAATTAATATAGCTAGGGCCAGGTTGGCAAACCAACTTATATAGGTGAAATACGAGAGTAGAAAGGGTTGTAGAAAGTATCAATACTGTAGAAAACCAAAAATTTGCATAGGTCCCTAGTGTCAGTATCAACAAGAATACACACACAGACAGTCAGACTCACACACAGTTAGGCAGTCACACACAGTCTGACAGTTACACACACAGTCAATCACACAGTTACCTCTATTCCTTATTGATGAGTGGAGGCAGACAGGCAGTGCAGCTCCTGGAGACTGTTTTTTGGGGAAGCAGGGACTCCTTCCTGCTTCCCATGCTGCAGTTACCTGGCACATTTAGCGCCGCCCTCACCGTCATTTTAGCTCCGCCTCATGGTAAGCTCCCCACCTCCCACCCCCTCATAGTTGGGTGATTTAAAAAAAAAAAAAGTATAATCCTGGCCAGCCATGTGTGAGCTGTGTCGGCCGCACGACGCCCCCTGCTGCCAGCACACCCCTAAGGCCGGCCCTGCCTGTGTGTTCCTGCCTGATCCTGTGTATGTGACTATCTGCCTGTGACTGTGTGCATGTGGCTGTATTTGACAGTGTATATGTATAACTGCGTGCATCTGACTGTGGGACTCAAACATAGGCCTAAATGTGTATTTTTAGCTGAATTAAATACCCATCACACACAGACAATAAACGCAGAACAAATATCACATACAACCAATACACGCATATGACACACAGTTAACACACCCATTACAAATATCACACACAGTCATCACACCTATCGCATACACAGACAACACAAACATTACATCATATTATAGTGAGATGTATTACAGTGGAGCTCTGGTATGTAAAATGCACATTACTCTGTGTTTTATAGTTAGGGAGCTCGATGATACACTAATAGGCACATTACTTGGAGTTGTATTGTTATGTAGTGTTTGAGCTTGTCACAGAGTTCCACATTACTGTGAGTTTTATTGTTGTGGAGCTCTGTGATAAACTGGCACACATCACATAGTACTGTGAGGGCTTTTTGTTTCTGTGGAGCTCAGTGATAAATGGAGAAACAGCGCAATACTACAAATTTTTATTCCAAAGAGATCAAGGTAAATAAGTATAACCCAGAGCTCACAAGCAAAACCACTCAAATTATTATGTGACATACTTCAGGTAGTTTATTTGAGTTATTAGATAAATAACAGGATAAAAAGAGAAAAAGGACTCATAAAGATAAAGGGAGAAAGCAGAACCTAGAAACAGAATTACAGGTAAGTATGGAGTAGCAGTAGAAGAAATAGAAGTTTAGGAAATATGCCCCAAAGCAGGTTTACAGAAGACAGGGAGACCTATCAGTGAAATAATAGGTAACAAGTAAACATAAATATTATCAGACAATAATAAAGCATAAAGCTTTAGTCAGGTTGGTTCCAAGTTAAAGGACCACTAGAGTGCCAGGAAAACATACTCGTTTTCCTGGCACTATAGTGCCCTGAGGGTGCCCCCACCCTCAAGGACCCCCTCCCGCCGGGCATTACAGGGAGGAAGGGGTTAAACTTACCTCTTTCTCCAGCGCCGGACGGGGAGCTCTCCTCCTCCTTTCCACCTCTTCGACTGAACGCGCGTGTGCGGCAGGAGATGCACGCGCATTCAGACAGTCTGATAGGAAAGCATTCATAATGGCTGCGTGCTTACGTCAGATCATCTTTAAACGTCCTGACGAAGCCGTCTGTGAAAGCAAAACACGTAGACGTGACGTGACGTAAGAATGCAGCCAGGTGGGTGGAGCCGAGTACAGCCGGGAAAACGAACGGCAGTGATACAGCTTGTTACTTGGACTCCACTGATTGTAACCTCGCCTGATCTATCTGCATGAGCATCTCCCAGTGTGGGAAAGCGTGTGTGTGAGTAACAGGCAAATATACTGTTTTACTCACCATTTACTGTAGTAAGCAGCAATTTGTTTGCATACTCTTTGCTACATTAGAGTGTAAAGTACTTTGTTTTTAACTATATTTTTTTACTGTTCGCTAATAAATTGTTATTTGAATTATTCAGTCTATCAGGTAACATATTGAATGTGACTGTAATATTATCTATATAAGTGCAATATCACTATCCATACAGATCTGCACTAACATTGTTTTTCAATTCCCTTTTTTGCATGTACCATACTACCCTGGTTATGCGATTGTCATCTACTGGGAAGTATAAGTATCACTACTATTTTTACTTTGAGTTTATATGCATGTGGTATGTGGCTTGTCACCTAAATATCGCTCCACTTCTTGAGAAATTCTTTGTTTTTTCTGTATATATTGGGGCTGATGTGTACTGTGGTCGTTGCTGCTGCCCAGGAGTGATGGGAGTGAGCGCTGGACTTATCTTTTTGTATTTGTAACTACACAAGATTGGCAAATTCGCCACTGGCGCCCTGTGCTCTTCACAGATGAAAGCAGGTTCACACTGAGCACATGTGACAGACGTGACAGAGTCTGGAGACGCCGTGGAGAACGTTCTGCTGCCTGTAACATCCTCCAGCATGACCGGTTTGGCAGTGGGTCAGTAATGGTGTGGGGTGGCATTTCTTTGGGGGGCCGCACAGTCCTCCATGTGCTCGCCAGAGGTAGCCTGACTGCCATTAGGTACCGAGATGAGATCCTCAGACCCCTTGTGAGACCATATGCTGGTGCGGTTGGCCCTGGGTTCCTCCTAATGCAAGACAATGCTAGACCTCATGTGGCTCGAGTGTGTCAGCAGTTCCTGCAAGACGAAGGAATTGATGCTATGGACTGGCCCGTCCGTTCCACAGTCCTGAATCCAATTGAGCTGGGACATCATGTCTAGCTCCACCCACCAACGTCACATTGCACCACAGACTGTCCAGAAGTTGGCAGATGCTTTAGTCCAGGTCTGGGAGGAGATCCCTCAGGAGACCATCCGCCACCTCATCAGGAGTATGCACAGGCATTATAGGGAGGTCATACAGGCATGTGGAGGCCACACACATTACTGAGCCTCATTTTGACTTGTTTTAAGGACATTACATCAAAGTTGGATCAGCCTGTAGTGGGTTTTTCCACTTTAATTTTGAGTGTGAGTCCAAATCCAGACCTCCATGGGTTGAAAAAATTTTTTTTTATTTTTGTGTGATTTTGTTGTCAGCACATTCAACTATGTAAAGAACAAAGTATTTCAGAAAAATATTTAATTCATTCAAATCTAGGATGTGTTATTTTTGTGTTCCCTTTATTTTTTTGAGCAGTGTATTATTTGCACTGGAAAGCACCCTGGTATTTCAATAGGCAATGTGGGAGAAAGAGGGGTGGGAGGGAGGGGGGGAGTCATGGGAGGTGGGGCGGTTGAGAGAGAGAGAGAGATTTAAAAAAACCAAAACATTTTATATATATATATATATATATATACATATGAAACAAGGGGGGGTTGGCTGCACTCACCTGAACATGCATAAATGGGGGTGCTGCTGGGGGCCAAATAATACAAAACACAAGATCCAGTGCACTCACCTATCCACTAAACAGCAACTTCAATGTTGAAAGATTTTATTAGTTTTTAAAAAAACACCTAATCTAGGCAAAAATAATGGGGGTTTAGTTACATTATATGATCATACATTGCATAAGCCTGCCACAACGTCAATGTACCCCATCTTTGGCAGGTCCTACACTAACAGCCTAATGTCTGCTTTTATGAGATTAACCACTTACTTGAGGAAAAAAATTCCATCTGGGGCTCTCTGCAGTACAAGGCTAAACAGGGCCCTGGGATGAGGCACCTGTGACAGGGAGGGGTGCAAAACCAAGGAGTTGGCTAGACTCCCAAATATATACATATGAAACAAGGGGGGGTTGGCTGCACTCACCTGAACATGCATAAATGGGGGTGCTGCTGGGGGCCAAATAATACAAAACACAAGATCCAGCGCACTCACCTATCCACTAAACAGCAACTTCAATGTTGAAAGATTTTATTAGTTTTTTTAAGCAGACATTATGCTGTTAGTGTAGGACCTGCCAAAGATGGGGTACATTGACGTTGTGGCAGGCTTATGCAATGTATGATCATATAATGTAACTAAACCCCCATTATTTTTGCCTAGATTAAGGTGTTTTAAAAAAACTAATAAAATCTTTCAACGTGGAAGTTGCTGTTTGAGTGGATAGGTGAGTGCAGCTGGATCTTTGTGTTTTTGTATTATTTGGCTAGCCCAGCACCCCATTTATACATGTTCAGGTAGTGCAGCCAACTATTTCATATATATATATTTGGGAGTCTAGCCAACTCCTTGGTTTTGCACCCCTCCCTGTCACAGGTGCCTCATCCCAGGGCCCTATTTAGCCTTGTACTGCAGAGAGCCCCAGATGGAATTTTTTTCCCCAAGTAAGTGGTTAATCTCATAAGAGCAGACATTAGGCTGTTAGTGTAGGACCTGCCAAAGATGGGGTACATTGACGTTGTGGCAGGCTTATGCAATGTATGATCATATAATGTAACTAAACCCCCATTATTTTTGCCTAGATTAGGTGTTTTTAAAAAAACAAATAAAATCTTTCAACATTGAAGTTGCTGCTTAGTGGATAGGTGAGTGCGCTGGATCTTGTGTATTGTATTATTTGGCCCCCAGCAGCACCCCCATTTATGCATGTTCAGGTGAGTGCAGCCAACCCCCCTTGTTTTATATGTATATATTTGGGAGTCTAGCCAACTCCTTGGTTTTGCACCCCTCCCTGTCACAGGTGCCTCATCCCAGGGCCCTATTTAGCCTTGTACTGCAGAGAGCCCCAGATGGAATTTTTTTCCTCAAGTAAGTGGTTAATCTCATAAAAGCAGACATTATGCTGTTAGTGTAGGACCTGCCAAAGATGGGGTACATTGACGTTGTGGCAGGCTTATGCAATGTATGATCATATAATGTAACTAAACCCCCATTATTTTTGCCTAGATTAGGTGTTTTTAAAAAAACTAATAAAATCTTTCAACATTGAAGTTGCTGTTTAGTGGATAGGTGAGTGCGCTGGATCTTGTGTTTTATATATATATATATATATATATATATATATACACACCTATAAATACACCTAATATATTTAACTATTAACTACATAATTATTTGATTTTATTAATTCTAATTTGAGGGACCGTCCAGAGAAATTAATTGGCAGTCCAGAGAATTTAATTGGCAATACCTATATTTAACCCCGTAACTTTCCAAATCACCATAAAACCTGTACTTGAGGGGTACTGTTGTACTCATGAGACATTATCTACACAAATATGAGGGTTTCAAATGTATTATACTGATAATATCATCAGTGAAAAATGCAAAAAAAAAATATATAAATGCTAATTTTGGCCAGGGTTTGTGACAAACTGGCTACTAAAAAAGAGCGGACAAACCCCATTTTGAATACCGTGGGTTGTCTACTTTTACAAATGGTAGGCCATGATGGGGTTAGTTTTTATTCCTGGGCTGCTATACGGTCTCAAAGGCAACATAGGCCAGCAAACCAATCTGGCACATTTTTAATGTGCAAACATGGAACAGAGGAAAGCCCTACATTTGAACCCCTATAAGTTTTCAAAAACCCATACACTGTTGTACTCAGGAGATGTTTTTTGTTTTTTTAAATTTGGCATAGATTGGTGGTATAATGGTTGCATGAAAAGAGTCAAAATACCCCAAATTTATTTACATTAGGTTGTCTTCTTTTAAAAAATATATACATATGAAGGGTTATTCAGGGATTCCTGACAGATATCAGTGTTACAATGTAACTTGGTTTGGAAATAGCAAAGTGCTACTTGTACTTATTGCCCTATAACTTGCACAAAAAAAAAGCAAAGAACATGTTAACATTTGGTATTTCTACAATATTTAGAAACTATTTAGCATGGGTGGTTTTTGGCGGTTGTAGATGTGTAACAGATTTTGGGGGGTCAAAGTTAGAAAAAGTGTTTTTGTTTTTTTACATTTTTTCATCATATTTTATAAAAAAAATATAGTAAATTATATGATATGATGAAATTAATTGTATCTTTAGAAAGACCATTTAATGGCGAGTAAAATGGTATATAATATGTGTGGGTACAGTAAATGAGTAAGAGGAAAATTACAGCTAAACACAAACACTGCAGAAATTTAAAAACAGCCCTGGTCCCAAACTGTAAGAAAATTGAAAAGCGGCCTGGTCACCAAGGGGTTAAAGAGAAGACTTCAGAAGAGCAAATACAGAGAGTTTACCACAAGGTGCAAACCATTCATAAGCCTCAATAATAGAAAGACCAGATTAGACTTTGCCAAAAAAAAAAACATCTAAAAAAAAAAAAAAAAAAGCCAGCCCAGTTCTGGAGCAGCATTCTTCGGACAGATGAAACTAAAATTAACCTGTATCAGAATGATGAAAAGAAAAAAGTATGGAGAAGGCTTGGATCGGCTCCCGATCCAATGCACACCACATCATCTGTAAAACATGGAGACAATGTAATGGCATGGGCATCTGGCCACAGATTCTCCAAAGATAAGGACTTTAAGGAAACACCCACTTTAGGCAGAATTTCCAAGTAGCTTTTCTAAACGTTTATCAAAAACAAATGTTTAAAACATTTAGAGAAGGGGCATTTCTCAAGAGCTTTCCACCAACTCATTAAAATGTGTGTGTGTGGTGTGAATCCAGTTATGATAGGTTTAAACCCAGATGAAGAATAATATGAAGTCAGACATATTATTGCAAACAAATGTTAACCCTTTAAGTACATATCTGTTTATAAATGTTGCATTATGAATCACCTAATGGCAGAAATCAGTATGGAGGAGTGCACTTTGAGCATTAAACAAAGACCTACTAATATATCTACTAAATATAAAGAATTACTGATATTTATTAACCTAATTATCCACATGAAGGATTGTCTTCCGTATCACAAATAACCCCAGTTATTTAACAAAGTAGATATGAAAATATGCTAAAGCCAGGCCAGAACATAGTTATTTCTAAAATTATCTGACTCTTGCCACATGTTTTGATTCTGCATGGCATGCGTGACGGGCACATCTTCATGAAATGTAGTCTCTTGTTAGCATAACTGCTAAGAAATACTGGCACAGCAGAAATGTATTATCACAGGGGGTATAGAAAACCAGCCGTTTTTATGTGTGAGTACTTCCTTTTCTATAATCGAATTAACCATTTTCATTTATGAACATAATCCTCATCAAAAATGAAACGTTCATCTGAAAAATTCTCTGACAAAGTGGAGCTCGATGAAAATTACCAGATTTTACTATTAACATGACGTAAAGTCATGATTTTATTAATGACACGGAGGCTCCTATTATGCTATCTCTTTCTTACTTTATTCCTCAGCAGCAAAGAGAAATATAAAACTGAAAGAGAAAAAATTTAAATATGAAATATAATAACAGGTACAACCAGATCTGCCGAGTAACAGGGCAGCCAATCAGCTTAGAAGGAACAGTCCATAAATGTCTTGCTTGGTACTTCCACTTCCTCTTCTTTGCCTTCTGAACCGAAGACCCAAACCAAATATCCACATCAGGAAAGAACAATCTCCAATAAGGTAGACGTTGGAAATCAAGCTGTAAAACAGAGAAATAGTAGGTAAAATCCAAACTCCGGATCTGAATGTAACATATCATGACCATCTGGCCTGTAGGACTATAAACACCAACTGTCGTAAAACACATAAGTAAATAGACGCATATACGTCATAAATCAAGAGAAAAACCGTGAACACTTACCTTGAGGTAAAAGATCCCCCCCCCGATTGAACCATAAGTATAGACCCAAACCATACCCAACGGGTGGGTGGGTGTGAATAATACTCGCCTCCGTGTCATTAATAAAATCATGACTTTACGTCATGTTAATAGTAAAATCTGGGAATTGTATTAATGACACGGAGGCTCCTATTATGATAGTTTAAAGCTGAGCCACAACTAATGAGGAAACATGGTCAATCGGGCGGAAATAAAAATCATGGAACGTAGATTCTCTAGACCAATCCACTGCCTTCAAGATATCATTCAGACGACATCCCATCGTAGAAGCTTTTGACGCCATGGCGCCTCTGACCGAATGAGCTGAAAATATTGAGGTATCGATCCCTGCAGCGGAAAGAAGATTCTTAATCCAACGAGCTAACGTAGTTGAGGAGATCGGGAGAAACGGCTTCCTTAAGGAAATAAACAGTTGGGATAAATCCAAAGACCTCAATTGGTGAGTGCGATCCAAGTACACTCGTAGGCAAGCTACCGGACACAGAGCAGGTCGGACTGAACACCTAGGGTAGGTCACCGACTTAGAAGACGTCTTAGTCCTCCTAGAGATGTTAAACGACACTCCCTCAGGGGTGAAAGATAATGCGTTCCAGTCCAAAGCCCTGACATCCGAAACCCTTTTGCATGAAAGGAGACACAGAAGCATAACCAGTTTCCAGGATAATTGCTTCAGCGAAAGCTCCTCATTAAGGGGCCACGATTCAAAGAAGCCCAACACTACGTTAACATCCCAAAATGAAGAATATCTGGATTTCGGAGGCCTAGAGTAACAAATACCCTTCAAGAGTCGACATACAAGAGAATGTTGTCCAACCGGTGATCCGTCAAAACCTAGATGTCCGGCCGATCTATAAACATTAATAGTGCGGTAGGCCAAACCAGATTCAAAAAGTGTAGTCAGAAAACTGAGCACCTCCTTCAGAGGGACAGAAAGGGGATCCAGCAGTCTTCCCATGCACCAGCCAGACCACACACGCCATGCAGACTTGTAAGCTGTTCTGGTACCTGGTGCCCAGGTATTCTCCAGGAGTCTTGTAGTAGCCGGCGGAACGTCCGAGATGCACCAGGGTCCCCCGAAATCAACCAAACCGTGAGCTGGATCAGGTCCTGGTCCACCAAATCGTGTGAGTTCCCATCCGGATCCAGAAGCACATCTGGTCGCATCTTGATCATCCGTGGGCAATCCGACGCCATTTCCAAGACTGAGTCTGCCATAGGGGAATTACCACTACCAACGTACACTCTTGTCTGGGAAAATACGTCAGCGTCCAAGAGATCAGGTTGAAAGGGGGGAACGCAAAGTGACGACCCCGAGGCCATGTCTGCAGGTACGCATGCACCACCGTGGCTGACGGATCCGGCCTCCAACTGAAGTAATGGGGTAGTTGAGAGTTCAGTCTGGATGCAAATAAGCCCAGTTGTAACGGGCCCCATAGTTGATCTGTCGAAAGATCGAAGGCAGCAGGTGCCAATCTACCGAGTCTTTCAAGTAGCGCGAATTCCAATCCGCCCATTTGTTGTCCAAGCCCAGGATGTGTTCGGCCGTAACCCACACCGCGTTGTGGAGGCAAAACTGCCAGAAGTCCTTCGCCAGGTTAGCCAGTAGTTTTGATTTGGTGCCACCTAGGTGATTTATATATCTGACCGCGGACACATTGTCCATGCGTAGAAGGAAGCAGCAGTTTCCCAGAGTTGGAGATAGGCTGCAAATGGCGAATGATCCCGCCAGTAATTCCGGACAGTTTATGTGTAGTTTCAATTTGATTTCGGACCATCTGCCACCTGTGGAGACATTTCCACAGCGAGCGCCCCAACCATGCAGGCTGGCATCCGATTCTATCACCATATCCGGAGTGGCACCGAAGATTGCTCGACCGTTCCATGCCTCCATATGATCCAACCACCACCGTAGTTCCTCCTTGGAGTCTCTGTCCAGGCGTAGTTCGCTTTCGTACGAACTGCCCGAGCGAAGGTGGGATCCCTTCAGACGTTGCAGTGCTTGATAATGTAGGGGTCCCGGGAAAATCGCCTGAATGGAGGAGGCCAAAAGGCCGATTACCCTCGCCAGTTGTCGACCGAATCGACTTCGAAACCCAGTAATTCTATTTTCTGCGTCGGGGTCACCATGGATTTTTCCCAATTTATGAGAAAACCAGTTCTCCAGAAGATCCACCGTCCAGCCCAGATGCTGTAGAAGTTGTTCGGGGGACGCGGACATAATCAGTATGTCGTCCAGGTAAATAATCATGCGTACTCCCCGAGACCTGAGGAATGCCACTACCGGTTTCATCACCTTTGTGAAGCACCAAGGTGCTGAAGAGAGACCGAAGGGCAGACAGGTAAACCTCCATCGACGTCCTTGCCACGTAAAGTGCAATAAGTCCCAGTGTTCTTCTGCCATTGGAATAGTCAAATAGGCATCTTTGAGGTCCAGTTTGACCATCCAGTCTCCTTGCCGAAGCAGGTCCCTGAGGCAATGAATGCCTTCCATCTTGAAGTGATGGTAGCGGAGGAATTCGTTGAGGTGTTTGAGATTTATAACCGGTCGAACACCTCCGCCCTTCTTGGCAACAAGGAACAGGTTCCTTAGGAACCCCGGGTGGTCGTACGGGACTTCCTGTATTGCCCGTTTGACCCGAAGTTCCGAGATCTCCTTGGTAATGAGCTCGGCCTGCTCTGCCGGCAATCTCAGTTCCTGTGGTGTCAAAACCTGGACAGGGGGAGATAACAGATCTAGGCGGAAACCCCTGACCATATTCAAAACCCACATATCTGTGGTGATCATTCCCCACATATCGAAATACAGTGCCAGTCTGCCACCCACGTTTGAATGTGAAAGCGCACATATGGGGGTACTTACCGTAAGGGCGTCTGTATGAGGGTTGACCACGTCCTCCTCAATTCTGCCACGGTCTCCCGCGTGAAGGAAAGAAAGGAGCCGGTTTGTAATCTTGGTAGGCCCGAGGGGCAGTAAAGGAACCTCTGTGAGACCGTGAGGGACCTCGAGCTCCACGGCTGGGCGGGCGGCTCCTGTACCTCCCGGCCCCATGGAAAACCTTTGGGCTAAAGACCCGTTTTAAGTTAGACTGGGCTTTGTCCAGGGCGGTGAAGGTGCGCACAAAGGAGCCCAGGTCCTTAACAAAGGACTCACCGAAGAGCATACCCTTGGCGGCAGCACCCGGTTCTTTCACCGCTAGATTTACTAGTTTTGGCTCAATCTTGAGCAAGATCGCATTGCGGCGTTTGGCCGACATGGCCGTGTTAGCGTTGCCGAGAAGGCAAATCAGTCTCTGCACCCATCCTATCGTCTCATCAAAATCCAGGGGGTTGTCCCCTGCCTTAGCTGCCTCTAATAGCTCATATAGCTTGGCAGCGGGCCCCAGGGTGTCTAATAGTTTGTCCTGGCAATTATGGAGTGAGAACTCCAGTCCCTTCTTGGGTTTCCAGCCTGTTTTTGCCAGGAACTGAATAATCTGAGGGTCAACCTCTGGCGTCTTGCACGCCGCATCAGGCACTGAGGGCCTTGGGCATTCAGCCCGTAGTTTGCTGCGCCCCTCCATGGACAGAGGAGTGCGCATGCAGAGGGCTAGATAGTTAGCTATATGCTTGGGCGGGTCCCATTCCGCCGAGCGGGGATGGCGAAGATCATCAGGATCGAACAGGGGGTAACCCTGCGGATCGCACATGTCTTGCCCCTCGCCCGGAGGTAGCGCGAAGCGTCAGACACCGCCTCAGCATCGGAGCCCCCTTCCTCATAAGAGGTGTACTCATGGGCATCCGAGCACGACTCCTCACTCTGATCTGTGTCAGATCTATCATCACGTCAGTCAGGGCAGGTTTCACCTGCATCATATCATGGGAGACGCTTTTCCGTTTAGCCTGCACTTTGCGGCCCGGCTGAGGATTGGGTACCACAGAGGGAGGCAGGCTGAGGATTGGGTACCACAGAGGGAGGCAGGGGTTGGGACAACGCCTGCTGAATGGTATGAGACAGGGATGAGGATACAGATCCCATGGCCGAAGCCAAGGCCCTCTGCATGGTGGAGTCAATGAGGGCCTGAAACTCCTGGGAGGGAGTAAGGTCACCTTCCCCAGTGACAGGGGTTTGCAAGAGGTCCATAATGGGGTAGCTGGGGCTGTCAGACTCCTCACCTCTGGCCTGCATGATAGAGCAGGAACGGTGAACCCAAGACAAAATGTTTAAATGCACTGTAAAAATCCTCACAGGGAACAGTAATACAGTAAATGACAGAATGAAAGTATTCTAACACAAACAGACCTAACAGGGGTTGAGTAACCCACAACAAATACCTGCACAGAAAGGGAAAACGAAAGGGGAGGTAAGGAGGGAGCCAACCCACCGAGCAGACCGAGCCACGTGCCACGTGCGTGCCGATAATCCAAGATGGCCGCCGTGAGCAGAGCGCGCCGCGGGTACCCAGATTTTTTTGCAAATTGTCCTGGGACAAGGACATAAAAGCAAACATTTCGGGGGGAGGAGGGAGAAGGGGGGAGGCGGAGCCTGACCTGATAACTGAACGGTCGCATGTTCACAGGCTCCTGTTGCATTCCCCAACGCAAATTGCAACTACAAAGCTTGCCACACACCAAATTGCCCTACCCAAATCAGGGAAGAGCTGGTGTGCTCCCTGATACCAGATACATGCGATTCCAGCATTGGGAGCCTGAGATAGCGAGCCACGGCCTGCGGATGGTGGAGATGGGGGGAGACGGCCGATCTCCTCGTCCTGACCCTGATGGTGCGGACACATCGACACCCTACCAGTGGTGTATTTTGGATTTGTGCTGTCCTAGGCACGACTAAATTCGGGCACCCCCAAAATCAAAATTTGCCCCCCCAATTTGTGCCAAGGCCATTTTTTGACTGACAGACACATGCCCTCATTGATATATGCACTGATATACACTCACTGACAGATACACAGTCATTGATACACACTGTTTAACCAACACACACACTCTCACTGACAGACACACACTCTCAGATACACATAAAATTACATACACACACTCACAGGCACACCCATTCTCACTCACAGACACACACTGACAGCTACACTCACTCACAGTAAGGTGGACAGCCCCAGAACACAAGGCAAACAAGGCAGTTGTCTGGGAGCTAGGGGTGGCATTTTTTGGCAAATACATCCCTGCATCCTACTTCTCCCACCCCCCCAGGGACCAGCGGGGGGGATCCCGGTCCACTCCAGGGAGGCAACTCTGCTCTATAAGACACACCCAGCAAAGGTGAATAGGAAAATGGCAGCGCCACGTGCTACCACACAAGCTGGGACCTAGAAGCCAGACTGGACAGCCTGATCACAGCCTTCTGGAGAAAACTGGGGCGTAGGCAACAACAGGCACCGATACTAAACAAGAGCAAACAATTACCTTGCAAGCTGCCTCCACGCGCCAAAGGCAAACCCACGGCGTCCACGGCACACAAGGCCCAAAAATGGCGGACCACGCGACCTTGCTCACGGCGTACACAAGATGCCCATCAGATCACTGCCAGGCACCACAGCACGAGAAAGGCGGTAAACACAGCCACCACCATCCTGCCACGAACCTACTGGACCGTCCCAAAGAGCCTGCCCCACGACTTAAGCCGGATTTTGAAGCTTCTGCACTTACACAACACGGCCTTCTATGTGGATCATGTATGCGGGCCCTTACCTGGAAGGGCAACAAGGCTCAATGGACTCTCCTGGCAGCATGGCATTGGATGACCTCAGGACTGAGCATAGGTAGCACGGTACCCCGGTAGTACACCCCCAATGCCCACACCTTGTGCCCAGACTTACCCTAGTTAAATTCCTTACGTTAGCATGCTCCCTACCTTATGTTACAACAGCAGGACTCAAAACCTTTAAACCTTATTTTCCAGGGGGGCCTCCCGGGCGAAATTTTACTCACTCAGTGACTACAGTTACCAAGCTTATGTCGCCATAGACAATTGTTTTTCTAGCACTGTTCTCATGATTAAACCTATCCTGCATAATACCATATAAAAATGTGCATTGTGTTTCTCTTGCCATGCCTTGATTAGACGCTGTATGATGTCTTAGCGTATGTATAGGCTATTGGGGCATTGCAAACGCAAATGTAACTGTCTATTTCTTTATGCACGCAAAAATAATAAATAAAAAAAAAAAGCAGCAATTTCTGCAACATTTCTAAATGCCTTCTGGCCTTCCTTGGAGCAGCAGTTACACATCTTTCTTTTAGATCCATAAGGAAAGGTTGTATTACAGTCTGAACTTAAAGGAACACTTTAGGGTCAGGAACACAAACATGTATTTCTGACCCTAGAGTGTTAAAAGCACAAAAAAAAGCCTCCCTTAAAGAGACACTATAGTCACCAAAACAGCTTATTGGAGCAGCTTTGGTGTATAGATCATTTCTCTGCAATGACAGTGCTCACTTCTCTGCCATTTAGGAGTTAAATCACTTTATTTATGCATCCTAGTCACACTTTCCTGCATGTGACTTGCACAGCCTCCCGAAACACTTCCTGTAGAGAGTCAGCTAATGTTTACATTTCCTTCATTGCAAATTCTATTGAATTTAAAATGTATTATCCCCACCACTGTTGATAGCTTGCTAGACCTTCCAGAAGCATTTTGTGTATGATTAAAGTTCACTTTAGAGAGCAGGCAATAAGAAATTTTAAAGTAAGTTACATCTAATTGAAAGTGAAACCATTTTCCCCCCCCCCCATGCATGGTGTGTGTCACAGCCAGGGGAGATGTGACTAAAGCTTCATGGACAGAAACAAAAGGGATATAACTCCTAAATGAGATTTAAGCAGTGAGACTGCAGGTCTATACACTAAAACATCTTCTTTAAGCTAAAGTTGTTTTATGACTATAATGTCCCTTTAATATAGTAAAAGCTTACCTTTATTCCCATCTGCTGCTGGCTCTGTTCCTGATCTGACTCCTTTGTTAACATCAGAAGTGGTGATCTCAGCCAATAACAATGCTTTCCCATAGGAAAGCATTGGAGTGGCTGAGAGTCAGCAGAAGACAAACAAAGCCCTGACCAACCAGCATCTCCTCATTAGAGATGCACTAAATCAATTCATCGCTATGATTAAAGTTCAGTGTCTCCATACAGAGGGTGAAGACAATCTCAGTGCTGCACAGTCAGCAGTGCCCCAGGAAGCACCTTCAGATCAAATCCATGGTGGGGATCATACCACCCAAGCGCTATTATTTGCACGGTGTTCCTGCTCTACCAAATGTGAGTAAATTGCCATCTATTTTTTTTATCTATATTTGATTTTACCACAGTGAGCACTATTGTCTGCTTTTGTATTTTATTCCTTATTTTCCTCTGATGCTGAGAGAATAACCCTCAAGACCTACATATTCATCAGTGTGGAGTGTACCGCTGTATGCAGTTTTACTCAGAGCTGGTCTACAGCTTTATAAAATATGAGTCCACATGTCCTTGTTGTGTGTCCTACACCTAAATATCAGACTCTGAATTATTTATTTTCTGTTTTATTACATATAGCTACCATTATCTAAAGCCTAGAAATTTCTCAAGATTCTTTTTTATATATTGGACTTCTACTCAGATTTGGCACAACCTGTGTTTTCTTGTGTTTTGTAGTGTCATGTTTTTTTTTAGCTCAGTGGGGCTTAACTCAAGAGGCAAGCAATTGCCAATAGCACATGCCTTTGAAAGACTTATCAATATGTAATAAGTATGTTAATGCACATCAATCATTTTTTTCCAATCATTGAACAGGCACTTAAACATTCAACAACTCATGTTATGGTTCAACATTACTTTGAGTTTTGACACTACTTTTGCCAGTACAGGTGAAGAAAATAAATAAATGTGGATGTGTTTTAATATTCGCTACATATCCCCCCTCCACCCCCATACCTAGCAGCCTAGGTGTTTTTTTTTTCCAGCTAAACCACATCAAAGGGTTACTTACTCCTTGCACTATGATCATTTCAGCTGTCATGGTGCAAGGACTCTGAAAACACTGCACAGAGATCAGATGAAACTGCTGAAGGTGTAAGTCCACTTCTGGATGCATCATTGGAATGAGAGCTCTAAGTTGGCCATGTGCAAGGCCAGGCAACCTTCAGCACTCCAGATATTGTGGTCTGAATTTTCTATAATGCTCTTACAGCTCAAATACTGGCAAAGCATCAGTGGGGCTGTAGTCCACAACAATCTTGAGTGCCAAATGGTGCCTGTTCTAGTGGCAGACAGACTAGAGGCAATTTCTAGTGAAGACTAAAACATTTATGCAGGGAAGTCTCCCCACAGAGAAGCATTATAATGCATCTTTATGAGGTGAATCCTATTGGAGCAGCACAAGAACTGCTGTGCTTGTAGAGAACAGCCCTGAATGCTTCTCTATGGTCAAGGATCATCCGCATAGATATTCTCATAATAGGATAGGTGGACACGTGCTAATCCTCACTAGGGACACTAACATTATAAATATTTGTATTTGTAACAGTGTTCCTTTATTTACAGACTGCCATGATCACAATCAACTTTTTAAAAACATTATGCTAGGTTATATTGGTACTATGTACCAATATAGTAATGCAGTTAATCCAATACTGCAATTTATAAAAATTAAAAAAAAATCCCTTAAAAAGGGTCACACTCAAGTATCAAGTTATCTAGAGTGCAGTTGGACTATTCCCCAGTTGAATATAAAACCGTTTAGAAATAGTTTTATAAACTGGGGCCTCTTTCTGAAACATAGGGACTGCCAATTTCTTGGCCACATTGATAAGGCAGAATTAACAACTTCTGCATTATCAGAGACAAGTTTTTCCTACCTGGATGACAATTATCTGCAAGTGCTGGAGGCGAGCTAGCAAGGTGACTTGAGGCAAATGCTATATCTTGCTGTACTAGTTATACTGACTTGAGTGTTTCTATGAAGAAGATATGACAGATTGATATAGATATTTATATTTTATAGAATAACTAGGACTTGAATAATTTCATATAAAATAGCAACACGTTTTCGTAATTGTATCTTTTTATTTACATTTAGGAAGAAAAAAAAGAAAAAAGAAACTTGTACAGAAAGTGATATTTTTTCTGTTTTTATTTTTCACACATTAAAAAAATGAAACACACTATACAAATGGGATTTTCATAGCAGATTACATTAGGTCCATTCAAACTTTTAGTGTGCGCTGCCAATATATCTAGGGACTGTCTTCACCGATAATGGTTGCCTGTACAGCCAAAATGTATTGATTTAAAAGAAGGGAGGTGCTAGCATGCAAACTTCTGTTCTGTATGGGTACAGACTCCCCTCTGTTCTTAAATTAAAGGGCACTGGTGTCCATATTTCCATATTTACATGCTTGAAATGTTATCAGTCCTGAGCAGTACAGATGTATATCCGAGGCTGGCTTGTTGGGAGTCCTATTCCTGGTGTTAAGAGGTTAACCAGGTGGCAGCATATTGGCTCCTATGAAGTTCAGTTGTGTCTCCATTCTTTCCATCACATAACTTTTACTATCTGCCGAGGGTCACACAAATGAAGTTTTACCACTCGGTCAATTGCTAAATATATGTATAAAAATTTATTTAAGCCAGGTAACTGTAGGTGTCCTTTTCTCCATCCACACGCTCCAAATACTCCTTCTCTATAAGAATGTCAATGCATTTCTGGAAGAAAAAAAAAAATCCATCACATGTATGAAGATCTCTTAATGCTAGATTATCAATAACGAATATATCTTAATGTGAGCAATACAAGAAAAATGTAAAATGAGCACTGTAAAAGTCAGTTATTTACTTGTCCGAGAGACTAATGTGCAAGTCCAATCTACTTGTCCTGGCACACAATTTTAAATTAGAAATTTTAGGGACTCTGCCTAGACCTGAACATTGACAGGAATTATTCACCAAACACTCAATTTTCTCAAATTAAATCTGTATGGAAAAAACCTCAGGTAAAAATAGTTGATCTGAAAAAATTATCCAGTTCAGCTATAGCCACAGCTGGCTATTTTTGCCTCAGTTTAGTCAATCTGATTAAACTTGGGAAAATTTAGAGCTTAGTGAATCACCCTGTCAATGTCCATGTCTGAATAGAAAAGGTCTAGTGTCCTTTGTCCTCCCCCACAGTTTGTGTGGTGTGTGCTATGTGCTTGTAATTTATGTCTCTGATGTGTACTGGCTGTATGTGTTTGTCTGCCTCCCTCCACCCAGTGGTCCAGTGTGAGGTCAAATTCCCTGGCGGTCTAGAGGGGAAGTGTAAAGTATACACCTCTGGCAGGTGCAGACTTTGGTAATCATTTCCTCATGGCCCATTCATGGAGATAAAGTGCATCCTGGGAATCCCAGAGAGATTACCAAGGTCTATTAGGTTTAATTCATTATATATTTCCTAAATAACAAAGGTGACCGTAAGAAACATAGCGGTGCCTCGTTCAGTCTTGCTACCTTATTTACACAAACATTACCTTAACAGTAGTACCTATAAACAGGGCTATATGACCATTAAACTACCTTGATAACAGGAACACGAGGTTTGAATCTTGAAGACAACTGAGTCAAGACTTCTCCAAGAAGCTGCTGGTGTTTCAGAACCTTCCTCATTTTCATAATTCTCACAATAGCAGCCTAAATGGTAATAAATAGAAGTCACTTCATTACACAAATTGCCAACATAGTATTCTGTTCTGATATCACAATAATATTGCTATTTAATATTTTGTATGTAACATTTTAAATGAATTTTGTAAAATCAGTCTAAATTTACATTTTAGCCTTTTGTTTTTGTGTTAAAAAAAAGTGGGGGAAGATTAAAATGGCTGGAGTCATTCGCCATCAAGAAAAAGGTATTACGCAAAGCTTTAACGAGGTTATAAAAACTTGGTCACTGATAGTGGTACAGATTTAATTAAGTTAAAATGAGCATTGTTACATGTAGAATCTCACAATGTTAAAAGGGACACACTTGACCCATAAAGCACTTTAGCTTTCTGAAAAGCCATTTTCTCATTTTTTGCAAAAAGTGCAGTTTTCAATAGAAATTGGCCTTTTTGTAAATTAACAGTTGCACACTCCAACCCCTACTTGCCTGTCAAATAACCTGTCCTGTTACTTTGAGTTTGTTTAGCTCAGTGACCTAAAAATAAGAGGCTGTGATTGCCCAGAGCACCTGCCTTGCAAAGACTTCTCAATTAGCTGCATTGGGTAGTCCGAGTAAAGAGAACTTCAGACAAGAGAACTGCAGCTTTTGCAAACAGTTTTTAGATATACCCCCAATTAAAAAATGCTTAAAGGGACACGTTAGCCAACAAAACAACTTCAGCTTCATTAAGTTGTTTAGTGTGAAGATCATGCCCCTGTAGTCTCACTGCTCAAGTCTCTGCCATTTAGGAGTTAAATCACTTTGTTTAGACAGCCCTAGTCTCAACGAAGGCATGTGACTTGCACAGCCTTTCTAAACAGTTCCTGTAAATAACCATTAAGGTTTACACTTCCTGTATTGCAAATTCTGTTTCATTTAGAATTTCTCATCTTCTGCTCCGTTAATAGCTTTCTAGACTCTGCAGGAGCCTCCTGTATGTAATTAAAGTTCAATTTACTGTGGCTAGGGCTGTATAATCATTAACAAGTTATTTAACTCCTAAGTTAAAAACTGAGCAGAGAAACATCCCTGGCATGACCCATACACAAAAACTGCTTCATTAAGCAGTTAAGTTGTTTTGGTGACTATAGTGCCCCTTCAATAAAATGCATGCAAGTTATCATTTGGGATAGAGCTATAGATATTTTATTATATTATTTTGTATTTGGGCACTTTAAACAAGGTGAGTGCACTACTTTACTGGTATTAAAGGAACACTCCAAACACTAATCACTACAGTGCGCTGTAGTGGTTGAGGTGCCAGGAGTGCCCCATTATTGTTGGTCAAACAATTTGAAATTTACCAGGTGCTGCCCCCCTTCAGCTGGAAACTGTCAGAGCTAAACCCAGCAATGCAGGGCCTAGTTCATTCGCTGAGAGTGATCAGCTTATACACTCAGTCAATGAGCTAGCCCTGCACTGCGGTGCAGCCAACACAAGCTCCTAACTCTACTGGCTGCTGAGAGGAAATGGTGTGCACGAGTGCCAGGAATGAAGTGAACTATTCTTAAACAGTTTAACTGATTATAACAGGGGACATCAAGACACTCCAGGTACTATAACCACTAGAGTGAGTTAAAGTGTTTATGGTGTAGGAGTGTTACTTAAAAAATATAAAATAAAAAATAAAAATTCAAAGCGCCATGTCAGTGGCACAACTTGACTGATGTTAAAATTTAACAGACACGGGGGGCGGGGCCTGACCAGCATGGAAGATAGACGTGCCACTGCAGAGCTCCTCAGAACACAGGGCAAAACACGACGTTTCAGCCCTAAAAGCTTTAAAAAAGAGAAACCCAAATGGTCTCATCTGACCCACTAAAGGGCACTGAACCAACCATGCAGCCTGGGATCACTCTGAAACCGGCTGACAGACCGACTCGCGCCATGAGGCCTGGCGACCGTAGAGCGGGAGAGGCGGCCGATCCCCCGGTCCGGCGCCACGAAATGCTGACACAACGCAAGCGGGAACCCTGTTACACCCCCCCCCGTCCCCGTCCCCAGTCGGGGGTGATCGCGGTCCACACCTGAGAGACAAAACGAGACTGGAGCGGGAACAGTGGGGAAAAGCGCGGGGAAGCATGCAACAAGATGCTGCACCCAACATGGCGGACGCCACACTTCCCCTTGAACCTACAGACCCACAGTATGGGACCCGGCAAAGACTGGAAGCACTCTTCGACACTTTCTGGCGCAAGCTGGAGGCTAAAATGAAACCGACGGCCTCACCACAAATAAGCGAGAGGCGTAAAAGCAGCAAGCATGGCGCTACCAAGAAGGCCGCCGAGCCACAACCCAAACAGAGCAACTCGGGCCTACCAGCACAAACCCTGAGGGAGGTCTGTAAACCCAAACCAAAAACCAAACCAGCAGCGCCCATCAAAAAGGCGTACAAAGATGCCGCCCTGACTACCCGGCATTCTTCTGGGCTGGGAGCCCATCAGGGGCTTACCCCATGCCGTCCATACACCCGTGGGGACACCCGGGACAGGGAGAACCCGCGGGCCCCCGAGCCAACCACCGTGTCTGGAAGGCTCCATGGTCACAAGGCGGGGGCTCTCGCTAAGGCCCGGAGCCAGAGACTGGGGAAATCGAGCCGCAGCTGGAACGCCCGAACAGTACGGCGAGTCCACTACCACACGCGCATAGAGACCCCAGCCAGGAGAAGCAATACTGACCTGTGGACATTGCCTCTGAGCATCACTTATGACCTGTGGACACTACCTTTGAGCACCACCCACGCTTCACTTGCAGGCACCAGGAACATACCGACTATGGGAGTCGGCTGACTTTCGGGAACGCATTGGGGGCTAGCCTGCTGCCTTATCACCACCTCCATCCCACCCCAGCGGACACTATCCTGCTTATATTGTCCTGCCAACCTTGTTGATTTAAGTGCAAGCATGTTTACTCTTTTGGTATGCTATCCCTAATGGTCAATGTCAGCCAAATAAGCCAAGCAATGTCCCTTTAGACTAACTTGCCCAACAGAGCTCTAAAGTTTTTAAGTTGTTTAAGATTTGAGTCCCATATCTCAGCACCCCCCCCCCACATATAGGTCATACTACCAATATGCCTTAAGCTTCAGTCTATAACACGAGTAACAAGCCTTCCTAATTTCTTATTTTATTTTACCATTTTCTCTTATTATGTTTAACATGAGACCTGCATATTTAACTATAAGCAAAAGTGTACTTAGCTATGACACTCGAAGTTATATGTATACATGACCTGGCGTGTCGAAAATACACTCAACTATCATATGCCATAGCCTAACTTGTTTATACTTTAGCTATAAGTAACAATGAGGCATTGCAAATCAACAAATGTTTAAATGTTTATTGCATGATGTATAAAATACAAACATTTTTGTGCATGTCCATATTAGCACCTACCACACGTCTCACAAGCATGCATATCTCGATGCTAAAGTGTATTTTCTAGACAGTGCAGTGAACTAGATCAGTTACAATCAGTGACCAAATACTTCTGTGATTATAGCCTGCAAACTCCTAATTATATACTGTGTTACTTTACTCTTGCTCATGTAAGTTTAGTATAATTATTTTCTGTTTGACTAGCTTATGACATAGCGTAAAACCCTTCTATCTAGAAAGATACAAGCGATGTTGTTCCGTGTTATGCTTTGAAATGCTTAAGCAAAGTAAATATATACTGATCATAACATTATTAACCGCAAAAAATGTGCTGGATCCAAAGTCTACCCTAATGTTTAAACTGTTTATCACGCGCTAGAGGACTGCCTTTGGGGTACCTCACAAGCGACTGTTATCATATGCACAACTAAAATAAAGAATTAAAAAAAAAATTTTTTAACAGACACTGCATTTTGATTGGACTAAAGACTAATTGGAGTTCATCTTTGTGAATAGTGTTTGAAATTGTAGAATGGTTTTCTGACCACCTACTTGATACTTCCAATACACACATTAGGCATCAATACATTCCAAATGGCAGCCCATCAATGCAAACAACAAAATTAAAAAGAGCACCTCAAATGGACTTACACAAACTAAGTTAACCAATGCATCGATAATGACGAGACACTATATACAGGAACAATAATATAGTATTTCACCTGAATAAGCAATTTCCGATCTTCTTCTATGTTCTTGTGCGTCGTTTCCTGTTCCTGCTTTTGTTCAGTCTTCATGGGCACATTGATATTCACTCTTAATTTCTTACTGCAATGAAATAGGACGTTAACAGTAACTAGACAGCCCATGGCTCACGGATTATAATAGCTTTATTTCTCTTTAAAAGCTCATTTATGTTTTTCGCTTAAGACATCAATAAAGTTTGTCAGAAAACTTAGAGGCAACCTATTGGATAATACAGAACACTGTTGTAGAGTTTTTACAATTATATTCCTTAACATGAACTCAGTTTTATTCACTAAACACTGAACTACAGCAGACTGAAAAGCAAATGAAAATGATGTAGGCTAACAAAGCCAAGCTATGCTTATACTGGAGGTGGATGATTCTCTATACCCCCATGTTATTTGCACCTAAAGTTATCAGTTTTGTGAATACACCCCTAAGTGTATATGTACAAGAAAAATCAAGTGATAAGGATATGGTTTTATATACTCCTAGCTAATCTTGAAGATAAACTCAAATAATACAATGAAAATTCAACATTAAATCAATATTAAATATATTCAGCATACAGTAAACCAAACTAAACAAAGAAAAAACAAAACTACTTTTCATCAGTTCTGGATGTTAATATTATAGGAACGATTATTTGCTAGAGTGACAGAAGTAATCCTACATTTTTAAGCATTAAGACTAGATCAGGACATTGTTCCTACAATTATTGTTTTGGCAGTTTGAGAACTATAACTTACTTTTTATAGCCAAGGTAAAGCTTTATTAAGGTGTCTGGTTTCAACTCCACGTCATCCACATTTGCATTTTCATCTTCTAAAACCTTTTTTTTTTTTTTTAGAAAAAAATTATTAAATTAAGCGGTCAGACAAGAACTACTATTAGGCAGTGCACCCCACCTAAGGCATGACTAGAGATGGAGAGAGGGAAAAAAAGAATTATGGATAACGGAATATGTTCATTTATTAAGATAAATACGTTTATTACATGGTGTTCATATATATTTATCCTCTAATGTCTCTTTAAATATACGTAATGATTTTCATACAAGCCCTATGATTGTGAGGTATATACACACACATTTTTGTTTTTGGAAATATTTGAGGTAAAAATATATGAACACCATTTCAAACATTTATCTTTATAAAAGAATATGCTCATGAGAATAGAGATATAAATATCCATTCATCTCAAATCATAGGACTTATATTAAAGACTCAATAATTGCTATTCATGCAACCTGAAGAAAAAAGCAAATCTTGGAAGACAATTCAAATACTAAGAAAAGGAGGATGCAATTCTCAAATAAAATATTTCTTTTTTGTTATAAACTTTCACAATGAAAATCTGGTCATCCTTAACAGATTTAAGACCCTAGAATATCTCCAAAAAATAAAAATTGCCATTTATTAAATGTTTAGATGCATTTGAGAAACAACTTACCAATAATTTAGACTTTAACAAAATTTGAAGAACTTGCACCAAGATGTCCTGTAAAAGATAAAATATAACATGCACTTTCTGTATATATGATGACTCAACCTCAGTGTGAGGTCCGTAAGAACATTTGGATATATATGTTATGAATTACACACACAAAACTACTTCAGTACACCAAGAAACGTTAAGTGGCATACGGACAATCTACAGAAAAAAAAAAAGAAAAAAAAAAGGTAGATTTAAAAACCATACCATTTTTATCTGTGTGCTGTCTGTTAGCTGTTGAACTGTGTAGGCATCTTCTGTGTTGTACTGTAGCAGGATTGCCATCTGGAACGTGGATGCCTAGATCAGAAAGATATGCCTTACTTTTTATACAAATATCTAACTAAAAAATTACACCATAGTTAATTTACATTGATCAATAAACCGCAAGGTAAAACATGTAAAGGTAAAACATCTCTTACAACATGCTGCTGCCAACATTCCTAAAAAAAAAAAAAAAAAAAACCCAACCCCGTTTCTCTGTAGCTGAGAAGAACATAAGAGGAGGCCTACACAGAGCTAGATTTTCTGGAAGGGAGGCTCTAAGTTCCACAGCCAAAAGAAGGTGTGCCTAGGTGTGAAATGCTTTTGATGCTTAAAGGGACACTATAGTCACCTGAACAACTTTAGCTTAATGAAGCAGTTTTGGTGTATAGAACATGCCCCTGCAGCCTCCCTGCTCAATCCTCTGCCATTTAGGAGTTAAATCCCTTTGTTTATGAACCCTAGTCACACCTCCCTGCATGTGACTTGCACAGCCTTCCATAAACACTTCCTGTAAAGAGAGCCCTATTTAGGCTTTCTTTATTGCAAGTTCTGTTTAATTAAGATTTTCTTATCCCCTGCTATGTTAATAGCTTGCTAGACCCTACAAGAGCCTCCTGTATGTGATTAAAGTTCAATTTAGAGATTGAGGTACAATTATTTAAGGTAAATTACATCTGTTTGAAAGTGAAACCAGTTTTTTTTTTTTTTCATGCAGGCTCTGTCAATTATAGCCAGGGGAGGTGTGGCTAGGGCGGCATAAACAGAAACAAAGTGATTTAACTCCTAAATGACAGTGAATTGAGCAGTGAAATTGCAGGGGAATGATCTATACACTAAAACGGCTTTATTTAGCTAAAGTAATTTAGGTGACAATAGTGTTCCTTTAAAATGACTATATATATATATATATATATATATATAATATGACTAGCCCAGATGGCCTACATTTAGTCAACTATAAGAGGTGGGATGGCTGGTAAGAATCAAGTTTTGACCAAACTATAATGGAAACGTTCGATTTTCATTACCTTTAAGCACTTTAGTTTCTAAAAAGAGAAGAGTGCATGCTTATAGGGGCACTCGACTGCCAAAAGTAAATAAAATCACACTTTACTAAGTATAACTCTAAATAAAAACATGCATGCATCTCTTTCAATGGGGATATATCTAAAAACAGCTTGCAAAAAAACAGATCTCTTGTCTGAAGCCTTTGCAGGCCCTCCACTTCTAGCATAGTCCAGACTTTATGTGGCTGTCCAATCAGACATCCCAATAAAGCTTAATGAGAAGTCTCTGCAAACCATGTACTCCCCACTTAAACAAACAACCAGGAAGTAAAAAGACCAGTTATCTATTGACAGCAAGGGGGTGTAACTAGGTTTGCTGATATATTGTCAATTGCAATACAAATCTGCACTTTTTGTAAAACAAAAATAAGAGGACACGCTCTTCACAAAAAAGCATTTCAGCAATATAAAGTGCCTTAGGATACAAGAGTGTTCCTTTATAATGATAAATAATGTCTCAAAGAAAAGATTTATACTCTTAGTCCCCTAAATTAAAAGATTACAATGAAACACCATTACTTACCTGCAAGGTGTATCTATTTTTGAAACAATTGGTAACTAATTCCCCTTTAGACAACTGGTATAACCAGGTTAGCTTCCTCCCGCTGTGACGGCTGGCATAAAAAGCTGTGAACCTCTGGTAGCTTCGTTCTAACTGTAAAAAGAAATGCATAGATCTACTTTAATTGGTGTCAAAATGACAATATTACTGGCCTAACACTAATTGAACCTTGCTCTGCCCAAAATGCAATTATTGCACATAGATATAATTAGCAAAATGCTCATACCATTTGTATGTGGAGCTGAGAGACTAGTAGAAATTCCTAGCGGTAATAGTACTACATAATAGAGTAATCGTGTCACAATTGTGCGCAGTATGTAAAGGATTAAACAGTTATATACAACTATACTGATACTCCTTAATTTCTGTACAAAACCCTGAATTTATAATCTATTGAACAAATGGAAATTTAAACGCGTGCAACCAAAATAAAGTAATTTAGCTGGTTGTAAAATATATTGCACTAGTCACAGTAACAAATGATGCCTGGTAAAATAAAATGGCAAGCTGTTAAAAGTACTGTAAAATTTAACAAAAGCCATGCCCATAAAATATTCATCATAGCTTTTAGCAAGGAATCTCTCAAACAGAACTAGTAATAAGCAGGCCTAAATTATGCAAGAATAGAGAGATTTTGTGAGAACAGCAACCTTAAATGACTTTCAGCTGCAGTGTGAGAAAAAAAACAAACCCCCAAACAAACCGTATCTGCTTTTGCCATTTAAAGTTGCCATGAGCATTTCAGCAAGAAATGAGCAAAACTATATGAAATACCAATAACAAAACAAAAAAGCACCAAAAATGAGAACTGGAATATATATATATATATATTTATCGAAAGAAAATCTGCAAAACCAAATTATAATGTGACAAAAATGTGAGTAGTGTAAAGATAAATCATTGCAGATCTTTGTAAATTCAGATTATGAATTGGAAAGATGTGAGACATCTGCAAATTGTTGCCCTATCCACTGAACATGAAATACAGCTTGAAATAAAAATTAAAAAAAATATTCCTTTGCATTGTAACATTACAAGTTGGAACCTTCTCTAATTTGCCTCAACACAATGTCTCAA
>OW240915.1:100333068-100430338 GCA_933207985.1 Pelobates cultripes | reverse complement strand
GTGTGAGAGAGAGGGAGGGGTGTGTGAGAGAGAGAGAGGGGTGTGTGAGAGAGAGAGAGGGGTGTGTGAGAGAGAGAGAGGGGTGTGTGAGAGAGAGAGAGGGGTGTGTGTGAGAGAGAGGGGTGTGTGTGAGAGAGAGGGGTGTGTGAGTTTTCCCTCTTGGCAGCATCTGAATCGTTGGGAGGAATCAATTTCCCTTATCGTTTTCCAAGTTTGATCGGACAAGTTATTCGAGTTATGGACTTGTGATGTCTCATTTGTCAAGAGGAAGTGATATGGATATGCTTAGACTTATATATACTATGACTACGTTCTGATTGGCTATGGAGTTAGTTAAGAAAGTTAATGCAAAATACTCGCCTCCTGTCATTATTAAAATTAAGATTATTAGTACACTGCGCTAGCATAATCTTCAATTACTTTTGTCAAATGAGCATAAGAAGAAGTCTTGACACAACTAAGTTTAACTACTCACAGTCAAGTGGTTCTGAATTGGTCAGGTGCTTTTTAAATTGCTCATTCAGATCCTTGCTGACACCTATATCTTGGAACATCCTCTGAAGTTTCGATGTATATTCAAAACCACAGGCTTGCTGCAAAACAAAACATCAGCATAACCATGGCATCTGACAGCATAGATTTGGTTCATTTACAGTTCTCCTTACTCCAACCTTTGTTTAATGTATGCTTACTCTCACAGCCATTCTGCACCACCAGTACTTTTCAGAACAGTCAAAATAAACTTTACTGCAAATTAAAATGTAGCACGAAATTATATTGTGTGGTTTATTTGCAAAGAGCCAAGTGTTCAAAAGAAATAGGTCATTACTGAAAACACAAAGGGTATAAAAAAAAAAGTGTAAAAAGTGTAAAAAATAAAATAAAAAATCCTTGCCTCTAAGGTAACTACTAAATGTTATGTGGGGCACAGATTGATCAACAAATTAACACCTTTAAGCCCAAGCAAGTCACAAACATGGAAACTGAATGCCTCTCGAGAAATGAGGACAGGATCTAGAAATACATCAGTTTTGAACGGAAATGAGTCCAAAATTCCATTTACACACAAACATGCACCTTTACAGTTGTGAAATACTAGAAATTAGAGTTAAACTACTACAGGTTACAAGAGCCTAAGATGCCAAGCTACATATGTCTGACTACAAATTAACTTAAACCCACAGCGACAAGAGATGTGTATTAAACATGCAAGAATAATTTTGGTTGTGCAGCTGTGAAAAAAAAGACAAACAATTATAGGGACACTATAGTCACCAAAACAACTTTAGCTTAATGAAGTAGTTTTGGTGTATAGATCATGCCAGTCTCACTGCTCAATTCTCAGCCATTTAGAAGTTAAACCACTTTGTTTATGAACCCTAGTCTAACACTTCATATAAAGAGTCATCTAAGGTTTATCCTTTCTTTATTGCAAGTTCTGTTTAATTTAGATTTTCTTAACATCTGCTATGTTAATAGCTAGCTAGACCCTGCAAGAGCCTCCTGTATATAATTCAAGTTCAATTTACAGAGCAAAAGATAAAATTGTTTAAGATATATTACATCTGATTGCAAGTGAAACCAGTTTGTGCAGGCTGTGTCAATCATAGCCAGGGGATGTGTGGCAAGGGCTGCATACACAGAAACAAAGTGATTTAACACCTAAATGGCAGAGAATTGAGCAGTGAAACCTGAGAGGCATGATCTATACACTAAAACGCTTCATTAAGCTAAAGTTGTTTATGTGACTATAGTGTTCCTTTAAAGCATGCATACACTAATTGGTCTCACTTATGCTTCCTTGAAGTGTAGGGTTTGCAGCTATTCACAAAAAACACAGGTATTACCTTGAGTTTGGATATCATGCTTGCTTCTGCATCATCGCTTGCACTGTTCTGGTGAACCAAACGCTTTGCAAGCATCTTTGCATAGAATTTCTGAAAAACATCTTTGTCTTCTATATACTTGAATACCACCATCTGAGAAAGATAAATACTTTTAAATATTTACAAATGATACGTTTAAAAATAAAAATATAATATATATACACATAAATTCAATCTATGTTGCTATGTCCATACTAGCAAAGCACAGCATTCTAGGCATACGATCATCACAAAGTTTCGTGTCTATACTGAACTGTGTTCATTTACAGAACATTTTCATCCATGAATGCGTTCTTGAGGTTTTTCAAACTGTTATTCATTTTTATGGTCATCTTCCACTTTACAGAGTATTTACACTGAAATAAATTTTAAGAATTCTCAAATTCTAGAACACTATACTGCATGGTTACGTCATCTATGCAACTATTGAACATATCACCTCTGTTTAGTCTGAACTCTGGCAAGCTGAAATGACCCTGTCTACCTGTGATTAGAGGGAATTGGTGGGTGGGTGGGTGTGTGTATGTGTCTATATCAAAAATCTACACACAAAAAACAAAAAATTCATCTGACTTTCTGAAATGCTGCTTATTTGCAAAACACAACCATAATTGTGAATGAAAGTCTCTTGTGTTAGATGGTGGTCAGCTGCTTCCTACATACATCTATGGGTTGGTTTTCACGTAAAAAGACAAATAAAATAATTCTCAAAGGGACAATGTAGGCATGATAGCCATGCCATCTCATTGCACAGGTTGAAGTACCTGGATCACCTGGCATTGTACCACTATTCATTGTTAAACCAGTTTCAAGCGGTTTAACACTGAATGGGGGTCCCTAGCTTAACTCTGGATGTATTGCTAAGGCAGAAATTACCACACTTCCTTCTAGCCATACAACTTCATACCTGAAAGCTCACTGTGATAGGCTGAAAGTGGTCAGCTGACACTCAGGCATTTACAGCCACCTATTGCTGTGATGAGGAAGCATTAGACTGAGCAGCACAGGGGAGTGTGATAAGCAGCTGGGAATTCTCATAGCATTAAAACATTAAATACAGTTTAATAGTAAATGAAAGCATGATGCCAGGGGACTCAACACTGTAGCCACTTCAATGAGATAAAGCAGTTCTAAAACGGTCTCTTTAATGAAATATGCAAATAATGTACATTTTATATATCACTATAAAAAATAAATTATTAGGAGGTATATGACAAGGAAATACTGAAAAATATATTGCAAGGCTACATACCACTTGATTTAGAGTATCTTCAAGCTCTGCTTCTTCTGGGTTCTTTGAACTAAAAGAACAAAGATTACATGAACGATGTGTAAAGAATATGTGGCAAACCTAGCCACTTGGACAATATAAAGAGACTGTACCTTTAAGGGTTGCCTGTATGTCGGTGGGGATATGTGTTTAATTATGCATAATGTATGCTGGCTGTAATACTGTGTATTTCCTGTATTTGCTATCTGCCGAATGCAGATAGCTATTTGTATTGGGTTTTCCTTTCGTTTCACGAACGGCACTTTTGCGGGCCGTTCGTGAACCGAAAACACTCTACATAGTAGCCCACACACTTAGAGGCGTGTGGCGCTTGTTAACCGATTGCAACAATGTTGCAATCGGTAATTAGATGCTCTCCTAGGTGGCCGCCGTTCGAATACCAACCATGCGGCGGTCGGCCATCTTGGATCCTTTGTTCCCTCAGTGGTGTTAGGTCGTCGAGCGCATGGTACTAAAAAAGTCTACTCGACGGCGCGAACACTGCTGAGCCTCCAGGCCGTTCGGGAGTTCCGGGCCGTTTGGTATTTCATTGAAGGAAGGCAATCGGTCATTTTAATATGTCTTTTAATAAATGTGTTTTTCGTGCGGCGTTCGGTTGTTTTAGCTGGGATCTGAGTGGTAATCTCACGAATGATGCGCTCAGACCCCAGCTATCTACCGAACGTCCATTCGTTTAAATAGACCGCATATTCATAGAGTTATACATTTTTATACGAATTGTAAGTTCTGCTGCATGGAGGGATAATCCACTTAACGGTATATTCCAGTGGGAGGATCCCTCTCGTGCAGCAGTGCCTAATGGCAGAAATGCCCTGTATTGGAAGTCCCCCATGTAGTCCCCTCTGGGAATGCCCCTGGGAAGGGACTCCGGAAACCCCTTGCATGGGGACTTGTATAAATTTTGGAGCTGAATTAAAAGACCCCAGTTGACTCTCAGAACTGTGTTTCGTCCGGTTACTGGGAGGTTTGGGATATTGCCTTGTTTCCAGCGCTTGACTGTGGATTATTTCCTGAAACAGCGGAATTCGTGGATTTAATATTGGCGTTCCGCTACAGAATACATAAATAGAAAATGTAGAACAGCTCCTGTATTTCACAAGAGCCAGCTACATGCACAATGACAGTAATTAAGGGAAACGGGAACTGTAAAGAATTCAGAAACATTGCACATTTTAGGACAAAATAGCCTGTTTGGAAAAATTCTCCAACTTAGTAATTATTCCAGCTGGATAATTTCAGTACAAAAATTGTACCCCAATTCCCTAATGATCCTCCATGATTTGTGTAGTGAACAAACTCTTCTGTGTTTACATATCCATGCTCACCTCTTCTTTAGCAAAGAGTCACAGTACCGAGCCAGCAACTCTGGGGACTTGCTGGAAGATTGTGCCATTTTTGTTACAGCATTGTTATTTATAAATCGACCACAAGCCTAAAAGAAAGTGTACAAAAAGAGTTTAAATATATTTTATTTATCTTCATGTATCTTATAAGCTACTTCTAAAACTATTTAAGCTAAAAGAACAAATAGATTTATAATTACCTTATCTAGTGCTGCCACAAAGCCAGCATCATTGTTGAACGCTGACATGACTAGTGCATTATATTTTTTGTGTACATCTAGAACGGTCTGTACATACATTTTGGGATCCTGGGACAAGAAGAGAAATATTTGTGGGTCATTTGATGCAATAAACCATATAAAAGCACATTATTTTAAGAAAGTTATTAGTAATAATGGATCCCATTGCACATTGCACATATTGAAATAGGGATAATATACAGAAATCAAAAAGAGCTCCTACAGCTGCACCTGAAAAATAGCCAATTGTATTAGAGGTAATCAGCAAAGAAACCTAATTTGTACCTCTCTATCATGCACATGTGAAAACTACAGGAAGCAGCAACTGTCAGCTACCAGGGCAACGTGCAGGAATGTCAGATGAAGACAAAGAAGGTCAAAGGGCCGCAATAAAAACAGATTACAAGTCTAAATAAAAGACATACGTTTTGTGCAGCTTCCCCACATTTTTCTATAGCTGCAAGTCCTTGGTTGTGAATATGTGTTTCTAACAATTTCTTCAATTCACCCAGACCATCTTGAATTCGAGATACAAGATTGTACATTCGACCCAAGTCTGTTAAAAAAAGCAAACTTCCAGTAAGGTGCAATAATCTTCAGTAAGAGCAATAATCTCAGTGCCAGAACACAATAAAATGCTACTTAAAACAAAATACCAATGTATTATTACAGTAATTTAGAAAATTGGAATACTAGATGGGCCGAATGGTTCTTATCTGCCGTCACATTCTATGTTTCTAATGGCAAATCATGCCGATTTCAACAATACTAAACACTATAGCGTCAGGAACACAAGCCTGTATTACTGACCCTATAGTGGTAAAACTACCCCCCCCTCCTCCCCTGGAAAAGCCCCTGATCTGCCTCTTTGGTTGACATTAGAATTTATTTCAGCCAATACAATGATTTTCCACAATGAAAGCATTGGAATGGCTATCGCCACCAAGGAGGCTGGGCAGGGCCAAATGCCACCCTGGTCAATCAGCAGCACCTCATAAGTTTTAATTTAACACTGCCTTTTCTCTGACTGTATTTACATTAAAATGCCAGCAGGAACAGCATATAGTCACCAGAACAACTACATTAAGCGGTTTTTGTTGCAGTGACTCTAGTGTCCCTTTACATTGCACAGGAATTAAATATGTTTTTACAAAGTGCTGAAAATCTCATGCTGAAAAGTATACAAATGAACTCCATTAAGCAATGTACTCAATCACATACATAAAAATCTACCCAATAATTAACTAAGAATATATTGAAAAAGGCTGGCGTATGAACCCTCAGAGAAAAAAAGAAAGGAAAAAAAAAAAGATTGGACATTTATATACATGCGAGCTTCAGTTTGTATTGAAATATAAAAAATATTCCTGTTGGTGCAGGAATTGTGAATAATACAGTACAAATAATAGAATGTGTTACCTTCATTTTTGTCAGCATCTAATAAATTCTGAAACTCTGTGTGGAAGATCTCTAGGTGTTTTTCAATTAACACTTGTTCACATTTCCGTGCCAGTTCATCTTGTGTGCTTTCATGAAGGTATACTTGCACTCTGCGCTGCTCCTCCAGAAGCCGTGCTTCTGCCTAGAAGTAAAAAAACAAATTGCACAAATTTATACCGTCATTAAAGCAAGCATCATGCAGGTTAAGGGTGAGGTTGGATGTTAGAATGTTAAAGGCTTCATACCTCTCCTTCTAGCTTAATTAGTAATAAAAAGTTGCTGAACATAGGACTAGCAAAAAGGACCACCAGAGGGACTAGGGCAATCTGACCATTCTGAGAAGTGCTGTCTGACCAAACCTGCAAAAACTCAGTCCAAAGACAACCTGTACTGGCTACAATCAGGTAATGTAATATTAACTCTACTCACAAGAATCGGTAACACGAAGCAGGTATGTCCACCTTGGGTTCTGGCTTCTAGGCCTATTAATACTATTCCAAATATAGGTTTTTAGGACTCTACCGTTCAAAAGTGTGAGGGGAATACTGAATGAGAGTCCAAATATGAACTCTGTCTACATACGAAGCCTGAAATTTTGAAGCCCATTAAACTCAAAGGGAACAAGACTTTGTAACTCCATTCAGTTGACTCTCGAAGATCTTATAATTTAGGTCAGGGGTCCTCAAACAGGGGGCCAGTTCACGGTCCCACAGACACAGTTGGGGGCAGGACTATAGTTTGAAAAGAAATATGAACTAATTCCTATGCACACTTCACATTTTATTTGTAGTGCACAAAAAAAAAAAAAAAACCCCAGGAAAAATATTTAAAATTAAGAACGATTTTAATCGACATAAACTTATAAGTATTTCAATGGGAAGTATGGGCCTGCTTTGGCCAATCAATATCTGCTAGCTGTAGCAAGTAATGCAAGTGTTCATCAGCTAGTCTGGATCTGGTTGGAGATTTCTGATGTTTCATTTGGGAAGACATAGGTGCTGCCAGAGATGGTTGCAATTTTTGAGTACATGGTTCCTGGGATTAAGAGGTCTCATAGGGGAGAGATGCATAGAAATTAAATTAAATGGTTGTGTTTGTCCATCTCTTTGTTAATGTGTGCAATCACTCATTTCACAGACCCCACCATGCCAGGAGCACCATCAGTTGTCACACTGGCTAGTTTAGCCCAGCCCAACTCCAAATCATTCACAGTTTGGCAAACTGTTTATAGTTATCCACTATAAAAAGACAATTATGGTTGTTTTGCAAACCTTTCCTTTGCCTTAGACAAAATCTTCTTTCTTCCAGTCTAAACACATGACCTCGTGTCCTATGTAAAGTCCGGCTTATGACACAAAGTCATGATTTAGACTGGAAGAAAGAAGATTTCCTCTAAGGTAAAGGAAAGGTTTTTTTTTTACTGTAAGAACAATAGGGATGTTGAATTCTCTGCCTGAAGAAGTGGTTTTAATCAGAGTCCTTAAAGATGTTCAAACAGGATGTTCAGTGAACTACATTTACCTTGATATGTAGCTAGCCAGAGCCGGACAGATGGTTATGGGAATTGTAGTTCCATAGTTGAAACCTGGTATAGGCATGCCCAAACTAGCCCATGACAGCTGTAGCTGTAACGTCTGTTTGTGATAGGCTGTCTGTGTGCCAACCGAATATACCATGATGCAGACCCAAATGAAAACCCCTCTTTGAAAGAGTTCTTCCAACTACCAAAATACTCCAGTGCTCAAGGTATCCATAGTGAGCTGGTTTACACCTAACACTAGTTCTCCCTCTCACAGATCTCCTTCTCATTCAGATGTCCATCTCACCCAGGTCTCCCTCTCTCCTTGGTGTCCGACTAATCACCCATTATCCAAGTCTCCCTCTCAATCCAAGTCTCCATCCTACCCAAGTGTCAGGATGAAAGGCGTGCCCGGTCTGCTATCCAGCCGCCTTTCCTCCAGTGATAACCCTTTGCCTTATGCCTGTTGTGTTTCCCACACTGTCCTATTGTTCCCCTAGACGAGTGCCCAGGCGCGGAGAGGCTGTGTCTTATTTTGGCAAGACAGTGGCAGGTTCAGGACCCTGGCGTGCCGGATCTGGCCAGCGGGCCGTAGTTTGAGGATTTAGGTTAACGGCAGGCAGTATATTACTTGACGATGCGGTGAACTTTGGGGGACAGATACTATGTGCTGTCCACATGTAGACTTTTTTATTTTTATTTTTAAATATACAACAGGCACAGATGGCTTAAATAAGCCTGGTCACAAAAAAGGTAAATTCTCCATTTATTATTGTTGGCAATTATACATGGCTAAATTATATTGCAGCACATTACAATGTTATGAAAGGAACTCTATAGCGTTGGGAATACAAAACTGTATAGCCAACACGATTGTGTCCTTATGCACTAAGGTGATTGTGAATATATTTTATTTAAATACATACACACAAAAACTCAACTAGCTATTCAATGCCGTAAGCCTTAATTTTATGACTTAAGGTTACGCTTACCTTTTTCATATATTCTGTGACTGGATTCTGCTGTAGAAACTCTGTACTCTCTCTTGTGTAAAATCTCTCTGTGTCAGCCAAAAACTGAGACTCAAAAGACTCTTTGTAAACGGTCAACGTCGGGCCTTTGGCAAAGGCATCGTCTTCATTCAAGCCTAACTCAACTGTAGATAAAGAGATACGGTTACTGCATTGATTCCACTCCACTACCATTACATTCATTTGCATTTGCCTGTAAATGAAACCAGGATATTTAATTTGCATTTATTTTCTTATGCGCCTTGGCCATCGTCTGCTAGTTTGGAATACTCATATTAACTTTTTCTTAAGTCATCTGCCTTGGGTGAAAAAATATAGAGTTCAGAGTAGGCAATAGAATCTGTCCATAAGGAAAATCTCTCTTATACGCATTTTGGAGCAGACTGTGGGATCCTCATGAAGATTTAACAATGTTCTTTGAAAGCTTTATTTATTTATTTAAACATTTATTTGTAGATCAAGGCCTTTTCTCTAGTTCTTTTTTACAATGAAAAGCTGGCAAGAGTAGCAGCTCAGGACCTTTTAAAGTAGTTTAGATTTGAAAAAAACATCTGCCCCTTAAAGTAATATGCAGAACCTCTAAATGCTCAGAGAAAAATCAAGCAGAGGAAATAGTTTCTTAAAAAGACACTCTTAGCACCATAACCACTACAGCTTATCGGAGTGGTGATTATGGCTAACTAGAGTATCCCTTACACGCTGCTGGTGGGGAGGTGATTCAAACTGTATACATAAAATACAAGCAAAGGCCTGCTCTGCTTGACTCTTTAGATTTGTTTAGACCTGTGGACAATACATTGTATCCTGCTGAAGCTCACAAAATATTTTATTATAATATATACACACACATTTGTATACAACATATATAATTTTTTTTCTATGCCTCTCTTCAGATATTGTGATATAAGAAACGTGATACACTATGTCAAAGGGTCTAGGGGTGCGGTGCTGTGGGGTAAGGGTGCTGTGCCGTGGGGTATGGGTACAGCTGTGGGGGTAAGGGTGCTGTGCTGGGGGTAAGGTGCTGTGCTGTGGGGGTAAGGGTGCTGTGCTGTGGGGGGTAAGTGGTGCTGTGCTGTGGGGGGTAGGGGTGCTGTGCTGTGGGGGGGGATAGTGCTGTGGGGGGGGATATAGGGGTGCTGTGCTGTGGGGGACAGGGGTGCTGTGCTGTGGGGGATAAGGGTGCTGTGCTGTGGGGTAAGTGGGTGCTGGGGATAGGGTGCTAAAGGGGGATAGGGGGGTGCTGTGCTGGGGGGATAGGGTGCTGTGCTGGGGATAGGGTGCTGTATGGGGATAGGGGTGCTGGGGGGGGGATAGGGTGCTGTGCTGTGGGGGGATAGGGTGCTGTGCTGTGGGGGGATAGGGGTGCTGTGCTGTGGGGAAGGGGTGCTGTGGGGGATAGTGGGGGTGCTGTGCTGTGGGGGGATAGGGTGCTGTGCTGTGGGGGGGGGATAGGGGTGCCAGCTGTGGGGGATAGGGGTGCTGCTGTGCTGTGGGGGATAGGGGTGCTGTGCTGTGGGGATAGGGGTGCTGTGCTGTGGGGGGATAGTGCCAGCTGTGGGGGGGATAGGGGTGCTAGCTGTGGGGGATAGGGGTGCCAGGCTGTGGGGGGGATAGGGTGCTGTGCTGTGGGGGGGATAGGGGTGCTGTGCTGTGGGGGGATAGGGGTGCCAGCCAGGGGGATAGGGTGCCAGCTGTGGGGATGAAAAGAAGCTGTGGGGATAGGGTGCTGTGCTGTGGGGGGATGGGGGTGCTGTGCTGTGGGGGGATAGGGGTGCTGTGCTGTGGGGGGGGATAGGGGTGCTGTGCTTTGGCGGGGATAGGGGTAAAGATACATTTAAAAAAAAAAAAAGTTATATTAATTCTGTATCCCCCCCTCCCTTCCTCTTACCTTTGGTGAAGGAGTGGGGACACAGCCATCCCTGTATTGTAGGAAGCAGCTCCTCTGCTCTGTCCTCCCGCGCGATGCTGTGTGGAGCGTTGCCGCAGTAACGCGCAGCAACGCTCCACACAGCTTGCTCGCAAGAGGATAGGAGAGCTGCTCCCTAGAGCCCTCCCTCTGCCTCCCGACCCAGAAGCAGAGTAGGCGCCTTCCGTTTCGGGCAGACAGGTGCCTACTCTGCAGACAGCCTGCGGCCCCCTCTTCCGGCGACCTATGGCCGTGGGCCCACACAGAGGGCCTGGCGTGCCACCTGTGGCACGCATGCCATAGGTTCACCATCAGTGGTCTAGAAGAAACCTTACCGTAAGACTGTACAACTCCACTGATAAGTCTGGTGTTTATTGTTTCTCCATTTCGCTCCTTCTCAATCAACTTCAGCACAGCATTTGTCACCTTTGAAAAGTAGCCAACAAATACATTTGGTTAGAATGGTGAGTTAATGTTGCGTGGTACACTTCCTGGACATACATTAAATCCTAAAATATTAGTTCAGTCTTTAATGTGTATATACACACACACACACACACATTTTAATATAAGCTTTACATATATACTTTACATAAAAAGAAAATTAAAGAATTAAAGGTAGACTTGACTTCCATTTACATGTTTTATATTGGGGGGGACCTTCACCCATGGAGACTGAGTATTTTTTTAGTAAATAACCTTTGTCTCCAGTTTTAAGTAAAGATTTATATAAAATACAGTTCAGTTGTCCGATATTAGAGAGCTTGTATTACCGTGTCATCATAAACATAAATTAAACCAATCATGTGGATGTGTACACCATCAAAACTCATGAAAACACTTTTTGCACTTCTAGTATATTTTGTGAGAAATAGAGTACCTGTATGGACAATGACTTCAATTACTACTATACTACTATATATTACTACTATTTACTACTACTACTATATATTTATAGAATAATAAATTAAATATTCACCTGTTTATTCAAGGGTCGGAAGAGACAATCCCTCCAAGTAACTAATGCAAGCTGAGAAGGAGGAAAGAGTGAAAAAAGTTAAAATGTATTGTCAAGCATCTGCAAGGCAGACTAAGAAAAAAAAAAATACCAAGCCTAAAAGTAAAACCATCACTCAAGCAGCACATTTCCCAAGTTTACTCCTCAAGCACTGCCATTTTAAGTATCCCATAGATGGGGGCTGTGCTTGTCTGACCAAAGAGGACTCTGATTTGACCAACACATTTCAGTGTTATCGCCAGGTACATTCTTTGCCCAATAGAAGTCAGATTGGTATTGCAAAGGTTATGCTACCAGTATTACCAAAGGGACATACATCCCCCTGATGACAGCTGATACCATCACAATGCGTGCTGCCAGGAGAGAAAAAGTGATCATAGTCTATTAGGTGTTCTAAAGACCCAAGATCACTTAAAGGAACAAAAACCTGTATTCCTGACCATATATTGTTAAAAACACCATCTAGCCCCTCTGACCCACTAAATATGGTATAATCTTACCCTTACTCCAGTCTACTGCTGCTTGCTCTGCCCCTGATCCACCTGCTTGGCTGACATCAGAGGTGTTGCTCAAAACCAATCACAATAGTTCCCATACTAAAGTATTGGATTGGCTAAGAATGTTCAGGAGGCAAATCAGGGGCAAAGTTAGCACAAGTCAAACACAGCCCTCGCCAATTAGCATCTCCTCATAGAGATGCATTGAATCAAACGAGCCATTTACACCTAACACTAGGTCTCCCTCTCACCTAAGTGCCCCTCTCTCACGGGTCTCCTTCTCATCCAGATGTCTATCTCACCCAGGTGCCCCGCTCTCCTAGGTGTCCGACTCATCTCACATAATCCAAGTCTCCCTCTCAATTCTAACAGTTGAGTTAGAATCAATGCATCTCTATGAGGAACGTTCAGTGTCTTCATGCAGATGGTGGAGACACGGAATGTCAGTGCTGGATATTGTGCAGCACTGCCCCAGGAAGCATCTCTAGCAGCCATCTGAGGAGTGGTCACTGGAGGTATCCCTAGGTTCTAATGTAAACATTTCTCTGAAAACACAGTGTTTACTGCAAAAAGCCTGGGGAGAATGATTATACTCACCAAAACAAATACAATAAGCTAAAGTTGTTCTGGTGACTATAGTAGTCCTTTAAAAACAACAACTTTCTTTTTAAAATTATATATATTTGTATTTAAATAATTCAACCCAGTTTTTATAGGGGTGTTCAGCAAGATTAAACAACTTTATTTCAGTAACTTGTGTGATAATACATGAAACACTCAAAGACTTACGGAGTAAATTTCATATATTCCTTTTCTGCCTTCATCACACTCACGTCGAACCCAGTGTCGATTGAGGTATGCACAGATACCGTTCAAAACTTTGCTTGAAAACCGATAATCTTCCCATTGTTGGGTGTAAAATTTTAATACACTTTCATCCATTAAATCCTCTCCATCCTGAAAATAGCAAAGAAAATTTGGATTCTCAAGAAATATAAAGAAAAAACAGACTTAATGGAACATATAACGCAGCTGGCTCATTTAATCTACCAAAGACATATCTAAATACAGGCTGTTAGATGATGTATATTTCTTTTAAATTCACACCATTAATTACTCTATATCAAATCTGCTGCAAAGCTATTCAAATATCTACAACTCATTCACGCTTCCGATTAAACAAAGTCTAGACCTTGCTACTTTTTCCAAGTTTTGTACTCTCTTCTGCTATTAGAACTAGTTAAATCTCTTATATCTGCAAGTTTAAAGCGCTTAAGCTTCACACGTTAATATAGCGATAAACAAGAAATACATATGCATAGCAATATAGAAAAATATTTTTTTTCACCTGTGAATTAAATACAAAGAGAAGACAAGAGAAAGACTGTGGACCTCAATGCTAAATTTCCCTAGAGACAGATCACAACTTGCAAGGTTTACTAAAGTCCTGCAAATTTTTCCATATTGATGCATTACAAATTTGTTCAGGAGATTCAAGGATTGGTAAAAACCTTGAAGGATGTAGCTATGGGTCTGGGTACTACCATCAGGTGCTCTATCCACAGAAATTCCCTTTTGAGACATTTGCCAGGCCCACATGATTCAGCTCTAGTATTTAGTTGTGTATAAAAAAAAAAAAAAAGGACCACTATAGGCACCCAGACCACTTCAGCTTAATGAAGTGGTCTGGGTGCCTGGTCCAGCTAGGGTTAACCCCTTTTTTTATAAACATAGCAGTTTCAGAGAAACTGCTATGTTTATATTAGGGTTAATCCAGCCTCTAGTGGCTGTCTCATTGACAGTCGCTAGAGGGCTTCCGCGCTTCTATTAGATTTTCACAGTGAGAAGACGACAGCGTCCATAGGAAAACATTGTGAATGCTCTCCTATGGACTGGCTGAATGCGTGCGCGGCTCTTGCCGTGCATGCGCATTCAGCCGGTGACGGAAGAAGAGGGAGGAGAGGAGAGCTCCCGGCCGGCGCTTGAGAAAGAGGTAAGTTTAACCCTTTCCTTCCCCCCAGAGCCCGGCGGGAGGGGGTCCCTGAGGGTGGGGGGCGCCCTCAGGGCACTATAGTGCCAGGAAAACGAGTATGTTTTCCTGGCACTATAGTGATCCTTTAACATGCATGTATTCCTGACCCCATAGTGTTAAAAACACTATCTTAAATGTAGTAAAATCTTACCTTTATTTCAGTCTGCTATTGCTGGCTCTGCCCCTGAGCTGCATGCTTGGCTGACATCATCAGAAGTTATGATCTGAACCAATCAGAATGCTTTCCCAGTGGAAAACATGGATTGGCTGAGACAATCAATAAGGCAGATCAGGATCAGATCTAGCACAAGCCAAACACAGCCCTGGAATCTCCTCAATCAATGCATCTCTATGAAGAAAGTTCAGTGTCTACATGCTTAGGGTGGAGACACTGTGCAGCACTTCTAGTACCCATCTGAGGAGTGGCCAGTGGAGGTATATTCCTAAGCTGTTAACACTGCCTTCTCTCTGAAGAAAAATAAATAAAATAGCGTTTACTGTAAATAGTCTGAAGGGAATGATTATACTCACCAGAACAAATACAATAAGCTGTAGTTCTGGTGACTATTGTGTCCATTTAAAGCTATGTGTACTTTGTGTAGACTTGCATGCAATTTAGAGCAGATGACGAGCTGCACATTTTTGATGTTAAAGGAACATGATAGTGTTAGGAATACATGTTTCTATACCTAACACTAGTGTTCTTCTCACTATTTAGATGTTTAGCCTCCCTTGAAGAGTTAAAAATTCGATTTTTTTTTTTATTTTATCCTGGGCATGTTGCCCTCAACAGATCAATCTTAATGAACTTGGACAATCAAATGCTTCAACAGGAATGCAATGGAAGGCAAGTGCGCATACGCAGCATTTTGCCGTGCTGTTCCAATCAACTGCTCTTTATATACAAACCCTGCAATGAAGACACTACTGTATCTACTAAAAGGCAATATTTGACATTGCATAGCTAAAACCAATACCACTTCATCTCAATGGCTGTAATATTTGTAATACTGTGTAATAGCTGGAAATGTTTGCTTATGACTTAACAGTGTACATTTTTTTCACCAAGGCAAAGTAGCACTATTACTATGTATTATGAGAAGTGTTTTCTAGAGCACACTTGTTTAGCATTGTCAGTCAAGAGCAATGCACTAAGAACGAACATGTGGCTATGATTTAGCATACTTTTTTTTTTTTTGAGTACCATTTGAGAAATCCGTGAACATTGTCCAAAAAACAAAACAAACCACTCCTTTTGATTGTCAATATAAGAATGGACCGACTATAGACACCAAAATAACTACATTAAGCTGTAGTTATTCTGGTGACTAGAGTGTCCCTTTAAATATCCGAGTAAAAGTGGCAAAGTAGAATAGTAGCTGCAAAACCTGTGGCTGGCAGGACACTAGGTGCCAAGAGGAAGATGCCTTTGTTTTACAGATCAGTTCTCTGCCTAGATAGGAGTCCCTCTCTGAAGTTCTTCTGAGTGATATAGTGAGAAACAGCAATACTTCTAAACTAGCACACTAGGCGAGACGAAAATCTCCCCAATAATGCCCGATTTATAACTATGCTTAGATAGAAAATGCAAGCATAAAACCAAATGTGTGAAAAACTAGTATTTCAAAACAGATGCCAACAATTACAAGAATGCAGGACAATAAACATACCATACAATATGATGTAATCACGTAGTCTGTCCTGGATAATGACTAAGAGAAAATACGAACATAGGGTAACGTAATATACAAGAAAACAAAGATATATCACAAGTGATTACTCATAAGGATGGAGTCGAGATTAGGCTTGATGAATATGCAGTGTGTGGTTTGGGTCCACACTCCCCTCTTTAGTTGTAGCAGGAATATGGTGCCAAGTGTATAATTAATAATATATTTATTGAATATTAAAACAAATATAACAAATTGGCAACTCTCACTTTTGCCAGAACGCATTTCGTCACTTACATACAGGGCTTCATCAGCTGGGCAATTAGTAGTGTGGACCAAGAGTTTGGCCCCAAACCACACACTGCATATAGATCGAGCATAATATCGGCTCCATCCTTGTGAGTATTCACTTGTGATATAGCTTGGATTTCTAGTATATTACGTTACCCTATGTTCGTATTTTCTCTGAGTCATTATCCAGGACAGACTACAGGATTACATCATTAAGTTGAGAATAGTCACCCAAAGCTGTTCCCACTAGAGCAAAGTGATTAACTCAAGAAAGTGTGAGTGTTAATTTGTCTCACCAAATATACCCCAATATTGCTATACACTGATCAACATTATTGTATATCATTTTATGTTTTTACGGTTAAAGGTTTTTACACGTTTAAAGAAAAAAAGTATTTTCTATTGATGCAAAGATGCTCGTTTGAAAGGAATTGTATGTATCCCATTTATCTCACTTGTTAACTGCAACTAAGCACTACACTGTATTTTTGTTTTGAGGTTTATTGATGGGGTGTGAATGAGGGGAGAACATCACACTGGGTAAGCAGCTAAAAAGTTAAACAATTGGTATTCACAATTGGAAAATTCTCTTTTAACCCCTTCCCGACTGAGGACGTACTAGGCACGTCCGACAAACAGTCCTTAAGGACCGCGGACGTGCCCAGTCCCTCCCCCTCGGCAATTCCTAATTACTTACCTGATCGCCGCCAATTGGCGTTCCTATCATTCTGGGCAGACCGACAGCCCAGAGAGTCCACCCTCGGCAGATTAAGTCCCCACGGACCATTTGATCGCTCAAATACACACCAATTAAGCCATAAGACTTGGTTTTCCCACAGAAATCTCACTTTAACAGTGCTTTCACTACCGCAAGGGATTCTGGGTAGGCGTATGCAAATGAGCTCAACAAAACCATGTTTTTGCCTCAATTCCACTTTATACATGGATTCCTTGAAGTATGTGTCTGCTGTATACAACAGCTTTAATACACAACTCAGCAAGAGTAGCAAAGCAAGTGAACCACTCATGGACAGCTGTTTCGTTGTTAATGCAACTCATGAGCACGAGCTCATTTGCATACGCTTACCCAGAATCCCTTGCGGTAGTGAAAGCACTGTTAAAGTGAGATTTCTGTGGGAAAACCAAGCTTTATGGCTTGACTGGTGTGTGTATTTGTGTTTAAATATATATATATATATATATATATATATATATATATATATATATATATATATATATATATATATATATATATATATTAAAATAAAAACACACACGATTCAACTAGGAAAGTCCTTGTAAATACACAAATAATATAAAACATATTGCAGTGGTGATATTGTCAGTGAAAGTGACTTTTCACACACACACTGATATTGCTATGATACGTTTTACGGTTTTGAAACACTAATATTTGTGTTCAGCTAAGTTTCCCGATTTTAACAGTACCCCCATGTACATGTTTTATAGTATTTTTGAAAGTTACAGGGTCAAATATAAGGCATGATTTTCATTTTTTTCACATTGAAATTTGCCAGATTGTTTTTGTTGCCTTTGAGAGCGTAATGTAACACAGGAATGAGAATTACCCCCTTGATGGCATACTATTTGCAAAAGACGACAACCCAGGGTATATAATATGGGGTATGTCCAATCATTTTTAGTAGCTACTTGGCACTGGCCAAAAGTAGCGTTCATAATAGTTTTTTCGCATTTTTAAACACACAAATATAAATGCTAATTTTGGCCAGTGTTTGTGACTAAGTGGCTACTAAAAAAGACTAGACATACCCCATATTGAATACCCTGGGTTGTCTAAAAAAAAAAAAATATAATATATAAAATATAATATATATATATATATATATATTTTTTTTTTTTTTTTGAGGTGTGATTCAGATTTATGACAGATAACAGTGTTACAATGTCACTATTAAAGGACCACTATAGTGCCAGGAAAACATACTCGTTTTCCTGGCACTATAGTGCCCTGAAGGTGCCCCCACCCGCCAGGCTCTGGGGAGAAGAAGGGGTTAAACTTACCTCTTTCTCCAGCGCCGGGCGGGGAGCTCTCCTCCTCCTCTTCGGCTGAATGCGCATGCGCGGCAAGAGCCACGGGCGCATTCAGCCAGTCTCATAGGAAAGCATTTACAATGCTTTCCTATGGACGCTGGCGTCTTCTCACTGTGAAAATCACAGTGAGAAGCGCGGAAAGCCCTCTAGCGGCTGTCAATGAGAGCCACTAGAGGCTGGATTAACCCATTTATAAACATAGCAGTTTCTCTGAAACTAAGTTTATAGAAAAAAGGTCATTAACCCTAGCTGGACCAGGCACCCAGGCCACTTCATTAAGCTGAAGTGGTCTGGGTGCCTTTAGTGGTCCTTTAATGCATTTAAAAAATATATATATTTTGAAACAGCAAGGTCTTAAATTTAGAAACTATTTAGCACAGGTGTTTTTTTGGCAGTTGTAGATGCGCAACAGATTTGGTGGTCAAAGTTAGAAAAATTGTGGTTTTTTTAATCATATTTTATAATTGTTTTATAGTAGATTATATGATATGATGAAAATAATGGTATCTTTAGAAAGACCATTTAATGGCGAGAAAAATCGGTATATAATATGTACGGGTACAGTAAATGAGTAAGAGGAAAATTACAGCTAAACACAAACACCGCAGAAATGTAAAAACAGCCCTGGTCCCAAACGGTAAGAAAATTTAAAAAATGGTCTGGTCACTAAGGGGTTAAAATAAGCACTAATACAGGTCACTACTTTTGTATACCATACAATACGTCAGTTTCTATAACTGCTATTCTGAATTAGATTGCCAATTCATCCATAGAAACATCTGAATTTTCTTACAAACTTGTGCTTGGCAACCTGCTGACAAAGGTTAGCAGAAGAGCTTACCTTGAGGAGGTTTGTCAAGTAATTCTTCAGGAATTCTTTTAGTCGTTTGTACAGTTCCAGCCCTACAAACTGGGCTCCTCCAGGTGTCTGTCCTTTTTTTGATTTTGACTGAGGTAAGCCAGCTCCTCGTGCTTGATTTGACTGATGTACACTGGTGCAGTAGTTATAAACGTGACTAAACTTTTATGTCAAGGAATAAATGGAAGTTATATTAGGTGTATAGACGCCAAACAGAAAAAGGACATTTGCAAATGGAAAAGGAAAAACAAAAAAAAGTTATATATCTATAACAGTTAATTGAGGGGGAATTAACTGCAAGCTTTTAAGCCTCAATTCAGTTTTTAATTCTCATAGCCAAGGACTAACCCCAAAGTGACAAAATAAAAATACCATGTTTCCCCACCATTATATAGAAGTTCAAGTATATCAGTCGAAGAGCCTCCGTACCCATCTCCAACACTTTCTATTCATAAACCCACAGTCTCTAAATCATTGAAACAATGAGAGATAACGTCAGGACATTTTACAGTTACAAGTTTTTTTTGTGCATGTGCCATTTTCTTAAAGGGATGCTATAGTCCCAGAAATACAAAGCTGTATTCCTGGCACTATCGTTCCTCCCCTCGTCCCTCCCTCACGTGCACATCCCAAGGTAAATAAAAAGTTAAAAACTATTTACTTACCTGATCCCAGCTCCCTTGTCCGTCGGCGCAGGGTCAACGCTCCGCCTTCTCCGACGTCCCGCGCACGCATTGGACCTCCCCATAGGAAAGCACTGAATCAATGCTTCCCTATGGGGAAAATCTAGCGCTGATGCCCTCTTGCAGAGCGTGAGGACGTCCAGAGTCAGATACCGGACCAAAGGTCAGTTTCAATCCAGGAAGCCCTCTTGTGGATGTCTGGGAGAGAAACTGCATTGTTTAACATTGCAGCACTAAGTGAAAAAGGGACAGTGCACCCAGACCACTTCAATAGCCAATGTGGTCTGGCTGCCTACAGCATCCCCTAAGGAGAAAATAAATAAATGCACGTGGGAATTTAGCGAAACTATAGACTTACATACGTGCAACAAGCACATGATACAAGAGATGGATTAATGTAGTTTGGAAGCAAATTAGAGATAGCCACAAACGAGAAGGACTTGGGAATTGTTATAGACAAACTATGCAACAATGTGCAATGTCAATCAGCAGTGGCTAAGGCCAGTAAGGTATTGTCACGCATGAAAAATGGCATTAATTCTCGGGATGAGAATATCATTTTGCCTCTTTATAAATCGCTGGTAAGACCACATCTTGAATATGATGTGCAATTTTAGGCACATGTTCTAAAGGAGGATATTATGGCACTAGAAAGAGTGCAGAGGACGGCTCTAAAATTAATAAAATGAAGAGAACATTTTAGCTATGAAGAAAGGTGAACAAATTTTAACCTCTTTTAGTTTAGGAAAAACGTTGCCTCAGAGGGGATATGACAACATTATACAAATATATTCGTGGCCAATACAAACCATTGTGTGGAAATCTATTCACAAACAGGATTTTGCATACGACATAAGGTTATGCGTTTAGACTGGAAGAATGAAATTTAAGTCTAAGGCAAAAGAAAGTTTTTTTTTTTAACCATAACAATAAGGATATGGAATTCTCTGCCTGAAGAAGTGGTTTTATCAGAGTCCATACAGATGTTTAAACAACAACTAGATGCATACCTGCAAAAACAGAATATTCAAGGATATAATTTTTCAATGTAGGGTAAATGCTTCTTGATCCAAGGATTAATCTGACTGCCATTCTGGGGTGAAGAGAGTATATATTTCCTAGTATGTAGCAAAATCGGAAGTGCTTCAAAACGTTTTTTTTTGCCTTCTTTTGGATCAACAGTAAAAAAACAAATATGAGGAACGCTGAACTTGATTGACACATGTCTCTTTTCAGCCTATGTAACTAGTTTAAGTCTATATCCAGTCCCTGCACGCTTTTCAGTGTAAACACTGTCTTTTCAGATAAAAGGCAGTGTTTACATTGCTGCCTAGTAACACCTCTAATGACAGTCACTCAGATGGCCACTAGATGTACTTCCTGGGTCAGTGCTGCACTGTGCAGCCCCTACATTAAAGATTCCCATAGGGATGCAATGCATCTCTAAGAGCAGTTGATTGGCGCAGCATTGCATTTTGTCTTGCATGCGTAATAGTCTCCCAATGATTTCCTATGGTGAAACATTGGATTGGCAGAGATCGTCAAGACTGAGGATTTCAGCTGTAGAGGTGGGGCTAGCCGCGGCATCATGAGCACTGCTTGGGAAAAATGGCGAGTAAAACGTCACCTAAACAAACACTCACAGACTGACAGACACACACAGACCAACAGAGATTTGGTACACAGAGACACACTCACAAATGATATGTTTATTTTAAACATGTCCACCCAGCCTCAAACAGGTTCTACCTATGGGACAGCTGGAGTGGTTCAGCTGCTCTGCTCCCTAGAGCGTCGTTTAGTGATGCAGGGGTCAGAGGGACATCATATTCCAGGTCCAGCATCACTGCAGGGCACCTTCACAATCAGCCACCCGCCTCCCTGAGCTCTCCACAAGTTGCCTGTCCACATGCCTGTCACAAATCCCAGGCGTCAGGACAAATTTCCTGGTCGTCATGGCGACCTGGGTTTGTCGAGCCCTGGCTTAGCTCAATAAATTAATTTGATGCTTAGCCAATGAACTTAAAGCAAACTCGGCATCAGAGTTAAAGCAAACTCTGCATCAGAACTAGAAGTGCTAGCTAGGGAGTTCATAGCAACCCCAGTGCATAGTGTCAGGAACACAAACTTGTATTTCTGACCCCATAGTGTTAAAAACCAGTCAGCTGGGGGGCGGGGCTTTGGAGCAAAGCTGAACAGACTCCATATCTATCAGCTTCCAACCTTGCAGCACCTAATCAGCAACTATCCCGGGCATCATACTCGACTAAGCTAAGCCCACAAAGTGACAGCGGAACAGATCGATGCCTTTCTTTCAGCCACCAAAGACAGGCAATGTGAAAAGTAAAAACCGGGCCTACCTCACGTCGGCAAGCCACAGTTTGGAGACTCTCCTAGGCGGCATCGGGGCGCACTACAAGCTAGATCCAGAGGAGAAAGACATTCTAACACCTAGCGACACCTCTGCAACAACGAGGCGCCGCACGCAGAAGCTGCAGCCGGCCTCAGCCGCCGACCAGCCAGACATCGGAGTGATGTTACAGAGGCAAGCACCACCCAAGATGGCCGCCACAGAGGCCTCCCCAGCTCAGACACTGACAGCTCACTCGCCGGAGCAGCGAGCGGAGACTGGAGTATGCAAAACACACTCCCGGCCCACAGAGACTCAAGGGACCATACCTTCGCCATAAAACAAAAACCTGCAGCAATGGATGCATGAGATAGAGAACTTGCTGGCCGCGGATATCGAAACCCTGAAGGCAGACGTGCGCCAAACTACTGAGTGGGTGAGCGCTATGGAAAGGGTCATTCAAACACTAAACAGCGGGGTATCGAATCTTACAGACGCCCTGCAATCTCTGCAAACAGCCCACAAAGCACTAGCGATACAGGTGGCCTCCCAGGAGGACCACCTGCGTCGCAACCACATCAAATTTAGGGGAGTGCCGACAGAAGTCACTTCAGAAGAGATACCTAATTTTATAAGAAGACTTATGGACATCATCCTGCTGCCATCAACTAGTACTGGAGGGCATATATCACTTACCGGCAGGGCATTACTCACCTGCCACAGAAGCACGGGACGTCATCCTGCGATGTGCCACTTCTCAAGACAAAGTAGCAATAATGACAGCAGTGAAAGGCAAGAGCCCCCCTACCATTCGAAAACTCCCAACTACTTTTCTTCCAGGACTTAACTAGGGCTACGCTACACTGGCGGAGATCACTGCAACACCTAACAGGACGCCTGAGGACAGCAGGCATACAATACAGATGGGGAATGCCGAGGGCCCTGCTGTGGGACTACCCACAGAACCACATCGGAGGCCGTCATACTCACAATCCTCACTCTCCTGGGGCTACCGGATATACCCAAGACCAATGCTACGACAAGACTATCCCAGATAGGAGACCCAGCCACTACAAGGTCTTTCACTCCTCGAACCCCACGCACAGACTCAGGGACCTGACTGCGACCGCATATGAGACCACCCACACTGGCCTACCCAGAGTCAAACTCTCCGGCTCACTGTTCAGACTTTCGTTCAAACTTTTGTTTTTAACATTTTTGCCTCTGTCTTAGTATGTACACAGACACAATTCGCAAGGTCCTGATTAACATCAAGACCAGATCCAGGGATAAAAACACAGAACCACATTAACGTGGAGGTGCCCCAAATCTCCCCCCTGCACAAACTGCTGCACAAACAAATGGTATAATTTGTCTTAAAAAGATTAAGTGCCAACTTCACACAGCTCTTTGCACTCCCTAGCAAGGAAGAATTACTTAAACCCATTAATTCCTGCACAGCAAGGGGAGCAAGAGATTGAATTACAACCTGGCTAAAACAAAACAAAAAATAAATACATTCTAAATTGGCAACATTTCTAGCAGAAATGCTGCACTGACCGGGTACCTGAACCAGAATTACTTCAAAAACCTTAAGTGTTTATGGTGATTTATGTAACCTTTTAATTCAACAGAAAACAGGTTGCTGATCAACACACTATAGACACCAGAACAACTATAGCTTAATGCATTTGTTCTGGCGAGTATAATCATTCCCTTCAGACTTTTTGCAGTAAACACCTTTTTCAGAGAAAATGCAATGTTTACATTACAGCCTAGGGATACCTCCACTTGCCACTCCTCATATGACTAGAAGAGATGCTTACTGGGGCTTTGCAGCACTGCCATTCAGAGTCTCCACCATCTGCATGGAAACAAACTTTCCTTAATAGAGATGCATTGATTGAATGCATCTCTGTGATGAGATGCTGATGATGGTTGTGTTTGACTTGTGCTGTCTCTGCCCCTGATCTGCTTCCTTGACAGTCTTGGTTAATCCAATATCCTATGGGAAAGCATTGTGATTGGCTAAAATCACCACTTCTGATGTCAGCAGACAGCAGGCAGATCAGGGACAGAGTCAGCAGCAGCAGACTGTAATAAAGGAAAGATGATGCTTTACTTAGGGGAGCTTGATGGTGTTTTTAATACTATAGGATCAGGAATATATAGTTGTGTTCCTGACACTATAGAGCTCCTTTAACCAAACTTGTTAATGAGAGGGAAACACTGACTTATGGGTAAGAATTTCCTCAGATAATACATTTAAAACAGAATGCAAGTGTTTAGAAACCTCAAACTAAAAGTTGAAAACTTTTATATTACTTTTCTTTGTTACAAATTGAATGAGAAACTATCTTCTGCTTTGTTGTAAACAAAAGAGAGAAGTAACTAAATATTTCTACTGTAAATCTATCCAAATCACCTAGAGGTATTCCAAATTTCTGAACACTTGCAACTGGCTTTTTGAATAAGCAAAACTCTCACTGCATAGATGTATACAATCCCACTTTCCCCAAACAAAGCAGGGTTCTGCCCAGCACCCAAAGACCACCCTCCTATTCAGCCAACCTAATTCATGCACATTCAGACGTGAATTAATTAGGTGGTGGGAGTGTTCGTTTTATAATCTAAAAATTACTTGTAAAAAAATATATATGTTTAGATTGTCTAGTTCTACAGAACAAAATTATACTTGAGGATGGCACCAGGGTACAACAGCCATCATAACCACATCAAAGATGCCCAGTGTTTCTTTAACATGGCACATGTTCCTTGTTATGTCAAACCATTTCACAATCAGATGCAATATGTGACATTTTTAAAAAGCTAGATAAAGCTTGAGAAGTTAAGGAAATTCAAACACTTTTGTGTTTCATACTGTGGAGGGTGTGTTCACAGCGTAAACACATTTATTACAGTCGGATGTAGGGCAAGCTAAATGAAATACATGCCCAAAGACTATGACACATTGCAATTAAACGTCAACATATCCAGCTGTGCCATTTATTTTCCACGAACTGGCAGTCGGTAAAATAGGATACAGTATTGAATGCTCTTTAATTGGGGGAGGGAAAAAAACACAACTCATGGACCATGTGTTTACATGAACATCAACAATGATCAGGCAAAAAAATATATAAAAAGGCTGAAGCTATAAACGGATGTTTTAACCTTGCAGAGAGGGGCTTGCTTATATCTTATCAGAAACGCACTTATGTGCGAGACAAGCTTAGGTTCTCCCTGAAATCACACCTGAGCACAAACTTGCTTCTGCCCCCACACACTCCTAATCTAATTAGCCAAACTTTACATCCATATTGCAGTTTATCGAATTGGTATAGACTTCATGACAAGCTAATAGTTGCACTCCAATCTAATATACTGGCCCCTTTGGTACAAAATGGCAAACATCCTTACTTACTCATCAGTACAGGGTTTGAAGACAAGATATGCTTGTTGGAATAGAGTGAACACACACGTATATGTTTTATAAGCTAAGTAAAAAAGAAGAAAAAAATCCCATTATTTTAGTTGTTTACAAACATTGGATACTGAAATGTTTGAATCTGTCCTATCACAAGGAAAAGCAGGTGGTCTATAAAAAGGACATGAACCCAAAGCGCACACACACCCCCCGAAACACTTTTTACTCAAGTTTCTGCCTAATCCCTAAGCAGCTGACAGGTTACAGTCCTGGAACAAGTGTAAAGCTAAAACCAGCAGCTCTACTCACAAGTTGATTACTTTCGAATACTGCATATTTACACGGTAACAGCTCCTCTGTCACGGTTTCTCTTTCAAAACCATCTAAGAAATTACATGGCCACCAGAATTGTATCTTACAAACTGTTTATGCATTCAATCAGAAATAAACACTACAGCATTGGCACTAGGTTACTAGACTATTGACAACAAACAAACAATCTGGTTTGAGAAATTGCAATGCCCGAAACAAAGACTAGATTTATAAAGGGCAAAACAGGTTGTATTTTAGGGCACAGTGTTAAATAAGGAGCATACACCATAGAAACCAATATAATTTCTCAACATTTAGCACATTGCATTTGTACTCAGAACATGTTTTGCCTAGATAAATCTGGCCCATAGTATTAAGTTTCCAAAACAAAAAGTAAACGTTTGTTACTGCTCATAAGGCTAAACAAAACTGGAAAATAATGCACAGGAATGCAATTAAGTATGCCAATCTGGATCTGTAGAGATGGCTACGTTATGGTGTAAAAAGCATTATGCACCCACTCTCTCTGCAGAGTGTCTTACAACTGCATTAAATTATGTAGATTTGTAGGACTACATAATTAAAAAATATGCTGATCTATATCTTAATGGTGGAAAAGTAAAACCAGAGTTAAGGAACTATTTTAAAGCAGGCTGACATTAATTTGTTATTTTTCTACTACTAGCTTGTCACCACTGAGCTTAGGTGTGAAGAAATCCCTCTTTGTATTCATTATTTCTCCCCTTTTTTCATTCGGTGTACGTGACTGCCGGGCAGAGACCACCCCCCTGGCTCGGCTTCAAAAGCATGCCTCAATTAAACCCTCTACCTGTGCGGCCGCCGTTCGTATTGCCAAATGCCACGTTGCTGAGAAAACAGCGGACATCTTGTTTGTGCGAACAAAGGCAGCGGGACATGGTCGTCGAGTGTCTCGAACTAAAATCGGACACGCGACTTCCCGAACACCGGTCCCGGCGTACGAACGCTGGATCTTCGTTTCCCGAACGGCTAGGAGAGCGCTGTTCGGTACTTCTGTTCATTCGTATTAGGGGAGCAATCGCTGCTGGGAGCCAGGGGGAACCGTTCGTGGGATTGTTCGTTTATTTCAACTTCACAAAATAGACCGGCAAGGCCACCCAGGCTCGTGGAGCTGTTTTGGGAGTCAGCCTCGTGGTTGGCCAGTCGCCTGGGACTTCCATGGAATTCGAAAAGCTCTGAACTGATCTGGGTGATTTTTGGATGTGTTGGTCACCCAGATCAGGGCTGTCAGGGGATATGACTTTTAAGGGGATACCTCCTGTTTTTAGGGGTGTTCTGAAAGTTGGGGGAAAATTTATTTTTTTGCCTGGAGATAATGAAGTTATTTTATCTGCCTTAATTATCTCCAGGTCCAGGAATTGTATGTTTGTACTGGGAGTGTTGGACTGTTTCTCTAGTTATGATTGGCTGTACTATGTCCATCCCTGTGGGATGTCCCCTTGCACGGGGACTTGCATAAAAGCCAGTGTGGCATAATGAAGCTCAGTTCTGTTGTACCCTTCTTCTAGACTCCAGCTGATGTTTGGATATTCGTATACTTTACTAAGGGAATCTTCATGTAAAGCTGTTTATTCCTATGGGAATCGTTTATTTTATCTGTCGAACGGAGAGTTATAATCATTGATGCTTTGGCCGTTCAGGATAATGTTATTCATGGTCAAGCATTAATTCTGACATGCATGTGTAGTTATTTTGTACACATAAAATAAAGAGTTACTATTAATTTGTGCATTTTTGATTGGGATCATGCTTTTCATTTTCATATTTGTGCATTAACATCAAGGAGTGTCGGCGGAGGGTTTGACTCAGGCCCACAAAATGGCCCAGAGCTAAATGTTCTGGTACAAATAGGGGATATAGAGCAGGAGAAGAAGACCGGCATGAATCGCATATGCTCTGGCTGTTCAAAGTGTTGCCAGAAAGGTGCAGAGCGGTTACACTGGAATACCAGGAAAGTTATCCAAACGCTGGGGGGCATAAGGTGTAGCAGATTGTGTATGTGTAGCTGTGTATGTCTAAGAGTACGGGTGTGTATTGAGTGCATACACCCAGTGAGTATGTATATCTGTGAGCAACAGTTTGTGTGTATCTATGAGTGTTTGAGAGTGAATGTGTGTAATATTAAGTCTATAAATACATTGATCCGTCACATTAAAACCACTGACTGGTGAAGTGAACAACATTGATTGTTACAATAGTACCTGTTAAGGGTGCAATATATCAGGCAGTAAGTGAACAGTCAGTTCTTGAATTTCATGTGCTGGATGCACCCTTCCACAAAATGACAGAGTTCAAGGAGTTGCCCTGGCCCACAAATTACCCAGATCTCAATTAGATTGAGCATTTGTGGAAAGTGCTGGAACAACAAATGCGTTCCATAGAGTCCCCACCTTGCAACTGGCAGGACTAAGGATCTGCTGCTAATTTCTTGGTACCAGATACCACAGGACACATGCTCCATAAATGCAATGCTTCTGAGAAGCATTAAATCCAATATTTCTCTATGGGAAGCATTTATGGTGTTTGGCATCATCATGCTATTACACGATGACCATTAATTTGCACAGGTCTTGAGGAGGAAGTACTTCTACTAGTGGTCTCTCTGGCAGCAACTAGAGGCTCCAACAAATGCAAACAAAGTTTCTTAGAAAAGGCAAGATTTAAAATTGCCTGAGAAAAGGGACAATGTCTATGCTTCAAAACTACTACGTCAAGGAGGATTGGTTGTAGTTGTATATTCCACAGCACTGCAAAAAAGGTAATCTAAGACAAACTGTTCTGCTTAAACACTCTTGACATACTGGAACAGTTGGTGAATAGGGCTCAGCCTAAAACAAGCTTATAATCTAAAATCATGAGAGACAAATACACAGAGGGAAATGAGGGGATCAAATCATATTGATATGCCTGAGGGTAGGTGATTGGGAGGAGAGTAGATTGGAGATAGCAGAAGAACGTTGTTGAGAACGAGGAGTTAAAACCCGTTTTCCTGGCACTATAGATTTCTGGAGTGCCCCCCCCATCCCCTCTGAATCCAGTGCCGATGTACCTCAGCACTGGGTCAGGCTCTGCCCACGCTCCTTCCCCGCCAACTGCAGCCAGCGGGAGAGACCTAATGTGCGGCAATGGCCGCATGTGCATTAGACCTCCTAATAGGAAAGCATTTTTCAATGCTTTCGTATGGGGACAATCTGACGCTGGAGGTCCTTGAGGACCTCCAGCATCAGATAATGGCCCAAAATTCCATTTGGATTCTGGAAGCCACAGAGGGCAGACTTAGAGCTGCAATGGAAACATTGCAGTTATCTGGAACTGCAATGTTTTACATTGCAGCATTAAAGGACCACTAAAGCGCCAGGAAAACATGCTCGTTTTCCTGGCACTATAGTGCCCTGAGGGTGCCCCCACCCTCTGGGACCCCTCCTGCCCGGCTCTTGGGAGAGGAAGGGGTTAAAACTTACCTTTTTTCCAGCGCCGGGCGGGGAGCTCTCCTCCTCTCCGCCTCTGATCCTCCCTTTCGGCTGAATGCGCTATGCGTGGCAAGAGCTGCGCACGCATTCCGCTGGCCTCATAGGAAAGCATTTAAAATGCTTTCCTATGGACGCTTGCGTGTTCTCACTGTGAGAATCACGCAAGCGCCTCTAGCGGCTGTCAATGAGACAGCCACTAGAGGATTTGGAGGCTAAATTAACCCTATTATAAACATAGCAGTTAATCCTAGAGGGACCTGGCACCCAGACCACTTCATTAAGCTGAAGTGGTCTGGGTGCCTAGAGTGGTCCTTTAAGTGCAAAAGGGACCCAGCACCCAGACCACTTCAACAAGCTGAAGTGGTCTGGCTGCCTACAGTGTCCCTTTAAGGGGTGAGCTGATTGAATTCTCTAAAGAAGTCTGATTTTAAGTATTTTTTTTCAAGGACTGCAGTGATTGGGAGAGTCGAATGTTGCCTGGGAGAGGGGTCAGACCTGGAAAAATCCCACGTGCATGAGTCTTGGTTGAGAGTACGAGAACATAATAGCAACAGGTCATCAGCAGAACAAAGGAGCGAATGACCAGTTACCTTTTTTTATTAACACGTTCCATGTTCAAAGACTGCAGTCATACTAATTTGAGTGTTTTTAAGCAGGTGAATAAAGTGCCACAACACACAGAAATCCAATCTTCCAATGAGTAATAATTAGATGTAAAATACCCAACCAGGGAGTAACATTTCAAGTCTTAAGCTACTAGCCAGGCTTTGAAGGTTACTCATCACTGCAAACTTGGAGAGTCCTTCCTTGGTATACTCATTAGGGATAAATTGCCAATGGCTAGTGATAATTTTGAGCCCTGCCCTATAACCCAGAACTCAAAATAGCAACTAATTCACAAGTAACAGAGCTGTGCAATAACAGAAATGTGTAAACATTAAAAGCAGATTGTGTTTCACATACTAACTGAAACAAGGAATGAAGAAGAACTAGCTTCTGAGTGACAACAACATGCTTAGCCCAAGTCTGAAACTCTTCAGTGGACACACCAGTGTGAAATTTCATATATGGGAGAGTTCATGAGCACTGAGTGACATCACAGAAGATTGCAAATTTTTGATATGGGAACACTATCATACCTGCCATAAAAAACCAACGCTGCCACATTCAGAATTCCAAGCAAGAGTGAGTGGTTAACGCAATCTCTGTTTATGCATTTAACAAAGCCATACTAATACCCAATTAATATCAGAGACCAGCTGTAGTTCTCCCTTCTTACAACTGACAGGGAGTACCAAGGGAAAAGAAGAATAAATATATTGGCAAGCATGTGAGTTCTATATGACTCAGCGTATAGGTGAACAACTAGCAAGCTACAAGAGTAGGTATTTGTGAATGTGTGGATATGACATGTGTGTCTGCTTCTGTATGTATAAGGAAAAGACTGGGAAGTTATGAAAATGTTTAAAAATAACTAATTAGTGTTGTCCAGGTTTGAGAATGCATGAAAGTGGCTGATATGGTATCATTCAGAGTGTTTGAAAAAAGAATTTGTTAAAATGTGTGCTAACTTTTGGTTCAAGTTCCCTGCAAAATTTTATGTCTGTTCTTTACCTCCAATACAGTGTTTCCCAAACCAGTCCTCATGGTCCAGCAACTGTCCTTTGTCAGCATCTCTGATGAAATATAAAAGTGAAATACATCAATCCTGGACTAGTGCTGGGCCATGAGGTCTGGTTTGGGAACCAGTGTTTTAGTAGAATATAAAGTACTCTTCAGCTCTGTGCTGTTAGTCTGTAATAACCACACACAAAAAAAATAAAAATATATAAATAAAATAAAATTTAGATTCCAGCTCTCTCATGTGGATTTACACAATCATAAAAGCCAACAAGGAGTGTGCCTTTTTATACACGCTGTCCAAGTACAATAGAACATAAAGGTCATATTACCTTAATAATCACCCTCCCCCACGCCCATGTCACATGCGTCAGCACCACAAAGGCCTCTGCAGGACACTTTGAAAGAAATGACCAAGAATGCACTTTCTAAGGAGATAAATCCCAGATTATGAAACCATGATCACATCAACATTTGCCAGTGCTGCACTCCTCACCACATAAAGTGACTCAATAGTGTTTACACAGGTAAGGGATTTTGTAACTGCAGCTATCAAACAGTTTGTGAATGGCCCAAAAAGGAGAACATATTACAATTTTATAACAGGCAGCAAAAAAGTAAAACCAGAAGATAAATATCATGAGCCTTAATAGTCAAACTCTCCAAAATATAAATGTAGCCCTCGTGGGAGGGGACTTAAAGCAACAGTGCTACATCAGATCATTCTGCTAAACCAATCTAAAATCTTCCATGACAAACAGACCCAACTGGCAAAATATAAATACTTTTTCTGTAAACTGACGCAGGCATAATTCCGCAGGACATGATAGCTTAACCATTATTCCAGGTTTAATCCACCAGAGGAAGCCAGTAATTTTGTGCAGTAAAAAAACAAAACATTATTGGTTGAATAATTTTCAAGGATACGTGTAAAGTTCCATATATCTGGCCTTTGCCATGCTCTGTCTGGTGTACACCTGTTGAATCCCAGCTCTCAGGTCATCCCAGATCTGGTCCAGGCCAATCTGTTTAAGTCCATGTGGGTTCTGACTCCTGTTAGAAGACATCTTTTCTTCCCTTTTGTTTTCAGATTTTCTTCCCCCTCTTAAAAGTCCTTCTGCACAACAACTACCAATTTTGATCTGGTCAAACCTCCATAAGATGAGAAATTACTGGTACATGCCAATCTTCTGACAGCTGATGACACTTTAGGAGAAGTGTTGAATCAAACCTGAAAACCACAGAAAAAAAATGCGTACGAATCAGTTTCAATAGTATATAAGGAATACAGAGTGCAAGGTGTGCAGAAATAAATAACTTTTTTTAAACCTTTAGTCCAATGCACATTATTTGGTAACCAACACTCCTCACACTGCAAATGTACTGCAGGGGCTTGATATTCGTGACAATTTTCTTATTCCCTTTCAAGAACGGAGCAATCATCAAGGTAACCAGGGAAACAGCAGAAATTCATAGCTGGTTTCCATGGTGATTGCTCCACTTCACCACAATGCTATTAGTGACATTTTCATAAATCTCCCACGCTGTATATTGTTGTTCAAAAGAAAGGCAACAATTAAACAATTTGAATATTGATCACTTTACATTGCTGCTGGCATTTGCAAAATATCAAAGAGCTCAGTTTTCGCAAGTTGAAAAGGATTACACAATGGAACATGAACTCGTCAAAGGTTAGAATTGTCCCATTTGACCTCTACTATGAGCCATAAGTGAACAGAGGTTCTACCCCAAACACTTCCTAAAGAAGAGGATGCAGCTTAATGTAACATTACATACAAGCTCCCTGGGTTTGCTAAATATAAATGTTCTGATAACTGCATTTAACTAAAAGGAACCAAACCTGTAGCAGAACAAATAGAAGGGGAAGCCACTTTAGTGTTTAAATAATATTTGACCGTTTACAGTCCACAATTTCAAGATGTGAAGCTGCTCAGAATTCTAACTTATACCATTGGCAGGCAGTCTTTTTCTTGTAAAATAATTGTATGAGTTTATTTTACTAATCTATATACAAAGTCATTCTGAATGTACAGCTTTAAAGAACTGTAAATAAAATCAATAAAAAAAAAAAAAAAAAAGATACAGAATAAAATTAGTTGGCAGTTCTGTCACCCCCCCAATTCACATTTCATAAACGATAAAATCTAAAGATTGTTTTGGAATTTCACTTAACTTTCAATATAATCAAAAGATATAAGAAAGTATTTCTCCTGCGCTTGACGCTTACTACCGTAGGAACGGCTGGGGAAACAAGCTTTCTCTATGGAGTCTCCTGAGATCCATCCATAGAGATCAGTGTTGTACTCTTAGCTCATTTGTGAGTGTAGCACACTGACGTAAACTTCTAGAAGATGAAGCATCAAGAGCTAAAGAGGATGCACTAGATCAAATTATCAGTAGCTATGAGGGACAGGATCAGGTAAGTAAAACTTATCTTCCCCTGCACCACCAGGGCCACCACACTGCAAGAGGAGCAGTTACCATAAGTGGCCTTTGCAAAATATTGATTCTGATTGGTGTCTTAATGCTCTAAGCAAATCTAAAATGAAATATGTTCATTGAATTGTTTAGAGAACAGAAAACAAACAAAAAACACCTAAATAACCCCCACCTAAATAACCTATACCTAGATTATCAAATAACTCAGACTATTAATACTGGCAGGCACATAATGCATCAAATTAAAAATCAGGGGCATTCACTAAAGCTATAATTCAAAGTGAACTTTAAATTTAAGAGGAATAAATCTCCAAGTCAGATATGCTTTCGGTTCAGCTACTTCACCCTTAAATCTGAAACCCACTTTGAATTCACTCTCAATTCTCACTTTAGTGAATAACCCTGTATGTATCATGATATTAGGGGTTCCTGCGAAAGTAATAATGTACTTTTCCATGGTCTTGTCAACAATGGCTACAAAAGAATAATAAACATAAATAAACAGAGATATGAAAACATCAAAAGACCTCAAGTTTAATTTTGGCTTTCCATGGTAACACATTCCCAACACCATCCCCATCATATATTAACTCAAAGCTCGACAAATCACAGGCACCAGGTCGCCATGACTCCGAGGATATGCAAGCCTGTTACCTAGCGCGGAAATCCGGCTGGGGAATTGTGGAGGCGGACAGCATGCTGAGGGGTCGTAGAGGCAGGTGGCTGACTGCGCAAATACTAGGTGGGCGGCGAGGGAGCCGTGATGTCCCTGCTCTCCTTCGTTGCCGCTCAGTGAGACATGGGCCAGAATATGACGTCATATTCCGGCCCTAGTCTCACTAAGCTGTGCGCGTGTAGCACAGCAGGGACATCACAGCTTCCTCCCCACCCACTACATTAAGCTATATTTTTGAAAATGTTTATTTTTGTCGGTTTATTTAAGCCTTGTAAGTTTAAAAAAAAATTACAATATGGCTCTTAACTTTTTTTAGCTGGCTCCTAGATTCAAAGCAAATTTGTCAAGCTCTGTATGAACTGCAGTAATTCACATGTTGGTTTTAAAATAATCTTTTTGTACCTCTATTTCACTCTGCTTTTATTTCATTCATTTTTTAATTCACCTCAGTTTTTAGCTATTCATAAGTAAAAGAAGAGACTACTTTCGTCATGGGGAGTGTGATTATTGGCAATTGAGCAGAGCTTAAGCAAACTGCCATTTCAGTTAAGCTAAGTTACCCCAAACCCATCAGTCATTACAGAATCAAACAACAGACATTGCATACAAGGGAGAATAAAATGGAGGCACCCAGGTAAAATAGTGCCAATGAGGGGATTTTAAACATTAGATGCACGAGTCATAAAGATAACAAAAAATAAAATAAAAATCATGACCTTGAAATCTGTCACTTCTCTGGAAATTATACCATTTAATAAAACAGACATCTACAACGTGTGCCAACTTTATTTAACTATTTTATTTTGAATTTAGATTACAAATTGAGCAAATTATATCATCCATCTAGATCAGGAAAAGAAAAGCAATGGCAAATTACAAATAAATAGGAGAAGTAGAAGCATTTTCTGTATATTGGCTGCCAGGTACAGAGGACAGAGCTTATGATTGACAGGGAGCCAAGACTGAGATGCCCAGTTGCAGGATGAAGAGATTTCTACTTTTAAAGGAACACTCCAAACACTAACCACTAGAAGACACTGACTGCCCCCAAAGAAAGTAATCAACAGTTGGACTTTTTATCTAAGGTCAGCTGTCTCTGACCACTGGCAGCTCCCTGCCCTTAAGACAGCGATGCTGAGCTTAGCTCACTGGTTAAGAGCAATCAACCGATTACTCTCAGCCAATGAGCTGGTCTTGCACTGCAGGGCTTAGCTCAGGAGAGCAAATGGAAGCTCCTAACAGGAGCTTCAGCGCTCCAGAGAAAAGTAAGTAGGGTCTAGCATCCAGCAGACCAATATAAGGCATTCAAACTGAAGAACAAGATTTGCACTTGGCTGTCAGCCTAGAGAAAATATACAGAGAACAGTGGTTCTCTTTCTCCTCTTTATTAGCAATATCTGTGCAAGCTTTGCGATGTCTGAACTGTATTATGATGTAATTTGCCAAGTCCTAAAAGGGACTATATAGGCACCCAGACCACTTCATCTCATTGAAGTTGTCTAGGTGCACTGTCCCTGCAGTTTAAGAAAAACTGCCATATTTACATTGCAGGATTAAGACTGCCTCCAGTGGCCATCTCCCAGACAGCCACTAGAGGTAATTCCTGCAGTTACAAGGAGCTTTACATCCGTGAAACAACACTGTATGCCCAGTGTGTTGAAAAACCCCATAGGAAATCACTGATTAAATACCTTCCTCCGGGGAAGGACTTCGGTTCCTGGATTGACGTTGTGGAAGGAGGAGTTCAATCCATTGCCAAGGGCACCGGAATCAGGTAAGTGAAAAACAAGTAATTATATGCCAGGGGGAGTGGAGGCGCCGGACACTCCAGTACTATGAATACAGTTTTGTATTCCTTACACCAAGCAGGTCAAACTCAAAGTCTAGTACGGGCCAAATTTACAAGGTTTAAGTTTATGTGGGCCACAAAAAAAAATAAAAAATCCTGTGCCAAAGCGGATCCTCCCGCTACTTCTTGAAACACCGTGAAAGTGGAGCACGTCGAAGTCACATCAGAATGTGACGTAGCATTGCGTGCCTCCTGCACCTCCAGGTACTTCACTGTGTAGCTGCGGCCATCGCAACACTGACAGACACACTCTGACAGACACAGCTTCCTCACTGCCGCCAGCGTCCTGCTTCCACCCCAGCCGGGTGAATTTTAGCAGAGTAGGCACCTGAAATGTGGAGAAAGCAGGTGCCTACTCTGCTTTAACACCAAGCATGTAATGGCGGCTCCATTGTGGGTCGCAAGCGACTGCGGCAAAATTAATGATAGCCAAAAACTGGAAAAGTGTGCTGACACCATGTTAGCCTTTAGTTAAAGAGCAGTTGTTATATCAATTAAAAATGGAGGGGGTATATGTAAATCATCTGATGAGAACTATGAATTTTGGCTAGAACAAATTGCAACGCTTTAAGGGAAAAATTCACTCCTGACAATCGTAACTCCTTTTTCTTTAGTGTTATAAATTTAACGGGACACTATAGTCACCTGAACAACTTTAGCTTAATGAAGCAGTTTTGGTGTATAGAACATGCCCCTGCAGCCTCTCTGCTCAATCCTCTGCCATTTAGGAGTTAAATCTCTTTGTTTATGAACCCTAGTCACACCTCCCTGCATGTGACTTGCACAGCCTTCCATAAACACTTCCTGTAAAGAGAGCCCTATTCTTTCTTTATCGCAAGAGCCTCCTGTATGTGATTAAAGTTTCATTTAGAGACTGAGATACAATTATTTAAGGTAAATTACATCTGTTTGAAAGTGAAACCAGTTTTTTTTTTTTTCAGGCAGGCCCTGTCAATTATAGCCAGGGGAGGTGTGGCTAGGGCGGCATAAACAGAAACAAAGTGATTTAACTCCTAAATGACAGTGAATTGAGCAGTGAAATTGCAGGGGAACGATCTATACACTAAAACTGCTTTATTTAGCTAAAGTAATTTAGGTGACTATAGTGTTCCTTTAAGACTTGATACAATTATAATTGGAGACCCCCTGGTCCCATTCTTCCGCAGCGCAGGGAAACTGTCAAATGTGTTAAAATGTCGAAATGTTGTAATGATTATTTTAGTATGTGTTTATGTTTTTTCCTTTCCTGTTATTGTGATTTGCTACTTTTATTGCATATATGTAATGGAAAATAACAAAAAGGAGGGCGGGAAAAAAAATAAAAAATGAGGAGATATAGCTAAATCGATTGCTTTCCTATTTGGTCTTGCCTTGTCAACCATCAAACAAACACAAACGATTTCATGAGATTAAGGAAGTGCCACATCATTTAATAAGGGTCATAAAATTTAGAATACAAGCTCAGGTCTGAATCATTTGTGGGTCACAAAGTAGCACTCTCAGATAAAGTCTTTCTGAACTACTCATTGACTATGTTAGAATTTCACTGAAATTCCAACCCAGTCATAAGATATGCTGAGACAAAGTATGGACCTACATTGTCTTAGTATTTTTCCTACACCTGACCCTTTTAGACACTGGGCGACGGAACCACCGCCTATAAGTGTCAATCCTCCAGCTGCATGGAATTGGCTCTGTGGATGATCCTGGGGAATCCCCCATAGACCTTAATGCAGTACTCATGCATGTGCGAGAATACAACATTTACATCAGTTCCTGGTGCTGAAGTGCCAGGAAAAGAAAAGGACCGTCAAGAAGAATATGGTGATGTCAATGAGGGACATGTTCAGGTAAATTAAACTCACCTTTGACTGCCACTTCAGCAATGCTACCATTGGGAATCTTTGAAAATGATGCAAAGTCCCCCATACAGTGTCTGTGCCGCTTAAAAAAATTAAAAAGCAAACAAAAAAACAAAATACAACATCATGTGATGCTCGCAATGATCCCAGAGTTCTCCCAAAACAGGACAATATAAACTAATGTTGCTCAGAGCACCTCTTTAACGACAACAAAATGTTATTAAAAGCCAGCGTCTTTGAAATCCCCACAGGAAAGCATTAATTCACTTAGATCATATGGGGTAGGTCTAATGCACTCACTGCCCATGAACACTAGGTCCCCCCATCAGCGTGGCATTGTGTGAAGAGACCAAACTAGTGGCGAGGGACCTTGGTGTTATAAAGCGGAAAATGAATAAAAGGTTTGTAACCCTTTAATCACTGTGTGAAGGGGGCAGCAGAGGAAGAGAGACAATACTGTGTTCGGAAAACCGTTTTATATTCCCAACACTATCGTGTGTCACGGTTCTCACCATGACATGCAGACGGCCAGGCGTGGCTGTTCCACAAGTGCCAAAAAGGGGATTTTAACTGTGGACTCTTGCTGTCTTGTCTCTGAGCCACACTTCAGTTTACGTTTCTTCCTGATGTCTTATCCAGCCTTTTCTGCAGCACTTAGGGGCTGGGACTTTACCTGTGGCTGCTCCATTAGCAAGGTATTTTGACCTGCCTCTCCATGAGAACATTGTCAGTTCTTTGATTCTGGTGATCGTATGTTGTTCCTGTTTTGTCTCCTGATAGTTGTTCTCCAGATTAACCCTGGCTTTCCTCCATCTTTATCCGGACCTCTCGCGTCCTCGGACTTTGGCTTATCCTCGACAATCCTTCTGCCCTTGTCTGTACTGTGAATTGGAGCACCTTTCATGCACAGCCCCCATGCACAGAATTAGTGTCCTAGTGGTTTCTAACCTTATCTTGAACTGTATATATCTGCAGTCCAAGGGTGAACACAAATATTTGCCTACTGGACTCCCACCTCAGATAAGACCCTGACAGTGTTCCTTTAAGAATTCAAGACCTACGCTACTAGAGTCTATGACACATTCACAGTATAATGTTCACTCACGAATAGTAGGTGAAAATTTTGAGCTCTGATCTACATAATGTGCTAACAAAAGCACTACATAATGTACAGACCAAGAGTTTATTTGTCAATGACAAATTAGTAAGAGATGCCATTTTCATAAATTATAGATATGTCAAAATAATAAACCAAAGAATTAAAAAAAAAAAATGCTCTGCTGAATGGCCATCACTTGCAACAAATGGTGTATTGCCAGCCAAGTCTAGTTCTTCAATTTTCATTTGCAACTGCTCTTCGTATTATATGAACCCTTGTACTGCAGCAGATTTACAGGTTTGAGTTCAGTAGATTTCTGTCATCTTCTAATAGTTTGAGCCAGGTAGCTCATTTCTAAAGGATACTACACATAGCCAGTATAAGCATACAGCATAGGGAGTTATACAAACAGATGTAGAATTAAATGAATAGAAAGCTACATGCTCCATAAACAATGAAACTGCATAAAATGTTTACGGTGCTTGAGCCTTTTGAAAGTGATAATATAGTCACCCAGATAAATTAAACTCAATGAAGTGGTCTGGGCACAGAGTCTGTCCCCTTAACAAACCCCTCAAGAGGTTAACTCCTTTTCTAGGGACTGTCAGGTGCTTCCACAGCACTGATCAAAAAAAAAAAAAAATAAGTCACATGATGCAGAAGTCCCAAAGGAAAGCATTGATTAAATGCTTTCCTATAGGTGATTTTAAAAGCATATGTGGCAGTTCATGCACACGTGGTCCCCAATGCTCCCCACTGAGGAGCAATGTATTGAATCCACACTGAGAAGGCAGGGAGCAGGAGTAGAGGTCTGCAGCACTCAGGGAGCATTGGTGCTGGAATAAGGTAAGTAACACTTATTTTTTGGGCTCCAAGAGGGGACATAATACTACTAAGGAAAGGGACAATATAGCTTTAGGAATAAAAATTTGTATTCCTAACGGTATAGTGTTCCTTTAATGAAGTACAGCACCAAATGGTGTTGTGTTCCTCCAATTACTTGGCTATAAGATCAGGCAGAAAGAGACTAACACTGGAAGCCAAATAAAGTCAACACGTGAAGAATTTATTGAAGAGACACTCCACTGCCTAAAAAATATTTAGTGGATAATAACCGTAGAAGCCAGGACATCAAATGTGGTCCATCTATTCCCTGTTCTACATAGGCCTCAACTAGATCATTATGAAAAGTGAATACAGATACAGTCAACCATGGAGCCTCCATCCACCACCACCACCTCTACCTCTACATGGATGACCTCAAGTTGTTTGCTAACACATGAGACATCAAATCACTGATCCTTAAGTATACATGGCAAGAAGATTGGAACATGTTCATATCTGTAATGTAAAATTAAACACTCACACCTATTCATTCACACCTTTGAAAAAAATTTAAATAAACTGTTTTGGAACACATTGTGTTTCTATAGCCTCTTTGCATTATTTGAATAGTATTGTACTGTATGATATGGTATTTTGCCATCTTAAAGGTAAGAAAAAGTGAAAAAAAAAAAAATCAGGCAGGCCGACCGTTATAACCACCTTAAAACTGAAGGTCTTTCCTTTAGAGAAATTACAAAGAATGCAAAGGTATCAATGAGTACATCACCAAAATTTCCTACACCACCAAAAGACACTTGGAAATTGCAGGAAACTGACAATGATAGTTCTTGCAGATCTAAAGCCAAAACAAAACCACAAGAGTTCTTTCTAAGAATCAAAAGCTTGAGTGATATGTGGCTGACAGGACAAGAACTTCAAGCTCAACTTAAACTTAGTTCAACTAAAAAGGTTTCCCTTTCAAATGTGAAGATTAGACTATGGACAGGTCAAATGGCAGTAAAAAAGAGGTTGACAAAATAAGAAGAAAAATTGGTTTGCCTGGGACACGAAGTACCACCAGCAGACTACAAAAACGGTAAGGTCTTCTAGCCCAATGAATCAAAATTTGCAATCATTACAAGTGTTTTTTTTATAGCATCAAGCAGGCCAAAGAATAGGTCCTCTATGGGTAAAACAAACTGTCAAACAAGGAGGAGGAAGTGCGAAAGTCTGGAGCTCTTTTGCTTGATCAAAAGCTGGTGGACTTCTGAGTTGCAACCCAAGCTAAAAAGACTACCACAGCATTTTGCAGCACCATGAAATACCCTCTGGTATACGTACATTTTGTCAAGCATGTATGCTGCAATGAACAGGAATATGACCCAAAACATGCTTCCAAATATAACAGTCTACATTAGAACTACCTTGGAAGAAAATAAAGACAGGCATCAATGACCAAAACAGAATGCAGATTAAACTCCAGTGAGCTGTTTTTTGATGAACTAGTCAGAAAGCTGGAAAAAAAAATTGCCTACAAAAGCAACATATTTGTGGGAACATCTATTTCCATTGTAGAAAGAATACGATCAGTGTGGTCAGCTGTTGCACCTGCAAAAAGCCGATTTTAATGAGTCAGAAATGTAGTTTACATTTAGTTACATATAGCAATACCAGGATTTATTTTCCATTTTCTATTCTTTGTTTTATGGTTTAGTATCAAAATACATTGAGAGATTAAACTGTGATAAAAATGGAGGTGTTCTTCGACATTTGATCAGTATGGTACTTTGCATAGGATGCTTAAAGTGGCAATGTCATGCCAAACTTACCTTTCTCCTATTGTTTCCTCTTCTCTTCCTCTCTCAGCAGCTGTTCTTTTATTTTTTATGATCTAGTTTTCTTTAAAACATAAGAATACCTTGCGTATTTTTCCTACGATTGACTTTCTTTGACCAAAGGAAGAGCTTACGTCCATTTGATTTCCTGTGTCAAGGTGAATGGTGACTTCTTTCTCTTACACAGGAAATGGAGCCTTAAGCTCCTCCATTGGTCAAAGAAAGTCAAACGTAGGAAAACACATAAGACAAAAGTAGTCCCTACTTTGTGTTATGTTTTTAAAGAAAACTAAAATCAGAAATAAAGAAAAGAAGAACAGATTCCGAGAGGAAGAGAAGAGTAAACAATAGGAGAGAGGTAAGTTCAGCTTGACAGTGCCACTTTGAAAACCTCCTCCAAACTGGCCAATATAAGTAGAAGAATGCAGGAATCCACTGCCCTCAACATAAACATGTTTTGGGGGGGGGATTTGCAGCTCTCTCTGGTGGTCATCTTTCCCTTGCATTAAGGAGAAGTAACACCATAAGTGCAACAGGTAAAATAATTTTAATATATACATGTACTTTCCATTTGACTACCACAAATATATAGATCAAACAGGTATCAATACAAAATGGGTATCAATTGTAACATTTCATGTAAAGTAGCTGTTACCTCAAGCTTGACTTTCTCCTTCCTCTTATCTTCCATATTTTTTTTACTTCATTAGATTATTTTCATTAGATTCATAAACTAAATTTTCATATTTTGTTATGACATGACATGTACCAGATTCCCTTGAAAAATATGGAATCAGTGGTGATGAAACTATGTCACTCACTGCAGCCATAATAAACGGCTCTGTTGGTTTCCATAGGGATGTTCACCAACAATTTTAACTTATATAACGGACACTATGCAGGGGTGCTGGAGATAATGTAACAGGCAATTAGATACAACACACAAAACTATTCCCAGCTCCCTTCAAAAGAGCTTTTCACATACCCAAGAATAAACCATTTAAATATAAATTGGCTAAGCAGCAAATATATTTAAAGCTTCCATAAACTGCACTAAGGCATGAAGTGCAGAGTAAACCACTTTTTCCCAAACCGCTGGATAGGAAATATATTTTGGCCATTTACATCCATTGAGACATTTCGGAGCCAATTACAAACTATGATCAGCAAGAATACAACTTTCTCCAGAAATCAGTCTGCTGGATATGTGACCCAGGAAATATGGCTGCTGTAAATATATATTAAAACATATCTTAACCGCAGCGAAAGTTAGAATACGTCAGCCTGGAAATCTACATCTCTTTCCATAATACATGAAGTAACTAATAAGGTACATTTCTACATTTAATAAGCTAAACTAGCAGAAATTAATGATAGAATATCAAGACCAAAAGATTTTATATGGAGACCACTAGGTATACAACTTATGCATGAAGTGTATAGGCAATGTGACACCTCATTCGTAGATCAGCAGTCGTTGAGACTGAGTTATGATTTTGTATTGTTCATATTTATGTATTTATCGTTTTAACTGATCATTTTTCTGATAACGTTGATATAAACAAAAGGACACTCTTGGAAATTAAGTAAGGCAGTGCTTACCGGTCTTCAAAACCTGTTAAATGTAACCCCCTTAATTCTGCTGCATGAAGCCAAGGTGAAAATGATAAGGGGTTTTTGCTCCATAGCACAAGGAGTGTACCTCATAACTGTGCGCACTCATTTATACCCTTGCCCCACACTGCTTGTAAACCTTTAAAAATTAGATATACCATCACTGAACTTCAGTGATTTTTCACAGCATTTTTTTTCTTTTTTATATCTGATTTAACCATGCTATGGTCACTAACACAGCAACTCTGAAATATCACCGGATTTAAACTCCTCTTTTAAAAAATAGATACTTTTAATGAGAATTAAATATTTAACATAACATTCAAAATGTTATAACTTATTGCTACACCAAAGGGTAAACCTGTAAAGACCCAATCTGCTCAAAATATTTCAGATAGGCGGTCACAAACCAATAATACATTGATTCTATCCCATTTACAGCACTGCAGAGTATGTGGGAACAGGAGTGGCAAAATAAAAATGTATTATCCGAGCACAGGAAAGCATTATTGTTCTACAAGAGCTTGTCATCTCCCCTCTGGCCAGCCCTGAGTAGCTGGCTCTGGATATAATGATGATGATGATGATGAAGGGGTTTAGTAGAGCATGCAGGTCAGATGCGCAGTGTATGCTCCCAGTGAGTGCTCTGCATGTACATCGGGGTACACTCTCCTCATAACTGCATACCAGGGGCTCAGACTCCCACACTCACTATCCTCAGGCCCTGAACATCCCACACCTCGCGTGAGATCGCTCCGACCTCGCTCAGCACTCACACGGCCTTTCTGAGGACCCATTAACCCAGCACGGCCACACAGCTCCCTCCCTCCACGCTCCTCACCTGTGTCTCGGCGGCAGACGTAGCAGACGGAACCCCCGGAGAGTGCCGGCGACCAAACCGGAAATCAACCTCTCTTCTAAACTTCCGGGTCATAACCCCATACGACAGCAACGAATGGACGAGGAGCGGGGAGAGGGCGGGGTTTAAACTGGAAGTGTGAGAGAAACTGAGCTACGTAAGGTGGGCGTGGCCTACTGAGCGCTCGGCCAATGAGAGCGAGCAGAAAAGACGTTATGGCTATTGCGCACGGCGAGACCACCTGCATGTTGCTAGCCAGGGAGTTAGCAGCATGCGGAGACAGGACAGCGTGCATTCACTAATGTGGGATTTGTGGAGCACTGAACGCCGAATTGCGAAGTTCAGGCTAAAACAGCCATCCCAGGGCAGTAATGTAAACACAGCCTTTGCCCTGAAACGGCAATGTTTACATTAACATACCTACAAGGACAGGCAGTAGACACCAAAACAACTACATTAAGCTGTTATTGTTTTTGTTGACTGTAGTATCCCTTTAACCCCTTAAAGACTGGACTGTTTTTGCGATGTTGTACATTTGCGACCAGGCATATTTTTACACTTTTGTGGTGTTTGTGTTTGGCTGTAATTTTCCGCTTTCTCATTTACTGTTCCCATACAAATTATATATTGTTTTTTTCAGGACAAAAGGGGCTTTCTTTACATACCATTATTTATATAATCTCATGTATTTTAATTTAAAAAAAATAAAAAAATATGATGAAAAATTGAAAAAAAATACATGTTTTTTGACTTTTACTTGAAAAATCTTTTACTCATCTACAAAAGCGAATGAAAAAAACTGCTAAATAGATTCAAAATTTTGTCCTGAGTTTAAAAATACCTAGTGTTTATGTGCTTTTTTGCTTTTTTTTGCATGTTATAGGGCTATAGGTACAAGTAGGATATTGCGGTTTCAAAACATACATTTTTAAAATTTATCAATAGTGACATTGTAACACTATTATCTGTCATAAATCTCTGAATAACACCCCACATGTACATATTTTTTTTAAAGTAGACAACCCAGGGTATTCAATATGGGGTATGTCCAGTCTTTTTTAGTAGCCACTTAGTCGAAAACACTGGCCAAAGTAAGCATTCATATTTGTTTGTGTGTGAAAAAAGTAAAAAAACTAAATTGAACGCTAATTTTGGCCAGTGTTTGTGACCAAGTGGTTACTAAAAAAGACTGGACATACCCCATTTGCAATACCTTGGGTTGTCTTCTTTTGCAAATGGTATGCCATCATGGGGGTAATTCTCATTCCTGGGCTACCATACGCTCTCAAAGGCAACGTAACCAACCTGGCCATTTTCAATGTAAAAATATTTGACCCATATATTTGACCTTGTAACTTTCAGAAATGCTATAAAACCTGTACATGGGGGGTACTGTTTTACTCGGGAGACATCGCTGAACACAAATATTAGTGTTTAAAAACTGGAAAACGTATCACAACAATTATATCATCAGTAAAAGTGCTGTTTGTGTGTGAAAAATGCAAAAAAAGTCACTTTCACTGACAATATCATCGCTGTGATATGTTTTACTGTTTTGAATCACTAATATTTGTGTTCAGCGAAGTCTCCCGAGTAAAACAGTACCCCCCATGTACAGGTTTTAGGGTGTAGAAACGTTACAGGGTAAAATATAGTGCTAGCAAATTAAATTCTCTGGAATTTCGGCCTGGGTTGGCAGGCAGGTCCCTCAAATTGCAATCAATAAAATTACTGAATTATGTAAAAATATTACATAAATACGCACGTAGAATTTAAATATATATGCATATTTATATATTTGAAGTCTACGTGTATATTTATATAATTATTTATGTAATTTTGTATATGGATGTATGTATATTTCTTATTATTTTTATTTATTTTTATATACATAGATATATATACAAATTCATTCTAAGTGTATTTTGATATAAATATATATATATTTATTTTAAAATACAGTTAGAATAAAATTTCATATAGCTATATAATTTTTTTTAAATTTTTTATTATTATTTAAAAAAAAATTATTTAATTTAAATTACTTATTATTTATATTTTATAATAATATATATATACAATATATATAGTTATTATATGTATTATATATATATACGTGTGTAATTTAATTATAAGTGTATTTTTATATTAATATAAGTACATATTAATATAAAAATACACTTAGTATGACATTATATATATATGATATATAGACATATATTATATAGATATAATATATGTCTATATATCATATATACACATATATAATTATTTATTTATTTTTTATTAACATTAACTTTATTTTTATTTTTTTATTTTACACATGCAGGGAGACTGCCTGTCAGCACAGGCAGTCCCCCTGCAGGCAGACACATGGACACCTATTGTGACCATGTGATCGCTGTGTTAAGCGATCACATGGCCACAGGGGTCCTAATCTGCCGTGGGGAGACTGTCTGGGCTGCAGACAGTCTCCCCACAACCGGAGCCACGCTGATCGCCGCCGGGGGAACGACGGCGATCAGGTAAGTAGCTCTGACCGTTAGGACGGTTCAGGACCGTCATCGGTCGGCAACGCAAAAATGCCGATGACGGTCCTGAACCGTCCTCGGTCCTTAAGGGGTTAAGGAATTCCCATTCTACTTACTCCCCCGCCTCTCTTTTTTTTTTTTGTGTGCACCTGGAATCCATGGATCCACCTGATTCTGTCACCCTCCAACCACTCCTAGAAACTGTACTCAACTTCTAGCTTTCGTTTCCCATTTATATTATTTTATTATTTATATAGCGCCAGCAAGTTCCGTAGCGCTGTCTCCTCTCGTCATCTTTCCATACCTCTACTTTGCTGATATGTAATCGCTGTTATGGTACTCATCACGAGTCTACAGGGATAAACCCACGGTTAACATGGGAAGAATATTTTGACTTTCATACAGTATTTAAGTTTACCTATGTTAACTAATGTCAATTTTTATGAGACAGAATTGGAGTGATTAAAATCTATCGGTGTATGTACAATGGTGCTTTCATGTGCTGTGTGTCCAGATTTTGTTGACATAATAAAAGCTGAAAGAAAAAAATACCTTAAGTGAATAAATCCTTAACAGATCCTTTAAATGAGCACTGAAGACATCCAGACCACTTCCTCAATGTGGCGGAACATACCGTTAATTTCGTGTGTTTTACTGTTTATCCGTTCACACCTTGTAACTTAAGGGCAAAACCGCAAGGGAAGTAATTAATGAATTCCTCCCCTGGGTGGCCGCCATTTCGTGTAACCGAATACACCTAGTCAGCAAAAGAGTGGTGGCCATTTTGTCTCCCAAACTGCACTTGGTTGCCGAGTGTCTGGAACTCTTTTCGGCTATGCACTCGCGCAAACCCCAATAAAGGTTATACCGCTGCCCATTGGGAGATGTGAACTACTGACTGGGGGGAATATTCACTCCCTGAAATCAAGAGAATCCCTTGCATGTTTTTTGCACAGGAACCCCTAAACAGAGACCGGCCGGGGCATCTATTTCCCTTGAACTGTTTTGGGCTGTCCCCTTGTGTGCGGCCCGTCAAACCTTTTCCCCGGTGGCAATCAAATTCTACTGAACAGATCTGAGTGATACTTGGCCAGATTATCCTCTCAGATCAGAGCTATCCGGGGATGTAACTGTTGTGGGGTTCCTAGTTATAATGAGAGTACTTTTGGGGTACTGCATATTTTGTATAGTTTTTTTTGTACCTGAGAGATAATTGAATTATAGTTTTCTCACGCAATTATCTCTCAGACACAAAGGACCCTGGGAAGGAAAGCCCTGCAATGTTGTATTGGAGACCCCATGTTAGGATTTGTGCATTAAAGCTGTGTGTGGCCTGAAAAAAAAAATCAGTTGACTTCCAGAACTATGTTTAGTTACTGGGTGAATGGATGCCTGAGTGTTTAATGGTTCCAGTGTGGCTGAGAGTAGAAATTAGTGGAGGTAACCAGTCGGGTGACCCGGGGTCCGCTACATAGTGGACCCCAGGTAACCCGGCTGGTTGCCTCCACTCATGGTTACCTGCACTCATGTAGATCTATATGTAGCGGACCCCGAGTAACCTGACTGGTTACCTCAGCTCATTTGAGAGGGTTATAAAGATGAGGGTAAATGTGCAACTGTACATTTAGTCCATGTGTAAAATACATTCATCATGGCATAACATTTTAAGTACTATGCTACAAGCCAGGCCTTAAAAGTTACTTGCCACATTTTGTACTTTATACATATGGCCTATGTGCTCACAATAAACACTTTATGGGATTGGTCAATGTGCTGCAGTTTGTGTGAACGTATGATGGATGTAATTAGTTGCATTGTGGCTGTGACAAACTCCCCTTTTCCTTTTTTTTTTAATTCTTTATTTATTGCGAGAGAGGATGACAAATACAGCATGTTCGGAACATCCGATAACTTTATGCAGACACGCATTTGTATATGTACATCAACCAACATTTGTATATGTAAAGGCAGTGAATGCAGTGCTGTGAACAGTATAACATGAGCAATCCGTTAATTGAGACAGTACAGTGTGTCTGTGGCCTAGCTCGAGAACGTACCACATCCGACAACCCACTCTGATTTTTTATATAGATAAAAGTAAAACTGCGTACAACCATACAAACGTTATCATATCGAGATAGGAAAGTTAATTGATTCGTGGTCGCCACCCACTCAGGAGTGCCAAAGAGCCTTATGGAATCTAAATTTTCTTGTTCCTACCCTTAATATCCCAGTTGTAATCCTACGCTGCGAAGTCGTACAAAGTGAACAGGAAAAAATAGAAGTAAAAATGGACAGACAGAGAATAGGAATAGTAGGATAGGGGAAAGGAGGGGGAAAAAGGGGGAGTTTAGGGGGAGAGGATCTAGGGGGGCCGACTACAGTGCCATTTATGAGACACTGCCAAGTTGATGGGCCATATTAGGTATGTTTAATGGGACAATTCAGTGTAAGATTATCTCCTAGGGGGATCCTTAAAGTCAAACTCCCCTTTTCAAGTGAGTTTGCCACGAGTTCCTAGAGGAACCTGCTTGCAAGCCTTCTGCCCACATACTATGGACCTTGTAAAATGTGATATAAAAGTCTCCGTTTGTGTATTTTCACTATATGGTTCAGGAACTGAAGAGCTGCACGAACCGGAGACCACCCTGGAGCTTGTTAAGCCTAATTGTTACTTTGTAACAATTTCCACCTCAGTGTTCTAAGTGTTCGTCTCGGTGGCCGCAATTCCTTTGGATGACCACAAGGTGGCCATCATCTTGTTCGCATGAATGCAAGCAACGGTGTTTGGTTGTTGAGTTCATGGAACTATTTTCAGATACTGAAACTCCCGAACACCGCTGGACTTCAATGATTGCCTACGTTCGATTTAACAACACTTAGCTAGACACTGTTCGGTGAAATCTTTCCCAAGAACAAGGGGAACAAGCTCCAGGGTAAGACTATTGACTATGTTCGGTAGTTTGTTTATTTTTAAACTACCGAACTAGACTGACCACAAGCCTTGATTCTCTTGAACGGTTTTGGGCATGGGACCATGCGTGTGGTCAGTCAAACAAATGACATCCAGGAAATTCCTGAACTGATTTGGGTGATTTTTGGATATGTTGGTCACCCAGATCAGTTTTGCTCTGCCCGGGACCTTCTCCTGTCTGCTGCTCGCACCCGTACAGCCAACTTACGCTTGCAGGACTTCTCGCGGTGGCTCTTTTCCTTTGGAATAGCCTGCAAAAGTTCATTTATTTCAGTAATGAAACGTAAAAGGGGAAACTTATATATGAGATAAAAGCATTACATGCAAAGCAAGATAGTTCAAGCCCTGATTTGTCATAAGTGCGATGATTATGGCTTACAGCTCATGAAAACCCCAAATCCACAATCTCTGTAAATTAGAATATTACATGCAATCAATAAAACAAGGAGTGTACATAGAACAATATCGGACTGCTAAAAAGTATAAGCATGCATATGGACTCAGTACTTGGTTTGGGCCCCTTTTGCAGCAATTACTGCCTCAATGCAGTGTGACATGGAAGCTATCAGCCTGTGGCACTGCTGAGGTGTTATGGAAGACCAGGATGCTTCAATAGCGGCCTTCAGCTCTTCTGCATTGTTCGGTCTCATCTTTCTCTTGGCAATTCCCCATAGATTCTCTATGAGGTTCATGTCAGGCGAGTTTGCTGGCCAATCAAGTACAGTAATCCCACGGTCATTGAACCAGGCTTTGGTGCTTTTGGCAGTGTGGGCTGGAAAATGAAGTCAGCATCCCCATAAAGCTCGTCTGCGAAAGGAAGCATGAAGTGCTCCAAAATCTCCTGGTAGCCAGCTGTGTTGACCCTGGACTTAATGAAGCACAGTGGACCAACACCAGCAGATGACATGGCTCCCCAAATCAACACAGACTGTGGAAACTTCACACTGGACTTCAAGCATTTTGCAGTGTGTGCCTCTCCATTCTTCCTCCAGACTCTGGGTCCTTGGTTTCCAAATGAGATGCAAAAGTTGCTCTCATCAGAAAAGAGGACCAGGTCTGTTTTTCTTTAGCCCAGTTAAAACGCTTCTGATGTTGTTAGTTGTTCAGGAGCGGCTCGACAAGAGGAATACGACATCTGAAGCCCATGTCCAGGATCCGTCTGTGTGTGGTGGCTCTTGATCCACTGACACCAGCCTCAGTCCACTCCTTGTGAAAGTCCCCAACACTTTTGAATGGCCTTTTCCTGACAATCCTCTCCAGGCTGCGGTCATCCTTGCTGCTTGTGCACCTTTTTCTTCCACATAACTCTCTATTAATGTGCTTTGATACAGCACTTTGGGAACATCCAATTTCCTTCGCAATTACCTTTTGAGGCTTTCTCTCCTTATGGAGGGTGTCAATAATGGTTTTCTGCACAACTGTCAGGTCAGCAGTCTTCTCCATTATTGTGATTCCTACTGAACCAGACTGAGAGACCATTTAAAGGCTCAGAAACCATTTGCAGGTGTTATGGCTTACTTAGCTGATTAGAGTGGGACACTGAGTCTAGAATATTGCACCTTTTTCACAATATTCTAATTTACTGAGTTTGTGGATTTGGGGTTTTCATGAGCTATAAGTCATAATCATCGCACTTATGACAAATCACAGCTTGAACTATCTTGCTTTGCATGTAATACGTCCATCTCATATATTAGTTTCCCCTTTTACGTTGCATTACTGAAATAAATGAACTTTTGCAGAATATTCTAATTTTTCAAGTATCACCTGTACCTGTCCCTTGCTCTCTCCTAAAGGGCAACATGCTATTCTCTCCGCCAGCTCTGCTTCACTCCACCTTGTTTGCTACCTCCTGTCCTGTTGTGTTTTATGCTCCACCTCCTATAGACTAAGCTCGGTTGAGCAGGACCCTCTTCAACCTGTTGTTCCTGTAAGTTTTTGTAATTGTCTCATTTATGGTTATATCTCCCCCTTGGATAATATTGTGAAGCGCTACATAAATACCAGTAATAATAATTCTACCTGTAAAAAACTTTTTACAGTATTTGATAAATAATGTTGGATTTTATCCTCTTCCACTGACTGGAGTCACCTTGTGACTTCCCTGTCCAAGTTTGTGTAGGACTGTTGAAAATGTACCTATGGAAATAATTGTGTATAGTAATGATTTGCTATAGTGGATATAGAGGGGCTCTATTTTGAAGACAAGAGGAGAAGCAGGTGGCAGGAGGAATGACAGAATAAGGGATTGTTTACCTCCCTGTGGAGGAGATTTTATCCTGTCCCCATAGAAAGGATGGAAGGTGACTTTTTTTTTTCCATTCAGTATTCAAAAACAAAACACCTCACCCCCAAAACCAGTGGCTACCCCCATATAGGATGCAGAAGAGTAGCTAGGGCAGGTTAAGGCAGACTTTGGCACTCCAGAGTTGTCGACTTCCATTTGCTTTGCCAGCATTTTGGCTGTAAGAGCATTCTGGGATATGAAGTCCACACTGTCTGGAGTGTCGAAGCTTGCCTAGCCTGAGCTAGAACAGGGGTAGGTAGCCTCCAGCACTCCAAATGTTATGGACTACATCCCCCATAATGCTGGAAAAGCATCAGGGGAAGTGTAATCCAAAATATCTGGAGTGCCGAAGGTTACCTATTGTCATGATCTTGTGCAAGTCAGGGATGAGACTTAAACTGGGGTTAATTGCAGGGTCTTTGATATCTTAGACATACTAGTTATTACAATAAATCCTATAATTGTAGATATAGGAAATAGAATAGAAAATAATCCTATAAGGGAGATTATAGGTCTTATATACAGGGGAAATAGGAAACAGGATTTAGGCAATATGCACAAAGTTGAAATAAGGTAACCCTATAAAAGAAGAAGGTATAGGAAGTATAATAATAGAAGATAAACCTATAAGAGAGATTATAGATTCTATATACAGGGGAAATAGGAAAACAGGCTTTAGGCAATATGCCCTAGAACAGGCTACAAGAAAACTAAACATAAATAAATATAAATACTTAAAAAGTGTTGTAGTTGTTCAGTCTCTTTGGTTAAGAGGTTATATAGTAGTAGTTCCTTTGCGATGGATGCAAAGTAGATTGGAATATAAGTAAATCCGAGGAAGGAGTAATTAGATATCCACAAAGTAAATGAAAGTCCTGTGTTGATTTAAGTAAGCTGGATGTTCTGCAGGGAGATAGGGAATCCAGTTAGGTTTGCAGATATGGCATGAAGAAGAGTTATACAGGTAAGTTTGGAGCAGGTTGGTGAGTATTGCAGGATAAGTGGCCAATAAGGATATTCCACAGATTATCTCAGGTGCCAGGTTATGAAGTCGTCTCAGGCAATCATCAAACTTCAATATCAAGGCTACTTGCTTTGTCGGGTGTGGCCTTTTCTAGCAGAACTTGATTTCATGTTCTACAGGTGAGAGTTGGAGGTGACTAGTGGCTAGGGAGGCCACTAGAGGCGAGAAACAGGTACTGGAATTTAAAGGAACGGTATGAAATGGAAAAATTCTTGCTAGTCAGGATAGGAACCTGACACCTGTGCTTGAGCTAGAGTAAGGCAGCTTGAACTGGTGACCAGTTTAAAGTGGAAGCTCTAAGTGTCTGCTAGGTTGAGCCTAGGAAAAAGAACTGGTATCACAAGAAATGCAGTGGACCTTTAGGAGCAACCACCAAGCAGAGAAAAGAAGTGGTACACTGGTGAGGAGAAAGACTATTTGTCTGATTCAAAATACAAATACAAAAAAGGTGCCTCAGCTAGGAAGCATGAATATCCAACCAAGCTTTCAAAACAGACAAAAAATTGTGTAGCAGATCCGAGCAGCTAAATAGGGGCGCAATGTACACTGATCTCATTGAAGTAGTTACAGTGGCAGCAATACAGTCAATCCAAAATAGAGGCCAAACAATTTACTTAGAACACTTACCATCAAAGAAAGCATAGCTCACCATGTGGTATCACAGTGAGGAATTGGTAGGGTTTGATCATGTATTCATTAGCAGTGTTAACCTTGTGGAAATAAAATGTTCAGTATGTGAACTTCATTACGATTTAAATAAACTCTTTATTGCCAACAGGCTTTTTCTGGCAAGAACCAAACTAAATAAAACATCCTTTTATGGCCTGCATCCAGACAGAAAATGTACAGCCAAAAGTTCACTAGCTGGTTTTGAAGTGGTTAAAAATGTGAAATGAGGCCAGTATTAATTTTTTATTTGCTGCACTCACGGCAGGCTAATGTAGTCCAGTGCTATTAATTTAATTTTACCCATAACACAGTTTTGTTTAACCCCTTAAGGACACATGACATGTGTGACATGTCATGATTCCCTTTTATTCCAGAAGTTTGGTCCTTAAGGGGTTAATAGATTGATAGACATGCAACATTATATGATTATGATATTTTTTCAATATTTGGCTAGATTTATGCTGGTAAATATAAACTATATATGGACAAAGCAAAGAGGGGTTTATTCACTAAACTGTAAATGTGCACAGAGTAGTGAAATCTAAATAGGAAAATTTAGGGAAAAAATATCCATTTTAGTTATATTCAGAAATAAGCTATTTTAGCCAAAATTTTGCCATTTTTATTATAGTTCACTAGAATTTGGAATTTAGTGAATAAATTCCATATAGCTTGTCACTGAAATGAAAATTGTCAGGAAATGTAAGTGAATTTGAAATGAATTTCAAATGTCCCGCCAAAAAAGCTATGGATAGAAGTTCTGATTTGGTTAGGTTTATTTTATAGCCCAATAGGACAACATATGTGTTGATTAGCAGCAAAGTTTTTTGTTACTGAGTTTGGAAAGTTCATAAGTGTGAGGAGAAGCGGCAACTTCTATTCTGCGTCACAGATGCAGAAGCCTGTTATGTTCCTATTGAGAAGGATGGCTTGTAGGAGTGGTTCAAGTGACAGAGCAAATGGAAGAGGTGACAGTGACCACCTCTGGTGTGTTCCATTGGAAATTTGAAATGTCAGAGCTTTTATATTTGGCAATAGTAGTCGTCCACATGGGGTGGTATGTAAAGATGTCAAGAATGTTTATGAAATTAGGAGGAAATTTGAGGTGGGCCAGCACCTGGAATAAGAATGGCCACAGGAATTGGTTAAATGCCTTTTCGGCATCTATGGAAATCAGTGCTGTCAGCAGTCAGTGGTGCTGTGCAGACTGGGTTTTTTTGGTTTTGTTTTTTTGAGTGCCTCAACATATATTTCTGAGAATAGAGCCTCTCTTGCATTTGCCAATAGTTTACGGAGATGTAGGGGAGTTAAAAAGCCCTGAATACATTAATTTATTGCTAAGTTGGGGTAGTGATTATATAAAGTAGAGTAGTAGTGGACTAATATGTGTGCTATGGCATCTGGGTCTTCAGTCACAGTGTCTGTGGACGTACCGATTTTAAAAATCTGTCTAGTATCTAGTTTCCGTTTTAAGACAATTTGCTAGCATGAAGTCTGCCTTGCTTTTTTCATAGAATTTTTGCTTAGTCTACATATGGGCTTTGGAAGTATTAGCCATGGTAAGGGATTTTAATTTGTCCCTGATGGCAGTTAATTAAGTCAGTAATGCAAGCATTGGGTGTTGCTTATTTGCTTTCTCTAGATGTTTTAGTTTGGACACAGCATCTTGCAGCTGGCGTTTTCTAAGATTTGTGGCTAGGGATATCAAGTTTTCCTAAATAACTGGCTTGTGCGCAGTCCATACTATTCCCATTGAGGAGTCAGATGTGGTATTGATATGGAAGTATTCTCTAATGCTCGTTTTGATGGTTTCGACTTCTGTCTTGTCATGTGATAGTAGCGCATTGCGCCATGCGGACGTGTACCAAGCAGTGTAGACACATCGGTGGAATCTTGGGTGTGAAAACCCTTGGTCCACAAAGGAAGTAACAAGGGAGGTGTTTGGCCTCATATTATTATAGGTTTATAATCTTAATGAAAAGTGAACCTTGATGGGAATAGCCAGGGTGAGGGTGTTAAGGGTATCATAGAATATGACATAAGGAAGTCTCAGCTGCTAACTATGAGAGTACTTAGACAGACATTACGGAAACACACCAAATGTTTTAATTCAACCCCTATCAGAGCACCAGTTTGAGATAAGTGGGTGGGCACTTTTGTATGTAGTTTGGTACATAAGGTATCTGAGACCATGAATTATTAAAGACTCCCGTGATAAAGGCAGTTGGCGAAACATTGGGGTATTTTTGGTCTCCAAATATCTTTATTGCATTTTAGATTGTACATTTATGATAAGAAATGTTGTATCTAATTGAATAAATAAATATTTTTGCATGAAATTGTGTGCTGTGGGCTTTTTTTTATGATGTTGGGTAGAGTCAGCGTCAGTGTGATGTTTGCGTGGTCGGACCATGAGATGTTCAAGATTGTTGTCTAAGTAATCCAAGATTGCTTTTTGAGGGATATTAGAAATCTATCTATCCTGGAATGTGATTGATATGTGTGGGAGAGGTAAGTGTAGTCAACTGTAGAAGGGTGTTGGGACCTCCACACATCCAGCAGCAGGTAGGTGTCGATATAGCAATCAAATAGTGTTGAAGTCTCCACTTATGATTAGGTGTGTGTTTGAGTGCTGCGATATGGGATTGAAAAGAGTCCCAGGAAGTTTGGTCTGGAAAGGTCGGTGCATGGTCGGACCATGAGATGTTCACGATTGTTGTCTAAGTAATCCAAGATTGCTTCTTGGGGGATATTAGAAATCTATCCTGGAGTGTGATTGATGTGTGTGGGAGAGGTAAGTGTAGTCAACTGTTGAAGGGTGTTGGGCCCTCCACACATCCAGCAGCAGGTAGGTGTCGATATAGCAAGCAAATAGTGTTGAAGTCCCCACTTATGATTAGGTGTGTGTTTGAGTGCTGCAATATGGGATTGAAAAGAGTCCCAGAAAGTTTGGTCTGGAAAGGTCGGTGCATAGAGGGAACATAGAGTGAGCTGACATGTGCCAACAATTCTACCTCCAGAGTCTGTGGTTGTCGATATATATCGGTAATAGGGCAGATTGAGAGTAATAGGATGGCGACTCACTCAGACCTGGGCTCAGGGGAATTAAAGCAACAATGGAGTTTAAAGTGTTGGTTGACCAATGGAAAGTGACGAGAGTGTGTAAAGGGAGTCTATTTTATGAATAAGACATCTGCCTTTAAGTAGCTAGCCTAACATAAAAGACTGTGTCATTTTGTAGGTATATAAAGGCCTTTTGCAGTTATAGAAACACATTTTAAGTTAGGTATGTTAAGAGGTAGGGGCCAGCGAGTGTTAAGTTGCCTAGTGGGGAGGGTCTTGTGGTGAAGGGGTTTGGAAAGTTAGGGGTACCAGAGAGTATCCCCCACCATTTGCTATGTATTAGTACAGCTATCTACAGGACATGTGTAGGGACCAATAATGGTTACTTTCTAAATGGGTGAAGCAAAAGCTCCTATGTGAGTGCATGCGGGATATAGCGAAAGGCGCAAGAGTCCAGTCATGTCAAATATAAAATATTATATGTAAGTTGTTTATTCCATTAAAGCAACAAAACATTGGCAATTACAGAAAGTAAAAACAAAAAAGTAGAACATGGTATGATATCAATTGTAACGGAACCGCTGGCACCCCAACCGGATGCTCCTAGTGCTTTCCGAGGACTCCAAGCACTCCGCCAGACACCATAACCACTGTAGACTCCCACGAACCGCCACTGCTTGGTTGGGGTCTCGCCGTCTCCACTCACTCTGGACCCAAGACCAGTGTCCAGCTTCCAGTAGGTCAACCTCTCCGAATTCCAGAGAGCAGGAACAGGAGCAAGCTCTTAGCAGAGCTTAGTGATCATACCCTGGGGAGTATAGTGATTATAGCAATTCCCAGAGTGTAGTTCTCAAATCCCCCAAACATGAGCCGAAACTTCATGAAGGTACAAGATGATCTGATCTTTTAATGACCACACACTGGCTTTTATGCAAGTCCCCATGCAAGGGGACATCCCACAGGGTGGGACACAGTACAACCAATCATTTACAGGCAAACCGTAAAACACACCCAGCACAAGCATACAAAATCCTAGCCTCTGCTTAGAAGATATTTGAGTCAATTACTGTATCTACTCAATTATCTCCAAGCTGAAAAGTTACACTTTTTATACATTTGTATAACTTTGTGAGGTTACACCGTACATACAGACAAACATATCCAAAATTCACTTGAATAGGTTCAGGGGTTTAAAGGTTAGGTCAAAGTCCATTGTGACCAAAGGAAGCATGGCTTTTCCTGCCCAAACCAGTTCCCACTGGTCTGGCAGTGTCCCTGGGACAACTCCCTGCTGGAGAACAATGGAGCTGGGGGTGGGGAAGAGGCACACCTTCCCATGAACTCCAAGGGGCAGAAAAAGTGTCTTTAAAGTCTCAGTATGTCCATACACTGTTTTTAAAGGGCCAACACCGAGCAATAAAAGTCCATAAGCCCAAATAATGTCTGTAAAGGGCCATACAACCCAGGGCCATAGTCATGAGGCAGGAGGCACTCAGGCTCCTCCAACAGCCAGGGGCAAAGGGCAACTTGTCACCTAAAAATCTAGTGACAAAAGGCATTTCATCACATCAATTAAATTGGCAATTTGGTTGGTGTTTGTCAATCACAGAAAGTCCCAAAAGTAGGTGGGTGTTATGTATTGGGGTGTTATGCAGTCCACCTTCCAGTAGATGGCAGCATAGTGAAGTTATGCACTTATTCTGTTGTGTTAGTGTCTCTTGTGTCTCGTGTGTGCTAAAGAGAAGTCCTATTTTACTACAATGTCTGAGAGCCATTTGTGAATATATAACATGCAAATACATTAAACTGGCGACGAGGATGGGATGTCAGTAAATGGACACCGCAGAATATATATAAAGGAAATAAAATCAGCCTGAATGAGGAAGTAAAACTTTTCTTTTGGAATTCTATTATCTACAAAAATCTCCAGCATGGCTTCTCTGGGACACATGGAGGAATTTGATCTGGCTAATCCAGCCTCATGGGACTCATCTGCTGACAGGTTAGTGTTTTTCCTGGAAGCTAATAAGGTGGCTGATGCTATTCAGAAGAGAGCTGTGTTACTGAGTGTTATTGGATCCAAGACTTTTGATACTGCCTGCTCACTGATATCTCTTGCTAAACCACAAGACTACTCATTTGAAGAAATACTGGCACTGTTAAAAAATCATTTAGCACCCACCCCATATGAAACAGTGAGGCGTTTCCATTTCAATAGACGAAATCAGAAACCAGGTGAAAGCATTGCAGCATATATTGAAGAACTGCGCAGGCTTTCTGAAAATTGCAATTTTGGTGCCAGTTTAGAATCCTTGTTAAGGGACAGGCTTGTGTGTAGGGTGCAATATGAAGCACCGCAGAGGAGACTTCTTGCAAGACAGAATTTAACTTTTATTATTGCACAAGAGGAAGCGCTCGCAAATGAGGCTGCATATGTCAATTCAAAAGAGATACAATCCTCCTCCAGCAAAGAGAACTCACCTGAAATAAATCTAGTGAAGAAGACTGATGTTTTCAACACGCACTGATGTCACAGCTCCATTTAAAGGAACTTCTTATAGTTGCGGTGCAAAACACAGGCGTAATACATGTCGTTTTTGAAATGCAGTTTGCCACACATGTAAACGTACAGGTCACATACAGACAGTTTGCCAAAGACAAGCCAGTGGAATTCAAACCCAATATAAGAATACGAATACAAACGAAGACCGCAGTGCAGTGTGTTAATACTCTACATACCGTTTCAGATAGTGAAATGCCTACAGGTGTTTACTCAAATGACTGTGAATAAAGTGGAAAATTCGCCATCAGGACTGAATGTTTACACTGAAATTATGCTGAAAGATGTTCCGTGCAAAATGGAAGTAGATTGAAGAGTGCGCATATTCTTTAATTTCAGAAGAGACATTTACATTGTTATGGCCTCATAATTCTCCTTCAACAGTACCTTGTGATATTCATATGGTGGACTACAACAAACAGGCTGTGGATGTTAAAGGGGCTTGTTTTATACCAGTAAGTTATGGTAATTTCAGAGGACACTTATGTTTAATAATTACTAAGGGACAAAGAGCAAGTTTGCTAGGTAGAGAGTGGTTTGAACCTTACTGGAGTTAATAATGTATCCACAGATTCTACAGAATGTGATTGATAAATTTAGTGCAATTTTTGAAGAAGGTCTTGGCATGTTTAAAGGCCCTCCTATTTCTTTTGTATTAGATTCAGAAGTACCCCCAATTCATATGAAGCCTCGCAGAATTGCATTAGCTCTCAGACCAAAAATAGATGCTGAGATTACACGTCTTGTGGAGCAAGGTACACTTGAACCCGTAACACACCCAAAGTGGTGTACATCCATAGTTCCGGTGATGAAACTAAATGGGCATGTCAGAATCTGTGCTGACTACAAATGTACAATCAACAAAACATAGCAAGAGCACGCCTATCAAATTCCAGCTGTTAATCAAATTCTTACTACTTTGGCCAGGGGTCAAGTCCTGGGAAAAAAAGTGTGGGAACTCACCCAAGATCCACTCCCCCACCCCTCCCCCCCAAAAAAAAATATATATTTCGCAGAAAATTCAGTGCAACATTTATTGTAAAGTGCCAGTTTACACAAACAACTGCAAAATTCACATGCAATAAACAAATATATATAGAATAGTTGAAATGAATTAAATTAGCTATGCAATAAACAAATGAATATAGAACAGTTCTAACAACTGTGATAAAGTGAATGGTGTTGTTTGGGAGGGAGTTAACTTGTTAGTCAAACTAACAGAATAATCACCACAATGGGTGATCTTTCCCTCGCAGGGAATTTCTAAAACAAATAGTGTATACAAACTAAACACACAGCCCATTAGAAAATATCCCACAAACTGGAATAACGTTGCCCTTGCCGTACAAGATTATCAACTTTTCGAGATTTAGTATCATCTGCGCTGCGATGTGTGGTCAGCCATTTTGTGACGTATGGTAAAGGATCCCATAAATGCACAGGAGGCCCAATGAGACTAATAAACAAAAGAGAAGACAGGCGTTCAATGCCAAGCCCACTCCTAATGGGTGACATCACCAAATTCATTGTACTGAAGCCCCTTTCACAATCACCGGATGTCACTGGAAGACTGTTAACTGCTGTCACCACTGGTTTTAGATTTTCGGGAATCTCTGCACCACCATTATCAATGTAGTCTCTGAAACCTTCACAGATGGATGCATAGCTGAGACGGAATCTTTTGCACAGCTGCTCCAGCTTCGCTTCACCTTCAAACCACGGACTGTCCACATTGATTGGCCAGCGCTGTGAATTTAGGATGTCAATTTCAGAGACAAGAGTTTCAAATTCACCTGACTGTGATGAAGCTGCAGGTCTGTTGCTCGCAGTTAAAGCAAAGAGTCTGGAGCGTAAATTATCCACCAAACTTTGATAAAATTGAGGGAGATTTATCCTCACTTGGCCTTTTGTACTCTCTGGATTGATGGTCACACCTTTGAAATTCCCTTTCTCCAGCGATTCCATTACTTCTTTCAGATGTTTGCCAGGCATGTCTTTCATTTTTTCAACGGCACGAACGGAACGATTAATCAGCTGATAGGCTCGTGGAAGTGTGATGTCATCTCTTTGCAGTGCTTCAGATAACAGTCCCATTTCCTGAACAGCATCCGCAACCCCTGCAAGGTTTAACAAATAATCTACTGATGTCAAGACCTTGTTAAGGCCACTAAATACAGATTTCTGCTTACTGTTATTAGCTGAACTTAAGCTTGCTTTCAAGAAATGACTGTGTAGTGCAGGATACGACTCCCAAACTGCTCGTTTAGCTCTCTGGCTTGAAGCAACCCATCTAACTGAAAAAACTTTTCCAATTTTAAGAATTTGTACTTCTAATTCTTTTGCACATTCTGAGAGCTCTGCCAGATTTTTTGGTGACTGATGATACACAGCATACAACTTCTCAAAAAATGATGTTACATGATGAAGACCAGGAATAGAATCAATTGTATCTGAAATGCACAATTCAAGCCTATGACACAAGCAGTGCCATTTCACAATCTGTGGATATTTTTGACTGAGTCGTTCCAGAACACCCGACTTTCTTCCAAGCATTACACTTGCACCATCACTGCAAGCCCCAATCAAGTTCTCGGCAAGAAAGTCATTACTGAACCCAAATTTAGAAAGACAAGCTAGAAGAGTGGCTTCAATAGACTGTGCATCTGCTTTAGGCAAATCAAGCAAATCAAGAAAGAAAGTGACTGGGTCTTTTCCGTTAACAGAGGCACGAATATAAACTATTAACACTGAATGGGTAGAAACTGTTGTAGACTCATCAATATAAACAGAAATTTTTGGAGCCTGCTCAACAATTGCTTTGCAAAGCTTTTTTCTCATTTCACTAGCAATGCAATCTATTATTTGTGCTGCTGTGTACTCACTATGGAGAATACATCCTAAGTCAGCTCCATTTGCAACCTGCAAGCTGATAAGATCTCTGAAGTCTGTGAAAGGGCGATTTTTTTTCGCACAAAAGTAGGCAGTGCGAAATACCTTAGTAGTGGACGCAAACTTATGCTTCTGCTGTTCAGCAATATTGGATTGCAGAATCTCCTTTCTGGATACTGCTTGGATATCTCCTGCCTTTACATGTGCTTCTGAAATCTTATGTATGTGGATTTTTTTACGTAGTGAGGTCAACATATCTTTTTTTGTTTTGCCATATGGTGTAATTGTACCAGTGGTCCATTCTTTAGAAATGGATACACCCTGTGAAACAGACACTCCAAGGTGTTTAACCTCGCGACACACTTTGCACCCTAAAAGACCATTGTCTACAAACAGCCAAGGGTACTTTTTTTAAATTCTAGCCACTGATTCTGGTCCCAACATTCTGGAAGAATGTTATCACTGACATCGGCATCTTCAGCCACATCAGTAACCATGTCCACTACAGCCGATTCACTGACTGATGTAGTTTCTGCAGCGGACACCGCCTGCTGAAGCAAAGGCTCAGACTGAGTGGAGCAACTTGCAGAATCATGTGATTTTTTATTGGATGCCTTCGTGAAGAAATCCGTAATGCTGCTTTTTCGTTTGCTCATTTCTGTACAAATAAAAACTATTTTTTAAAAATGGTGTAAAATAATTTTCTGATTAAAAAATTAAATTCTGATAAAAAGACCTCTTTAATTAAAGGACCACTATAGTGCCAGGAAAACATACTCGTTTTCCTGGCACTATAGTGCCCTGAGGGTGCCCCCACCCTCAGGGTCCCACTCCCGCCCGGCTCTGGAAGGGGGAAAAGGGTTTAAACTTACCTTTTTCCAGCGCTGGGCGGAGAGCTCTCCTCCTTCTCTCCTCCTCCGTTCCGCCCCGTCGGCTGAATGCGCCGCGCGGCAAGAGCTGCACACGCATTCAGCCGGTCGCATAGGAAAGCAGTCCAGTCCTTAAGGGGTTAAAGGACCACTCTAGGCACCCAGACCACTTCAGCTTAATGAAGTGGTCTGGGTGCCAAGGTCCACTAGGCTTAACCCATTTTTTTTATAAACATAGCAGTTTCAGAGACGCTCTCAAAGGCAACGTAACCAACCTGGCCATTTTCAATGTAAAAATATTTGACCCATATATTTGACCTTGTAACTTTCAAAAATACTATAAAACCTGTACATGGGGGTACTGTTTTACTCGGGAGACATCGCTGAACACAAATATTAGTGTTTAAAAACTGGAAAACGTATCACAACAATTATATCATCAGTAAAAGTGCTGTTTGTGTGTGAAAAATGCAAAAAAAGTAACTTTCACTGACAATATCATCGCTGTGATATGTTTTACTGTTTTGAATCACTAATATTTGTGTTCAGCGAAGTCTCCCGAGTAAAACAGTACCCCCCATGTACAGGTTTTAGGGTGTCGTAGAACGTTACAGGGTAAAATACAGTGCTAGCAAATTCAATTCTCTGGAATTTCGGCCTGGGTTGGCAGGCAGGTCCCTTAAATTGCAATCAATAAAATTACTGAATTATGTAAAACTATTACATAAATACGCACGTAGAATTTAAATATATATGCATATTTATATATTTGAAGTCTACGTGTATATTTATATAATTATTTATGTAATTTTGTATATGGACATATGTATATTTCTTATTATTTTTATTTATTTTATATACATAGATATATATACAAATTCATTCTAAGTGTATTTTGATATAAATATATATATATTAATTTTAAAATACAGTTAGAATAAAATTTCATATAGATATATAATTTTTTTAAATTTTTTTATTATTATTTTAAAATTTTTTAATTTAATTTAAATTACTTATTATTTATATTTTATAATAATATATATATACAATATATATAGTTATTATATATATTATATATATACGTGCGTAATTTAATTATAAGTGTATTTTTATATTAATATAAGTACATATTAATATAAAAATACACTTAGTATGACATTATATATATGATATATAGACATATATTATATAGATATAATATATGTCTATATATCATATTTATACACATATAATTTTTTAAATTTTTTTTATTAACACTAACTTTATTTTTTTTTTTAATTTTACACATGCAGGGAGACTGCCTGTCAGCACAGGCAGTCCCCCTGCAGGCAGCACTATGGACACCTATTGTGACCATGTGATCGCTCTGTTAAGCGATCACATGGCCACAGGGGTCCTAAATCAGTGTGGGGAGACTGTCTGGGCTGCAGGCAGTCTCCCCACAACCGGAGCAACACTGATCGCCGCCGGGGGAACGACGGCGATCAGGTAAGTACCCCCAGACCGTTAGGACGGTTCAGGACCGTCATCGGTCCTCAAGGCAAAAATGCCAATGACGGTCCTGAACCGTCCTCGGTCGCTAAGGGGTTAAAGAATTCCCCATCGTTTTGTTATTACTTCTTATTGTGAAAAACTCTTTTGTCTCTGGTGGCAGTGGTGGGGGTGGCCCAGTGACTGTTAGGTGTAGGGTAAGGCACAAATCAGCCCAATTGTATGAAATAAAATGAATCATTATTCTAAAAATTATTTTAAAAAAAAATGATCTAACAATTAGTCTCATATATTGGATGTGACACAGATCTCAGTTATTTTACATATGGTTTGTGATTCTGTTTGCCACCCTTTAGTGACTGTGTTTTTTAAGCCCTTAAGGACTGAGCCAAATGTACACGCTGTGATCAAAACAAAATGTAAACAAAAACAGGAATTTGTGCTATATGTCTGTTCAGGTGTAATTCGCCTCTTCATATTATGTGCACCTTCACTTATTATATATCATTTTATTCAGGGGAAACAGGGCTTTTATTTAACATCAAATATTTAGGTATGAAACATAATTTAATATGAATAAAATATAAAAAAATTGGAAAAAAATAAGAATTTTAAAACAAATCTTCTACGTGACATTTTAACTTAGTCATAATACTGTTTGCTTTTACTGCAATAATACACACATATTTGTATTCAGCGATGTCTCACATGTAAAACAGTACCCCCATGTACAGGTTTTATGGTGGTTTGGGGCAGTTACAGGGTCAAATATAGCATGTTAAATTTTTCAGTTTTTTTACATTGAAATTCACAGGAATAAGATTTACCCCCATGGTGGCATACCATTTGCAAAAGTAGACAACCCAAGGTATTGCAATGGGGTATGTCCAGTCTTTTTTAGTAACTGTGACTAAGTGGCTACTAAATAAGTCTGAACATACCACATACCTAGGGTTGTCTACTATTGCAAATGGTATGCCATCATGGGGGTAATTTTCATTCTTAAAAGGCAACATAACCAACCTGGCAAATTTCAATTAGAAAAAAACTGAAACGCAAGCCTTATATTTGACTCTGTAACTTTTGAAAACCCCATAAAACCTGTACATGAGTGGTACTGTTATACACGGGAGACTTCGATGAACACAAATATTAGTGTTTCAAAACAGTAAAATGTATTACAACAATTATATCATCCGTGTAAGTGCTATTTGTATGTGAAAAATGCAAAAAAAATTCACTTTCACTGATGATATCATCACTGTAATACATTTTACTGTTTTGAAACACTAATATTTGTGTTCAGCAAAGTTTTCCGAGTAAAACAGTACCCCCCATGTACAGGTTTTAGGGTGTCTTGGAAAGTTACAGGGTTAAATATAGTGCTAGCAAATTAAATTCCCTGGATTTCGACATGGGTTGTCCGGCAGGTCCCACAAATTGTAATTAATAAAAATACCTAATTATGTAAAATTATTACATAAATATATACGTAGAATTATTTTATATATATACACACGTGTATATATATATCTATATATAATTTTTAAAAATTGTTTTTATTTATATATAGGTATATATATATAGTTATGTATATAGATGTATATATTTTGTTCTACGTGTATTTTGATAGCAATATATATTAATTTTAAATTAAATTTTTTAATTTTATTTTTTAACGTATTTACATATTTATTTTATATTATTTATAAATATATATAATGAAAATTATATATATATTTAATCAATATCATTGTACGTGTACTTTGATATATATAATTATATATATTAATATCAAAATACACTTAGACATGGATGGTTTGGGCGTTCTATGCCGCCCTCCGGCATTTAGAGCCGCTTCCCTAAGGACAGCATAGAACGCCCGCCGTCCTTAAGGGGTTAAACAAATGTGGTGATATTAGGGTTATTTGATTTATTTTTACACTAGCCCCCCACCCCCTCCATCCACCCTTCTCCAACCACCCAGCCCTCATCTCCATCCACCATCCCCCCCTCTCCAACCACTCAGCCCGCCTTCTTCAACCAGCCAGCCCCATCTCCATTTACCCTACCCCCCTCTCCAACCACTCAGCCCTCCCTCTTCAACCACCCAGCCCCCATCTTCATCCACCCTACCCCCCTCTCCAATTACTCAGCCCCCCTCTTCAACCACCCAGCCCCCATCATGTACTTACTTTTCTGAAGACTCAGGGGTGCTGGCTGGCTTGGCCTCAGGGGTGCTCCCTCCTTCTCACCGTCACGGTTGCCGACACGACACGTGACTCCGCCTCCGCGTGATGTCACAAAACTCCGCGTACGCAAAGGGCAGTGGAGGTCGGAGGAGGAGCAACCCGGAAGTACGTCCTCCGCTCCTGAGTCCTGACTCCTTCACTATGCGATGCTGCTCGCTCGCATAGTGAAGGCTCTGCTCAGGAGGAGCACCGGCTGGGCTCAAGAGGCTGCTGCCCTGGTCCTGCAGGAGCAAAGGGAACGGCGTTCCTGCCATGGAAAAAGTGCAGGAACGCCGTTCCCACGCGTTCCTGCAGGACTCGAGCCCTGACTTTGGCAAAAGGAAAAGTATTTGCCATGTTGGATTTGGCTCAAGCCTACCAGCAGTTACCCGTGGATGATGAGGCTGCTGATGCTCAAATGATAATAACACACAAAGGAGCATTCCGAGCAAGACGTTTGCAGCTTGGAGTTTCCATTGCTCCTGGCATATTTCAGAATTTAATGGAGGACCTCTTATCTGGACTTATCTGGACTTCCAGGTGTAGTGCCTTATTTCGATGACGTTCTTATTGGAGCAGATTCTAAACAGTCATTGGCTGCACAGCTACAACTTGTTTTACAATGTTTTCTTGATGCTGGTCTAAAACTTAAAAAAGAAGAATGTGTTTTTGGTGTAAGCAGTGTAGATTTCCTTGGTTAACGAGTTGTCGCACAGGGCATTCATCCAACTTATTCTAAGGTTGAAGCTATCCATAGAGCTCATGGAACATCTGCATCGTCTGCTAGATAAAGATGCTCCATGGAAGTGGACTGACGTTCATACTACCGCTTTCAACACTGCAAAAAAATTGTTGTCTTCTGACAGTGTACTTGTACACTATGATTTGGAGAAACTGCTTAACCTCACCTGTGATGCTTCTCCGTATGGCATAGGGGCTGTATTGAGTCACACTTCGAGAAATGGGGATGAGGCTCCTATTGCGTTTAATTCACAAACTTTATCTACTACAGAGAGGCATTATGCTCAGATTCACAAGGAGGCTTTAGCTATTGTGTCTGGTGTAAAAAAGTTTCATGACTATTTGTACGGGTGGAGGTTTACTATTATAACAATTTATGATTATTATGTCTTGATTCCGCGATGGTCATTCTGTCAAAACGGCTGTGACCAAATTATCCAATGATTTAATTGCTGCTAAATCTTGCGGCCATAACTCTATATTAATTCTCCTTAATCTTTCTGCTCACCAACATCTTCTTCGCATTTTCCATAATTTTGGTCTACGGGATACTGCTCTCTTCTGGTGCTCCTCCTACCTCTTGCAGCGCTCTTTCAGTGTTTCTTTCTCTGACTCTGCCTCTTCCCCCCAACCACTCTCTGTCGGCGTCACCCAAGGTTCTGTCCTTGGTCCCCTACTGTTCTCTATCTACACTGCCTCCCTTGGTAAACTCATCAGCTCCTTTGGCTTCCGTTATCATTTCTATGCGGATGACATACAAATCTACCTGTCCTCTCCTGATCTGTCTCCGTCCATCTTGACTTGTGTCTCTGACTGCCTCTCTTTGATTTCCAAATGGATGGGTGCTCACTTCCTTAAACTGAACCTGTCCAAAACAGAACTTCTGGCCTTTCCTCCCTCAAGTGTTACTACTCCCGTGTCTGTCTCCCTCCAAGTCAACGGAGCTACCATCACCTCTACCTCGCAGGCTCGCTGCCTGGGTGTTGTTTTTGACTCCAACCTCTCCCTCACCCCTCATGTCCAATCAATTGTCAAATCCTGTCGCTTCCAGCTCAAAAACATAGCGCGCATCCGCCCCTATTTAACCCCGGATGTAGCTAGGGTGCTGGTCCATGCTCTTGTTCTCTCTCGTCTGGACTACTGCAATACTCTTCTCAGTGGTCTTACGTGTTCCCAGATTGCAGGCTCATTTTCCTGTCCTCCCGCACCTCTCACGCCTCTCCTCTCTGACAGTCCCTGCATTGGCTTTCAGTTAGATATAGGGCTCAATTTAAAATTCTGGTGCTTGTTTACAAGTCCCTACATAATGCTGCTCCAACCTACCTATCCTCCCTAATACACAAGTATGTCCCATCGAGGAGGGGCGTGGCTAACAGCGATACCGAACGGACGTCTCACTGCAGAGCTCCGCATTAATAGCCACAAAAACAGAGATTTAACCTCAAAACGCAGACATCCCCCCTATAGAGACATGGGGCGAAGAAATAGAAGAAATAGAAAGGCTCAAGGACCAGCGAGATCACACCTACCAGATATTAGAACTTCATTTGAGCGGACGACAGACTCACAGGCCGTAAAGATGGCGCCGGACTCACGCCACACACATGCGGAATCCGAGGCCTCACAGGACGAAAAGGATCCCACACCCTCCCCCCAGTCCGAAACACCATCCTGCCTCTCTGAAATAGAGGATGACGAGACACCCTCTACAAAAGGGGACATTAACAGACTCCTCGCAGAAATGAGGAACATATGGGGAGCAGACCTCAAACAAGTCCAGGCTGGAGTGGGGGAGCTGAACCAAAGAGTCAAGGCACTGGAAAGCCGTGAGACAGCCAGAGAAAATACTCGAACGGCCAGGGACACCCAACTGGACAAACTCACCTCTCAGGTGCAGCAACTGAGACGATCGGTGACCACAATTGAGGCAAGGCACCGGCGGAAAAACCTCCGTCTCCGAGGGGTCCCCGAATCGATAACCGATGAACAGCTCCTACCCTACGCCCACAAGCTGATAGCGCACATGGGAGTGAGGGGAGATGCTGACAGACAGCGGTTCTCCTCAGCATTCCGAGTGCGGAAATCGGCGACAGCCCCAAGTGGAGCACCCAGGGACATCATCATGGTGACTCTAGATATCACTATAAGGTCAGCTATAATGGCACGTTCCCGTGAAATGGGGGTAATCGTTCATGGAGGACACAGAGTGGCTATATTCCCTGACATACCATTCGCCGTCCTCACGGAGAAACGAAAGTTGGCTCCTATAGCCAAAAAATTGCGTGACTCGGGAATACGATTCCGCTGGGGAGTGGAGGGTACGCTCCTAACGGAAATAGAGGGAGAGAGTGTGGTCTTGACATCGGGAGATGACCCGGAGCCCTTCCTGCAAAAAGTGGGTCTGCCCCCAGCACGGGACATCCCCACGACGGCCAAGAGTCCCGAACGTCCGGAGAGCCCCTGTGGGGCTGGCCTCACACAGAGCAAACCACCCAACTTTCAGATAAAGAGACTGACTCCTGCACACAGAGCCCATCGAGGCCCCTACACTCTGCCAAAGACCTACGTATATCCTCTGTCCGTACTCCCACCTCTAACGCTCACCTCCAAGACTTTTCCAGGGCTGTACATCTTCTGTGGAACTCCCTTCCGTTCTCCGTAAGAATTTCACCCAGTCTCCACTCATTCAAAAAATCATTGAAAACTCACTTCTTCAAGAAAGTATATCAATTAAACTGTTAGCAGGTTTTCATCCCCCACCCTCCATAACTCCTCTCCGGCTACTGTCAAACATTACCTACTAAGCCCTCAATTAATACTTTTCTAACAACCTACTTCGTACCCCTACTTTTACCCCCTGTGTCACTATACCCCACTCCCTCTAGAATGTAAGCTCATGGAGCAGTGCCCTCCACCCCTCTGTTCTTGTATGTCCAGTTGTCTGGTTACAATTAAATGTATGTTAGTCCACCCATTGTACAGCGATACGGAATCTGATGGCGCTATATAAATCATAAAATAATAATAATAATAACAGATCATAAACCTTTACTGGGTCTGTTCCCCAGCAATACTCCCACTCCTCAAATTATTTCACCATGCATGCTCAGGTGGTCCCTTATGCTGAATGCTTATGATTGTGAGTTCAAGTATCGTCCTGGCAAGGATATCACACTTGCTGATGGATTAAGCCAGTTACCTTTGCCTTCTCCTGACTTCCTTGTTCCTCCTATGTCTGAGGTCCTCATTTTTGAATCCGTTCCAAACCCTCCGTTTCATGCTAGTGACATTGCTTGTATGTCTGCCAAGGATCCTCTGCTGTCCTGTGTGCTCAACTGGATTTGGAGGGGGTGGCCAAAATCAAAAGTGGAAGACAAGTTCAAACCATTTGTAATGCACCAACATGAATTATCTGCCTATAAAGGGTGCCTATTATGGGGAGACAGAGTGGTAATTCTAAATGCAGGACAAGCTTGAGTATTGCATGCTCTCCATGAAGGACATCTTGGAATAGTTCGCATGTCCTTCCTTTGTATTGTCTTTCCCCTTCCCTCCTGCATCCCTCTTTAGTATGGCCACGCAGACTGCAGTAGAAGATCATCTGTATCCTCTACCTGGTCTCACATGAAGCTGCTCGATGCTCTCAGTAATCCTCTACTGTGGTCCGCTTGGCCAAGTACATGAAATGACTGGCAGGAGGGGAGCTCTGTTCTGTGCTCCGCTTTCCTGATGGTCACTCAGAGCTTGTGCCCCCGGGCTGGAGCACCCTAAGCAGCCGCCGTTTTAAAGCCAGTCTAAAGATGAATGCACTTTATTTTGCATGTTGTATCAGTTAGTCTCAGGAACACAATTATGGTGTGTTGTTATTTAATTCCAATGTGCCTTCCCTTAGTCATTGTTTCATGTTTTTTTCCTGACCTGGCACCATTTTGGATGTTGGATGCAGTCACTATGCATCAATTTTGACGCATATGCTCTCACGTCATATTGTGACACTGTACTTGCACATTCTGGCTTTGCATTTCTGACACTGACTAATGTGTTTGTTTTCAAGTTCTGTTTATACCCTCTTTTCGAGCACTACATTGCCCTTTGGTGTCCCCTATTTGGAGTCTAATAGCACATACGTTATCCTTGTGTTTTTTGCTATTTTGACCCTGGTTTGTTTCCTGACTACATGTACCTCTGTCATACTTGATCTTGGCTTGCTTTATCAACGTATGTACCTCTGTTTCTCTGAACTTTGGCTAGTTATATGGGTTATTCTTCTCTGCCTGTTCCTGGCTGCCTGCCTTACTTTATTGCATTAAGCCCAGCCAACCAGTAATAAGACCTTTCTCTTTCTCTATTTTATTAGGTCTAACCTAACTTCCGCGTGTTGGGATTTATCTTTATCCTGACATGTATATATGCTTATATGAGTGCCGCCTTTGTTATCTATAGATTATATTGAAGAATTGATTACAAACCTGGTTATGCACCCCTTCTTGTCATAGGTTTCTTATCAAAAGGCCCTAATTAAACATTGAACTGTGGAGAACCTCAACCATTGGATGTGCAAGGCAACAGAGTTACTCTCATTAGAACAGTCATTAGATTAGTATAGAGAAGGACACAGCAAAACATTGTATACATTAATGCTTGTGAAATGCTAATAAATATAAATTTGGAGAAATAAAAAAAATAAAAAATTAAATAGCTTTGGCAATCTGTAATATTTATTCAAAACCAACAAACACACAAACAAAAAAACATAAATGTTCCTATAACTTTCTTATTAAGACTAATACAAGTTAACAAATAAAAAGCTAGCAAAAAATATATGGTTATATAAATAATTAAATGATAAACTAAATGTAAACCTCTTCTTTTTTTTTTCTATTACAGATCTCCGTACGTTTTGTTGGTTTTATTTTCACCTTATTCCACCTTATTTTCCTGTGCCGTGTATATTTTCTCTTATTTTCTTCAGCAGATAAAAAGCTGTCAGAATTAGAAGCAAACCAGTGCATTGTCTTTCTTGCAGGATAGTCACACTCTTGCAGGCTTCCCCTAAGTAATTTTAAAAAACACATATGCATTCACATATTGTCAGGAAGCACCATAAACATGATGCATACTGATATAAAACATTCATATGCTGCCAGAGGCAAAGCAAACACAGCAGGGTTCAAAGGATCTACAGTGATTTATTGATTGATTGATATTCCTCTCCCACTGGAAGCACACAGAGGCTATTTATGGCAAGGCAGCATATGTACAATGGCCAAATTTACACATCTATCTATAAATGCTCTTGCTTTTAATCAAAGCTCAAATATTTATGACATATAACCAATTACTAAGTTTTAATGAGCATCATGGTGATCAATGATGCGATCAATATTATTATGGCAGGCAAACAGATAACAGATCATCAATTTTAACATTCTATTTCCACATCTGGCAGACTTTCTAGGAGTCTCCAACACACTGTACCCATCTGTCTGAGATTCTTGGAAGTGTCAGGGTTTTGTAATGTTAATTTTTCTCTGTTAATGGGATCCTGCCATGAAAATATTTTTCAGCCAAATATATTGACACTGAAATGATGTGCGGCAACACTTAGGCCTGAGAAGTATTGGCTTGCATTAAAAATGACACTGGAATGGCGTGGTGTGGCATTACTTTGGTCTGACCATAAATATGCTTATTTGTTGTTCTGTGCTGGTTTAAGACCCAGTAACGTATTGCCTTGTATAAATAAGGGCATTAATTCTTGGGATGAAAATATATTTTTTTCCTCTTTATAAATCACTTGTAAGACCACACTTTGAATATGCTGTGCAATTTTGGGCACCTGTTCTACAGAAGGATATTGTCACACTAGAAAAATTGTAGAGGTGGGCTACAAAATTGATAAAAGGAATGGAGCATATTAGTTTTGAAGAGAGGTTAACACATTTAAATTGCTTTAGTTTGAAAAAACAGCACAGAGGGGATATGATACCATTATACAAATATATTCGGGGGCCAATACAAACCTTTGTCCAGAAATCTATTTATAAATAGGACTATACATAGGACAATAGGTCATGCATTTAGACTGGAAGAAAGGAGATTTAGTCTAAGGTAAAAGAAAGGGTTTTTTACAGTAAGAATAATAAGGATGTGGAATTCTCTGCCTGAAGAGGTGGTTTTATCAGAGTCTTTACAGACGTTTAAGCAGCAGTTGGATATGCAAAAACATAATATAATGGGATACAAATTTTAATTAGTGCGGTAATAGCTTCTTGATGCAAGGAGAAATCTGACTGCCATTCTGAGGTCAAGAAAGATTTTTTTTTATAGTTTGTTGCACAATTGGAAGCGTTTCAGAGAGTGTTTTTTGCCTTCTTTCGGATCAACAGCAAAAATCAAATCTGAGAAAGGCTGAACTTGATGGACGCATGTCTCTTTTCAGCTATGTAACTATGTAATATGTAATACTCTACTCTTCAATAGCAGTATGAAGAAGTAAACATGCTAACCAGATGAGGAAACAGACCAACCTCATTTCACCTGCTATCTTCTCTTCTCATATTTATTCATATTTCTTGGCTGTCTGTGAATTATAGAAAACACACAATTAATTTTGCATTATGTCTGTTCTCAGTAGATCACCTAATTATTGTTTCTTTGATACCTCCTGCTGAAAATTCTTTCTGATAACAAATTTAGGGATGTGACGAAACACCATTTGAGATGTCTGTCTGCCACCTTAGACAGAGATTCTTGCTGAGACCAGGACCATGTCATATCTCCTCCAGCTGGTCTTAGAGAACAAGCCCATCTGCTAACTCCTCCTTTCTCCTATCTAGGATTTATCGGTTCCTCTGCCAGTGTCTCCTTCTCCCAGGCAGATATCAACCACTCTGCTTGTGGCTCCTTGTCCCAGGCAAGTATCAACCCCTCTGCCTTTGCCTCCTTCTCCTAGGCAGGTATCGACTCCTCTGCCTATGTCTCCTCTAACTACTGTTTTTACAAAGGCACTTTTTGGCTGTCAGGCCTAGCTCTTTTTTAATATATCTGCAGGACCAGGGACTAGAGCAGCTAGCAAGCTGATCTGAAAACTCTGTTACTGGATTTCCCAACAAACCAGAGAGGACACACAGCTCTAAATGGAACTACCACACTATACTTCACTTATTACAAAGACTAGCTTTTAGTGACTTGTCATTATATGTGGTGTAAACCATTTAAAATACAGATACAGTTATATAAATCAAATATATAATACAAGTAACTCTTTCAAACACTATATATATATATATATATATATATATATTTAACTGCTTATTTAGCTGCACTAATTTGGATACCAACAATATGGAAACTGACGCATTTTAATTCGGTTGATAGAGGAAGCTACAGAGTTATCAAACTAATAATAATAATAACTAATAATGCATAATTGGTCAATTGACTGACTGCTATCACAAGGGATTGTTCTCAATCTTGTGAAGAAGTAGCACTTGCAAGATGTCAGTATTAACAAAAGCTAATATTTAGTAGTGACTGATATTTACCAGCTGGCTGTTTCCAACCTTGTCTATTATTTACTGGCTGACCATTAATAATGTCTGTTCTCAAAGATTCCATTCAGCCACAGCTTAGCTACATGCTGGTAAAGCACAGTGTAAGTTGTCACCATAGCAACCACACCTTGCTGGTAGAAAAGTCTTACCATGAGCATGCGTAGTTCACAGTGAATTCTTCATTTAAATGTAACAAGCACCGTACTAATAGAAAGAATAATTTAATTTTTGTTTCACATCATTTGTCTTGCCATTTCATTTTTTATTGCTCTGTGATATGATTTCATTTGGACTGACGTGCTTTAGGTTTTCAGGGGAATACCACAAATCTAACATGTAAACATCTTTGCACCAGGCCTGCGTGACTGCTCAATTCTCTGCCACTTACAAGTTAATTCACTTTGTTCATACAGCCCTAGTCACAACTCCCCTGAATGTGACTTGCACAGTCTTCCTACACATTTTATGTAAAGAGAGATCTAATGATTACAAATCTTTATTGCACAGTGTCTTTAATTTATAATTTCTTATCTCCTACCATGTTAATAGCTTGCTAGTGCCTGCAGGAGCTTTCTGTATGTGAGCAGAAGATAAAAACTTCTAAAGTGAACACATTGTGCTGTAACATTTGACTGAAAATAAAACCATTATTTTCACTAGCCTACGTGAGTCAAAGCCAGGGTAAGGCTGAAGCTGTATAATCAAAAACAAAAGTAATCCAACTCCTAAATGGCAGCTAATTAAGCAGTGAGACTACCAGGGCATGGTTTATACACCAAAACCACTCCACTAAGCTAAAGCTGTTTTGGTGCTTAGAGTACAGCTTTACGTGCCAGCTGGTAATTATTAGTGACAGGGTTGGAAATCTGTTGAAAAACAGAAGCTAAGTAGAGGTTACTGGCTCCCATAGGAAATAATGGCAACTACTAAGTGAATGGCTAATTCTCTGACAGGCATTTGAGTGAGTAGTGGCTAGCTGGTGAAAAGTAGCAACAGCACTGAAAAAAGTATCTAGTAATGATAACATGTTATATGAAACTGCAATGGTCATATTAGAGGAGGGGAAGCAACAAGTAAGTGCATCGTTAATGGCATTGCTGGTGCAACCATAAGGAGGCACAGGTGGCTACCTAGGGCTCACTGGCCCGGGGGTGCACTCACTGGGTAAAGAGCAGGAGGGGAGCTCACAGTACAGCCCTCCCCCTCCTGCCAGTCACTTCATGTAGTGTGGCTGACCGGGCCGGGTAGAGGATCTTCTTTACTGAATAGTCAGACAGGAAATGCTCACTGAGAGACAGGAGCAGAGTCAGATTGTGTACAGCAGGATTCCCCAAACTCCGGCCCTCCAGATGTTGCTGGACTACAACCCCCATGAGTCTATGAATTAAATAGGCTGAGAATCATGGGAGTTGTAGTTCAACAACATCTGGAGGGCCGGAAGCCTGGTGTAGAGGATAAAGAGTAGAGGAAAAAATTTCTCCCCCACTCCCTTTTTATTCAGTATGTTTAGTTTTATATAACTAGATGTGTACACTGTGATACACTGTGATACAGGGAGATGATACCTTTTCTTAGACTTTATTATCTCATTTGACACCATGTAGCCTTCTGGTCTTGAAATGGGAAAGTAACTGTTCCAGTTCCAGTTATTCACAATTAAATGACATACTCAAAATAACTCGTGTGAAGTACTGGGGGATATTAAAGAGCTATTATGGCTTGTTTGTATTAAGTTGTGTACCTATAATAGGGGAAAATGTAAGGTGCATCAAACAGTGAGGAGTTTAACTGGACAAGAGATTTTGCCAGAACGGTGAGTGTTAATGAACACTATTTAGGGTATTTATGAAGGAATGAGGCATACTATTTATTTTATTTAGTTATGGACATAGAACATGTTATATGATTTTAGTGCACAATTGTAATACTGCAGATTAGCAATCGCCAATGGAGTGCTCTATCCAGCGACTGTGCAGCATGTTTCTATTATGTTTAAATTTGGGGATTATAAAGTATGATGATGTTGTGGAATCCCTTTGGTGGTGATTAATATGTTCAGTATACTTATGAGCTCTTATACATTTAGGTAACCTTCCATGTTAGAATACAGGCTTAGTTCAGAAATTTCTAGATAAATTGAGAGGAGGTAATACAGTAGTTAGTTAGCACTTGCCCATGTCATCATTTCAGGTAGTTTACATTTTGGCACTATGGGAATACTGTCAATTTCTATCACTATATATTGTGTTTTTTGTTGTTTTTTTCCCCCCGAGGGTTGTAGTTCTATACAACAAAGGGTGTAAACTTCTAGACCAGTGGTTCCCAAACTAGTCCTCATGGCCCACCAACAGTCCAGGATTTATGTATTCCCTGTTTTATTCCAATGGAGATACTAACAAAACCTGGACTGTTGGTGGGTCTTGAGGACTGGTTTGGGAAACGCTGTTCTAAACAATAGAGTTTGCAGGAATCGATGACCTGCAAACTTTCTTTGTCCTAGGGATAAGCATAACCACCTAGCAAAGCTAGTGGGTATGTGGCAGCCTCCCGGAGAAATATTTTACCGCGCTAAAAAATGCTTGTGCTGTGCTCCTGCACAGCAACAGCGTTTTAGCCAATCAGGTGATTAGGACAGCTGTGCAGCTTGCGGCAGCCCTGATCGCCTTAGATTTTAAAATCGAGATACTGCAGATGATTAACTCATCCAGAGACAAAGAACCCCCTAATGTAGGATAGATATCCATGTACACGGTACTAAACATAATAAAGGAAAAGAGCACCACTTTCAAAGTAAGGGAGGTAACAATGATTTATTTACTCAACCAAACATGAACTTACTCATATGAAAGGGTTATGTCAGCAGAATGGAAAGGCAATATAATAAAGTAACAATAAATAAGAAACATTTCTGAACTACTGACAGTTAATAGTAACATATGAAAATGTAACAAAACAATCTGATCATCAAGGTAAAACAAAAACCAGTCTCTGTGAGAAATATTAGTATAGGATAAGTCATAATCAAAGAACTTCTGAATAAACAGAATACATATAAATATATAAGCAAAAAAGAAAACAAACACACAAAATTACTTTAATTGGAAGATTCCCAAACCAGAGAAATACTCTGCCACCACCAGGCAACACAAATAAACCTGGGGAGAGAGGGATGGGCACTTTGCTAGGTGGTTATGCGTATCCCTAGGACAAAGGAAGTTTGCAGGTCATCGATTCCTGCAAACTCTATTTTGTCCCTCCGGGAGGCATAACTAACTAGCAAAGCTAGTGGGTTAAATAGCACGCACCTTGTGGTGGTCCTAAGGAACTGTAAACGTTCAACTTCAGATGGCCACCAGTAAACCTTAACGAAAGTCTTACTGGAAGACCATCTTGCAGCTTTAAGGATAATAGGAAGAGGACGGCCTCTCGCGGCTGCTTCTGAAGCTGAAGCCCCTCTGATAGAATGACCCTTAAAAAAACGTGACATCAGTACCCGCTGCAGACATAGCGGACAGTATCCAACCCCTGATTGTGTTAACCTTAGCTGGCCGAAAAGGTTTTCTGGAGGTGATAAGTAATTGCGTAAAGTCTTGTCTGACTGGGGCAGAAAGATTCAAGTATGAATTTAACAAATTAACTAAGCATAAACTCGGCTCAGCAGAATCCTGCACCAAATATAGTTCTACAGGACCCAGGAAAATATGGGAGGTCTTCTGTCTCCCTTTAAGGATGACATGAAATCCCCCTGGAGTTTGAGACAACCATGGTTCGACAATATTTAGCTGGGTTAATTCTGAGCCTCTAGCTGCCAGAGCTAAAGCTATAAGGGATGCCAATTTAATCGCCGTCCATTTTAGGTCAATCTGGTCATTGTCCAAAGAATTAAGGTAGTTTAATAAAAGGTCGACATCCCAAGTGGAAGTGTATCTCGGAGTAAAAGGCCGGCAGACTGATAGCCCTTTGAGTAACCTGAGGTAAAGGGCGTCTTGGGTCAGGTTAGGGATTAGAAAATGTAATGCACAACCATACGTCTTAATCGTACTGACCGCTAACCCTAAATGATATTTGAGCATGAGGAATTCCAAAGCTAAGGAAATTGTGTCAGATTCATGGGAAAGGGAATTAAAGGAAACTTCCAATGCTTTTAATTCCTCGATCATCTGTTTGTATCTTACCCTGGTCCTGCGCCGTAATGAAGAATTAACTATGTCTAAAACACGGTCAGACAGAAGAGGATGCGTTAAAAGCCTACCAGGCTCCCTTCAACATAAGTTGGGGGAGCTTGGTTAAGAGATGGACCCTAGGAAGCAATCTGCTGTCCAGCCTAATGGAACCTTTGGTCCCCTGATTAGAGGTTGGATCAGGTTGGATCAGGTGGTGCCGTGGTCTGGAGGTCCAGATGGGGTACACTAAAACCAGATTGGGCACCCTGTCCCTGCGAAGTTTCTCTAACACCTTCATCAGAATAGATGGAGGGGGAAAAGCATAAAGGCCTGGAATGTCTGTCCATTGGAAGGACATCGCATCCATCTTCCAAGCTCCTTTTGCCCAGGTCCTGGTTACAAATTTGGGAGTGTGAGCCGAGGTCTGAGATGCAAAAAGATCTATCTATCTCTTGCCCAATCTGCTCTCTATCAGCTTAAAAAAGGCACTCTTTAACTGGAATGTAGCAAGGGACAAAAGTTGGTAGGACAGGGAATCCGCCAGTTTGTTTGCCACCCCTGGTACGTGAACTGCCAAAATTTGAACTTTGTGAACCAGAGCCCAGGACCACAGGCCCAAGGCCTCTAGGCAAAGACCTTTTGACCTTGTGCCCCCTCTGTGGTTGACATAAGCTACTGCTGTCATGTTGTCTGATTGAACCATTACCGACACACCTAAGGGGTTCAATGGAATGAGGCCTTTGAGGGCTAATCTGATTGCTCTCAACTCTAGTAAATTTATGTGGAGAAGCCTTTCTTGAACTGACCAAACTCCTCTTATCGCGCCTTGGGCAGAGAAAGCACCCCATCCCTTGGTAGAAGCATCTGTGGTCAAGGTTAACTCAAAAGGCCCTTCCAGAAGGAGGTGAGGAAGTGGATTTGCCCCTTCCAATATCTTGTTTAGCTCTTTTCTGACACTCGTGGGAAAGACCACCCTTGACTTCCACCGGCCACCTCGTCTCAGTTGGTTTCCTAGAAACAGCTGACTTCGTCTGCACAGCAAGGGGGAAGCATCGTAACCCGGTGTTAAAGCTATCAGCCTCCCAATAGTCTTTGCTGTTTCTCTTAGGGACCATCTGTGTTTTAAAAAAGCTGAAGTTAACTGAGCTAGGATTTTTTCCCATTTGTCTTGGGGAACACCCAAGGTCATATACATAGGGTTCAGCATGAAACCCAAAAAATAGGATATTCTGAGTAGGGGCTAGTATGGATTTTTGCAGATTTACAATACACCTCAGATCCTGTAATAAGGAAATTAGGTAATCTCTCTGCTGAACGAGAGCATCTACCTCTGGATTCAACAGGATGTTGTCTAAGTAACAAAGGCATAGAAATCCTCTTTGCCTAACGTGGGATATAATAGCTTTCATTATCCTGGAAAATGTGTAAGTTGCATTGGATAGGCCAAACACCATTACAGTCTAGTGATATATCTGTTCCTTCCAGCGGAATCTGAGAAAGCGCCTGTATTTCATAGCGATAGGAACTGAATGGAAAGCATCTTTGAGGTCTAATTTTATGCAGAAGACATTTTTCTGCACTAGACCTGGGAGGTCTGTTAAACCTTCCATTCTGAATCTTTTCCTCTTTAGGAAAGCATTCAAAGCCTTGACATTTAGTACTGGTCTCCATGTGCCGTCTGATTTTGGAATAGGAAACAAGGGACTGATCCAACCTGAAATTCTATTTTCCCTGAGCTAATGCCTGGGAAAGATAGGAATCCAGCTTGACTCTGGAAAGGAAACTGATTGAGAGGGAGTTGTATACCCCTCTTGAAAATCTGAAGCGACCATTTGTCTGAGGTTATATCTGACCAATTTTGAGGGATGTGAGGAAACCACTTACTTGACTGCATGGGTCTTCGGTTTCCTGATGAGCCACATCTGGCATGGGCTCCTCTGCTACTGCCTGGGGGTCTTGACTTTCCCCCATGGTGACAAAAGTGGGCTTGCTGAGTAACTTCCCGGGACGAACCTGTAGCCTTGCATGAACGACCATCAGTCTGAAAGGGCTTCTTGTAGCTCAGAAAGCTCTTCTTTAAATCAGAGAAAGATCTCCTAGCTTTATATCGTCCTTTCACCTCTTGTATAAAAGAGGGGCCAAATAGAAAGTAGTTTTCAAAATTAGGGAATTCATGTGTTTTAGGTGCTAAATCAGACATCTCTGCTGCATGCAGCCAGCGGCTTCTGCGAATGTTAGAAATATAGTTGACCGATAATAAGCACCGCTCTACTGGGAGCTTTTAGAAGTGCCATCTTAGAAGCCAGTAAAGCTGGTAGGCAAGGGTTATGAGAGGATCCCTCCTTCTCTGCCTTATCCAACATAAGCAGCAGGGGACCAACAGCATCCGCAATTTTAAATTGTACATTGCGATATGTCTGATCCATGGGATCTGCAGAAACACTGCTTCCTGTAGTGGATAACAGTGCTGGATCAATTTCAGGGGCCAGTAGTGCCTGAATGTCATGGATACCAATATGATTTCTAAGGAGATCATGCTGTTTAACTAGTGGTGATCTGAAAGCTAGTTTGGCAAAATCCCTGACTTCTGATTCTTGTTCGATGGCCCATCTGGAATGGAATAATTTTGAATGGAGCACTTTACCTAAAGGGCTCACTCTGTCCATCTGAATGTTGCTCAACTTCCCTCATTCAGTGGAAGCTGCAGGGCGAACCACCTCCTCGCACTCCCAATCAATCTCCGGTGATCCCTGTCTGCAGCAGGACCGGCTTAGGGAGGATGAATGAGAATGCTCTTGAGGTGGACGGTGAGGGACTGACAGCACTCAAATGAGTCTTGTCCCTTTTGTGTGAAAACTGCTTTGAAACCTCAAACGAGGGAAAAACACGTTTCGCTTTTGGAGGTACTGTCCCTTTAAAACGTCGACTACTCAAACGAGAATGAGGGGAAGAGGGACCAAAATCAAGTTCATCCTCAGAACTTGAAGAGGAAAGGCAAGCCTTCTTTTTTTTTTTTTTTACTAACTGGGACTATATCCTCCTCAGAAGATGAAGAGCAGGCCCGGATTGGCCATTGGGCACACCGGGCAAATGCCCGGTGGGCCGCGGTGGCCATGGGCCGAGGCCGGCAGGGGAGGTTACAGGCCCCGCTGTTTTCCATGAAGGGCCCGCTGTTTTCCATGAAGGGCCGGTGAGGAGATCAAAGATCTCCCTCACCGGCCCACTTAAATAGACATGCGGCTGGGGAGGGAGAGGAAGACCCGGCGGAGGTCTAACTTACAGCTCCGACGGGTTCCTCTTACGAGATCCGGAGCGTTGCCATGGCTCACTAACCACTGGACCACCAGGAATGGTGTGCGAGTGCCGGTCTCACTCTCTCTCCCAGGTACCACCGTGCCGGTCCCCCCTCCCAGGCTAAAGGTAAGAAGGGAGGGGGGGACATAATGCCTGCTTATTTATTTTAATATGTTTTTTACCCCCCAAACACACAATCCCTTCTAACATTTACCCACAGCACTCTCACACACATCACACACAGCACTCTCACACACAGCACACACAGCACTCTCACACACAACACACACAGCACACACAGCACTCTCACACACATCACACACAGCACTCTCACACACAGCACACACAGCACTCTCACACACAGTACACACAGTACTCTCACACACATCATACACAGCACTCTCACACACAGCACACACAGCACTATCACACACAGTACTCTCACACACATCACACACATCACTCTCACACACAGCACACACAGTACTCTCACACACATCACACACAGCACACACAACACTTTCACACACAACATACACACATCACTCTCACACACAACATACATAGCAATCTCACACACATCTCACCCACAGCACTCACACACATCACACACTGCACTCTCACACACATCACACACAGCACCCTCACACACAGCACTCACACACATCACACTCAGCATTCTCACACACATCACACACAGCACTCTAACACACATCACCCCCACACACAAATCACACACATCACCCTCACACACAGCACCCTCACACACAGCACCCTCACACACAGCACACACATCACCCTCAACCACAGCACCCTTACACACATCACACACAGCACCCTTACACACATCACACACAGCACCCTCACACACAGCACACACAGCACCCTCACACACATCATAAACAGAACCCTCACACACAGCACCCCTCAAACACAGCATCCATCACACACACATACCACACCCTTCACATACACACTACACCCCTCACAGACACACACTGCACCCCTCACACATACACACAGAACCCCAACACACTGCACCAAACACACATACGCACACACACAATACTTCCAAACATATTTATATTATATATATACTACAGCACCCCTCACACACACTGAACCCCTCACACACATATCTCACCCCTAAATACATTACATTCCAGACACACTAGATCCCTAACCCAACTGAATCATATACACACACTAGATCCCTTTATACACTCTGAATTCATTATATACACACACTCACTAGATCTCCTACACATTCTGGGTCCTTCAAACACACACTAGACTCCTGGATACACACACACACTGCACCACCTACACACACACACACACACTACATTCCTAACATACACACTCTGGATCCCTTATACACACACTAGATTCCTTGTAAACAAACACATACTACACCCCTAAACACACACTCTCCACAACCCCTACAAACACTACATTACCTATATATACACACACACACACTATAGCCTGTATGTACACACTTGCTACATCCCCTATACACACATTCTCTACAGCCCCTAGCCACATATGCATTACATTACACCAAAAACACAACACAACCAAAACCGACCTTATTACACAATACCACACCACAATCAGCTCACTCTACACACACGCAATCCCACAAGCAGGCTCCGAACTTTGTCATTTTTTAACATAGCTTTTTATGGATTATCAACACTACATTTAAGAACCAACAGTCCAGGATCAGTAATGTTTATTGGATCTGGTTATATGTCTAATATTCAGCACTTTTTTTTTCCACTTTTTTTCACTTGTTGGTGAAAGCGAGCACTGGCACTTTAAAGAATTACCATCTTAATATGAATTGTTTTAAATATATCGTTTTTATGTAAGCATCGTTGTTATAGTCTCCTTGTTTATGGCTGTATTAGCAGTATTCTTATAAATATAGATATTTTGATTATGGGGCCTTTTAACATGGACACCATTGGTAGTCTCCTTTTTTTATAGTATACACTAGATTTAAACAGACACCAGTGAAGTCATCTGTCTGATCTATGGTGCAAGGAGACAATAACAACGATTACTATTATTGTAACATAATAGGCTGTTTGTGGACATCAATATATGTGCTGATAATAATGTGTCTTTTTATTTTTCTTTTCTAAATGATGAGAGGTATTATTGTATACATTGGACTCTATTGTGGGCATTTGCCCACTTCTATAATGGACTCCCATGCGAATATGTTGCCGGCGACAGGACACGCCTCTTTTTCTGACGCGGCATTGACCACGTGAGATGTCGAAGAACCGGAAGTAGACCGGCAGCCCGCGGCATTAACAACTACTAGAGAGAAGGGATTGGATGATTGGATAATCACTGTACCAACCATAAGTGAGACTACGATATTTAAACTACAAGAAGCAGCCTACACATCACCGATTGAAAAAGCTGTCTCAGTACAGCGAAACGCGTCTCGGCTGGAAGATAAGAGAATATTCTTGCTATATTTTTTTACACATAAATACTTTTTAGTATATTTATATAATTTTGTTTATTTGTATATTATTTACATATTAAATTTTATTTTTTGATCCGATACCTATCTTCCATTTTTGCTGCTGAAAGAAGGGTGGTAGCCTCCTTAAAGGCACAGATACCAATATACTGAGAGCCAGGTGTAGGGCTCCTTAACAGGTGAGAAGCCAATATTATACATTTATTCTCTGTTATTGAGACATACTACACTAGGATTCTTTTTTCTCCCCTGTGTCCCTCTTCCATGCAAGGGATCCATTGACGGGTAGAGAGTCGTTTTGGGGTTTGGTGTCACCAGAAGTACACATCCGCTGCTGTGATCTGAGCCTATCCTAGAGGGCTCAGAGCCATGTGAGTGAATCCATATAGACTATTTCACTACTACATCTATCTTGTGACGTTATTTGCACTATTTTTTCTTTGTATTTATATCTGCTCTAGACACGTTGTCTCTGAAGTTTACATATACATTTGTATATATACCCATATGGGTGAGTGTATTATAATTTGAGCGCTCCACTTGTACACCAGGGGTGGTTTTTTACCAATTTCTCACTGAGTGTTCACTTGATGTTTTAGGCTCCAAACACATGCACAATACTCTATCCTGGCCCTTTTGTCTCCTGGTATCCATTAATAGAGACACCAGAGACAATTTGCAAGGAAACACAGTGCAAGCATGTTATTAAATTTGCTTGCAATGTGCAGAACAAATACAGGGCTTTTTTTCTCATGCTAGAGCTCTTTAGCAGAGCTCAGCGCATGGTCTGCCCTGGAAGAACATTGACCCAACATGCTCACTTTGAGAGGGGGCGTGTTTGTCATTGGTGATAACGAAACACACCCTCTCTGCCCCACTCCCTTCTTAGTGGGCCGCTGTGATAAAAAAATGCCTGTGCCGAATTTTTCTCCCAGTCCAGCCCTGATGAGGAGGATAGGTCCCTGGCAAGGAAGGCTCTCTTTTGGAGCCTTCTAACGTTGATGAGGCTGTCTCTAGGAGGCAGACACAGAAATGGAGTCCTTCATCAACGTTGCCATTTTAAAATCTTTGGTGATCTGGGCTGCCGCGAGCTGCACGCCTGTCCTGATCACCTGATCACTTTTTTTGGCCAAGTTCACCTCTTTGGGGCAGTGCCAGTTATATGATTTGCGTCAGTGTCCCACCCATTAATCCCACCCAACAACGTCCTTTTCCACCAGATACTGCTGGTAGGGGGTATGGATTTACTTAATAGATGAAAGCGAGAGATTAGCATAGGTATGTGTTTTCTTATAGCTATATATATGAGTTTCCCTCTAGCACCACCAGATACACGACGTCTGGGAGGTATAACTTTTAGTATTTTCTGTCGATAAGATTCTGTAATTAGGTCCATCATAACTGTCAGCACCAGGCCCAATGGGGTTTTAATCTGTCCCTGCCAATTACAATGCTTTCCCAAGCATCGGATTGGCTGAGACTGTCAGTTGTGATAAGGCAAGCTGGGGTGGGTGGTGACTCAGCAGCCCTGGTCAATCAGAATTTCCTCATATAGATGCATATAGATGCAACGCAATGAAGTTCAGTGTCTCCATGCAGAGGGTGTAGACACTGAATGTCAGTGTGCAGCTCTGCCCAAGGCAGCAATTTTAGTAGTCATCTGAGGAGTATGTTTATTGTACCCCTTTATTATTATTAAGATGAGGGGAAGGTTTTTAGGGGAGGCGGGGGTGAGTAGGGGCTTTGGTGCCCCTAGTCACTGGGAGGGTGATTATATTTACTATTACCCCCAACAAATGGCAGTGCTGCAAATTGTGCAGCACTGACCCAGGAAGCACCTCTTGCAGGGATATGAGGAGTGGCAAGTGGAGGTATCCCTAGGCTGATATGTAAACACTGCCTTTTCTGTAAAAAGACAGTGTTTATTGCAAAAAGCCTGAAGGGAATGATTATACTCACCATAACAAATACAATAAACTGTAGTTGTTCTGGTGACCATAGTGTCCCTTTAATTGTATATATTGTTGGTGATTTTCCTAGTCTCACATAGAAAGTAAATATGCATACATTTCCAAGGTTGACTTTACCATTCACACATGGTACGTGGCAAGGTGGCTAACAAAACCTTTCTCAAGAAAAAAATACTTCACCTTATCCCTGGCAGCAACATGATTAATCTTAAAATCCTAATTGAATCTGCAACATGCTGAATCTTCTCACTAATTTCTGAGACAGATTTTGTGTTGCCCTGGTAACAGGTTATACAAAATGCCTGTGGAATACTGTAATCTCAAATCTCTCACGACATGTGTTTTCAACCTGTTTCCTGAAATACAACTACAATGGTAAAAGTTATAGAATCCAATTAGTTTGCAAGTCACCTAAAATAAAATAAAGCTTATTTTTATTATTGTTCACAGTGCAAGAAAAACACACTGCAATAATAATAATAAGCAGGAAAAACACACAGATCATTTTAGGAATTCACATTCAGGGATATCTTAAGACAAGGACTGCAGGAGCTCGTAATTCTAATTCAATTATATAACAAGGCAAGCTTAAAAAAGTGCTTTTTATATGATCCAATGACTGTAGAAAGACCGAAAAGAACATTATTTTGCAGTACTTTAGCGCCATCTGCTGGATATTGATATGATTTTACACAATTACCAAAGTCTTCATTAGGTTGCATATTGTTTGACTTTAAAGTGTTTCCCTTTGTTTATTTATTTATTTATTTATTATAACAATTTTCCCACAGACAGCGGCCTTTTATTGCAGAAAAGGTAAAAGGAATGTGAAATTATCTTATGTACAATCATTTTGAGCTATTTAATATTTTGTTGATAAAAAAATATAATTGAATCCTAAAGTCTTTTTTTTATATTTCTTTATTTTTGTCATATAAAATTTTTAACATTTGCATGAGAGGTACCCCAAAGGCAATCCTCAAGCACATTAAAACATCCAGATACAGAAAAGAATGTTAAAAAAAACAAAAACAAAAAAAAAACCATCAATATAACTGCTAATAGCATAGGTAAACTGGCAATATACTGTAAAGTAGGCACTGTGTAAAATAAAACACCGAATGTTTCCACATAAAATACAGTGTTTCCATTGAAAACCATCATACACCCGATGTATATTTCATTCACGTTACATTTGTCTACTACCGATCACTATCAAAAAGAATTAACACCAGAAATTTCCGTGGTATAGCTGTTGCATTAATAGACATACAAATAAATAGATAAATGAAATGATAATAAGAAAAAATAAATAAAATAAATAACTAAATAGATATAAAAATAAAAAAGAAATAAGAATAATAAAAAAAAATTATAATACAAAATAAATTACATTCTCTGAGACTCGATATGGGGGGAACCACAATATGTGATCATGAATTCTGTCTGTTTGTCCAGGGTAACCAAAATTTGGCCACATCTCTAATACCAAAAAAGGGATTTAATTCCATCCTGTATTGATAATCTATTTGCTCCATAATATTGTGCCATATTAATGGAATAGAAGATTTCCAAGCCCTAGCTATACATATTTTAATGGCAAAAAATATATGGGTCAAAAGATATTTTTGATATTTATCTTGCGAGGGGAAACCAATATTAAAGAGAAAAAGTTGAGGGCTAATTTCTTTTATCTCCTTAAAAAAGGAATTAATAAGGCCAAACATTTGAATTTTTATATTATCAAGACCGTGACATTCCCACCATATATGATAAATAGTGCCCTCCTCATTTCCACATCTCCAACAATTCTTAGAATGTACAGATGATATTTTATAAAGTCTAGATGGTACCATATACCACCTATATATTATCTTTAAATGTGTTTCATAGAGAGAGACGCTATGTATACAGCGCTTAACTAGGAGTGTAGCTTTGGTCCATTCCTTAAGTGAAAAAGATTCCCCAATATCTTGTTCCCATTTAACAAAGGAGGTAGCATGAGAGTCTTGTTCCATTAATTCTAGCACCTTAGTAAATCTAGAAATCCCTCCCTTCTTTTTATATAAAACAATAAGGGGGTTAACGCTATGATCCTTGAGTATTGTCCGAGATAGTAAAAAGTTCTTAATCTTTAGATATTGAAAAAGATCTCTAGGGGAAAGATTAAACTTTTCTTGCAATTGTATAAATGGGATGGGTTTACATCCATCCCATAAATCCGAGATCTTCACTAGGCCTAGGTGTGTCCAAGATTGAACATTAATGTTATCCATTACGTGTTGTAGGACCACTAATGGAACCCCATATAATAATTTATCTTCTAGCTTCAGTTTTTTATTTAGGATTTTGGAAGTATTAATCATATCCATCAGTATACGGTTCGAAAAATTCTTAGTATCCAATTCACCCAAATTTAACATACCCATCCAAAAGAGAATAAACAATTTATATCTAGGGCTATCCTCCTGCTCCAGGGTAAGCCATGATATATGTCCCTGTTCCTTGTCCAACCACTGTAAGAGATGAGTCGCCATACATGCTTCATGAATTTTATCAACATCTGGAAATGCTATACCACCCTTCTGATAGTTCCTTCGAAGAGTGTCAAAAGCTATCCTAGGTGGTTTATGAATTAAGAATACTTTTCCCCAGTCTATAAGGAATCGCCCTAAAATAATATATAAGTTTAGGTATCAGAAATGCCTTGATCATATTTAGTCTTCCTTTCCATGAGGACTCAATCTTCCTCCAATTATCTACCAGTTGTTGCAAATCTCTTAATAATTTATCATAGTTTGTTTCTATCGTCCTCTCTATATCAAAGGATATTTTAATCCCCAAATAACCAATAGTATCTTTTGCCCATGAGAAACAAATGGCAGTGCTGCAAATTGTGCAGCACTGACCCAGGAAGCACCTCTTGCAGGGATATGAGGAGTGGCAAGTGGAGGTATCCCTAGGCTGATATGTAAACACTGCCTTTTCTGTAAAAAGACAGTGTTTATTGCAAAAAGCCTGAAGGGAATGATTATACTCACCATAACAAATACAATAAACTGTAGTTGTTCTGGTGACCATAGTGTCCCTTTAATTGTATATATTGTTGGTGATTTTCCTAGTCTCACATAGAAAGTAAATATGCATACATTTCCAAGGTTGACTTTACCATTCACACATGGTACGTGGCAAGGTGGCTAACAAAACCTTTCTCAAGAAAAAAATACTTCACCTTATCCCTGGCAGCAACATGATTAATCTTAAAATCCTAATTGAATCTGCAACATGCTGAATCTTCTCACTAATTTCTGAGACAGATTTTGTGTTGCCCTGGTAACAGGTTATACAAAATGCCTGTGGAATACTGTAATCTCAAATCTCTCACGACATGTGTTTTCAACCTGTTTCCTGAAATACAACTACAATGGTAAAAGTTATAGAATCCAATTAGTTTGCAAGTCACCTAAAATAAAATAAAGCTTATTTTTATTATTGTTCACAGTGCAAGAAAAACACACTGCAATAATAATAATAAGCAGGAAAAACACACAGATCATTTTAGGAATTCACATTCAGGGATATCTTAAGACAAGGACTGCAGGAGCTCGTAATTCTAATTCAATTATATAACAAGGCAAGCTTAAAAAAGTGCTTTTTATATGATCCAATGACTGTAGAAAGACCGAAAAGAACATTATTTTGCAGTACTTTAGCGCCATCTGCTGGATATTGATATGATTTTACACAATTACCAAAGTCTTCATTAGGTTGCATATTGTTTGACTTTAAAGTGTTTCCCTTTGTTTATTTATTTATTTATTTATTATAACAATTTTCCCACAGACAGCGGCCTTTTATTGCAGAAAAGGTAAAAGGAATGTGAAATTATCTTATGTACAATCATTTTGAGCTATTTAATATTTTGTTGATAAAAAAATATAATTGAATCCTAAAGTCTTTTTTTTATATTTCTTTATTTTTGTCATATAAAATTTTTAACATTTGCATGAGAGGTACCCCAAAGGCAATCCTCAAGCACATTAAAACATCCAGATACAGAAAAGAATGTTAAAAAAAACAAAAACAAAAAAAAACCCATCAATATAACTGCTAATAGCATAGGTAAACTGGCAATATACTGTAAAGTAGGCACTGTGTAAAATAAAACACCGAATGTTTCCACATAAAATACAGTGTTTCCATTGAAAACCATCATACACCCGATGTATATTTCATTCACGTTACATTTGTCTACTACCGATCACTATCAAAAAGAATTAACACCAGAAATTTCCGTGGTATAGCTGTTGCATTAATAGACATACAAATAAATAGATAAATGAAATGATAATAAGAAAAAATAAATAAAATAAATAACTAAATAGATATAAAAATAAAAAAGAAATAAGAATAAAAAAAAAAAATTATAATACAAAATAAATTACATTCTCTGAGACTCGATATGGGGGGAACCACAATATGTGATCATGAATTCTGTCTGTTTGTCCAGGGTAACCAAAATTTGGCCACATCTCTAATACCAAAAAAGGGATTTAATTCCATCCTGTATTGATAATCTATTTGCTCCATAATATTGTGCCATATTAATGGAATAGAAGATTTCCAAGCCCTAGCTATACATATTTTAATGGCAAAAAATATATGGATCAAAAGATATTTTTGATATTTATCTTGCGAGGGGAAACCAATATTAAAGAGAAAAAGTTGAGGGCTAATTTCTTTTATCTCCTTAAAAAAGGAATTAATAAGGCCAAACATTTGAATTTTTATATTATCAAGACCGTGACATTCCCACCATATATGATAAATAGTGCCCTCCTCATTTCCACATCTCCAACAATTCTTAGAATGTACAGATGATATTTTATAAAGTCTAGATGGTACCATATACCACCTATATATTATCTTTAAATGTGTTTCATAGAGAGAGACGCTATGTATACAGCGCTTAACTAGGAGTGTAGCTTTGGTCCATTCCTTAAGTGAAAAAGATTCCCCAATATCTTGTTCCCATTTAACAAAGGAGGTAGCATGAGAGTCTTGTTCCATTAATTCTAGCACCTTAGTAAATCTAGAAATCCCTCCCTTCTTTTTATATAAAACAATAAGGGGGTTAACGCTATGATCCTTGAGTATTGTCCGAGATAGTAAAAAGTTCTTAATCTTTAGATATTGAAAAAGATCTCTAGGGGAAAGATTAAACTTTTCTTGCAATTGTATAAATGGGATGGGTTTACATCCATCCCATAAATCCGAGATCTTCACTAGGCCTAGGTGTGTCCAAGATTGAACATTAATGTTATCCATTACGTGTTGTAGGACCACTAATGGAACCCCATATAATAATTTATCTTCTAGCTTCAGTTTTTTATTTAGGATTTTGGAAGTATTAATCATATCCATCAGTATACGGTTCGAAAAATTCTTAGTATCCAATTCACCCAAATTTAACATACCCATCCAAAAGAGAATAAACAATTTATATCTAGGGCTATCCTCCTGCTCCAGGGTAAGCCATGATATATGTCCCTGTTCCTTGTCCAACCACTGTAAGAGATGAGTCGCCATACATGCTTCATGAATTTTATCAACATCTGGAAATGCTATACCACCCTTCTGATAGTTCCTTCGAAGAGTGTCAAAAGCTATCCTAGGTGGTTTATGAATTAAGAATACTTTTCCCCAGTCTATAAGGAATCGCCCTAAAATAATATATAAGTTTAGGTATCAGAAATGCCTTGATCATATTTAGTCTTCCTTTCCATGAGGACTCAATCTTCCTCCAATTATCTACCAGTTGTTGCAAATCTCTTAATAATTTATCATAGTTTGTTTCTATCGTCCTCTCTATATCAAAGGATATTTTAATCCCCAAATAACCAATAGTATCTTTTGCCCATGAGAGTTGGAAGTGTACAGTCAGAAAATCTTTCTGAGCCTCAGATAAAAAAGAGGCTAAAATTTGTTTTTTTTTCATATTGACCTTATAATTGGAGAAACTACTGTAGATGGATATAACATCCAGTACCGATGGAATTGAAACCATCGGATCCGTCAAGGTAAGGAGGACATCGTCTGCGAAAAGTGAAACCTTGGTTTCCCCATTAAGAGACTTGACCCCCCTTACATTAGTATCTTGTCTGATCAAAGTGGCCAAAGGTTCAATTGTAAGGATATATAACAGGGGAGCCAAAGGGCAACCCTGTCTAGTACCATTTTTGACCTCAAAATGGTCAGACTCAGCGAAAGGATTAATTATTTTAGCTGTAGAACTCCTATATAACAACATAGTTTTATATCTAAACTGACCCTCTAAGCCAAATTGGCCCATGACAGAGTCCAGGAATCTCCAATTGACTCTGTCAAAGGCCTTCTCAGCATCGAGGGCCATGATAACAGATCCCCATTTATATTCATTTATTCTATGTATTAAGTTAAATATCCTACGTGTATTATCTGTAGTACCTCTCCCTCGCACAAATCCAGACTGATCGATGTCAATAGGTTCTCCAATTACCTCTTTAAGTCTGTTGGACAATATTTGAGAGAATATCTTTATATCTAAGTTAATGAGAGATATAGGTCTATAGTTAGTAATAAATGTTGGGTCTTTCCCTACCTTGGGTATAGGAATAATTGAAGCCAATAACATCTCATCGGGGAAGGGGGTATCCACGGACGCCTTCGTAAACATCTCTAAGAGGATAGGGGAAATGAGTCCAGAAAAAGTTTTATAAAACATTGTTGAGAAGCCATCTGGGCCTGGAGCCTTATCCAATTTTAACTTATCTATTGCTTCTGTTACTTCTGATAATAAAAATGGGGCATTCAGCATTTCCAGCTTCTTTTGATTAATTTTTGGTAATTTAAGGTTATTCAAAAATGTATCAATTTCTTCTCTACTCTTTCCTACCTCCTTTAGGTTATATAAAGATTTATAAAATTCCGCAAATGCATTTACAATATCCTTTGGTGACACTAGATGTTTATCGCCTAAGACAATTTTTTTTATAGATTTATCTTTAAGATTATTTTTAATTTTATTAGAAAGGTCTTTATTTATTTTATTGTTATTATGGTACCATCTTTGTTTAAGGAATAGTATATTTTTGTTGACCATATCATAAATTCTATCCTTAATAGTTTCCCTTAATTTAGCTATTTCTTCAATTAGGTCTTTATTCACCATATTTTTACTTAGACGTTCCTTATTTGCCAATTTTATTCTTAGCTCTTGCAAAGATTCTCCCTTCTTCCTTTTAGATTCAGAGCCAAGTTTAATCCATAGTCCCCTTATATAGCTTTTAAGGGTACACCATACCGTTACCGTAGAAACTTCCCCATTATCATTAGTAATCAAAAAGTTTTCAATTTCAGATGACAAAAAATTCATATTGCACTCTGATTTCAAGAGGCTTTCATTAAGTCTCCACCTTGTCCTTGGTCTAAAACCACCTTTTATCTTAACCTTAATGAATACTGGGGCGTGATCTGATTCAATTATGGAACCAATGTTGGATTTAATAATAGAACTCAAAAACCCAGCTTTCACCAAAAACATGTCTATTCGAGAATAGGTCTGGTGGACATGTGAAAAGAAAGTGTAATCTCTCTCACTAGGATTCAAGGTCCTCCAACAGTCAAATAAGGAATTCCTATCTAGAAATTTGGAAAAATCAGAAACATAGGTATTTACAGATTTATAATCTCTGACATTTTTATGGCTTTTATCCCGTGTTGGATCCAATACGCAATTAAAGTCTCCCCCAATTATGATGTTACCACATGCTAATTCATCAACCTTTTCCATAGTTTTATCCAAGAAGTCCCCTGGACACGAATTTGGTGCGTAAATATTAACCAAGGTATATATAATACCATAAATTTTTGCGATAAGTATCACATATCTTCCCATAGGGTCCCCAGATAGATGTATCATTTCAAAATTAATTCTGTTAGAGATTATGATAGCAGTACCTCTTTTTTTTTTATTCCCCTCCATATTGGAGGAAAATATCAACGGGAATTTCTTAAACGTCCAGAGTCTCTCTGGGGGAGTAATCCAGTGTGTCTCCTGAATAAAAGCAATATCAATATCATTTCCATTTAGAAATTTATAGACCGCTCCTCTTTTCTGTGGTGAGTTCAAACCCTGGACATTCCATGATATCACATTAAGTGTCATCATAACACCTGTTGTCCTGATTACACCCCAAATCGAGTCTCAGAGAAGCAAAAAAAAAAAAAACAGAAACAAAAAAAAGAGTACACATTTACATTGTAAGATACATAAAACATAAAAAATAGTTCAAGAGGGGGAACAAACCACCTCTTGATAATCCAATAGGGAAACGTATACATATATACACATATGTATATATATGCACGCATGTACATGGAACCCCTTGAACAAGACCTGCCTATAATTGCAGGAATAGAAACCCTGGCGAGAGGAGGAAGACCTCAAAACTCTTCAAAAACCAAACGGCATTCCAAGTATCCAGCCCATAGTCGATCAGATGGCACTCCACAATGTTGTCAACTTTGACTGGAATATTTGACCACACTAGCCCCTAGATCCATAACCCAGTAAATACTAGTCAGACATTACTTGATGTATTTTGCAGCTATCCATTATAATAGTACTAATCTCCCTCTCCTCTCCCTTCCCTCAATCATTATAATTCCAAGGTATAATATAAGATATGGAACATATCCCAGGAAGAAGCAATATAATGAGACCTATGGACTCCTATCTACCTCAACGGACCTACCTATCATTACTAAAGTAAAACACTAATGAAAAAAAAAAAAAAAAAGGAATCCTAAAGTCTTTATAATATTTGTACCTATTTTCTATTGATTTTTTTATTGATTTTTAACAAATCAGTCAGAAATGACGGCTGTAGGTCATGAATCATGTATCATTCTGTACACAGACACACGGAAGTTCTGCAAATGCACCAGGTATTGTGTAATGCATCCAAGGTTGTCCTATCTGCATTCCTTAGATAAACCAGTGTTTCTGCACCTTCTAAGTGTTCTGTGGTAACAATCTAGCCTATAAACTTGCAGGGCATGTTGCACAAAGATCCTCATCATTGCTTTAAAAAAATTGCATAAATTTACAAAAATGAAGTGAAGGTCATTTTCTTGTTTAATCCTCTGGGCGCAATCGTGTCCAGTTCATGAATCCAGAAGGTCTTCCTGATTTAACAGGAGAGAGGCATGCTCACCAACCAATCTGAAAATAGTTATATGACTGATTAACGTAAACTGGAGTAAGCTAAGTGGATGTTTCTTCTCCAAAAAAATATCTGGCCACTGTTTGTCAGAACGTTCATCCCGATACTTGCTCTATGTCTCCTGATCCTCTCACGCAAAGTCTCCATTTTTGCCCGCAAAAAAGTCCATAGGAGTATGTTATTCTACATGGACTGGGGATTCTATGGGGATGGTGAAAACCTTTAGACAGGGTTGTAAGAACATGTTTGGAAGGGATGGAAGGAATGGCCAATGCCAATTTGGGGGTAGCAGAGTTATAGGTCATGGTACATTTTAATCTCATCTCCTTTGGCTTCTTTTGACACTATTTTTGCATTTCTGCCCTTTCCATGTTGGTGCCCTCTTTCCAAAAACGTATTCTGTGTCTGTTGTAATAGTTCCTCCTTTTTATTTTCATATGAGTTATTCCTTGTAACTTGTTTGGAATATAAAGAAAAATCCAATTTTGTCCCAGGATTTAAATTGAAACATTCATGTATTGAATGGTGCTGGTAGATACATGTGAAGTTATCTTAACTGGGGTAGGCAATGTACTTGATAATGTTGTAAAAATATTGTTGTAGAATATACAGTACTTTGTCTTGAAGGCGTACATACATGCATTCACATACATGGGGGCAAAATCTGCCCACATGGATACAGGGCCGGATTAACATAGGGGCTGATAGAGCTGCTCCATGCCCATGCCCATGGAATAGACCCATTGATTTAAAAAACATTTTTTTTTTACTATTCTTCACATGCTCTTGCTTAAATATGGAAACTTAAGAGGGATGTAGGGGAACACAACTGGTGTGGACTGGCTGACAATGAAATTATCTAAGGTAAAGTTGACTATGCACACTATGCAAATGCTCTTGCTGCTTCAGTCTCTCTGACACTGTGGCATGTTCCCTTTCTTCTACACGCAGGGCCGGCGCTACCTGTAAGGCCACCTAGGCAGCCGCCTAGGGCGCACCTTAGCAGGGGGCGCCGGATCCCTGTGCCTGGCGGCTCCTCATTCTGCGCGGCCTGAGCGCTTTTACAAGCCTCAGGTGGCGCAGCAGCACTGCTGTGGAGGGTGGC
>OW240915.1:100248633-100332968 GCA_933207985.1 Pelobates cultripes | reverse complement strand
GTTTGTGTGAAGGGGGGGTAGATTGTGTGAATGGGGGGGCAGTTTGTGTGTATGGGTGGGCAGATTGTGTGAATGGGGGGGCAGTTTGTGTGAATGGGGGGGCAGTATTGGGGCAATGTATGTGTGTATGGCTTTTTTTTTATATATTTTTTTTATTTAATTAAAATAAATATTATCCTATGTCCCCCCTCCCTTCTTACCTTTACTGGGGAGGAGGGGGGACATATTTCGATCCCTGGTGTGGAGGTGTTGTGTATGTGTCTGAGGATGTCCGGGGTCCTGTACCAGTGTGTCAGTAACTTATAACTTGTGGGGGATTCATTGGTGGTCCCAGTGTGGAGAGTGAACTCTAGCCCGCGCTCCTGGGCTAGAGTTCACTCTCGCGAGATTTGGAGCGTTGCCATGGTAACCGTGGCAACGCTCCAAATCTCACGAGAGGAGGACCCGGAGGAGCTGCAGCCTGAGCTCCGGGTCCTCTCTCTCACTCCCTCCCTCCGCCGCCGGCTGTCAGCACAGTTCCTGCGGACCGGGGAGGGAGATCTCTGATCTCCCCCCCGGTCCACAAGCACATTGCAGGGGAGAGGGAGAGGGAGACTGGTGGATTTCTCGGGGGGGGCAATTGCCCCGTTGCCCCCCCCCTGGATCCGCCACTGGGTTCCCTACAATCACGAGATGAGGCTACGTGTTGAGGGTTAAGCAGGAATGGTTTAATGGTAGCCACACTGTCCTTTTATGCAAGCCCCCATGCAAGGGTGACACCGGCATGGACCTTGTTGGGGACAAGGACACAAACATATACACCAATAATATCAGAGTTATAAGCTAAGGCACTCCCACACATGGCATACAATCCCTCCCCTCTGCCTGGGAGATAATTGAGTCAATTACTGTATCAACTCAATTATCTCCAGGCAAAAAAGAACATATTTTTATACACTTTCTGAAAATACCCCTAAAATCACACATGAATCCCATAAAAAGTATATCCCCTGATAGCCCCGATCTGGGTGAGCAATATATCCAAAAATCACCCAGATCAGTTCAGGGGTTCTGGATTCGTATGGAAGTCTAATTTCTGATCGACTGCATATGAGGATCCTGCCCATAATAGTTCCATTAAATCAGCTTGTGTGGCCGGTCTCTTTCGTGAACTTCAAAATGTAGAAAAACGTCTTGCATAACGGTTCGTGGGGAAGCTAGTCGTGTGCCCCTTGTTCGGGAGCTGGTTTTTACCAAACGCCCCCTCTTTCGGATAGATTCGAATGAAACTGAGTGGTTCTGGAAGTCTCAGTGGTGTTCGGGTCGTTGAGTGTCCGAAAATAGTTCCATACACTCGGCGACCAAACACTGCTGGATGCATTTGACAAAACAAGATGGTTGCCTGTCGATACGTGTTCATGCATACGAATCAACGGCCACCCAGTGAACCACTTAGAATGTTCAGAGTTGCAGTTAGAGCAGTGTCAATAAGGTCAATTGGCGGCACACGTCTGCTTTGGGTTGGACAATGGTTCGGTAGAACATTCGGTATATGAACCAGCCAGGGTAAAGTCTGTTTGGTTTGGTTCGTATACCGATCCAGGTGAAATGGATACAAATAATGTCCAGAAATGAAATAAAAATAAACTCCAGGAACAGGGCATCTGTTACACGCTCACTTTGGTTAATCATTTGCACTGATCATTTGCATCTGATCACGATTTTAATATAAAGGGTGCCTCAAAAGTAGGTATACAGTATAAATATTCTAGAATTCTCAGCTGCAATTCTTTTATCTGCCCTCCATTAAATCTTTACTAGCGCCACACTGATACTTCGATGCCTTAAATATACCTGTCACTTTGTCAGGGTGTATTTGTACTTGTGATAAATTTCATTGATTCAACTGTATACCTACTTTTGGACTGTAAATTTAATATCAGATAATTACAACTAGCAACGGCACGATTCTTTTTGATTCAAAGTAATTGTGTATCTCCCCACAGTCATTTTCAGTTGAATTTGGGGAAAACACTTAAAGCATTCACTGTGTTGAGCTATTTCAATTGCTTTTGCTTGATTTGTCCATTGAAGGTGGCGGGCAAGCGAGGGGGGGTGTTTTGTCATCACCAATGACAAGCACGCCCCCTCTCAAAGTAAGCATGTTGGTTCAATGCGCAGAGCCCTGCTGAAGAATTCTAGCATGACAAAAAGGCCCTATATTTGTTCTATGCAGCGCAGGCAAATTTATTAACATGCTTGCACTTTGTTTGCTTGTGATATGTCTCTTCAGTTGTTTTGTGTTGTGTTTGTGGTGTAATATGTATGGCTAGGGGCTGTAGAGAGTGTGAGTATAGTTGATGTAGCGAGGGTGCGCATAGGGGATGTAGTGTATGTGTGTATAGATGATCTAGTGTGTGTAGGGGTTGTAAAGTGTGTGTGTTTAGGGAAAATAGTGTGTGTTTGTTTAGACTGTGCACTGTGTGTAAGGGGTGCACTGTGTGTAAGGGGTGCAGGGTGTGCACTGTGTGTGTGTAAAGTGTGCAGTGTGTGAGGAGCGTGTATGGGGGGTGCACTGTGTGTGTGAAGGGAGCACTGTGAGTGCAGGGTGTGTAAATCGTGCAAGGTGTTTTTTTGAGGGGTGCAGTGTGTGTGATTGTGAGGGGTGCAGTGTGTGTTTGGGGTGCTGCGTGGATTTGGGGTGCAGTGTGTGTGGTGTTTGGGGTGCAGTGTGTGTGAAGGGTGCACTATGTTTTGGGAGCTCTGTGGTGTTTGGGATGTAGTGTGTGTGTGTGTTTTTGGTTGTGCTCTGTAGTGTTTGGGATGTAGTGTGTGCATGTGAGGAGTGCAGTGTGGTGTAGTGTGATGTTTGGGGTGCTGTGGGGTAAAAATAAAAAAATTGCATGTGTATCTTTTTTTAAAATTATTTTTAAAAATGATTATTACATTTATCTCCCAGTCATGGTGGTCCGGTGGGAAATCCCTGGTGGTCCGGTGAGGAGTAAACGCTACCCTGTAGTTCCTGGGGTAGAGATCACTCCTGTGAGTTTGGAGCATTGCCATAGTAACCGTGGCAATGCTCCGACCTCGCAAGAGGAACCCGGCGGAGCTGCAGGATAGAGCTCCCCCGGGTCCTCTCTCCCTCCCCTGGCCGCATCTCAGTTCCTGTGGGGAGATAGTTTGTCTCCACTATGGCCCATGAGCTAGCCCAAATATTTATGAAAGAGATATACAGGCTTCATGGATTGCCTCAAGAGATTGTGTCTGACGAGGCAACACAGTTTGTTTCAAGATTCTGGAGAATGTTTTGTTCTGAACTGGGGGCCTCGTTGTCATTTTTCTCGTCATATCACCCCCAGACTAATAGGGCAGCAGAGAGAGCCAACCAGTCTCGAAGCTCTCTTGAGATGTTTTATTTCACATAATCAGGATAATTGGTATGACCTTCTTCCATGTGCTGAATTTGCCTGCAATAACACTACACATGACTCTTGATGACACAGTCTATTCTTTATTACTTCTGGTAGACATGCCTCTGTTATTCCCACTCAGTTTAATGTACAGAGTTACCTGTTCTTGATTGCCATATTCATGATCTTAAGGAAAGATGGAAACAAATACAAGCATTAACCTTGACTTTCTCTCATCATAAATTTCATGCTGACAAACGCCATACTATGGCACCTAGTTATCAGGTTGGGGACAGGGTGTAGCTTTCGACTCGCAATATTAGAAATAATAAGTGCCAACTCTAAAATTAGTTCAGATTCATCGGTCCATAGGTGATTTCTAGAAAGTTTAACCCTGTATCTTATGCCTTGGCACTCCCTCCTGTCTTGCATATCCCGGATGTGTTTTATGTGTCTCTGGTCAAGCCTTTAGTGTGCAATCGTTACACTAAGTGCACGGTTCGTCTTGTTCCTGCCACTGTCGATGGCCAGGAGGAATATGAGATCCAATCCATTGTTGATTTCTGTTTTTTTTTTGACAATCTTTATTTATTCGGTTTTTCAGTTTGGGTCGGGTACAGAAGAATAGAGGGTGGGGTTAGTGGTATCGAAGTACAGTTTGTAACAGAATATAAAAAATGCAGAAATATACATTGGACTGTTGGATTGCAAACATATCATGGGCAGTCAATTGGGTATGACTGGTTGTTTGGAGTCTGATCAGGTCACCCTTTTAAGCTTGGGGCTGTAGATCATGGTGTGACCCAGCCCAGTGCCTGTCCGGTGAACCAGTGTTGTGCCTTCTTCTAAGTCCGTGTGTTATTTAGTATGTTCTTTGAGTGCGTCCTATTAGGGGATGCTGGTATCTGAGTTAAGCACCAGTTCGTGGCTCATGATCGGGTTCCTGTCTCTGTCTTGTCCTTTCGGTCTCTATATCTGCAGGGTGAGGGGGGGGGGGAATGTGGGTTCTGGCTAGATCGCCCGACTCCCGGTGGGGAAGCCGTGTTCCCCTGTGAAGTTCCTGTTGTTGGGTCATTTTGCCTAATGTCTGTGTCATTGGGTGATGGGGCTGTGCGATGGGGGGGGGTTCAGGCTGTTCCCCTTGCCGTATATGTCCTCCAGGGGTACCATGTAAGGGCGCATTTGTCCGAACGCTCCTGCAGGGAGGCGGTCATCATTTCCATGTCGTGGATTTCCTCCACTTTATCTACCCATTGTTGGTAGCTATGTATCGTCTGGCTTTTCCAGTGGAGGGGGATGAGGCTTTTAGCTGCGGAGAGCAGGTGTATGGTGAGTGATTTTTTTGTATTGTTGTATGGGTTGGGGTGTGTGGTGTAGGAGCATCGGTAGGGGTTGTAGTGGGAGGTCTGAGCTTGTGATCTCTCTGATCTTTGCGTTGATCAGGTGCCAGAATGTTGCTATATGGGGGCAAGACCACCAGATGTGTAGGCTGGTCCTTACCTCTTTGCTGCATCTCCAGCATTCCCCCGTGGAGGTGTTGTGTATGTGTCTGAGGATGTCCGGGGTCCTGTACCAGTGTGTCAGTAACTTATAACTTGTCTCCTGAAATTTAGAGTTCATTGAGCATTTATGTGTCAAAAGAAAGATTTTATCCCATTCGTGGTCAGTCAGTTGTGCCCCTGTCTCGCGTTCCCATTTTTCTGTGAATGGGGCGGTCGTCCCCATTCGTCAAGAGCATTGTGTAGAGATACGACACACCGTGGGCCATGTGTTTTCTGTTCGTGCACAGGTTCTCAAATTCTGTCAATTGTCTGTGTAGGTGGTCCCTCCCTCATAGGTTGGTGTAATAGGCTTTCACTTGGTGGTAGTGGAATATGTCGAGTTGGGTCGGTTGTTGGTCTGTTATCACGTCTGCTAGCGGTTTAAGCGTTCTATCGGAGCACCATTGGTGAATATGACTCTAGCCATCTGTGGATGGCTGTTGTTAAGGAGCGGAAGAATGCTTGCGGGATTGCTGTGGGCAGTGTCGCAAACAGATACAGCAGTCTAGGTAGTATGTTCATCTTTATCGCTTGGATTCGGCTGGACCAAGTGATATATTGTGGGGACCAGCGCTGGAGGTCCTTTTGGATGTTTGCGAGGAGAGGGAGGAAGTTCAGCAGGTAGAGCTGAGTGAGGTCACCAGGCAACCAGATGCCTAGATACCTCAGTTTCGATGGGCACCAGGAGAAGGCGAATTGTGTGCTTAGCCGGTTGGCGAGATCTCCGTTTCCAGTTATAGGCATGGCTTTGGACTTGTCCAGGTTAAATTTCAGGTTGGAGACTTGGTGGTAATCTCTACATGCCCTGAGGAAGTTGGGAATTGAGATCAGCGGCTGCTCCAGGAAAAACAGCATATCGTCCACATAGGCCGCCACCATGTGCTCCTTGCTTCCCAGGTGCAACCCCGTACTGCCCTCATCCCGTCTGACCGCCTCCAGAAACGGTTCCAGAGAAAGGGCAAACAGGAGGCGGGGCAGGTTAGATCCCTGGTGGGTGCCGTTTCTAATGGGGAATGGTTGTGTCAGGGCTCCGTTTATGCGAATACGTGCCGTTGGCGTCATGTACAGCGCCAAGGCCCAGGCGCACAAGTTTGAGCCAAAGCCATTGTGGTCTAGAGTTGCGTCGAGGTATGTCCAGTCCACCCGATCGAACGCCTTTTCGCCGTCGAGAGGAGCACAGTGTCTCGCCTCGTGGACCTCGCCGTGTGGATGACGTTAAGTGCCCGTATCGTGTCATCTCTGGCCTCCCTCCCTGGGATAAATCCGACTTGGTCCGGCGAGCTAGGGCCTTGGCGAACAGCTTTAAGTCGGACTTCAGCAGTGAGATCGATTGGTAGCTAGAATAGTTAGATGTATCCTTGCCTTCTTTAGGGATGACCGTGACCGTGGCTGCTAGGGTGTCAACAGGGAATCGGCCGCTGTCGTGGGTCGAATTCAACTCCGCCAGGAGCTTGGGCAGTAGGGCTTCTTGGAATGTTTGGAGGTATGAGAGAGGTAGTCTGTCCGGTCCGAGGACTCGGTGTGGTTTCATGCTTTTCAAGGCACCATTGAGTTCCTCTAGGGTCAGGGGTAGTTCTAGATCTTCTGCTTGCTCTGGCTAAGTTTCCTGGTGACTTGCTGTGACAGGTACTCTGTTATTTTGAGTTGGTGGGACTGTATGGCCGCACCTTGTTTGGCCAGTGTCTGATTGTATAGGTCCGTATAGTATTCTTGGAAAGCCTCGAGTATGCCCTCCGGCCACCTTGTGCTGGTCTCAGGTGTTGACTTTGTGGATGTGTTGGGCCCTCCTTTTCTCCAGGAGTATCTTCGCTAAGAGCCTGCCGCTTTTGTTGGAATGTTCAAAGAAGTACCTCGCGGACTTCGTCATGGTGTGAAGCAGGCCTTGGGATAGGTGGTCTCTGAGTTCCCTGTGGGCCCCTGTCAGTTGTAGGGCTGTGTTGTCGTCTAGCGTCTGTTTGTGCGTGGATTCTAGGTCTGCTATCTGGGAGGTAAGTTCGGCAATGCGTCTTGTCCTATCTTTCTTACGATGTGTGCTGATCACAATGAAGTGTCCCCATATGACACATTTATGGGCTTCCCACAATGTCAAGGGGGGCATGTCTGGGGTGTCGTTGGACTCAAAGTAGTGTGTGAGCATCTGAAGTGCCGATGTGCGAGTCACCAGGTCTGTCAATAAAATCTCATTGAGCTTCCACTGTCGGTCATTGGGTCTGTATAGGGGAGAACTTGTGTGCAATTTGATTGGTGCATGGTCAGAATGGGTCATGATCCCTATGGCTGCGTACTGGAGTAGTGCAAGGTATTCCTGTGACATGAATATATAATCTATGCGGCTGTATTGTTTGTGTACGTGCGAGTAGTATGTGAAGTCTTTATCGTCTGGGTGTGCCGCCCTCCAACAGTCCACCAGCCCCAGTCTACCCAGGGACCTCTGGGCTGTACGGAGGCAGTGTGTTGGTATCGTGCTGGAGCCCGGGGAGGTGTCCAGGTGTGGGTCAAGTGGCAGGTTCAGGTCTCCGTATATGCTTGCAAAAATGTAGGTATGTTCCGCTATGGTGCCCTTGACAAAGATGTATCGCCCACCAGGGTCTATGAGTGATGCGGTGTGCGCAAAGGGGGTGCTGTGTGCGAAGAGAATTGCTACACCTGCTCTCCTCGAGTCGGGGTGATTGGCATAATAAGCCAGTGGGATCGTCGAGTTTCGGTGCTTCATGGCCACGAAAGTGCGTCTCCTGCAGGAATGCTACAGACACCCTGTCTGCCCAGAGTTGTCGGAGCAGTTGAGAGCGTTTCTCTGGTACGTTGAGGCCCCTGATGTTGTTGGACCATTACCTGAGCTGGGCCGGTCTAAATCCCGTCATATCCCCAGGAGTCGGGCAACCCACCCGGGGATTTTAAGAGGGAGCTGGGAATGGGGGGGGGAAGGGAGGTCTACCGCTGTGTGGTTGGGTAGGGCTGTGGGTTGGCAAGGCCTGGGTAGGGGTAGTTTGGATGGGGGAGCGAGGAGGGAGGGGGTCTGTGGGTGTCAGGGATGGAGAGGTCGGTGCAACTTACAAACCTAAACTGGTTGGTACCGTTCGTGAGTCTGTCGTACCCTATAGTCTCCTCAAACTCCGGTTCTACGTACTGTATAGGTCAGTTGCGTGGGGTGCGTGGTGGGCCACTCACGGTCTCTGTCACTAAAACCAAAGGGTGTGTCAGCAACCCCCTCCAGCAGCACCCAACCCGCCATAGGTAGCTGCTAATGTGGTCTCTGGTGTCCTAGAAGATATCCTGGGGGGGGGAGGTTGCATGGTATAGCTATGTTTGTTTGAGGTGGGCGGCCTTTGCAGGTATCGGGGTTGGGCCTGACCGGTATGGGTGTGGGTACGGAGTGCCTCGTGAACTATAACTATGTGCAGTAGTCAAAAAGCATTAAACATTGAACATATAAACATTTAGAACTCAAGTGCATCATATCATGCAACAGTTTTCATCCCCCATCCCAACGGGTGCCTTCCCCCTCCGTCATTCTCAGGGGTGCATCCTGGCCCTCCCGCCCAAAGCAGTCCAGTGTAAAGCGACCACCCAAGGTGAAATCCAACGTGCGGATAATAAACATTCTCCTACAGTTCCCCCCGAACACTCCCGTCACCCCATCCCTAAATCTCTTCGATGCCCGGGGCACGTGTGGAGGGTCTGTGCTCTTTGTTGTGTGACTGTGTAAGGGCCTTTGATCTAGTCCCATTTCCCTCCCAGGCCCAGAGTCATCCATGGGTACCCTGCAGTGATGGCTAATCAGGAGGGCGGGGTATCAGGGGCACCCAGGGACACAGAAAGCAGAGTACATACCAGCTGATGGTGATCCTGCTTCCGTTGGGGGGTCAGGCCACCCATGGGGGTACCGTGCGGGCTCCTGGCTGGGAAGGCGGGGTTCGGCCTCTCGTTCCTTTACTCCTCAGGGTCTCCAGGTCCGCCACAATGCAGGGGAGGCCGGGTAGCAGCTCCCCCTGCAGGCTAAACGGAAAGCCCCACATGTAAGGGATTCTTTTCTCCAGCAGTAAGTTGGTGAGGGGTTACAGTGCCCGGCGTGCGTCTAGTGTGAGGGTGGACAGGTCTTGAAACAGCGATACCTGTGAGTCCATGTAAGTGATGGTGCGTCGTGTCCTGGCTGCTCTCATTATTGCGTCTTTCAGCTGGAATGATGTGAGGCTGCAGATCATGTCCCTGAGTTGGCTGTCTCTTCTGGGGGCTCGGAGGGCCCTGTTGGCTCGTTCCATGTTGAATTCGGGTGGGGCATCATCCCCTAAAATGTGTGCAAACAGGCCAGATAGAAGCTCCCAGGGGGACTCATCGTCTGACTCCGGGAGGCCTCTGACGCGTATGTTGTTGCGGTGGCTTCTGTTGTCCAAGTCTTCCCTTGCCTCGTGGTTGCCAGGTCTGTGGCTTGCTGGTGCTGTGTTGTTTGCAAGCGATGCTCCTCCACGTCATCCACTCTGTACTCTAGTACCGAGAGGTCCCTGCATACCGCCGCATTTCTTCGTGGATGACTGAGCGTAGTTCGGTTACCAGCTCCTTTTTATCCCCCCGAGTTAGCATGTTGGTGGATATTGCCACAAGGTCAGCCTACATCTGGGTGCCTCGTGCGCCTCTGAGGTTTTGTGGGGTAGACAGGAATTCGTTCATGGGACCTGGTTGCTGGCCCATGTGGGTTGCTTGTGGGGGTCTCGAGGTTGCCACCCGTTTTGTCTTCCCCATGGGGGTCGAGAGAGATGCCTATTTTTTGTGCTTAAGCAGGTTGGGGCCTAGGAGCTAGTGCAGCGCGCAACTTACTCCATCAGTAGCCAAGCCACGCCACGCCCCCGATTTCTGATTTTTGCATGTGGTGTTGCAATATCTGGTTCACTGGAAAGGTTATGGTTCTGAGGAACATTCCTTGGCTCCTGCCTCTAGGCTACTCCATACTTTTTACGTCAGGGTTACTCATAAGAAGGCGTTTTTGGAAAGGTGGTACTGTCACAGTGTCTGCTGGGTCTGCTCCTATCAGACAAGGGTCCCGGACCGGCGAGGCCTCTTGTTGTGGTGGATTCCCATGTGGAAATGGGAACGTTACCAGCTCATACTTACCTGCATTCCACGGTGCCCGTCAGTCCTGCTCCGAGACTGGCATGCATTGTGTCCCTGTCACATCCTGTCCTGTTCTGCGGAGATGTCTGACTTTGGCTTCTGGTATCCAGTACTCTTTTTACAATTCCTGTTTAGTTTTCTTAGTTTTTCTGGTTTTCTATTCTATGTCTGGTTTTCTTTATGCTGGGTTTTCTGGGTTCATTTCTGTATTACGTTCCTGGAATTCCCAGTCTCTTGGATTCCTTTAAATGTTTGTTTTATGTTGCCACACCCGTTCCTTTTCCATTTATCCTTTTGTTTCAGTTGGTTCCTGCAGGCAGTTGCTTAAAGTCCTCTGCCCCTTTCTTGCAGGTAAGTGCTGTGTGTGTTTTATTATTGTTTATTTAGTCATGCATATCTAGGTAGATAGAACCCACCTTAATTGAAGTACTTTGCCGCAGTTGGTGGGCTGCATACATCTTGGCCATTTATGTATGTCTAAATCTCCAATTTTTATTGCACATATTAGTACTTAGTTATGTCTCCTCTTGTTTTGCCTTGCATCTCTGGTCTTGTTTTATTTTGTCTTGTATTCCCAGTTCATGTACAGTCCTGTCCTGCCCTGTTCTTGTTTCCCTCATGTCTTGTGTACATGTTCTGGGTTCTGCTTTCTGTCCTGCTCCGGTTCTGGGTTCTTCTAGTCTTGTCTTGTTTTCTTGTTAGGTGCCCGTCCTAGTCTTGCCTTGTTTCTGTACTGGATACATGTCTGCTGTAGAGCCTCCCTATCCAGTTCCTGGGAGGTCTGCATATCATCAAGCTCCTAGCTCTTGGAGTCTGCAGAAGCTGCATCAGGGTCCTGGTATGTGGGCACACAAATGCCAGGGGGCTTGTGGTTACCCTGCACTAGACCCTGATAGTCCACTTCCACGCTAGGACTCATCTTATCATCAGGCACTCAGGGGTCCCTCTCTCCTTGACAGAGGCTAGATTTTGAATAATTAAGGACACCAGCCGCTGCCAATTAAGGCTCCCATTTCCTAGGGTATTTAAACCTCATTGAGATTTTCTTTGTGCCCTGTTGTAGTTTCCATTGTGGTTATCCAACAGTGCGCTTATAGTATTGATTCTTGTGTATTTTGACCTTTGGCTTACTTGACTATTCTGATTTCTGAATCCATTGACCTCGGCCTGCCCTGTATTCTTCTTTTGTAACATTAAATCCGGCCATTCTAAGGTCCGGTAATATATTTTAGGGTTTCTTCTTTTCTTTTTTTGTTACTTAAGTTCTACTTGTTGGGCATTTAGTGTATCCTAACATCCCACACATGAAATTCAAGAACTGACTTTTCACTTGGTGCCTAATATATCCCACCTCTTGACAGGTGCCACTGTAACAACATAATCAATGTTATTCACTTCACCTGTCAGTGGTTTTAATGCATATATTACACACACAACCCCCACACTTAGCAAATTCCACACTCAATCACACCAGTCACTCAATCCCATTCAATCACATGTAAGCAATTCCAAAAACACATTCAGCCAACCTCACAATCACACCCTGCCAACCTCACCCTCAATCACACACTCAGTGAGTCAATACCACATTCAATCACATGTGAGCAATTCCACAATTTCATTCAATCCCTAGAAAATTAACCATACTCCGCCAACTCAACACTAAATGACAGTCAGCCAACCCCACATACAATCACACTCAGCCAACATCACACACAATTATATTCAGCCAACCACATAAACACAAAAATCACACTTAGCCAACTCCACAAATACATATCCCACTCAGTGAACCATTGCAATCACATACAGTCACTTAACACATCATGCTCACGTCATAGGTGAATTGCTTAGGGGGAGAAACAAGGGGGCCCATTCTTTTATTTTTGCACCTGGGTTATGCCCCATCATTCCTCCAACATCGGTTTCCTGTAAATCAGGAGGAACTGGTGGGCGGGCAGCAGGGGGTGCAACAGTAGTGCAAATTGTGTCACTGGTTCTGCCCCAAAGGGGATGGACAGTCCCAGAATGGGAGCAGGTTTGCCCGAAGAATTGGTAGATCAGCCTGGCATGTATGCCACAAAAGAGTGACTCCAGGTAAATAAACTGCGTTAGCAGGAAAGGATCTTGGAAAAATTTGACCCAATTTTCTGTAAGGATGTCAAACTTAATTTACTATATTAATTTTATGTGGTAAAAAACTGTATCTGGACAGTGGTTGGCATGGCAACAGTGGATGAGACGGTGATGCAAATCATGTCCCTGCTTTCCCAGATTAATCGCAGGTTGGGACGAAAAAATGGTAGGCCCCAAAAGCTTGACCATAAGCCTGTGATTGTCCATTAGCCTCTATTCCAGCAGTCCAGAAGTGACTAGGCAAGATGTAAGGAGTGGACTTTTAACAGACATGTGCCTTTTCTGCCTAATGCAAAATCCAGCCCTGTTTGACTTAAATCAAACATCACATGAGGTTTTACAGAGTTAATTGTGGCATATGATGTCTGCATCTTTTCCAGGCAGCATAGGGGGAGCATGATTATGATAAATACAAACAAGTATTTTGTAACCAAAGAAATAGGTTGGAAGCTTACAACAAATTCAGCAGCGTTTGACATTAAATCTAAATCAGCCTATGAGCAGAGTACTCATGCAACACAACATCTCTCTCCCCCCAGGAGACAGAGCAGTCATGGCTATGATGAGTTCTCCATTATGAGAAACTTGCCCCAATTTTCGGTTAGGATAACTTAATTTACTATGTATAATTTTACTTGGTAAAAAAAAAACAAAAAAAAAACCTTTTTGCATACAATAGTTTTTTTGATGATAGAAAGAACAGCATTAAAATGTATATTGCACTTCATAGGAAGGGTAGCCATTAGTGTGGGTTCATACATGAGTTCATTACACACTGGAATCTAATCAAACAGACTGAGACAATAATTGATCTATTGATGCTAACTCCAGTGGATTTGCTAAATACAAATACTGTTTCAGAAGCTTTGCTCATTTCTTGTATTTGATAGTCAACCTATTTCTTCATTATCTCTAACAACAAGAGCGCAGGTACCTTTTTTCTTTGGTTTTTACTGTATGTATTGGGGCTGATGTGTACTATGGTCGTTGCTGCCGCCCAGTAGTGAGGGGAGTTTGAGCGCTGGACTTGTTTTTTTTGTATTTGTATTCACTTTTGTATCACACAGCTATGTTACAATGCTGCCGTCCATCCCATGTGTTCCTCATTAGAGGGTTAATAAGCATGCAGGGGTGTATATAAAAAAAATACCCTTTTCTGTCTCATTAGAGATACCCTTGTCAGAAGGTCAAGGAAGCAAGCTGAAAGGTTAGTGTAGGACCCACCTGAGAGGTTTGCCTTGACATTGCAAGTGGGCTAAGTCTCTCATGGCCATTGGAGAAACTAAATATCCTCAATTTGTAACTTTTTTCGTTGGTATTTACTGTATGCATTGGGGCTGATGTGTACTATGTTCGTTGCTGCCGCCCAGTAGTGATGGGAGTTTGAGCACAGGACTTTTTTTGAATTATCTCTAACAAGCTTATACAAATAATTTCCAACCCTGAGACTGAGTATTTTTTATTTCACACCTAAGCCATAATGCAAACATTGTATACTTTGCATTTTTGCCTCACTTACTACTGTTTATATCTGGTTCCACGGACAGGGAGCTAGCAATAGTGGTTTAATGGTGTATACAGCACCAATGATGGGAATTGTGATTCTCTCATGCAAGTTTAGGAACAATGGTGAAATTACAATATTAGTAACTAGTGATGTCCCAAACGGTTCGCCGAACGGTTCGCCGAACGGTTCGCCACGGACGGCGAACATATGACCCTGTACCTCACAGTCAGCAGACACATTCCAGCCAATCAGCAGCAGACCCTCCCTCCCAGACCCTCCCACTTCCTGGACAGCATCTATTTTGAAGCTGCATTCTTAGTGAGCTGTCCAGGAGGTGGGAGGGTCTGGGAGGGAGGGTCTGCTGCTGCTGATTGGCTGGAATGTGTCTGCTGATTGTGAGGTACAGGGTCAAAGTTTACTCAATGATGACATGGGGGCGGACCGAACAGCGCATATGTTCGCCATCCGTGGGGAACCGTTCGGCCAACCGTTCGGGACATCACTATTAGTAACATAAGTAACCCAGGTTTTATTAAAAAGTCTTATGCCCATCAAGATCATTCAATATCAGGTGAAACATTTTAAGTGATTCCCAATTTACTTCCAGAAAGCATCCAAACCTGTTTTAAAGTCTCTACAGAATCTGACAAACAGACCTTTTTAGACAGGGAATTTCCCATCATTATCTTTTTTTTATTTTTTTGCTGTAGAGAGCCCTTTCCTTTGTTGTAGATTGAATCACCTTTCTTCAAGTCTCAAAGGATGAACTTGTATACAGTCATGTTAATGAGCAGGTTACCAGAGAGCTGATTATACCTACCCTTTATATGTTTGTATAGAGCTATCATATCCCCTCTGAGACGTCTTTTCTTTAAAGTAAACCAGAGTAGTATTTCAAATATTTCAAGCCTTTCTTCATAAATTAAATCTTCCATCTCCACTATTAATTTTGCAGGCCAGGTTAATTAATTGTAAATATTTGATTTACATTTGTTACATTTGCACAAATCATGAAAAATATTTATATTTTCACATTGAACGTATGTTGTGTATCTGGTGTGTGTATTAATAAATGTATATTTTTGTTCAGAACAGTAATAATTTCTTATTTGCGAAACAGTAATTTAATATAAACAATTGTAACAAAAAATATCAATGAATATTGTGAGAACCTGCATTCAAAGGGTGATTAAATAATCTATAAAAAAGGGTAGTACATTAGTCTGTAAGTAAATAACTGATGACATAAAACCTATTTAGTGTTTATTTTCATAGCTATTATTGCCACTAACATAGCAATACATTTTTTCAAAGAGACATATTCAGTCTCTTGTGCCAGAACTTTTCTGGTAAGGAAATTCTAATTCCAATCCACGTGTAGGTTTATGTAAACTCTAGTTCTGTAACATATACTTGTATTTAGAAGCTGCATTTCCTCAAATAGGTGTTAAGGTGCCATTTAGGCCATGTGATACTTCATACCAAGTTAATCCCTAACACTTTTGTCATTTTAATAAAGTTTTCTTGGTCAGTCATTTTACCCATGTTGTGTAGTGAATGACCACACTTCATTACCTCATTAAAATCAATACAGTCAGACCATAAACACATTATCACAATTAATCAAAGCTCAATTGTCATTTTTTTTGTAACCATTTTGGTTTGTTGTCCATTTTTATTTATCAATCTGTTTTCTACTGAAATTTGCATTTTAATTAAAAGACATTCACAAAGAATATTCGGCATACATACATTAGTTCCTTTTTCCATTCATGTTACATGCTGCTCTTATAAACGTTTTTCTTCATAATTTAGTAAAAACAAAACTTTGACTGTAGAAATAATTTTATTTAATATGGATCCCCTGTAGCTAAATGGATAAATGAAAATAAAAATGCATTGAATAACACATGACTAATGTGGTAAAGTAAAAATTGTCTCTGTAAGGCAGGGTTTTCTGCAACCCGTTGCAAAGGCAAACATTGTAACTTAATAAAGCTTTCAGCATCACTATACACAAAAAGGTAGTTGATTAAAAAAAAATGTTTTCATTTTAATATGATTTTACCAAACATCATCAACATTTTGGAATAAGCACTAGTTATTCCTTAGTGAATCAGCCATTTTGTTGTTATCACAAGCAAGTAGCACAGCTTCTACATGTAATGTAAGAATATACCAATTTCCTGTGATCCCTTTTCTGTTAGCTATATTGTCCAGTCTACAGGATACTGTTAATGTAAGAAATACTTTATTGTAAAGTATGGAAAAAGATAGCTGTAGTCCAAGAACTTGTGTGTGTATAAGATTAGTACTATTACATTTAAAAATGTACATAATTTTAGCATTGTTTTGTTAAATAAAATATCAGTAATTTAAATAAATACTTTACTATTCGTTTCTAATGTATATTTTAAAATTTCCCTTTATAAATAGAAAGTTTGTTACACAATAACTCTTATTTAGAATAATCTATACATGTACATCGTAATAATTATTATGCAAGCGTTTTTTTCGAGAAATCTAGAGGTTGCAAAATTGGGCATAATATTAGCTTTACATGAATATTATTTATACTTAACGGTGAGTGCCTGAGCCAATTACCATGGAAACAAGTTATAGTGATACATCTAGGCATTAGGAAAAACATATTACTGATGTATGAACACAAACTAAACTACATTAAATATGCATACATAATTGTTCTAGGTATAACAGTGACTATTGTATAGTGATGACTTGGTTGGAAAGGGAAACATTTTTAGTCATAAATAGAAAATAAGAGTCATTTTATTTCAGAAAAAAAAATATATTTTTGTTTTGAAAGCAAGCTTTGGATTCTTTCTTGCATCTGTGTAACTTGTAATGTTTCTACAACAAACTTTCTATGAAAAATAAGCAATAATAATTTCTAATGTATGTACCCCTTTAAATGTATTTTATAATTTATAGAAAAGTAATATTAAATTAATAATGGGTTTACAAGATGTGTTAATAAAAAAAAAAAGTCTGGGATGTACATTTTGCTGTTCTCACAAATAAATTAAAATGCCTTGCATTAAAGGAACACTATAGTGTCAGGTATACAAACATGTATTCCTGACACTATAGTTCTGGTATGTACGCCCCCTCCTCCCCCGCTTAGATCACTCTGAAAAGGTGTTTAAACTCACCTTTTTTCCCACAGCGTGCCAGTCTTGCTGCGGCTGGCTCTGCCACATGAAAGCATTATGAGGCTACTGCGCATGTGCAGCAAAATGTTGCGCTGTACTAATCAGCATCTCTTTATAGAGATGAATTAAGTCAATACATCTCTTTGGAGAATGTTCAGTGTCTCAACATGGTGTGTGGAGGTGCTGCACACTGTGCACACTGTGCAGCACTGACACAGGAAGCACCTCTAGTGGCCGTCTAAGTGACAACCACTAGATGTGTTACTAGGCAGCAAGGCAAACACTGTCTTTTCTCAGAAAAGGCACCAAGTATATTGAAAAGCCTACAGGGACAGGCTATAGACTTCAGAACCACTACAATAAGCATTAGTTTAAAGGACAATTGTGTGGCAAAGATACTGAATAATTGATAGGATATGTTGAATTTGATAGGTAAAGATTTTATGTTAGCAATGTTGGAAACAAACCTCATCTAAATTGATTGAATTTGAGATTATTATTTTTTACTTACGTTTATTTGTCTAATATTGAAGGAACACTATAGCATTAGCAATACAAACATTTATTCCTAATGTTATAGTGTCTTATACACTGTTTAGGTAGTCTGGCCCTCTTTAAGGGTAAAAAAGTTGATTTACTTGCCTTGTGACGTTGGACGGGGGAGCTGACGTCGGCGGGGGAGGAAAGGGTCACCAGCGCTGAGGGAGCCCGGTGCTGGATTAAGGTAAGTAACTAAATGGGTTTTAACTCCTTCAGCGCCACGGGAGGGGGACCCTGAGGCTGCGGGCACCCTCAGGGCACGATAGTGTCAGGAAAACCGCTTTGTTTTCCTGACACTATAGTGATCCTTTAACCTAATGCTTGCTCATTAGCCCTTCGCTTAAGCTGCACAGGGGGATGGGGTTATTAAGACTCTCATTTAGCATTACATTATAAAATTGGTTTAACACTGAATGGAAGGAAAGCGCCAGGGGACTCCAGACACAATAACCACTTCAATGCGATGAAAATGAAGCAGTATCAGTGTGATTTTGTCTATTGTCCGTAAAGAACATTCTTCTTCAACATTTAATCTGTACTTATTGCTTGTAGCTTTTAAAATACAGTATCCCTAGCTTCAATTTAACATTTTTGGGGGATTTGAGAAAATACCCAAAACAGAGATTCAGCCTTACCATAGGGGCCTTCAATAGAGTACATTGGTAGCTTTCAATAGAGCAGACAGATATTTGTTCTTGAGACAATGCATACCAAATACCTTACGATTTGGTGAAAATTGTCTTGTTTCCAATAATTGTGATAGCAGGCCATGTCTCCTGTTTGCTTTTGCGTTAAGCCATGCAATAATTATAAGTACCGTACCTCTTTACGGGCTTTGTTTTGTGTTTAGAATAGTATATTAAGAAAAAGAAATCTGGTGAAATGTAATATACAATAGTATTACTTATAATTGAATTTTATCAAAATTATGTCCTTAACCCCTTCAGGGCGGAGTCAATAGTACACGTTCTGATCAAAGCAAAATGTAAACAAAAACTGGAATTTGCGCTATATGTCTGTTTGTAACTAAGTGGCTACTAAAAATGACTGGTCATACCCCGTTTGCAATACCTTGGGTTGTCTACTTTTGCAAATGGTATGTTATTATGAGGGTAATTCTTATTCCTGGGCTACCATACGATCTTAAAAGGCAACATAACCAATCTGGCAAATTTTAATGTGAACAAAATGAAATGCAAGCCTTATATTCGACTCTCTAACTTTCCAAAACACCATAAAACCTGTACATGGGGGGTACTGTTTTACTCAGAAGACTTTGCTGAACACAAATATTAGTGTTTCAAAATGGTAACTTGTATTACAACAATAATATCGTCAGTAAAAGTGCTGTTCATTTGTGAAAAATGCAAAAAACTGTCACTTTTACAAAAAATATCATTGTTGTAATACAGGTTACCATTTTGAAACACTAATATTTGTGTTCAGCAAAGTCTCCCAAGTAAAACAGTAACCCCCATGTACAGGTTTTATGGTGTCTTGGAAAGTTACAGGGTTAAATATAGTGCTTGCAATTCAAATTCTCTGCACTTTTTGCCTGAGTTGTCAGGCATGTCAATCAAATTTTAACTAATTAAATCACATAATTATGTTAAAATAGTACTTAAATATATACGTAGAATTTTAATATATATACATATATATGTATTTAAAGTCTACGTGTACACTTATGTAGTTATTTATGTAATTATATATATTTATCTGTATATATATATATTTGCGGTTATTTGTATTTTATATATAGATAGATATAGATAGATATAGAATGTCATTCTAAGTGTATTTTGTTACCAATATATGATCCTGATGAAAGTCTTATATGACTGAAACGTTGATCACTAGATGTTTTAAACCGTTTTTTCATTAAACTTTGGACTTTTAAACCGTGAGTGCAGCCATACATTTTGATTTTCTTTTATATATATATATATATATATATATATATATATATATATATATATATAAATAACAAAATACAGTTAGAATGAAATTACATATGTATATATAATTTATTTAAATATTTAAAAAAAATATTTTATTTATTTGTATTATATATATAATATTTATATCTTATATATATATGTAACATCATTCTAAGTGTATTTTAATACTAATATATGTACTTATATTAATATTAAAATACACTACGTATGATGTTACATATATATAAGATGTATATATATTATATATATAATATATATATATATATTTTATATATATATATAAAAATGCATTAAATTTATTTTAACATGTTTAATATTTTTTTTTTTACACTTCCCACTAGCAGGGGGACTGTCTGACATTTCAGACAGTCCCCCTGCGGGCAGATCCACAGCCAGCTATAGGGGGCCATGTGATCACATGATCACATGTCCCCCGGGGGCCTGATTTGCCGGGGGAGGGCTGCCTGGGCTGTCAGGTAGTCCTCCCGAAGAGGATCGCGGCGGAGGTAAGTAAATCTGACCTCCTGGGACTGAAAGCCGTTACGGCTTTAAGGGGTTAAAAACTCTACATTAGCATCAGCACGATGATCAAAATACCAAACATAAGATCTGTAGTAAAGTAAATTTTTTCTAATTCACTGCAACTAAGTATTTTGGATGTTCTAATACCTTTGTAAGCAATTAACATCACCTGCCGCCGTCTACATTAAGTCTCATGCATAATGTCTAGGTAATGGTAGGTCAGTGACCCATGATACACACCTTCATCTTGTTATGGTTATGGAACAGAGACTTGATGATGGCTCAAGTCCAAACCCAAATAAAACTGGGCAAATGTATACTGAAATGTGTGATGTATTTATGACTGTGGGATTTGAGACTGACTTCAAGGTGCCTTGAGGTTCTCACACATTATGGAAACTCCAGAGCATATTTAAAGTTCTCAGTTTCCTTATTTGTGTATTCCTGCAGGTGGCAGCATGGCAAAGTTATGTAAATAGTTTAGTTCAGGATAAAAAGGCTATCTTGTCCTACAGAACTTTGTGGTTGGTGTATGTATTATTATTAATTATTATTTTATTATTTATATAGCGCCATCAGATTCCGTAGCGCTGTACAATGGGTGGACTAACAGACATGTAATTGTAACCAGACAACTGGACGTACAGGAACAGCGAGGGGGAGGGCCCTGTTCAATGAGCTTACTTATGTATGTATAATTGAGCTAGAGTTGCAGTGGATGGTCTTACATGACAACTTTTCTGCCTAACAATTTCTTTATTGCCGTAAATGTATGATATTTGAATGCAAAATCTGGAATCTCCTGGGTATACTGGCAATTGCAAGCAGTACACCTATGGTATATTCTTGCGAGTTGCTGCATTGAAAGCTTATGTAAGTTGTTTACATATGTAAAAATCCTTATGACTTATTCCACATTTTTTTAACCCTTTCAATGCCAGGGGCATGGCCAAAACATTCCAAAGCTATGTGGTAAAAAGCAAAATAACATAACATTTTCTGTAAATTTTATTATATTTCATTGAGTGAGCTATACATGATATGTTTTAATGATAGCATCTCTTTAACAGATGATTTTGAGTTATTTTAGTATAACTCCTATGGCACAATCCATATTTCCTTCTCCAGTTTACAGTAAACAACATTGCATGTGAATAGCGTTGCAACACTGCTCAATTTGTAGATATACATCTGTATTCTGCATCATCATTTACAGAAATACATCATATTGACATTTGCAATAGGCAATTCAATTGCCCAAATTATAACTTATAAATCTTGGTTTCTGGCAAGGTTATTCGCTAAAGTGAAATTCTAATTTATTGTCAATATAACCAAACTGGAAAATTCTTTAAGCTAGCTATGCTTTCAGTTTGGTTACTCTGAACTTAAATTGGAAACTCACGTTAGTAAATCACTCTTTGGATTTCTCAGTAATGATACAGGTATATTAACACATAGACGAGAAGCAGAAGCCTCAACATTATTCACCACATTTCCATATGGAGGAGATAACCTGCTATCACATGGTGTCCAAGTGTATAGAAGAGGCCAAGTAACTATGATCGGCTTTTACCTTGAGTTCCATCATCTCTGCTCTTGTAACACCAAAGAGACATGCTTCAGCGCAAATAAATCCTATGATTGATATAATTCACTTGTGCTCAAAAGAGAATATCTTTTATAAATTGTTTTGTTTGTGGGAAGAACACCATTTTTGACCATAGGACTTGTAGAATTCCAACACCAAATGTTCTATACTCAGTGTACTGGGGGTAGACAGCAAAGAATGTAACAGTCTTAGAATCTTGTTGTACCAGTTGTTTGCATTAAAATCTCATGCCATAAAGATATTTCTTTTTCATTCACATTTTCTATTTGTTTCATACGTTCACCAACTTTGCCTTATAAGTTCATGTTTTATTGTCTTTTAGCAGTGAATTATGAATGTTGTCATACACTTTCTCCTTACTAATTGTGCCGTGCTACATTCCTTCTTACTTACTGCAGTGCCAAAGCATGCAATGACAATTGAAATCTTTTATATTAAGAAGAAAGGCAAAGGAAAGCTATGGTTTACATGTTGTGTGTGTGTGTGTGTGTGTATAAATAAATATATATATATATATATATGTATGCACATATACACACTTTCAACATATCTATGTGGGCTTCTTAGTACAGATTCTAATATTCTAAAGGGCTTAAAAAATTGTATAAAAGGGGCCCTTTATTGTTAATTTAGTATTTAGAATGCTTCTAAATTCACGCAAAGAAAATACAGATAGTACTGACAACTTTAAACCAATGCTGAAACTCTAAAAGCTTATATTTAATCATGGTTTTTTTTTTTCCTTTTAGGCAAGGATACACAGAAGGAGCAAAACCCATCTGTAATAGTAAACAAAAAAGTTCTTTCGAAAGCCTGTGAAAGCTTTTTGTATTGAAGTTGGTATATTCTGAGAACCCATTAGGACATCTGGCTATGTAGAGATTGCGAGGAGAAGTCTGAAGTCGACCTTGGGTGAGACTCTGTCCCTCCCGATCCCCACCAAATCCCATTCTTTTGAAGTCTTCTAGCGCGCTTAAATTAACCATTCCTTTTTGCTTTCGTCAATTGTCTCTGTAAAGTTGGGGTCGTTGTTAATAATGGCTGCATCAGCGGTGTCGGCAGATTCAGCTCCCTTGGCTTCATTCGTGTGATATGTCCCCTTGTGGCGGAACATGTAGCGTATGAGAAACACCAAGGTGCAGAGTATAGTGAAGATCACCACAGCTATAACCCCTTAACAGAAAGAGAAAAGTGCATGGAATAATTGAAATACGAACATTTTCTATCGGAACATTCACAAAATAATGGAAAATCCAAATCACTGCAATTTGCAAATATTCATATGATTAAAAAAAGTTTATACTTTTTACTGCACCATTATGTTGTCTCATACACAATAAATGATTGTTGTACCTTTAAAAAGTATAACCTAGCTTCCTTTTCTGGTAATTATTAACCCACTCAGAACAAATGGATGGGCATATCTTACGGTTTTCATGTTTGCACAAGTTTCTTATACTTGTACATTTATATTATCTCAGTGAATACTGGAAGGCATCATGAATCTCTATTATAAATACCTATTATTCATTCTATACACAGGATACCATCAGGAAGCTAAACTACTTAGTAAACACATACTGTAATTAAGGCCATTGGATGGAAACACTAGCTATTTCAACTGTGTAGATACACAGGGCATCACCTTAAACCAGTCGCAATTTGTAAAAATGCCGGCAGTCAAAAAGGATCCAAACAAGTCGAAAAGGTGGCCAAAAGAAATTCTATAGTATTCAGTAAGAACATACAATTACAATAGAAAGTTCTTATTACTCAATAAACACACACTTTGGGAGCTGGAATCTCTGTACATAATTTTACAATAGACACCTTTTTAACCAGTCAATACTTATGGCCATGAAAGGAATTTCTGAAAACAAGCTGTTCAGAAGAACAAAATGGAAGTCAATGACTTAGTAAACGGGGCATACTAAGGCTTTACTACATAATAAACATGATGGTCAGCAACAGTAAGCCTGCATATTTCGTAACTTAGAAAAAAAGAAGAGAATAGGCGCTCGCTATAGTGATCAGGCAGCAGTATATACACAAGGATTCCCAAACCTTGTAAGTGAATAGTGGAAAAAGAAAAACGTATACCGCGCTTAATTTATATATATGAAATATACATACATATATCTTGAATATTCCAAATGGATCGTAACCTCAAAAAGAAAAGATTAAGAAACAAATAATAGTGCAATACAGAAAATATATTCTTTAGAGCAGATGGTATAAGGCTAAGTTCAATCCACTCACATATGGATGAGCTATAACAGAGCTCTGCTGTAAGAACGCCTGGACGGTACAATCCCCGTCTTTGGATTTGTAGAAGTTTCCACGAATATTTCCACAATGCAGTGAGCGTAGTAAATATGAAAGGAAAAAATAGCAGCAATATGGTGAAGTAAGTACTAGTAGTATGACCAATATTAAATAGCATTGTACTTACAATTTCTAGAGCATATATCCTGCTCTAGTATAAACAGCATAGGTGGTATAATCCCCACCAAGGATATACAGGATCCAGGAAGTAAAATAAAAGATTGGAGTGGATATAAAAGTAACTTTAAAAAGTATACTTTAATATAAACAAGCTGAATAGAAATAAAATATTATAAAACATAAAATGTAGTCCCACTTAACGCGTTTCGCCAGGTTGGCTTCTTCAGAAGTGTGGTATCATGTCCAATAAGTCCGTTTATATATCCTTCTTAATGTAGAAATAATGTCCTGGTGTGCTTACTTCCTGGTTCCGGCTGTTTGCTGACACGCACGTGTCATACCGGAAGTGACGCGGCACCCGCGTCACACCGGAAGTGACGTAGTGCTCGCGTCCGACCGGAAATGATCGCGGCGTCTGTAGTACAAATTGATGCAGAAAAATAGTAATGTCTAAATGTCCAGAGGTGTGTGTAGTACCAATAAGTAATATGGATAAAATTTCAGGCATCACTCGTCCCAGCCTCCAATTCTAGAGGGTGTGGGCATGTTCCAATGGGAAAATAATGCGGCGGCCATCTTTGTTGAGGGCAGACATCCATTTAGAAGACAACTAATTAAAATAGTTTATGTACAACCATATGAATGTAAAAAAGAGAAAAAAATATACATATGCCTAAAGTATAAATGATAAATAAAAGAATCATACATAGTATATGCTTTAAAAAGGTTAGTACCTATAAAAATAAAAAATGGCACAATATAAATAAATAGTTTAACATAATGGTCAAAGTTAAAAACAGCCATAAAAACATAAAACATAATAAGAGTAGATGAGGGGCATGCTATAAAAATGGACAAAAATGGACAACATTTTTGTCCATTTTTATAGCATGCCCCTCATCTACTCTTATTATGTTTTATGTTTTATGGCTGTTTTTAACTTTGACCATTATGTTAAACTATTTATTTATATTGTGCCATTTTTTATTTTTATAGGTACTAACCTTTTTAAAGCATATACTATGTATGATTCTTTTATTATCATTTATACTTTAGGCATATGTATATTTTTTTCTCTTTTTTACATTCATATGGTTGTACATAAACTATTTTAATTAGTTGTCTTCTAAATGGATGTCTGCCCTCAACAAAGATGGCCGCCGCATTATTTTCCCATTGGAACATGCTCACACCCTCTAGAATTGGAGGCTGGGACGAGTGATGCCTGAAATTTTATCCATATTACTTATTGGTACTACACACACCTCTGGACATTTAGACATTACTATTTTTCTGCATCAATTTGTACTACAGACGCCGCGATCATTTCCGGTCGGACGCGAGCACTACGTCACTTCCGGTGTGACGCGGGTGCCGCGTCACTTCCGGTATGACACGTGCGTGTCAGCAAACAGCCGGAACCAGGAAGTAAGCACACCAGGACATTATTTCTACATTAAGAAGGATATATAAACGGACTTATTGGACATGATACCACACTTCTGAAGAAGCCAACCTGGCGAAACGCGTTAAGTGGGACAACATTTTATGTTTTATAATATTTTATTTCTATTCAGCTTGTTTATATTAAAGTATACTTTTTAAAGTTACTTTTATATCCACTCCAATCTTTTATTTTACTTCCTGGATCCTGTATATCCTTGGTGGGGATTATACCACCTATGCTGTTTATACTAGAGCAGAATATATGCTCTAGAAATTGTAAGTACAATACTATTTAATATTGGTCATACTACTAGTACTTACTTCACCATATTGCTGCTATTTTTTCCTTTCATATTTACTACGCTCACTGCATTGTGGAAATATTCGTGGAAACTTCTACAAATCCAAAGACGGGGATTGTACCATCCAGGCGTTCTTACAGCAGAGCTCTGTTATAGCTCATCCATATGTGAGTGGATTGAACTTAGCCTTATACCATCTGCTCTAAAGAATATATTTACTGTATTGCACTATTATTTGTTTCTTAATCTTTTCTTTTTGAGGTTACGATCCATTTGGAATATTCAAGATATATGTATGTATATTTCATATATATAAATTAAGCGCGGTATACGTTTTTCTTTTTCCATATTTCGTAACTTAGTTAACAGACACAAAGACCTGCAGGAACCTTTATTACTTAATCAGTATATCAATGTTTGGGAAACATCCCAAATAGGCTTTCAAAGTGAAAAAATAACTATCTGATGGCCAAAACTAGCCAGGAAGCAAGAAATATTATTATTATTATATCAAAAATGAATAGATTTCTAAATGTAGATATACTGACAGCAGCAGTGAGTGCTAACCACCAATCCTTTTAGAACTGCTAGAATTACTTAAAGGGTTACTCCAAGCATCATGACCACTTCAATGATTTGAAGTGGTCATGTTGCCTGGAGTCAGTATGTGCAGCGTTTCACTTTGAAACAAGGGATTAACTCCTTCGCTACCAGAGGTGTATATCCACCACAGACTGCATCATTAGCTAGCCCAGAATCCATGCTGGCTAATGTCAATGGGTAATGGGCTAAGAACGAACTTTGTCTCAGCAAGGGAAAATAGTTAAAGGACCACTATAGTGCCAGGAAAACATACTCGTTTTCCTGGCACTATAGTTCCCTGAGGGTGCCCCCACCCTCAGGGTCCCCCTCCCGCCCAGCTCTGGAAGGGGGAAAGGGGTAATAACTTACCTTTTTCCAGCGCTGGGCGGAGAGCTCTCCTCCTCCTCCTCCTTCCTCCTCCCCGCGGCTGAATGCGCACGCGCGGCAAGAGCTGCGCGCGCATTCACCGGTAACTAGGAAAGCATTTTAATGCTTTCCTATGGACGCTGGCGTGCTCTCACTGTGAAAATCACAGTGAGAAGCACGCAAGCGCCTCTAGTGGCTGTCAATGAGACAGCCACTAGAGGCTTTGGGGGAAGGCTTAACCCATTCATAATTATAGCAGTTTCTCTGAAACTGCTATAATTATGAAAAAATGGGTTAACCCTAGAAGGACCAGGCACCCAGACCACTTCATTAAGCTGAAGTGGTCTGGGTGCCTAGAGTGGTCCTTTAAGATTTACTACAACCAAAACCGGTGTTTTATTAAAACACTTGTTTTTTGTAAGAGTCTTCAATTACAAACTTCTCCACACTGCCTACAGTACATGAAAAGTATTGTTTATACTGTTGATATTGTTTCTTATTCAATATAAATTACAGATTTTTATCTAAAAAAAAGAAAAAATCAGCGCACTACTGCCACACAAATAAATAGGAAAGGCAGCACCTCTAAGAGGGGAGTCCCCTATAATCCCCTAAATATAAAGGTAAAATGGAAGAAGAGATGAAAGTGCGCCTAAAATATATGGTAAAACATATACACAGTATATAATAAAAGAAGCAAATATAAAATGATGATAATAAATATAAAATGGAAATAAAACAATAATCCAAACACTTATCAAGAGTCCGTAAGGCTTCATCAAGTAAATAATAATCTAAAATCCTTTTATTATTATCTACTTGATGAAGCCTTTTGAGGCGAAACGCGTATAGATATTATTTTAATTACTTTATAATAAAGAATTTAATTTGGCATAGAACATTTTATAGCCATTTTTTCTTATATTCTTTTTATATTGTTTATTTAAATTTTTTTTATTTTATTTGTGCACCTGATCTACATCCACAAGGAACTCAAAGAATCCACAGGTGGGGACTATACCACCTAGGCGCTTATACCGAGCAGTATAGATCTGCTCTATAGAATGTAAGTAATCTACTTTACATTCCTTTGCTTTACTGTATACAGAGAGCACTATATTTTTATTCTCTCATTTTGGGTTGAATAACACTTATTCGAACACGGAATCTGGGCCAGAAACTCTCCAATCAAACACCACTTTACATATCCTTGAGTGGGGATTGTTCCACTTCACGCGCTGAATACCAGAGCTGGGATCTAGCTCTGGAGAGTGTGAGTACGGCTATTTTATTAATTTAGAATTTTATCTTCGCTGACATACTGTACCATTGGAGTTCCTGTTTCTGTTTCCCTTCCATATATTCCTTATTGGATTCGAGTACATCACTGTGAAGATTCCACTCCATTTTGACGTCTCAGGATTTTCCGTTTTCCCAAAATATCTCACCATTACGGACTCTTGATAAGTGTTTGGATTATTGTTTTATTTCCATTTTATATTTATTATCATCATTTTATATTTGCTTCTTTTATTATATACTGTGTATATGTTTTACCATATATTTTAGGCGCACTTTCATCTCTTCTTCCATTTTACAGATTTTTATCTGTTTGCTGTTATCTGTTTGGTTTCTTAAAAACGTAGCACCATCCATAAACAGTATGTGTGGATGACATTGATGCATGCAACTACTCCAGACATGCATGTAATAGTAATTTATATCTTTATGTTGCTTTTAAGTTATGTTACCTAGTCTGTCAGGTGACTTTGCTAAAACTTTGCGTAGAGCTTTGTGTAATAAAAAATGTAATAGCCATAAGCATCCAATTTTATGGTTGTGCAATATTCCTCACCTCCAATGATGGCAGAATTCCTGTTCACCCCATCTTTAATGGCCTGCCCTTCATTGTTTGGGAAATCAGTATTCTCTGTAATGAAGTAAAAGAAAAGAAAATCAGATTACTATTAACCCCTTAAGGACCAAACTTCTGGAATAAAAGGGAATCATGACATGTCAAACATGTCATGTGTCCTTAAGGGGTTAAGGCATACATATTTAAATAAACATATGCATGAATATGTCTTAGTACAAAATGGTTTACGTTCTTTTTGCCCAAATTTCCAAAATTGTATTCAACATATTTTCCCTTTTTTGGTCAATAAATGGTGATTCTTACAAATTCTCACAACATGATGAGTTAGCACTTCAAAGAGTAGGGAATGTGATCTTTAAATTGTATTAGCCCTTGTTTTATTTTTCACTACCTTTCAGATGTTTTGAGATTGTAGTAGATATCAATAAACCTCTTGAGAGAAAAGGGGAGAACAGAAAAACCTGAATTGTGGACTCAGCTCTAATCTGCAGGACCTTCCAGGTACTTGAGCCCTCAACCTTCTGAATTTGACAGGAAGCTGATATCGATATAGGTATAAAGCCAATATTTCCTTTTTGCAAGTTGATTGTAAGTGAAACTGTTAAGTTACTCTTTTCTTGCAACCTAGAGAAGGGCACGTAAAGGATGACATCTTAAAAAAAACATTTATGATCTCACAACAGATATTTGCCCTAGTCCCTAATTATATATTGTTACCCATCGTTTTCCAATGAATCTTATAAAATAAAGCTTTTTACTCATTTTTTGTCAGCGGTGAGCTCACCTCTCCACCTGCTGTGATGTAATAGAGGAGTCAGGGACTACTCTGATGTGGACCAATGACCACGTCCAATGATTCACGAGGAAGAATTGAATCTAATACTTTCCTATATGTGAGTTTTACACCATTTATGCTCAGTGCACCTATAGTTTCTAAAAAACTGCAATGCTTTACATTGCAGTTTGAAAATTAGAAACATAGAATGTGACGGCAGATAAGAACCATTCGGCCCTTCTAGTCTGCCCAATTTTCTAACTACTTTCACTAGTCCTTTGCCTTATCTTATAGTTAGGATAGCCTTATGCCTATCCCACGCATGCTTAAACTCCTTTACTGTGTTAACCTCTACCACTTCAACTGGAAAGCTATTCCATGCATCCACTTCCTGATATTATTTTTAAACCTTTGCCTCTCTAATTTAAGACCATGTCCTCTTGTTGTGGTAGTTTTTCTTCTTTAACTTCATTGAGATGAAGTTGTCTGGGCAACTATAAAGGTTCTTTAATGATGTTGAAGCAAATCCAAATCAGAAGAAAAAAACAGGATGTATGGACAGTCACACCAGGAGGTCCACAAGTTATTGTTTAAATATAATTTTTTTTAGCTTATGAAGCACGGAACACTTAACGTGAGGTGGTTGTAACCTGACCTCATCTTTCTGCACGATGGAATAAAAATGTTTTGTATTGTAGCAATATTTCCTGGAATGTCTGGTGTGACTGTCTGTGCATCCACTTTTTATTTTCGGTTGGGAATTGGATATTGGAAGGACTGAAGGATCCTCTTGGAGATAGCACCAGTTCCTGGAAATCTGCAGTCACACCAAGTTAAAATGTTGTTTAACCTCTTGGAGTTCTAGTTTATTTCTCATTATTTCAGTGAAACTAACAGCAGAAAGTAAAAAAATATAATCGACCCGTTAATGCTGCTGTATTGTAACGTAGGCCACTGTTGTAACAATGTGATGCTGACAGCATGTCTACAAGAATGCCATTATAGCCGGTTCATTGGTTTGACTAATAGTGCTTAGTGCAGGAACTTTATGCATATATTTTATGCTACATAAACAAAGTATTAGTTATCAGTATTATTTCAGCTACACAAACTGTTTTTGCGAGATCTGCTGTCCTAGCATTTTAACAATACATTTTCAGCTCCCCGTGGAGCATGTCTTGTCTTTATATATTGAATTGCTTGATCCTGATCATGATTTATAAGTCATGATGAGTTCAGCTATTGCGCTCATTAGAATTTGAAGAGCTGTGCTATTAATCCGCCTCTTAAGTAAAAAATACCTTACACTATAAATAACAAAATCAAGTCCAGCAAGATGTGTGCCAGCATAGCACGCATTATCCACTTTCATGTGGTCTTTAAAGACGCACTAATCTTAGATAATACTTCAGTATTGTTAATTGTACAACTATTAAATGATTTCTGCAGGTAAATCCCAAGCACAGCACACTTCTGGTATGACACGTTCATCTCCAGTTCTAGCTCATCCCATATGTCCATTTCTATAGTACCTTGTGTGCATCGGGATGAATGTTATTATGTATACTGTAGGAGCAGTGCAAACAGAAGAAAAACGCATGCTTGTAAATCTTATGATGGTCACCAAATGCTTGCTGATCTGGGGCAGTAACAGTATAGAGAAATGGACCAGGCACACTAATTGCATCCTGTTGCGGCTCCCGACCTGCCGGGTGCCGCGGCCATGCCCGAGCGGCACGGTCTCGCCGACACCACGAGCTTACTTGCTCGTCGACGAGCCGGGAGCCGTTCCACTGCCTTCTCTGGACGTGGTCGCATCCATCTTAAGCTCCGCCCCTATAATGAATACAGACGTGCGCGAGACGTCACGACGTCAGCGCGCACGCACGTTCTGGGGTCAGAGGTCACCCTCTGACCAATCAGAAGCCAGAGAGGGATATTTAAATCCCTAATTCACTTTACTTCCTTGCCCTGTCGTGGTTTCCGGTTCCTGGTTCCTGAGAGTGCGTTTATCTTTGTGATTTTGACTTCCTGGTATCTTGATCTTGGCTTTTCCCTGGTTATTCTGAATCCTGGTTCCCCTGACTTGGCTTATTTAAACGGTATTTGAGTATTTCTGGCTTCCTTGACCTCGGCTTTCCCTTTGACCATTCTCTATCTCTAGCGTATTAGTCCGGCCATTCTAAAGTCCGGTTTACGCTCTGTCCTTTAATTTTCCTTTTCTTTTTTATGTATATATTTACATAGTTTCTGCGTGTTGGACCACACTAGCTGCCGTGACACATCCAAAGACATTTTTATTGTGACACAAATAATGTTTTGTTTCTCATAAGAGCCTTATCAAACAATGTCATAATAAAGTCTCTTGTCAGAGTCAAAATGTTGGTGTTGCAATAAAACTATGCCTAAGTACCTAGTTCTTTATTTTATGTATCATTTTCTATGTAGAGTAGGAGCAGACTTGAACTTTGAAAAACATGACATGGGCCTCAATAATTTTTTCTAAATATTAAAATATCAAAAAATAATTAAAGTATAAAATAAATCAATATATAAAAACAATCTAAATATTTTTTAAAATAATAAACCATTTAAAATATTTATTCAAAAATATTAAATCAGGGACATAATCTATTAACACATTTGTAGAATGATGGGATAGTAAATTGTAGGAAGAGTTCAAACACAGGTATTCATAAATTATTCAATTGCTCAGTAACTGGTGCCTCTGAAAAAATCCTCTGAATCACCATAATGTGAATCCTAATAAATATCACTTACAAAACGGTGCCAAAAAAGATGGTGCTACAAAGAAATACTTCTTGGCATTCATTAAAATATTGTACATTGTGGTTCATAGAATGAAATATATTTTAAAGAATCATTAGAGGTCCTCTGTTTTGGATACTGCAAATAATCTCTTAATCAAACTAATAACTACCACTCAAGTTGTGTGTATATAGTTGTATATTATTTTATATATACAACTATATTTTTTTGTATTGTCTTTTTAGATTGTCAATAACTTTCTAGGAAAGCTTATAATCAAAGGAAAGAACATTTAATATGCATATTTAATGGATAATTTAAGTTTTTAATTCACTATAAGGTACATGTTTTCAGTAACATTTAACTAACCTATTTTTTTAAAACTTATATTTAGTGAACAAGAGGTTTTAAGTTTGTTTTTGTTTTTTTGTTGTTTTTGTAATTCTTTATTTTTGTTGAGCATGTTGTAACAAAAGAACCTGCACAGCCACGACAGCATGGGCAAGTACGATAATGACAATAGAGTGAGACAACAGCATGGCATATGTGAACAGCACAATATTTTGTTTAAAGGAAACTAGTAGGTTACACTAGGTAACTACGCAAATACAAGCAAGAAATGTTAACGAAAGCTAGTCTATATAGCGGTTGCAGCAGAGAGTCTCAGGGTGTAGGGGGATTGTTAGTGGATGTGTCTCTCGTGTTGGTAGAGCGCTCTCGCGGTTAAGTAAGAGTAATATGATTGGGAAGTGGTCATTAGTCAGGGCTTGTAGGTTTTTATTTCGTTGCCCCTGAACAGTAGGTTCACCCGTTGTTCCGTGGGGGTTAAAATTAAGTGAGAACTCTGCATTTTGACTACGGTCACAAATGGCTTGGTCTTGTGTCAATAAGATACGATTCACATGAGATGGTTCGGGCCCGGTCTGGATATCAGAGGTCTCATGTGCTTCTGTCCAGGCCGAGGGTCACTCTAAGGAGGGAGTCCTACTAAAGACACTATTCGTGGTATAAGTTGGTTCTGTTCTGTGGGTTCTATTCTATGTGGTGTATGCTGCTTCCCTGCCTATGGGACTCCTAGGCGTGGAGTGAGGGTGTTGGACCGGATGGTCTGTAAGACTGAGAGGTAGGTGTCTAGTGCCTTGGTGCAGTGTGGGGGAGAAGGGAAGGGGAGAGAGGGATCTGGGTTGGACTGGGTATTAAAGTCCAGAGAGCGTCCATATAGTACTGTGGCTGCTTTGCCAGTCCAGTGGGTTGGTGTTCCCAGTGAAAGGTCTGATGTCGTCCAGGTTAAAAAAATAAATAAAAAAAATGGAGTTGTCACAGTCCGGTTTTGCTAGTAGAAAGCACCCAACTTTGAGCCGCCTTGAGTTTATATCTCGTGGTCCTGTGTGGGCCGCTATAGATTGAGAGTTCCCTGTGGGTAGTGTGTGCCCTTTGGTAGTTCCTGGTGTCATATGGTCGGAGTGAAGCTGAGAGTGGTATCCCTGTGGGTATATAGGGAGCTGCGGACTGCAGTGGGTGAGTGTACTTTTTGTTTGTGGGTGGCACATTGGGGCCAAAAGTCCTGTGGTTCAGGTGGTGGTGGTAGCATGTAACTCCGGTCTCTCTCCTTGGGGCACAAATGGTTTGGTTGTTGCCGGGTTCTATCTGTGCGCGGGTAGGTTGTTCCCTGGTGGCGTGGTGTGGGTCAGAGAATCCTCTGGCAGGCCCAGTGGCCAGAGCAGTGCGGTGGCCTCTTCCAGGTCTGTGATGGAGTGGGTTGTATCATTGTGCATGACTAGCAGTGTCCGAGGTGTGCGCCATCAGTACTCTATGTTGCTCTTTCTGAGTAGGGCCATAAATGGTTGTAGCGATCCCCGCCATTGTAAGGTATCCCCGGACAGGTCCGCATAGAACTGTAGTGTTATGTTTTCGAACTGATACGCCCTTTAAGGGCAGCTAGCATTGCTGTTTTGTCTGTATATGTGCGGAACCTGATCACAAGGTCTCTTGGCGCCGTCACTGGAGCTCTGCGGGGTTTAGAGACCCGGAAAACTGCCTCTACGTCGGTATTTCTGGCTTGCCTGGGTGCAAGCAGGTTCCCGATGAGTCTCCGTGTCAGGTGCGGGAGTTCTTTCGCCGGGATGTCCTCAGGGACTCTTTAGATTTTCACGTTGTTGTGGCGCCTTTGATCTTCCAGCGCCGCAAAACGCTGTTCCGTCTTGGATTGTTGCGCCTTGAGCGTCTTCACCTCTTGTTGGAGCTCCGCTATGGTTTGGGCCTGAGTTTCTGTGGAGGCCTCAACCTTCCCTATACGACCCACGAGGCCCGTGAGGTCCGTACATAGCTGGGCCACATCGGCCTGGATTATCTTTTGCAGGTCCCCCAGCATGTCTTTGAGCACCTTTGCCGTGACAGGCCTGGAGTCCCCTGTTGTGGGAGCTTGCTGTGCCAGCGCAGCAAAGATACTGCCTGCATAGTTGTCTAGGCTAAGATCTTATGAGGAGTCAGTATATTCCCCGAGATCGGCGGCCATTTTGGCTCCATGTGCGCTTTGCGCCTGGCTGAACAGATTGCCAATATTTACTCCCGGCTTGGGCTTGTCTGCTTTCTGCCTCTTGGTTTTTCTCCCCATATCGTTCGTGGGGCGGTTGGGAACTGACACACTAATCAATTTGGGCGCAGAGCCCATCGAGTGTGCGACCGTCTCGTTCTGTTGCCAATTTAAGTTTGTTTTAAGTATTATTTCTATAGAAATAACAGTTAAAATGTGTCTGGGTTACCTCTAATCAAGTGACTGATATGGTTTGACTGCCGAAACAATTTAAAAATCCTCAAATAGTTCCTAATATTAAAGCTTACTTTTTGTGTAATCTTATAATTAACTAACACCACTAAACCTTAATGATTTTCATTTGTAATTAAAAAAAAAATTGAAATATGAAACACAAAATTAAGTTTAGTATAATTGATTATAAGTTATGTGAGAAAAGATTTTTTTTTTTTGGTGCGATTAGGCCCAGAGTTATAATAGATTAACATAAGAAAACTTGCATTGCTTTTTAGTAATATATCATAGCCTTTAGGTATCAGAATAAATGGTAAACTAATTACCAGGTGAAAGTCTTGGAAGTGTTATTGAAGTGAATTTCTGTCTACTTAAAATTCTGCATGAAAATATCACATTATAGCACATTTTAACAAATAGAACATTTGAGAATTTAATGATAACAAGTATTAGAATTAAAGAACCAATAATAATAAAGTAGAAGTTATACAACATTTCTGAACTATCCACACCTGATCACAATCAGTGAAAATACAACTTCTTTTGTGTTTGTGCACATATGGTAATGGACATATGGGCTAGAATAATGGAGATAAAGGTCCTTAATAAGCTTTTAATTAAGTTTGATATTAGAAGCCGCGTTATAATTACTTTAATAAGAAATCCATATTATATTCTGAGCTAGCAGTAGAGAAGGGGGTGTCAACCTTCAGCACTCCAGATGTTGTGGACTACATATCCCATAATGCTCTTACATCGCTAATGCTGGCAAAGAATCAGGGGAATGTAGTCCACATCATCTTGAGTGCCGAAGGTTGCCTACCCTTGAGTATTTCCACAACATTAAATGATGTGGCTGATACATAAAATGACTGGGTAGCATAATATTTAAGCAGACCTGAATAAATATAATCATGTAACCTTTTCTTCAGTCAAAATTCGGTCCTTATCATTTAGCTTTGTTTTAGGAGGCTCAAACAACATTAACATCATTATGATTCTTATCAAAAACTCACCATCACATTTTACACTTAAATAAGTTTGTCTGCTTCAAATAATAAACATGATTTATTTGCAGACAAAGTATAACATTTGTTTTCAGCATTGCTAGTTTTTTTTTAACCAAACCCTTTTCATTTAGTCCGATTTTGAAAACAAATATTTTGCAATCAGTGAAAGCTAATTAAACTCACACACCGTACCCTCCTTGTGAGTCACTGCCACTTACTTTCAATATAGAATATGCACAACTGACAATCAATATGTGGTTTTTAAACTTGCTACTGAATCTTGCTAGCAAAAATCTATTAAAACGCATTCTACTCTTCTTTAAACTTGGCATCGTTCATTAAACTTGAGTTAACCATTTACATTCATGCAAGGGAAATTAATGTTTTCTGCCTACTATATGGGGCTTTATAATCATAAGTAAAACCTAAAGCATATATTATTCTCCAAATTAGAACAACAAGGTATTTTATAGAACAAAAAAAAACATATTAAATAATATTGTACAAACTGAAAATATACAGAGATTTAACTGTTCTGGCACAATTAAAGTGACTTCAGGATGTACACAAACATTTATGTAACTGAAAATATAACTGATGATATGACCTAAGTATTTTAATATTCTTTACTAAGCACATTTGTTGTATTTAAAGTCATATTTGTGTACGGCACATTTCGAGGACGTAAGGCAACAATAATAAAAAGAAGCAGTGTTAGTAATAGCAAAGTCAGTTGAGGTGTGCCGAAACTGACGTGAGGTTAGGCCAGTAAAAGAGGGCCCACCTACGTGAAATGATAATGAATTGAGGGTGCGGTGGGAGGGGCGATGTAGACGATAGGTAAGCTGTGCTTACTGTGTTTAAATAGGGAATAATGTACCTCCCACAATTACAGGCCAAGCCTTCTATATATGGGATTTAAGTCATAATAGGGAATGGCCTCCATATAGAGCAATACTTGGGATTATCGAGTATAATCAATAAAACTATACAGTACAAAAATACACCTTTATATCACCCATGTTTGTGAAATCTAGTGTGAGCTTTGTTTCTAACTCTTGTAGACTCAGCAGGCCTCGAAGGTATTTAACATTTTATAAATGTAACTATTGATTTTTTTTTTGTGATATTGTGTGTGATAAATACTCTGTAATTCACACTCATTCATTAACCAGGGATCATTTGCATCTATAAATATCTCTAATACAAAAAAAAAATACAAAAAAAATATATGAAATAACACTATAGCCAATGAAGAAATAATTATAAATAAAGAAGAAGGTTTGCCACACAAGTATCATATATTAAAAAGATGTATTAATTTCATGCTTAACATGATGTATTGGAGAACAGAAATGTCTTGCTAAATAGCAGAATAGTATCCATCATACCCCCCTCCTTTGTGTGGAATGCAGCCTCTCTGGCAGACTACAGTAGAATTCCAAAAAAATAACAATAGAACAAGACAAGGACAGGAGCACGGCTAGAGCAGGTGATTACAGAAGCTTCCAAAGATGAATAGAAGGAAATCTACAGGAAGCAAAAAAGATTAAGGAGGTCCGAGAATGAAACAAGAAGGAGAAAGAGAGGAATAGAAAAGTAAAATTTAAAAAAGAAAGACACCTGACATGCCACATAATGCTGGCGTTATAGAAATATTCAAGCCAGGATAAACAGACTTTAAAAAAAAAAAAAATACATAAAAAATCTAAACATGTTTAATGCAAATGGTTAATGCAAAAGAAATAATTTGTTCTATATTTAGGTACCAAAAGTTATTTCTTAACTAGACCATTACAGAGAAGATACAGGAAATTTTAGCTATGCAAAGGCATGTCCCCATGCAAAATCTAAAAATTATTTTAAAACATATTTTTAATTTCCCTGTAGATACAATTGGTAAAAAAAAAAAGGAATAACAGATACTGCTTCACCTGTACATGGAAAATAAGTTCACAAAAGCTGGCATGAGTATATCACTTTTGATTTATTTTGAGTTGTTTTTATTTGTGCCAAAGGTACTCTGTAGTTTAGATTCATTTTTATTAACCGGGGAGTTTAAGAGACTGGAAACTTTTGTTGACATCAAGATTAGATAAAGGAAACAGTATAGCAACCCTTGCAACTGTGTTGTGGCCAATTACTTAGTGAACCTAGTCTATAATTAATGCACTTGTTCCCATGGCTAAGGAGGCAACAAATTAACTTCTGCAAATCTTTGTCAATCATAGAGTCATAAAACGCAGCTATATTGCATAGCAGCTAAGGATTATAAAATATCTTGATTTTCGGATGTATTGTGTGGTTGACCTGGCCGGTCAAGGAAGGTTAACAAATGTAGACGATCAAAAAACGTAAAAAATCCAAAGGCAGCTTCATGAAAGAGCAGAAAGGTTTGATTAAAACCAAACATATTGGGCGCGGAGGCTGGATGCAGAGCGGATCAGGCGTGCATCGCCTGAGCTCCACTGACTGGGACTGTTAATTGATGATTTACCCAGGCCGCTTGGCAATCCGGACTGATACCGGCGATCACCCAGACAAGGGAATGACGGGGCATTCTGAGATACCAAATTTCAGCTGTCTCAGCACCGGAACATTGACAATCAGACTTTTGGGCTACACAAGGGTGGGCAGAGGAGAGACGGCCGCTCTCCGAGTCCTTCACCCGGCGGAATTCAAATTGCTCTAAGTTGCTTCCCCTCCCCCCCCTCTGGACCGGTGGGGGTCATCCTGGTCTCTCCATGACATACCCAACATATACCAGCTGGCTACAAGAAGCCATCCTGAAACAGGATTAAGCAGCTCCTATCACTCCAAAAATAACGGCTACTCCTAATATGCAAGTGCCTGACACGAAACAAATTGCAATGACACTTCAAGACCAGTTTGGCGTCTACTCCATAATGTAGAGAGGCTCTTTGCAAACTTCTGGGCAAAATTGGAGGCTCATGGTATGGAGACACCGCACCAGAACAAGGAGGAAGAGCCCAGTAGAGCGCAGCGGGAGGTGAGCGTGGCCCCTCTGGGAGAACCCCCATGTCAAGCACCTGGTACAGCTCAATTATGCCCGCCTGGGCTAAAGACCACCAGGGATATACTACCCCTGCATCTGCCACTGTGGCTGAAGAACCACGAGCGCTGGCGGCGACGTAACAGCAGGATCTCCAGCCATCCTTTAATTAGGAGAGAAATGGCCTAGAGTCAGAGGACCCGAGTCTGTGGCCCCGCGATGCTGGTCTTCACCATAGCCTGGGGCTGGGTAGTCTCCACGCTAAGCTCCTGCATTGAACAACCCATAGACAGCCTTCACTCAACCCCAAGCCGGGACATAGGCTGACGCTGGGCTCTCTGATCAATGCCACCCTTATTCTGCATCGTGCCTGATAACAGGGCTCAAAGTGTTTTATGTTTCATTCTTTTGTTTCATTTTTTATGTCCTCTCTTCTTTATTTCCATAATGATTCTAATGATGCTGTCACTAGGAGTCCTGTGATAACATGCATACTGCAGCTATGATTTAGGGAGTATAGCCTTAGGGGTTAAGTGTATTAACCATTCCATTAATTGATTAGCGGGAATTCACTCTCACAACACCAAAACAACGGTGCAGTTCTAATTTTATACTATAATTGATTTCCTGGTAGTGGGCCTCTATCTGAGTACACACTTCACTATGTTGAGGCAATCCCGGGGTTCACCCCACTAGTAACATTGCACAGGATCACCTAAACAGCTTCCTTCATAACACACATTTTATGTACATGCACTATGCTTAAACTCCAGCAGAACATTCTAATTAATGTGTTTTACTCTTGCCTATACTGAAGGATAGCCAAGCATGTTTCTATCTATTATCCTGTACCTAGCCTGATCTAATCTATGTTATTCTCTTGTAACACAATTTTGCTCCATTTACCCACTAAATTACACAGCAGAGCTCCGTCAGTTACGTTAAGCTTGTTTATATATATATATAAAATAAATGTGCAACTACTCATACCACTGTCCAGCCTGTATACATCTATGTACGCTGTTGTGGTGTTTGACAATGATATGTCCCTACCTGCACAACAAAAATAAAAAAATTTAAAAAACAAACACCCCCCCCCCCATTATTTAGGGAACTGTGTACAGTATCTCACAAAAGTGAGTACATCCCTCACATTTTTGTAAATATTTTATTATCTTTTCATGTGACAACACTAAAGAAATGACACTCTGCTACAATGTAAAGTAGTAAATGTACAGCCTGTACAAAAGTGTAAATTTGTTGTCCCCTCAAAATAAATCAACACACAGCCATTAATGTCTAAACAGTTGGCAACAAAAGTGAGTACACCCCTGAGTAGAAATGTCCAAATTGGTGTACTCACTTTTGTGAGATACTGTATATCAACCATTTGGGCTCTGTTTTAGCCTTAAACTGCAACAACTTTAGCTTAATGAAGCACTTTTGGTGTATAGATCACGCCCCACACAGACTCTCTGCCATTTAGAAGTTAAGTCACTTTATTTATGCAGCCCTAGCCACACCTAACTGCATGAGACTTACAAAGCTTTTCTAAACACTTCCTGCAAAGAGCCATCTAATATTTACACAGCCTTTATTGCATATTCTGTTTAATTTAGTATTTCTTATCTCCTGCTCTGTTAGTAGCTTAGTATCTCTTCTTTTTGCTGATGATTGTGAAGATAGCTAATTGTGTTGTGTGGCAACTCTTTATTATGGGTTTAGGTTGAAGCACACGGTGTGTGTGGTCAAAATAAATTGGAGTATCCCCTGGTCTGTTTAGGATATTATTAAATAAAGACCCTGGTGGGGTTTAAACATTTATGCCCTTGTCAGATTGCAACGCTGGGAGCACCTTCTCTCAAGGTTGTTGCATCTGCAACTGTTTTCAAGATGCTCATGCTTCCTTTGCATGGAAATTAGCAGGGTATTGTTGTTTGAAAGAGTACCTTGCAGAGCTGAAAGTTGCAAGGCTGTGGCTTCCTCTTCCTCCTCCATGTCATGCACTCACGAGCGCAGTTACTCCATATCATTGCTGAGGGAGTATAATTTGTCCCAGAAGCTGGCTTCTAGTTTGGCCAGCATGGCTGCTATATCAGCCTTTGATGGCAGGTGTTTTAGGATCAAATGGAGATCTATTCTGAGAACACTCCCAAGCAAGACTCGCTGGATAACTCTTGTGGAGTAGGCCCATGGATGCCATGTTTGATTGTAGGGTACTTGGGGTATCTTAGAAAAAAACATTTTAATGATGACTTTTGCAAGCTGGAATCTGTTGAGATGTCCTTTTCCTACTCACCGTGTGTTGCTTATGGGCCAGGTTTGGAGATTGTCTGCCATGGAGAACAGTGCTCACACTTCCATATTCTTTGGCTGCTATGCCACACCCCTTATGTTAATTTTTAGTTGCTGTAATGTTCCATTGTATATCAACTTGCTCACAACCCTGTCATATTGTACAGTAATACAAAACTAAAGATTAATAATACTAATAATTAATTCATCCAATCTCTTCTGTAAGCAGACACCTTTAATTAGTAATATGTGTGCATATTTTTCTTTGTCTTATGTTAAGAAGATTAATAGTTATTTTACTTCTTGCAGATTAATTTGATTAAACAGTTTACTGAATTCATCTTACTTGTTCTTTTTTATGCATGTAGCATTTTAATTTTGTAGTTGGTGCTTTGAATTGAATGGGTTATTAGGACATTTATACATGTTTATTAATGTATGCACGTTACATAACGTATTAAGCATATTAAGTGTCTATTGGTCTATTCCTGTTGAAAAAGCACTTGAAATGCATCTTGAACGATGGACTTTTACTGTATTTTTTATTTATGAAGTTTTCTATTTTGTTTAATTTTTGCTGTTTTTTGCTGTTGTAGAGTGAACTGTAATCCAGTGTTTCTGTTCTATAAGGTTTCCAAGTCTCAATTATAATGCATAGTACTTTAGAGAAATTAATATACACTATGGGAAGCACTATAACTATACATGCCAATCAATATATGGCAAAAATGACAAAGGACCATATTATTTATATTATTTATAATTCCTGCTTAACCAGGCCTGAACATACAAAGGATAGGATAATACTAAAAGTACCTTCAAAATATTATTAATTTTAGTCCAGAGTACTAGAGACAAATACCACTTCTCCTTGATTCATTCCTAGAATAAATTGGTGTCATGAGTGCACCAGCACAGCCGTTACATATAGAGTGGCCTATTACTCAACAAAACAAACTTTTGAACGTGAAAACCTTTTTTTTTTTTTTTTCTTGGGTTCTTTATATTTTAATTGATACTAATGCTTAAGACATGGTATATGGATTTTATTTTTAATTGTTCTTCCGTGTGGAACATCATGTCCTTATCCACCACTGAAGATGGTATATGAGTAGATTGGTGGTTGACCACCCATAGAATATATAAAAGCAATGTTAGTACTAGAGATGTTTTGAATTTATAAGACTGTGTCTTATATAATAAAAAGAAATAAGTTCAAAGACCTCACAGGATGGCAAACGCCCCACTTTAGTTGGCTTTGTAGAATTAACATACTTAAGATGAGCACATTACCCAAAGTATTGTACATGCTACAGACCCTCCCAATTGCTATACCTCCATCTTTCTTCTCCAAGCTTAAACAGCTTTTCATTACCTTTATCTGGGCAAACAAACATCCTAAAATACCTTATTCAGTTCTTACTAATCATAACCATATCTAGGCCTTCCACATATAGAAATGTACCACAAAGCAATAGTGCTGGCTAGAATCTATAATTGGATGGCCATATCCCCACTTAAACAATGGGCTCTCCTAGGAAATTCAATGTTTCAGTCACCACTATATACTATTCCGTGGCAGCAAATAGGATATACACTCCTTCTGCCACAGAACTCTCAACACCCTACTATACTCCCTACACTGCACACATGGTCACGTATTAGGAATTTTAAATATATCTCTCCACATCCATCACCTCTATGCTGCACACAACCCTAAATTTCTCCCAGGCCTCCAAACACATTTCTTTCAACCCTTCCCTCCAACCCAGGAGAGGAGATACCCTATGCTTGGCTCTTTTACAGCACAAGATATGATCGCACCACTATCTACACTCTCCAGAACAGAACACCCTACCAATCCACAACCATCCCGCTAAACTATTTCACTTTATACGGATGGTTCCACTCCTCCTACAAAGTGCCCACCCACACTCACCATTTGAAACCTACTGCATCACCCATACAGTTACATCCAAACACCTATCAAACCTTTACAAACTTCTTCACAACACCCATAAGGACCAACTACTCACTTTCACAACCTCTTGGGCCCTACAGTTGAACGTTACACTTTCCCTCCTAGATTGGCAAAAAATCTTCACGTAAACACACATTTCGTCTATAAGCACCAGTGTACAAGAAAGCTCATACAAGAGGTTGTCCAGGTGGCATTACTCCCCAACCAAAATTCACACACTATTCCCAACAGTACCGGATGTGTGTTGGAGGTGTGCCTAGTCCAACGGCACTTCGGCCTATATTTGGTGGTTATGCCCAGTCGTCCAAGCTTATTGGAAGAGAATGGTCTTAATGATCACCTCTATAACAGGTTTTCAGATCCCCCACACACCTGAAACATTACTATTTCTCCTACATTTTTCGCCTGCCCCCGAAAACACAACAAACGCTTATAAACCATCTGATCAAAGCTGTAAACTTGTTAATCCCGATCAAATGGAAAAACTTTGCAGCCCCTTCCATTAGAGAATGGATCCTGAAGGTGGAATCTATCCAAATAATAGAGGAACTTGAAGCACCTCATCCTCGAAAAAAATACAGCTTCTACACCGCAGTCTGGGAACCCTGGTTCCACTTCTTGCAACTTTTAGGTGTCAGAAATCTCCCCCACCCCCAAATTCACCTCCCTCCTCCCCCTTAACTATTAATCATTATCTAGAGTCCCCTTGGACCAAAACTATCCCCCACCCCACCACACTGGTTACAACACATAGCACTGCTATATATGATTACAATGTATTTGGTTTATGTTTGATGTTAGTGTATTTAGTTGCAATGTATTTTGTTCTGCTCATACCACATGAGTGGCATGCACTGGTGGCCACAGCTAAAGTACTTGCTGCACCCATACCTACCCTCCTCCTCCCTACGAGGAAAATTCACATCCCTGTGAGCACTATATATAAAGGGTATGCCACTCCAAAGGCCCTCACTAGTGTAAAATGTTCACCTATAGCCTAATGATATTCCTCATCACTGCAGAATCTCATACTATACCTGAATGTATAATGCAAATAACAAGGAGTCCCAATGTATATTTCCAAAATTATTCCTTTCTCCTCACTGTACGAATACGTTATCGAATCATCTACTTTTCCCCGTTATACAAATGTACCGATTTAATGAACAAAATGAAAATTTAATTAAAAAAAAAAGTTTAAATATTAATTATTTTTGGAGAAAAACATTCTTATTTTATGCATGTACCTATAATCACAACATTAATATATCCAAAATCATAATATAGAGCAATTTTTTACTTTATTAAGCCATGAACAAGGATGTGTGGCTATAATCTACTTCAAACTAAAAATGTCAGCATTTGTTATTAACACATTAAAACTAAACTACTGGCTGCATGCCATAAATAAATTAAAATCCTGTGCTAGCCAATACACTGCAAAGTTAAAGCTATTTGTGAGTTACAATCAGTAATAAAAAAATAAACCACATAGCAGTGTAAACTTTGATTTTGATTATGCCTTTTAAAAGATGCCAAGGGCATGGTAGTATATTGCTCACCATTATAGTGAGTAGAAATAGCGCTTGCTATAATGTGTTTTGTTCTTCATTAAAGATGCCCTATTATAGTTACCTATGATTACAAGCAGGGCCAGATTAAGAGCCCAGTGGGCCTGGTACTGACAGTTATGATGGGCCTAATTACAGAATCTTATCGACCAAAAACACTAAAACAGTCATACCTCCCAAGCGTCATGTATCTGATAGAGATAGTGTTGGAGGGAAACTCAAAGGATGCAGCTATAAGAAAAAACACATACTCTATGCTAATCGCTCTCTAATTTATGCTTTCAACTTTGAAGTAAATCCATACCCCCTAACAGCAGCGTCCAGTGAAGTAGGAAGTCAATGGGTGGAAGTCAATGGCTGACACAAATCACGTGACCAGAACTGCCAAAAGGGGTGAACATGCCTAAAAAGGGGGCATATCTGTCCAAAGAATTGGAAGGCCAGCCTGGCATCAGTGTCCCTATGTATCAAAGTGTCAGTGTCCCCATGTCGTCCAGTCCCCTAGTCTCCCAGGGTCTCAATGTCCTCATTTTTCTCCATGTCCCCATGTATCAGTGTTTCCCGTGTCACTAGGATACTAGGGTACACAAAGACATGTGGACACAGTGAGACATGTGGACACAGTGAGACACCAGGGGACACAGACACTTGGGGACACTGACACTTGGGGACACTGGGGGACATGGGGACACTGGGAGACATGGGGCACTAGTGAATACAGACATGGGGACACTGGGAGACATGGGGACACATACACTAGCGACACATAGACATGGGGACACAGACACTGGGAGACATAGGGACACTGAGGCACTAGGGACACTGGCTGGGAGGTATGGGGACACTGAGACACTTGGGGATACTGAGACATGGGGGAACTTGTGGACATAGACATGGGGACACTGGGAGACATGGGGACACTGAAAAAATTGGGGACACTGAGACACTAGGGACACTGGCTGGGTGACAGAGAGACACTGGGAGACATGGGAACACTGAAAAACTTTGAGACACTGGGAGACAGGGGGCACTAGTGGATACAGACATGGGACACTGGGATACATGGGGACACAGACACTAGGGACACAGAGACATGGGGACATAGATGTTGTATAATTCTTCTCTCACCACCAATACTTCCAATTGGTATCCTTTTGCGAGAAATCCACTCTGCGTTGTGTATTAATAGTGAATGTAATATCCCTGTGTCACCTCTTCCAAGAACTAACATATATCTTTATCCCCTTGTCCAGATAAATATATGACTAGCACTACTAAGGTATTCTACCCGATATTACAAATAAACAGCCAACACCGTAGTTCTTACCAGAGAGAAATCTTTACTTCTGCCCAGTTAAATATTACAGAAGAAGAATGTTACAGAGTTATAGTTAAAATACATTCATAACACTCACACATTCCATCTATCTAATACTATCTGCTACATTGTGTATGTGCTGTGAGATGTTATGTGCAGCATATGTGTCTTACCAAACCCCAATCTAATGTGATGTCAGTATCTTCTATTTTTAAAGGAATTGGTTCCCATGTTGTAAATAGCCAATTTCTCAGCTCAATTGATATGGAAATGTGATTTCCTTTCCCAAGGCCCAAAGTGTTGTCTATCCTGTTATTTTATTTGAGTGTTAACTCTCCCAGCCATCCCTTTGCCTCTAACCTAAGGTGTGTTTTCCTAGATAGGGACTCCTTTGAAGACCAGTTGATATGTAAATGTGATTGGTGCCTTTCAGGTGCTGTATCTTTCCAACTATCTAAACAGAAACTCCCGTTGAAGATAATTCCTGATCTCCCATACACACAGACTCAATTAAGCACATATTAAACAGATATATATAATCATAATATTTTCCCCAACAACAGACACTGGGAGACTAGAGGCCAGTGGGAGACATGGGGACACTGAGACACTAGGGACACTGGCTAGGAGGCATGGGGACACTGAGACACTTGGGGATAATGAGACATGGGGGAACTTGTGGACATAGACATGGGGACACTAGGAGACATGGGGACACTTAAAAATTGGGGCCACTGAGACACTAGGGACACTGGCTGGGAGACATAGGGACACTGAGCGACATGGGCCACTGAGAAACTAGGGATACTGGCTGGGAGACATATGGACACTGGTAGACAGATATTTGGGGACACTGGGAGACATGTAGACACTGAGACACTAGGAACACTGAGAGACATGGGGACACAGACATTGGGAGACTAGGGGACACTGGGAGCCGTGGGGACACTGAGACACTAGGGACATTGGCTGGGAGACATGGGAACACTGAAAAACTTTGGGACACTGGGAGACATAAGGACACTGAGACACTAGGGACACTGGCTAGGAGATATAGGGACACTGGGAGACATGGGGACACTGACACACTAGGGACACTGACTGGGAGAAATGTGGACACTGGGAGACAAATATTTGGACACACTGGGAGACATGGGGACAATGAGACACTAGGGACACTGAGAGACATGGGGACACAGACTCTGGGAGACTAGGGGACAATGGGAGCCATGGTGAAACTGAGACACTAAGGAAGACATGGGGACACTGTGAAGACATGGGGACACTGTGAAACATGGAGACACTGTGTCCCTATTGTCCCCATGTCCCAATGTGTCTTCCAATGTCCCTATGTCTCACAGCATCTCCTAGTGTCTCAGTGTCCCCTAGTGTCTCGGTATCCCCATGTTTTCTGAGCTGTAGTCTGTCTCTACAGGCTGGGAGCTGCTGTCTGAACTCTTTGTGCTGTGTAGCTGCTCCCCAGCGGATCAGTGAGTAGAGAAAGGCAGGGAGGGATATGCTGTAACTTTCTATCCCTGCCTCTCTCCACACACACAGCGAATCTGCTGGTATTGCAGAGTAATCTCCATTTATACTGAGAAAAATATCTGCATTTGCATTTCTGGTATTACTGCATTACTGGAATGGCCAGGCAGCCTCAAATACTGGCTGTGCTGGTAAAATACCAGTCAGGTGGCAAACCTAAGAGTACTGTGTAAAAAAAAAAAAAAAAAAAATTGTTTTTGTTTGTTTTTTAAATGGGCCTATTCCATGGGCCTGGGCCTGGGCCTGGAGCTGCAGCTCCATCAGCCCCTATGTTAATCCGGCCCTGATTACAAGACATTTTGTAATGCTAGGTTAGGCTTTCCAATAATGCCACAGTAAAAGTCATTTTATATTTCTCAAAGCTTAATACATAAAGCCATTTTCCTGGATGATGAAACATGCCTGACATATGTTTTTGGTAAAATTTAGGTAAAATTTTTTGATTTCACTACTGGCAAGAAATTAGTTAATGGCCTTAGATCTTTCTCTCTCTCCAGTAATGATAGAATTACTGTACGACAAAACTGGCACCATCTTTCAATCAAGACAAAGGTACATTTTGTATCTCGTGTTACATTGTATCGTGAGACACAATAGCAGCAAAGTATTGAGAATATTAATGAACTGCAATGTTCTTTCAACATGAATGGATACCATACATTCTATTACCCAACATATGTGCATACATGGCATTCATTAAAAAACATTGTGCTTTTTTTCATGCATACGAACCTGTCAACCAAGAAAAGTCTTTGATTAAGATCAGACAAATTAAAAGCCAATTAATGATGGGCATGTATAATTTTTAATTTGCAATTTAATCATTTTGTAGCTATCACACAGGGATTAGATCCCCCTTTTCTCTGCTTGACATACTTAGATATTTGTATGATAGCAAAACACCTCGATTTTCCGATTGTGTACATTTTTGATCTCCTTTATAAAATTGTAATTTACGTTAGGTTACGTTACCTGAGTTTAGATGCCAAGGATCTGTATTTGAAGTCATTGGTGGTATAGTAAGTGGTGATGCTCCGCAGTTAGACTCTACAAGTTCTCCTTGGATGTAGACTTGGGAATTGTTGCTTGGCCGTAGAGCTGCCTTGAGTGGTGCAATGAGGTTAAACTGGACTCTTGACAGGCAGCCACTAAATCCAGGAGTGTTGAATGAAAGAATTTCTTGGTCTATTGTTCCTGTCTCTGGAGAAAACACAAAGGATCAATGTCTGTACAATGTCAATCGATTTGAGAGTAAATATAAAAGATGAAAACTTAGAGGTTGTCGATCTTTATCATGGCCTGCCAGAAATGCGATTTCATGCAGCTACCATACATCATTTGCATTGCAGGTTAAAAGCCTTCCACAAGTTGCTTAGTTTTTGTCTGATATGTCATACATCAGGGATGTCTAAAAGGCTGTAAAGCATTCTGGGAGTCGTAGTTCTGTAATATCTGAGGATCTACTTTTAACCACCCCTGCTATACATTAAAACTCATACAATTCCAGGGTTCTACAGATGGGGTAATCACCATGGAAGCCAATGATATTATCTTGCCATCACAATGCAATCATACTATAAGATGCTGAATTATTCACATATAAAATGTATTTTCCACCAGAAGTTCTCTAATAATGATCCTGTTTGTATTTGTTCTACATACAATGACACTTTCTGGCTCTATGAGAACCTTAATTCATTAATCAATATAACCTTCAACATTGTGACAGTGTCAAACACTGTTTCTCCTATTCCACCCCAACAGGATAAACTGCTGTTGTTCCCATAGGGAGATTAAGGGACGTTCTCCGGAAATATGAGAGAAGAGACAAAGTACATTATTGAAAGAACATGTAGGTTAAAGAATGATTACAATAAATCTAATGAGTTTTGCTGTAATTCAAAATCGGATTTAGAAGTTTGAAAAGGAGTTAATTTAAATAACAATGAATGCATCTTATTTTTACTGAAACAAATATACTGTATCAAATCGTTCTAGTCCACATCTTGTTTAGTACACTTATCAGTCATGGCAGTACATATGCCCTGATATCTGTTCTAGAAAGATAAAGGTTTTTGGTTTTTTCAGTGGATGAATGTCAAAACCAATGCATGCAATTGTGACTGACTAATCTCAGTAGAATAAAACAGATCAAAGGCATTTGAAAGTGAAATGCTGCAATTGTGGTCGATATCTGGGTCTGGCTCCTTTTGTGCGTGACGCCTTCTAACCTTGCTAAATTCAGCGGTGTACCGCAGACAGGGGCTGTAATGCCAGCTCAAAGATTCTCTTCCTGTGTGTGATATTGGAAAGTAAGGGAGTAAATCACAAAGTGATATGGATGTCATGTTGTCCAGTCACACCAACATCAGGGACAAGCACAGACAAAATAACTTTGCCTGCAGAAGATTGACCTTCACATAGTGAATACTTAGCTTGAAAACAAAGCCTGCCATTTGTGATTTTTAGCACTTGGCTCAGGTTCTTGTAAGCGTACAAAGAGACATTTGAAATTTAGAATGGTCACTGTATTTTAAGTTGTGCTATGTAGGACTAAGTGTGGGACAGCTACAAGTGTAACTTTCTCATGATAAATACCTGACATAGTGATGTATAACTAAAATAAATGTTTTTGCTGTTCTATAGGAACAACACCTTAAACTATGTTTTTCATATAATGGCAAATATTGGGTGGGGTTGATGTAGCACAAATGAGGTTCATTCACTATATACTAAATGAACTAAAACCTGAATTTCAAATTGTAAGCAAAATTAGGTTTGGATTATTTTGCTTGTTATGAGTGATATCGTCTCTAGTGCATACAACATTGCCTAGATACATTACTAGAATGATTTGTTAAATAGCAAAGATGTTGCCATTATAAACTGTAAATTAAAATCACATTTAGGGTTTGTTCACTAAACTTGGAATTGCAGTGAATTGAACACTGAGATGAAAAAAATCTAAACTACAATAGTCAAGTTGGTTAAATCTTGAGCATAAACTGAAACATATAAGTAGGAAGCAGATCAAGATCATTCATAAATCTTTAAGTCACCATGATCACCCCTTTGATGCCGGTCGGATGATACATTATTCAACTTCACAACTTAATAAAAAAACGTTCCCTGTCACTGGTCAGCCAATGGACACCAAGGGTGTTCTCCGGAAAACCTAACTTGTGTCTAACAAAAGAGTTGGAGTGAGCTATTCATCTGCTTTATCATCCCCCACACCATTTGCTGCAATAAGCAATAAAAGAAAAGCTTATTAACAGATCTCCTCATTAACCTGGTAACCAGGGAGAAACTGTTGATGTGTGGCAAGGAGTTAATTAATAATAGTCAACAGGGGGCACACATATATTCTCTTCTGTTACCCATCTTGTGAACTATGTGAGGAAACCAGAGACCCCATAATCTCCCATCCTCATGAAGGAGGTGTTTAAAACTAAGGTGTATATTCTTTTAGTACATTTGCCTCCAGATTGATACACTGCTTTTTTTTTTTTAAATTTCAACATTTTGTGTTTTTGCTGTGCATGAAATTGTTACAGACAGACCTGAGGTACCCCAACGGCAATCCAGAGGTTTGGCATTTTGCAGTACAATTGGTTTGCCCTAGGCAAAATGTTTATGTAGGCCTCAAATTAATATTGAAGGATAAGCTTTTTGAATGAGTTAATATTACTGGAAAAAACTTTTAAAATAACATTTTCTAAATATTACAATATCAAAAATATATCTATATATCAAAAATAGCTAAATATTACAAAATGTAAATATTTTTTTCATAATATTAAATCATTTAAAAAAATCTACTGTAAATAATTATATCATTTAAATAGCTTATCCAACAATAATAAATCGAGGTCATAATCTGAAATGCAAACTACCTCAGCGGAAAACGCTCTGTCAATGCAAAGGATATAGTATAATGTAAGGTTATACGTATTGATTTCTGTTGTTGCCAGCTCAACGCAATGCCACATGCCTGCTGCCTAATGAATAAGGCATACTATATAAAATAAAAAATAAAAATCTTAACAACCACAACAACTTTAAGTAATAATGGCAATCCTCAAAGAGCAGATGCCCAGTATATATATATATATTCGGGGCATCTGCTCTTATATATTTCTGCTTGCATATATTAAAAGTCATTTGAGACTTCACGCATGACTATGAATTATAGAAAGGATAAGAAAACTACAGTAAGATTGCAGTTACTTATTACTGGCTTGCAATGACACCAAATACATTTGTGTACTATGCAAGTTTCAAGAGTCCTGGGGGGGTGGGGGGTGGTGGGGGGGATGAAAAAGGTATGGAGCTAATAAAAGTCAAAAGGTACAGACAGGCAAATGCCCTTCCATAGCATAGTTTATATATTTAAATTTAATGAATATGCATAAATTAAAAAACAAAAATCCCACTGGTATTATATTATTATTTAATATTATTTGCTTTGGTATAAATTCACTTGTAAATTGTCTATTATGTCATATGTGGAGTGAAAATAAAATACACATTTCTATAAATGAAGTGTATAGAAATCACACAACCAGAAGGGCAATTTAGTTCTTCTTACACCTTGCCTAGGTGTTACATGTGGCATTATTTAACAGTCACACCAAATTTCAAGGCACAAACTGGAGGACCCATATAGAATCTACATGTACAAATTAATATCCTTTATAGAAAGTCATCATGCACTGAGAATGCCTATATTCTACCAATGTGTAAAATAAAGAAGAACAAATTCTCAAATTGCTCATTATCTTTAATGATTTAAATTTTATCTCAAACAAATGGATTATTGTGATTATTATAGCTCAGCTAATCAGATTGTCTCCTTAATTTATTTATTTATTTATGTAACAGAAAGATAAAAAGAGATTTTCTGAAAATGTAAATATTTGAATAAACTATGTAAATTTCTAATTTGCCAAGCCTCTGGAACACAGCACAAATTCTATTTAGATATCTGAGCCACCAATTTAATCTGCCCAGATTAACATATCCTTAACTTCTTTATTACTTGTATAATGCAGTAGGCTTGATGTAAGTATATGACAAAATAACCTTGTTAGCATGCTAAGAAGCTCTGGCATGGCAAAGAATGTCTTGTCAGTCTTTTCCCTGCTGTGATATTATTTTGTGCACATGAGGAGTGCAGACGGAGTGATACAGGAAGTAGTCACTGGATACATTAGGTCACATAGTAAATCAATGCTACGGAAAAAGCTAATTTCTTACTTACGCATGCCTTCGGTTAGTAGTTTGCTAATTTGTTTTTATTCCATGTAAAAATGCTTTTCAGAAAAATATATATTTGAAATTGAAGGGTAAGGGCAGAAGGGCGATTGGGTGATTGTGCTGGGATTACTAGAAACAAGGTGTATGGGGAAACAACTTATTAGCTCCATTCTTAAAAGCAACTGGTGATGTTTTCAGATGTTGGCAGAATACCCTATGTGGATTTGTCCTTGGACTGGTGGCACACAATCTCACACTTTCCTATTTAGAAAGTACCTATTTTGAACCCATTTTCCTCTGGCCCTATTTTCTATCCTCTTTTCTTGGACCTTAATATTGTTTGTGTGTTTGAGTTAAAAATATGTTACGTGTACTTGCTGCGTAGGCCAATATATGCCAGTCTACTCCTGTTAAAGCGGCAGTAAACCCACTTATTTTGAGCAAGGTCATAATATTAAGGCTGTATGGGTTGAATCTTTGCCCTAAATCACTTCATGATAAAATTACTAAGGGTGCTTTTTCATACCTGAATATATGTAATATATATATATAATATTTGTAAAATATTGGGGGATACGTAAACTTTAAATCTTACTTCAAAACAAAAGTTTTGAAGGGGGACTCTAGACTGACGATTCTACCATTTTTTAAGGAATTATATTGATGATTCATTAACACTGCATGTATAAAATCAAATTGTTAATTTTAACAAAAACAGACTAACCTTGACCTCTCCCATTTTTGTGTAAATGCATAGATATTATATCTCCAGCCTTGAGAACTACTCACTTCAACTCACTAGCTGCTTAACTCGTGATTAGAAATGTGAAAAATCGCTAGTCTACACACAGATAGCTTTCATCTATGTTTCAACCACTTATCACCACTTGTCAAAATGTCTGGTTTTCTGTGTAGTGTTTAGGAAAGTGGCTGGCAGATCTCAAATCTCTCCGTGCACAGCGTCAGTTATGATGCTTTTGGTGTCTGGACTCCACAATTTAACAGTAGAGGGCAGAAATAGAGAAATAAAACATTTTGCTTTGCAAAACTATATAAATGTGTGCATGAAAAGTCTAATTTATTATATAGGCCAAAATCCATCTCTGTATGTCTTATGTACAATTCATGCATTGTTTGTAGCATGACTGGAACATCATAAGGCAGGAAGGAAATACGAGATTGACTAAGTCTACATGATGGTTTCACACAGCAAAGGACTTAACTTTATGATATTTATTGTTTTACAGATATTACCATGTTAGCCCAATGCATCATGTTAATGTAGGTAATTATGTTTTGTATATTACATTATATTTTCTTGCACGCATTTATCACAGTTCACATTATGCATAACCTCTACTCAAAATTTAAAAAAAATAACAAAATTTAACAATTTTCCAATATTGGTACTGGTTCACCATTTTGGCAAATAGATGTTAATGAAATGGTGTTTTGTACCACTGAGGAGATTGACACAATCTGTGCATTTTCTTAACATCCCTCTCTTCATTGGTCCTTTCTCAAAGTACCAAACTATACACTAAAGATGGCTTATGTATGGCTTGTTTTTACCAAAACATCCATTTGGGAACTAAGGGCAGTGTTTGAGCCGATGGAAATAGGCATGAAAAAAAAGAACATTATTTTTCTAAATCTTGGATGAATAATTATGAAGGATGTAAACATAGAAATCCTAATTAATTCAAAGTGCTGAAACAAGGCTGCTACACTTCAACTAATTGCCTCATGTTAAGGGAGCACATCTGCCTGTATTAACTATCATGCCATTTTTAAAATTAATTGTGCTCAATAAAGTACATTATAAATATTATAAATTTTTTTATAGGACAGGCTACATTGCACCTGCTTTAAAAAAAAAAAAATACATTTACTAGGTTTTGTATTAAGTTAAAAAAATATGTTTCAGTCAATCTAGCCTTAAAATATTTTATTAAGCCTGTATCATATTAATTTAAGATGTGCTAAGCCAGTAGAAAGTGCCCTTTTATCTACAGAAATAAGGATTCTCCATGACAAATTATAGATTTGTTTCTGGCTGCTATCGACAGACAGAATCCATAATTTACTTAGAGGTCACCCAAGAAAAAAAGGTTAACCCTCTTGATGGTAAGTAGGAATGATACAATGGAGTGTACAGCACACACATATTATACATAGTAATAGTACTATGGAATGCAAGTAATGCACACTGTGAACCTATCAGGTTATCTATGCTAGCAGAATATAAAGAAGAGAAGCACAATTAACCTTCACTTGCTCAGGGGACTAATGCCACATGACTTAGAACCTTCTGTCATCAAATGGATTAGAATGATTCATAAGTGGTTAAATGAATTGCCAGTAGAAGCATGTATCCAACCTGATAAAATGGATGGAGATCAGGACACTATTAAATGAATCATGTAATAGGAGCACTGGGTTTTCAAGTAGGATAGGGAGCTACAGAAATTCTTGTATCTAGTCTGCAATACATATTAAAAAATATGTTTTAATACATACAAAAACATTTAAATGCATGTTAAGTAATATTAAATGTTAAAAACATAAATTGGTTGTCCCATCATAGATTAATAAATATTTGGTGATGTTATGTACTATGGTAGTTGACTAACATCTTGATTTCAATAAATTAAATAACTATGCTACACTGCTATATGCACTGGACTTGCTTTGTGGGTTTTTGTTTAACAGAAATTTAGAGTAATCCCCATTTTATATTAGCTATATGGAAAGTACTTAATTATTTAAAATTTTTGGATGCTCATAACAGGATATTGGATTATATATTGAAATGCCCTAGATCCTTTTATCTTTGTTCTTTTACAATAAATCAATTTTCAGGCAGTTGTGTTAGTGATGACCTAGAGATGGCTTTTGGTTAGTGAGCTTCTAGCACGCTGTAATAATGTATCCCAACGCATGAAGTTTTATCTAAAACTACAACGTTTTAAATGGTAGAAATTAAAGTGTTACTCCAAGCACCATGACCACTTTAGTGATTTGAAGTGATCATGGTGCCTGAAATCTGTATGTGCAGCATTTCACTTTAGAATGCAGCACATATAGTACAGTTCTTTGCTGCCGGAGGTGTAACTCCACCTCTTGCAGCATCATTAAACAGCCTGGAATGAAAGTTCCGAGCTGGTTAATGTTATTCTGTGCATATTTGGCATCTGTTGTCAGCATACATAGCATGTTAGTGACAGACAAATAATGGTGGCACAGCACCCCCTCCATGCTATTCAAGTATTCCCCTCAGCCCATTGACCGGGACATTTTGCCACTTTAATGGAGGGAATGTGACATCACTGAAGGAGGATCAGGCTGCAGGGAAAACTTGTCCTCAGCATGGGATCACAGGTAAGTTTTCTTTTTTTCTTTTTTTTTTCTTTGGGGGTTACCATGCAGTAATATTAACACTTAATTAAAACATTGTTTTTGGTTAGAGTAACCCTTTTAAGTGGTTTAGCCATTTTGTTACTAGAAATCATATACATTGCCTATAAGAAGCTTGTAGAAAGTAAATCAGTGTATTAGACTACTTGGTTTGATGGCCTTGTAACTATATGTATCAACATTCAAGCATCTCTGTTTAGCTAGTGATATAATTATCATACGATTAGTGAATCAATCAAAGCAGTCAATGTGAATAGGGTGTTGCTATGGATACAGAAGGCCCAGCATTCAATTGCGAATGATGGAGACTCAATAGCAGCTTTGAGAGTTTTTGTTTAGGAACAAGCAAATACCAAAAAGACACACAAAATATGTATTTTTAGATGTTACAAAATTAGCACTTTTTTTTCTCTGCAGGTAAGGCAAAAAAAATCCAAACATAAAAAGCAAGTGACAAGTGTTTTTACAGTAGAAATATCCAGTCTGGTGAAATTTTCCTCACAGGAAAATTCAATAATGCTCCCACCTAGACAAAACAAAGCTCCCATCTCGATTGTCATTTACTCTGAAGGGCCACTCATAACAATTATTTGGGTAAATGTTCTTCTTCCTGTTTGTTTGTTTTTAGTGACTTGAGAAGCCTTTAGAGTTTACACAACTCTTAATTATGGTTACTAAGCTTGATATGTAAGTTACTCGTACCCCCTCCCCCCAAAAGAATTAAATTTGGTCAGATACTCCCCGAGATATTTGCTACAAGGTTCAGTGATCATGTGTTACTTGACATAATCTCTAAAAAAAACTAAATTATGGTACTGGGATCCATTCAACACAAAAGGACATTGAAAACTAAGAAAACTTAGGCTAAAGTAGTCGAATTGAAAAAAAAAACTCAGTAAAAGCAACTACTACTTTTGATAATAATTTTGTAAGTTAGTTCTTAAAATTCAGTGAACTCTTAATTTATAAATTGACACATATGAATAGCCATATGGACCATGAATTATAAAACAGTGCTGACTGTGCCTTTTTATCCCTCTGCTTTGTTTTAAGCCTAGCTCAACAACTTCGGAGCCAAAAATGTATCAAACATCAGAAAAAAAAGGAAAAATTAAATTGACTATTTTGGAGTTATACTAAATGAACGTCACTCTTCTTTGTCAAATACAATTTTTTTAGTTGTACTAGATAAACATCAACCTTCTGCTTTCTCTAATTACGTACCCATAAGTTGCATATTGTTGGTAAAACCAAAATAGTTTATATATATATATATATATATATATATATATATATATATATATATATGTATATATATATATTATTTTTTTTTCAATTTGACAGTTTTTATTGTTTTATATTTTTCAGGGATACAGAAAAAAATAAAAAGGGGGGTTAGTGGGGTTGAAGGTAAATTGATACATAGTACAGTATGCTTCAATGTGGTATATCACACTTGCATCCATCAACAGGTCACCAGCATACTATCATAATAGTCAACATTGTTTTCCCTGGGTGGGAATCGCATGGGTGCTTCTGTAGGATTTACCAATCCAGTACTGAGCTGGAGGGGTGGGATTAATTTATATACAAGTGGGTAATTCTGTGGGCGTCATCTAGCGGTAGCAGACAACTCTGTGTCCAGTTGGTATTGCTGATTGCGGCTTAGGCCTTACAGGACATGAAGAGCGGACCGGTGTATAGTACTTTTATGGGACAGCAATGCAGTGCATTGCACTACATTGTATAGGGAACTTGTCTGAGATGGGGTGTGTTGACACCTTAATGTACAATGTCCCTATTTTTGGCATTTTTGCTGGCATTTTATGTAGATTGTTAGTGTAAGCCAGTATTTTCCCCATATTTGACCTGCCAACTCTGTAACCCTTCTTTTCCTGATCTGCTGGTTTGCCGTAAATTCATAATCCCAGTTTGATTGTATTTGTTGCACTATCATGTGTTTGGAGGGAGCTTCGGATGTTTTCCATGCCCTGGCTATGAGGGTGTTAGTGCCTATCAATGTGTGGAACTGAAGCCTTGTGTCGATATTTGAGATGTTGTCGGGCCAGATAAACAGGAGGCTTAGTTCGGGTGTTAATTTCGGGGGTGTGGGTAGTAGGTGGGTGAGTATTTCTCCGACCATTGTCCAATATGGGCGGATAATTTTGCACGTCCACCATATGGGATACATCGAGCTTATGTCAGATTTACATCTCCAACATTTGTTGGATGTGCCAGGGTAGATATGTGCTAGTCTCGTTGGTGCCAGATACCACCTATACTGTATTTTCTGAATAAGTTTGAGGTGTGTGGTGCATGCTGTGTTGCCTTTGTGCATTGTGAATGCCTGGCTCCACTGATTTGTAGAGAAAGCGGAGCCTATGTCTTCCTGCCAAGCTTGCATGATTTTTTCAGAGTTCACTGTTTTACTCATAATCAGTAGTGCGTATATAATCGAGAGGATTTTCTTTTGTGGGGTCCCCATGAGACAGAGTGAGTCATATTTGGAGAGTGAGGGTGTCATGAGCCTGCGTGTCGTTGACTGCAGGAGGTACTTGAGCTGCAAATAGGAAAAGATAGCCCTTTGTGGGAGGTTAAATTGTGTCTGTAGTTCTGGGAACTGTTTCAAGGCTGTCCCATTGTATAGATGGTATACATGTGTACATCCCTCTGTCGTCCATGTGGAGTAGGCAAAGGTAGGGTTCCTCAAATATAAATACAAAAAGAGAAGTCCTGCGCTCACTCACATCACTACTGGGCCGGTAGCAATGACTACAGTACACATCAGCCCCAATATATAGTAAAAACCAAAGAAAAGAAAAAGTTACTTGCGCTCTCTCCTTAAAGGTCGGGTTCCTCAAATATATGCTATACAATGTCGTGGCCATCGATATTTCATTAGACCCTCCTATACAGTTATGGTATGTATCCCAAGTCTTCAGTAACAGTTTAGTAGGTTCTAGCATATGTGGTGTCGCTGGTCTCAGTGTTTTTTAGTGTATATATTTTGATATACATATGTATGATCATTTTTTTGTTTTGGCTGGTACACATATATAAGGCAAATTTCAAATCTTTCCCATACCAATATTACAGTGCAGGCTTGTGTGGATCAATGTCTGGATTTTATTCTACCTTTAACAATAGCAATGTCCAGAACATCCACACCAGACACTGCATAAAATATGTGCAGTAAAATAAGAAAAAATACTGCAGACAGAAAATTAAATGTCTCTGTGTAATACACAATTGGAACCATTGACTTCTGTGTAAATGTAATTTAATTATGCCACATGTAAAAAGCATGTCATTCTGCATATCTGAACCACTCAAGACATTAATGGTGCAATCGATGAACATGACAATGAGCAATTGCTTTCAAATTCAAATTTCAAATGCATTTAGAGAATCTGCTGAAGAGAAGGAAGGGGGGCATTCACCCCTCATTTATTCCATCATTCCATTGTTTGCACTTAGCCTGTGATATATTATAGACTGACACAACCGACTGAATCACACAGTTGAGTGACACATGTTTATATTTTCACTATAACAAAGTGAGGTCTGACCTTGGCATCCTACATGTTTGTGACTCACGGTGAAGGTACTTCACAAACATCTGTTGTGCCAAGGTTAGCAGTCACCGCTGCAGCACATCGCACCCTATAGAACCTGCACCCACTGCAGTACTCTACACGCTAGTCATACATTCATAAGAAAAGTGGCAATATGTTTGTGCTTTTTGGTTCTCATCCCAAAAGTAAATAGCAGAAAAAATCTCAAGGGCTTTTGTTATTTCAGTGATGAAATAAAACACGCTTTGTAACAACTGCTACTTAAAAAGAGGGCCTGCATTGGCCTGTTATCCTAAATCCATGAAACGTGTTGAACAATAGCAAAATCTGTGGATATTGACTGATGCTTCAATGCTGCTAAGCTGCTATAGTACTGTAACAGAGGATCATTTATAAATGCATTAAGCTTCATGTGCAAAGAGAATAAGTTACAAAGGACCACATGCTACTGTAAGAGACTTTTTTTTATAATTCATTTTTATCAACACCTGGTTTCCCCGCCTTTATCTAAAATTTCTAGTGCAACATGTTGCTGTTCACGTCTTGGGTGAATAAAGGTTATTTGTAATAATTTGATGTGATGCAACTTCATGGAACCCTTTAATTTTATATATATTGCTAATACTATTAATGCCGTATTGGAAAAAGTGTGGAAAGAGAAAGACACAGTAAACCAAATACATAGTAAGTCTTAATTCGACAGGAATGACATTCGATGAAAAATGATTTATACATATCAAATATATAATGTATTAAGTTGACACGCACACAGAAACATTTGTATATTTCTATGAAAATATTTTTTATCTGTAACTGTATTGTCTATCTTTCTCTCTGTTAGATACTATTATTATAAAAAAAAAAAAAAGGATTTAACAGAACAATTCCACTTATGCCTTAATCCTAAACTGTGAATGCCAACATGGGGCTAATACGGTAATATTCATTGCTGTATATATATATACGCATCTATATATATATCAATGCAGCATGTTGAACAGCTGCACAAAGAATGTCTTACTTACTGTGCCTGCTGTGGTTCGTAAGTTGCTTGCTTGCTGCCCTGGTGCTGTAAGAAACCCTGTGTCTGCAGCATCCCTCAGCTATTGCATGCTGCTGGCATCCTGCCTCTCTCAGTCAGCATCACAGGCTATTAATGCACTCTCAAATGAAGGTGAATGGCTGCATGCAAAACAGAGGATGGAGCCAAGGGACCAGTTTGTCATGGATCTCGGCAAATGTAGTTGTATTTGAAAAATATGGAGTGGATTCTTTTCTTTTTTTTTTTTTTGTGTTTCTTTTAAATGCTTCAGTGAGATGTAGATTTTTATGTTTACATTGTTACACTGATATGTAGATAAAACACATATGCAGCATTTTTATTTGCAAGTTTACAAATTTAAACGTGCTCCCATCAGGGATAAACTGGAACACTTGTTTTTTTCCGTAAGGAAATTATTTAGTCTTTACTGCTAATATTCACAGTTTGACAAGTGAAGAAAAAAAAATCCAGAAAACTTCAAGTTAATTTTTACCAATTTTCTGACATGAACATTTTTTTTTTTATTCTCACTGTCAATTATATTGAGTTGCACCTGATTTTGTACGCATTTTAATTTATCCAAATGCACAGCATACAAGACACGCTTCTCTAAGATTTGGTGGAAGGTTTTTGATCAGTACAGTGCCTAAAGTTGCACTTGTATTCCATAAAGATTATTTTTTTTTTTTTTATGAAACGACTAAATAATTTAATTAAAAACACAATGCAATCAATAGACATTATGAGAAAGCCTGTAATCTTATTTTTCAAATACATTTTTGGAGAGAAAAAAAACAGATCGCAAGAGTATACTGAGAACGGGCAGCAGCTGAAGTAGCTTGCCCTTCGGTGGGTCCCCGCTCAGATCTCAAGCTGGTTTTAGCTCATCTTGTGCCATTACAGAGAAAACAACTCTGAAACATATCAGACTGGTCCCACCCATACAGGCAGTCCAGATCCGAAAAGATAGCAAGTTCCCTCTGTACGAGAGACACAGCAACCCCAGACGTTCGTTTCAGCCTTGTTAGGCATCATCAGTGAGGCATAGCTGATATCTCTCTAGGCACCATGAACAAGGGGTCCACATGTGGATTACCCTTTAAACTTATGGAGAGCAAAAAACGGATCACAAGAATATACTGAGAATGGGCAGTAGCTGAAATAGCATGCCCTTTGGTGGGTCCCTGCTCAGATCTCAAGCTGGTTTTAGCTCATCTTGTGCCATTACAGAGAGAACAACTCTGAAACATATCAGATTGGTCCCAGCCATACAGGCAGTCCAGATTCAAAATGCCAGCAAGTTCACCCTGTACGAGAGACACAGCAACCCCAGACGATCGTTTCAGCCTTGTTAGGCATCATCAGTGAGTCATAGCTGATATCTCTTTAGGCACCGTGGCATGGGGTCCACGTCTGGATTACCCTTTAAACCTATGGAGAGCAAAAATACGGATCGCAAGAGTATACTCAGTGTAGCCAGTTTTTTTGCTTTAAATAAATTTCGTTATTTTAAATCATATTTAGACCTTCCTGATTCTATCCAGAACATACCATCTAAACTATAAGGATTGAGCAAAACCCATTTTTTGTCCTCCACTATCTACTTTTCTCACCTATATTTATTTTACTACAGAGAGCATATATATGTTTTTATTCTTTTATATATGGTGAGTATCCTGGTGACTCTTTGCTGCTACACTCCTTTGCACCGACAAGCATAAATCATGTGTACCTTGAGCTAGGGAACTCATACTCAAAACAACTATCAACCATAAAGATTCCCACACGCAAGATCAAGATATTTCACAGATCAAAAGGTAGGGATTATACAGCCCTAGTGAAAATATTTGGTGCGAATTACAAGCTCCAGAAAAGGGTAAGTGCTTTTCCTTTCATCTATTTCAACAACTATCTGAAAATACTACACCAAGCATGATAAACTCGCGGCCCGTGGGCCGGCGAGCCGCAAGTACATGCCTAATTGCCTAGTGTTCCAAGCAGAGTAGGCACCTGCTTTCCCCACATTTCAGGTTTCTACTCTGCTATAATTTACCAGGCCGGGGAGGAGGGGGCGGTGGATGCAGCCAGGGAGCTCAGTGTTCCTGCTCCTCACTGCTCCCTCGCGCGCAGTCTGTACTGATGCCGGGCACCGGAATATGATGTCATATTCCGGTGCCCAGCATCACTAAACTGCGCACAAGGGAGCAGTGAGGAGCAGGAAGGAGATCTCCAGACAGAAGATCCCCACTGGACCCCAGGAATAATTACAATAATGTGAGCGTGTGCAAGAATGTGTAAGTGTGTGTCTGCCAGTGAGTGAGTGTGTGTGTCTGTCTGTGTTTCAGTGAGTGTGTGTCTGTCAGTGAGTATGTCTGTGTGTCTGTCAGTGAGTGTGTGTGTGTCTGTGTGTCAGTGTGTGTGTGTGTGTCTGTCTGTGTGTCTGTGAGTGAGTGTCTGTGTGTCAGTGAGTGTGTGTGTGTCTGTGAGTGTGTTTGTGTCTCTGTCTGTCAGTGAGTGTGTGTCTGTCAGTGAGTGTGTGTGCCTGTCAATAAGTATGTGTGTGTATGTCTGTGTGTGTCAGTGAGGGTCTGTGTGTCTGTTAGTTAATGTGTCTGTCAGTGAGTGTGTCTGTCAGTGTGTGTGTGTGTGTCTGTCAGTGAGTGTGTGTCTGTCAGTGAGTGTGTGTCGGTCAGTGTTGCAATGGCCATGGCTGGAGAGTGGAGGAACTGAGGTGCACGAAGGCACGCAATGCCACATCACATTCCAACATGACGTCGATTTGGGATATGCCAGAGGACGGGCTCTGGAGTCGCATACTGGCAGCGGCAATGTGAGTGGAGTCTGCTTGTTGGCTGGAGGGGGTGCTGGGATTTAGTACAGGGGGGCTGGGATTTAGTATATGGGGGGTGCTGTGGTTTAGTAGAGGAGGTGTTTTTTATACTGTACTTTTCAAAATAAACCTACGTCTCTATGAAAATGTAAGTTTTTTTTTTTTTTTTTTGCGGCCCACATAAACTTAAACCTTGTTTATTTGGCCCTTGCTAGACTTTGAGTTTGACATGCTTGTACTACACCATATTTGTTTTTTGCCCTCTCTTTTGCATGTTTAAATTCCCTGATTGGATTTTAAGGATATGTTAAAGGTGCTGCTGCCCTCTGTCCCTTTTCCAGTCAAAACATATTGTTTTGTGGGCAAGTCCAAGACTAACAAAACTTGACAAAGGGTGGTGTCAATGCCATCAAGTATTAACAATTCTCACAGCCATTGCTACAACAGTTATTGTAACAACCTATCTTCTCTCGCATCGCAGAAGTAAATAAATGGAGGATCCTGTGGTCTCATGGGATCCTTCACAAACCTCTGTGTTGTTCTCCTGGCAATGCCCATGAGGGAAAAACAATTCAATATATGACCCTTAAGCTACTTCCCGAGGTCACGGTACACTGAGCGTGCATTTCACCTCTGGGTTATTTTTCAAATATTTAGAGACCCCAAGTGTGACAGAGCTGGTTTAAAGGAGCACTCCAAGCTGAAAGTGATTTCTTAGTATCACATATAGATAATGGATTATCTGCATTAAAAATAACACGTATTCCAGACAAGAGTCAGAAAACAGACAAACCCCTCTTAATACAAGATAGGAAAATCTCACTCTGGTCTGTGTTTTTTTTTTTTTTTTTACAAAACCCTATTGAGTAGGGCTTTATGCAGGCTGGCGTGACAACTAGGTAAACTAGACAGCCACCTAGGGCACACTGGCCTGGGTGGAGGGGGCGCAGTCTCTGCTGCACAGCGCTCCTCTCCTTCCAGTCACTGCATGTAACATGGCCAGTGTGCAGACTGTGGTAGAGAAGCCTCTGTTTCCCTCTACCTGATCTGACAAGTGCTCACAAAGAGCATCAAACTACTTCTTATTAGATGGGTGAGAAAAGAGAAGATTCTCCACTGCGATCAACGGCTCAGCCACGCTACTTGAAGGAGGGAAGAGAGCTGGCAAGAGGGAGGGGGGAGAAGAGAGGTACATAGAGAGAAGGGAAGACAGGTACGCAGAGGTCTGGGGGAGAGAGGCACACAGAGGGCTCCTGGGGGGAGAGACACACAGAGAGCTCTTGGTGGGAGGAGAGGCACACAGAGAGCTGGGGGGGGGAAGCCATACAGAGTGCTGGGGGGAAAGGCACACAAAGGGCAGAGGGTGGAGAGGCACACAGAAGGCTGCTGGGGGAGAGAGGCACGCTGAGGGTTGTGGCGGAAGAGGCACACAGTGGTCTGGATGGGGAGATAGCCACATAGAGGACTGGATGAATATGATAAAGACACACAGAGGGCTGTGTGGGGAAGATGCACACAGAGGGTTGGGGGATGGCACACAGAGGGCTACAGGGTGGGGAGAGGTACACAGAGGACTTGGAGGGAGGAGAGGCACACTGAGTACTGATGAGGAGAGGTATACAGAGGGCTGTGGGAGAGGTACACAGTGGGCTGCTGATGGGAAGAGACGCACAGAGGCTGTGGGTGAGAGGCACAGAGAGGGTTGGTGGGGAGAGGCACACAGAGGACTGAGGAGGGAAAGGCACACAGAGGACTGTTAGGAGGAGAGGCACATAGACACTGAAGGGGAGCAAAAAGGCACACAGAAGGGCTGGAGGACAAAGACACAGAGAGGTTGGGGGTACAAAGACATGCAAAGAAGCCGAGAGGGCAAAGACACACACAGAGAGACTGGGAGACAAAGAGACACACAGAGGGGCTGGGGGAGAAGAGACATACAAAGGGGCTGTGGGAGAAAGAGATATATAAAGGGATGGGCTGGGATGAAGAGACACTCAGCTGGTATGGGGCAAAGAGAACCACAAAGGTGCTGTGGCGGAAGAGACACACAAAGAAATTGGTGAAGAAAGACACACAAAGGGTCTGGGAGAATAAAGAAACACATAAAGTTAGTTGGCAATTTTTTTTGGGGGGGGGGGGGGGGGGCTACTAGTAGCTGGTCTTGCTTAGGGTTCAGAATAGTCTTGCACCGGCCCTGGGTTTATATAACAAGACAGCTGCAGTTCCACTCTTTGAATCTTAGTTGATATGCTCAGTATGGTTAATTCTCAGTTGTTTAACGTTTTTGTGGGTGGAGATGTTCAAAGAGTTTAACAGCTATCTTATGAGCATTAAGGGGGAGTGAGGGGGGGATTTGTGCACAGTATTCACATGCACTGTATTCCTACAGTGTGTGCAAAATCTGAATGGCAAAGCGGAAGTAAAGTTCCACCTTTGGAATCAAGTCATGTACTTGCAGTGAGTATTTTAAAATTTGTAAAATATGCAAAAATTAGGAATGCAACCATTCCTCTGGGACTCTGTACCTCAATTCTTCACAGTTACTGTAGGTACACTTCAACTATCCAACTTAAATAACTCTGGAGAAAACATGAAAAATAAGTATTTGATCATTTACTCTTTTTTAAGTTACAAAATAAAAATTGTCATGTTTTGTCAAACTCCATAATCTTTAAATATCTGGTTTATGGTGCTGTTTTGTACCTGTGTAAGTTCCACTTTAATAACCTAAACGAGGAGCTTTAAAAGACATTTGATGAACTGAATCTCACACAAGTCACTACATTCTAGCAGAAAATAAACCCTGTGTTCCTTAAAAAATGACCTGTAATTCAAATCATTCTTCATTAATCTACAGCAGCAAGAAAGAAGTCATCGTGTTTTCTTACAGTGTATCTAACCTTTCATAGTATTACATTGACACAGTATTTTTAATGCTATCGATTTTATATAATAGTAGATATAAGAGATAATCTATTACCTCTAATTTCATGAATTACATATTGATTGTCAATTTCTTTATCTCCCTATAATACAGAACTGTAGAATATGTTAGTGTTATGCAAATAATAATAATACTAACAGTAATATATTTGATTGATTTTCATTTTTCTTTATAATATACATTCAATATAAGAAACTTTTAAATGAGAAGCAGTTGAGAAATTCCAGCCGTTGTAGGCATGGATCAATAGCATGACAGCAGTACTCATTAAGCTCAAAGCTTTCGAATTAGCACAATGGCAACAATGGCTATTCAGCCTGATGCACTCTCCGCAACATGAGTTGTGGAGACAGCTGCAGGATATACGTGATTAAATTGCATATGTGAAGTGGAAAGCTTTTGGATCTGAATTTTGTGATGTTTTACAAAGCATTTAAGTGAAAGGTAGGTTCCCAAGTGAGTCTTTGCTTCAAGGCCTTGATTGCATTTTTTTTTTATAGCTCCGAATTTGTACAATACTACCACTTGTAGGTGTGGTTCCATAGCTCATAACATTTTTATAAATCCCCAAATAAAAATGAAAAAATATTGTAGGCAATTATAAATCTAAAATTGTAAACGGATTCAGTTTATATAAAAAAAAACTTAAATAAATAAACATATACATAAATAATAAAAGCATAAGAAACAGTATGTATACAAAACCAAAATAAAAACAGAAAAGCTTTACTTTACATTTTTATGTGCTCAGCCACTCCTCGCTTCCAGGAAAGAAGTAGGAAGCAAAATTTTGAATAACATAAACAGAACAAATACAGTACTGTATCTGTCTTAACGTGTTTTCCAGACTATGGCTGTTGCCACAGTTAGCACGTTAAGCCACCTCTAATATAACTTAAAGGGACACTCTAAGCATAAACAAATCGACTATATTTAAAATGACACTCCAGTGCCCAAATACAAAAAAATATAAAAATCACTTTTTAATAGATATACCCGCAATGAAAGTGTGAATGCATTTATGTGTGCATTTTTTTTTAATTGTGGGTGTATCTAAAAAAAGCATGCAAAAGATGCAAATCTCTTTTCTGCAGCCTTTGCACGCCATCTCATTCTTCCCCAGCCCAGACTTCCTGTGGTTGTCCAATCACAGACTTCACAATGCAGCTTAATGAGAAGTCTTTCCATATTCTTAAGTTTACATCTAAACAAACCAGGAAGTAACAGGACAAGTTGTCTGCTTGAAAAACAGGGGGTGTAACAAGGTTAATTAATAAACATGCACATTTCTATTAAAATCTGCAATTTCTGTAAAAAATAAAATAAAAAAAATGACACACCCTTCACACATTAAGCTTTTCAGAAAGCTAAAGTTCTGTAGGGGTCTATAGTATTACATTAATGTAGTTGGTTTTGTGTATAGATGCTGCCTCTTTACTCTAGTAATATAAGTCATTTCCATTTCTGTAAAACATCAATGTTTACATTTGTTTGAGAACATAGCTGTCAGACAGACTGTGACAATAGCCACTTCCCCTTTAAGAACTTCCATTTCGAAAGGTCTTCACTTTCCCTTTTGAAGATCTTCACTAATTAGATCACAATGCTAGCTCCCAAAACAACCATTTAAAAAAAACAATAATTTAAACATCTGTCATGTTGACTTTTTTGTGTGTCTGCTTCTGAATGCATAATGTACTCAAGTGCCCATGTGTTTTGTTTGTCACATTCATACGTGTTAAATTTCCACTTCTGTATAAATGAGTTGCTCACTCTCACTTTTTCCATCCCCTTTTGCCTATATTTTTCCTAAATTCCCACATTGATTATGCTCTGGTAATGTTTGTACTGTTTTAGTGTATCACACTGTGTACAAGAAATAAACAATACAGTACTTTGTGTCTAAACTGCATAATTTAAATGTTCTTAGAATTTTATTTCAGTACAATACATTATTTGTTTGTTAAATTATTTATGAAATTATTTATGAAATTAAGTAAATGGATTTTGGTATAATTATGTACATGGAAATAGCTGTCCTAATAAGAATGTTGGAATTTATGATAACATTTGATTAGAAGTCAGGTATACAGTATATTGCATATAATATTTTGCATTCAGAAAGATTGATGTAAAATTAGAAAAAAAATATTTCTGATCATATTGGCCTTCTTTAATGGTGTAATTTTGTGCAAGTAATATATGAGACTATAAGCTTAATAACAGCCTGGCCGAAATGTTAGGAAGGTGCGATCAAAACAGAGCACAGCTTGAGGATGCAAAAAACCACACCAGGCATTGATATATGGGACACCCATGCACCTTACACCTCATTTAAAAGGCCAACACAAATAAAATACATTTCAGTGGAGAAACAGCAAACACGAGATTAATATGTTATTTAGTTTTTATGAGTCTATTAATGATAACAGCGATCCAGGCTTCCAATGAATGCAACTCCATGAGTGTGATGATTCGTGTGGTTATTTTCTTAACAGAAATTAAAAGGCGAAATGTTAGTTTACTACTTTTTTTATTCTATTTTTAAAATAATATTAGACATAGGGGTCTAGGGGTAAATTACATTTTCTTGACACACAAAAATTGACCATGAATAATAAATAAATGCACTGAGATTTTTTTGCAAATATATATCTATAGCTATTTACTAGCAGCAGCTAGGTAAAGGAGATGTATTGGTGTCTCTAGCAGCTTCGGTAAGTTGCCTATCTTCCAAAAAGTGCACTGCTTTCTGAACTTGAGGAATACAAGTCAGGAGGATTTTTGGAGGTTTGGGCTTGGTTATGAGGTAACTGGAGATGCATGTCTAAAATTAAAAAGTTTGAGATTATGTGCCAAGCTGTTAATAAGCTTATGGTTTCATATATTACTTGCAAAATTACACTATTCAAGAAGGCCGATTCCATTAGGCTTGTCAGTAAGAGCAGAAAAATTAAAAAACCACTGTGATGCTCCGCAGCAGTGGCCAAAATATATATATATATATATATAAAAAAAAGTTAGCATTTAGTAGTGATAAAAAAACAAAAAACAGAGTGAGAAAGATAGACAAATCTATAAGACTAGGCAGAAAGAGGAAAAGCAAGGTATAAAAGCTTCCAAAGCACATATAGAAGAGAGGATAGCACAGTCCATAAAAAAGGGCGACAAAACATTTTTAGATACATAAATGAGAAAAGGAAAGTAAAACAAGGTTTAGATAGATTAAAAATAAAAGAAGGAAGGAATGTAAAAGAGGATATAGATCTGGCATACTGCCTCAATGAATTCTTTTGCTCAGTATTTAGACATGAAAATGAAGGAAAGGGACCTCAGTTAGGAAAAAAAAAAACATAAATAAGTTATTTGTTACATGGAAGTTTAAATAAGGAAGAGGTTATATTTCAACTGTTAAAAGTAAAGACAAATAAGTAGATGGAGACTGATGGGATAGACCCAAAGATATTAAAAGAGCTAAGTGTTGTACTAGCAAAATCATTAACAGATTTATTTAATCAAGCATTGTTAACAGGAGTAGTCCCCATTTTGTCTCCCGAACATAGGCAGCAGTACATGGTCGTCGAGTGTCTGGAACTCTTTGGCAGCTACGCGATCCTGCAAACTCCGGAGAAACTTGCAACGTTGCCAGTTCCTCTACCAGACTAATTTGGAGAATGCCATTCCAGAGAAGGGAACTACCGAACAGGGGAGCATTCGCTCCCTAAAAGCCAGGGGGGATTGTTCGTCTGTGTTCGCACAGGAACACCCAAATATAGACCGGCCACTGCCCCTTTTCTTGTCAAAAGTTTACCCGGATGGCGATTCTGTTACACCGAATGCATCTGAGCGCTGTTTGGACAAGTTGGGTGCTTAGATCCAGGCTATTCGGGGATATAAGATTTGTACTGTTCCTGTATATTTTAGATATTTTTTAAGGGTATTTTGTGCAATTTTGTATGATTTCCTGCAACTGAGAGATAATTGAGATATCCTTCTTTTGACTCTATTATCTTCCAGACACAGAGATGCCTGGGATGGGTTTATGTAATAATCAATGGAGATCCCATTCTGGGCATCTGTGCATAAAAAGGCCGGATGTGGCTTAATAAACCTCAGTTGACTCCCAGAACTGTGTGTCGTCTAGTTACTGGGGGAATAGGCTATAATCACTGAACAACAATTTATTACAGCTCGATAGGACTTAAGGTTTAGTCTTGCAATTATCAAGTCAGGTAAATGACAAGTGGGTCATTTGTTTATGCAAGACTGCTCAAAATGTAGATCCCCTGATGTAAAACTACAACCTCTAAGATGTTTTGCATGAGGTTAGCATGATGGTAGAATGAAAAAGCACTATGAAAGCTGCAGTTTTAATACTTCTGGGGTCTACCTTACGATCATCCCTTTGCTAAAGCATATATGTATTATATATTGTATGCCACTTATAAATGAAACACGACTTCAGGATATTTATATCATAAGCATGACATTTTTAGCAGTATATTTTGAAATAATGTGTATAACATCATTAAACCATTAATGCCATTAGGGCGTACTATGCCACCCCACATTTAGTTAGCCTAAATGCTGTTATTGTGGCATAGTATGCCCTAACGATCGTGAGCTCTCCTGTGCCTGCAAACTTACCTGGACCGGCGATCCGGTCTGGGGGGACTGCCTCTCGAGACAGGCAGTCCCCCCAGACCGGATTGCCGGTCCAGGTGACCAAGTGGCTACTACAAAAGACTGGACATACCCATTTTGAATACCCTGGGTTGTCTATTTTTACAAATGGTATGCCATGCTGGGGTTAATTTTAATTCCTGGACTGCCATACAGTTCCAAAGGTAGCTTAGGCCCGACAAACTAACCTGGCAAAATTCAATGTGTAAAAATGAAGGGGAAGTCCTATATTTGACTCTGAAACACACCATAAAACCTGTACATAGTGGGTACTTTTGTACTTGTGAGTCATTGCTGAATACAGATACGTGTAATTTATTGCAGTAAAAACTAACAGTATTATGATATTAACAATTAATTTCTTAATTTCTCAAAGTTTTTTTTATTTTCTTCATACTAAATTATGTTTCAGAACAAAATTAAATATAAAATGAGTGTGGGTGTACTTAATATGAAAGAGGTGAATTATGGTTCAACAGACATATAGCACAAATTCCAGGTTTTGTTTATGTTTTGTTTTGATCAAAACTTGTACAACTGATTCCGTCCTTAAGGAGTTAAAGGAACACTGTAGGGTCAGGGACACAAACATTTATTTCTCACTCTATAGTGTTAAAAACACAATCTAGCCCCATTGTCCTTGTGCTTCCTAAATATAGTAAAATCTTAACTTTAATCCAGTCTTCTGCTGCTGGCTCTGCCCCTGATCTGCCTTCTTGGCTGACATCATCAGATTTGGTGATCTGAGACAATCACAATGCTTTCCCATAGAAAAGCATTGTATTGGCTGAACTTGTCTAGAAGGCAGATCAGGGGCAGAGCCAGCACAGGCAAAACACAGCCCTGGCCAATCAGCATCTCCTCATATAGATGCATTAAATCAATACATCTCTATGAGGAAAGTTTAGCATCTCCATGCAGAGAATGGACACATTGAATGTCAGCGCTGCACAGTGCAGCACTGTCCCTGCAAGCAACCCTAGTAGGCATAAGAGGAGTGGCCAGTGGAGGTATCCCTAGGCTGTAATAGAAATACTGCCTTTTCTCTGAAAAGACAGTGTTTACTGCAAAAAAACAAAAAACCTGAAGGGAATGTTTATACTCACCAGAACAAATACAATAAGCTGTAATTGTTCTGGTGACTATGGTGTCCCTTTAATGTTGAACATGAGCTGACACTGGACTGGCTACAGACTTGACAAAAAAAGTTGGGGCTGTAAGTCAATAACTGGACTCAAGTGATTCACCAGCAGAATCCTATCTTTGTCAGAGACCAACAGAGTTCATTCTCTAAACTCATAAATTTGCCAAATGTAATAAAAATTGCAAAACCTCTAATGCAAAATATGTGATAAGAAAAAATTCTCCATGTTAGCTTATGTCATAGCTTGGCTATTTTAGCCTAAATTTTGCCATTTGTAATATCATTTACTACAGTTCGATGTTTAGTGAGAGACCCTGTGAATCATAAATGTTTTATGGAATATATTCACTTGAATCTATATACGCATAAATAAAAACAAAATAATCGTTTTAGAGTAGGTTTAAAAAAATATATATTTATGTATTGTTCTAATTCAGTATTTAAGATATGTTCATTTATTGGCATATCAAGTGATATGGGTTGAACATGTTACTATAGCAATGTATGTTTTCTTTTGTGCACTGATGTGAATGTTGAGCATGTATAGCAGTACAGATCTATTTTTAATTCTTATAAATTATTATATTATTAATACTTTGATAGTCTAAGGTTAATTTAGGGCTATAATAATAATAGAAAATAAAAATAAATATACACACACACACACTCATACACACATGGGCTCTACCATCTTTAAAAAAATATGCATTGGGGTATAGTCTTAGTACAACAAGATGGGAATTACAAATATCACCACATTTTCCCCAGTTGATTAGGTCTTTTTTTTTTTTTAAGCTCAGCCACATCTACAGAGGTCTCTTTCTCCTTTGTTTTCGAGGATGTGGTTTGAAATGAGGAAGAGATGTTTCTCACTGCTTTATAAGTAATCAGAATTAGTCAATCTGTTTCTATACTCCCTAGCCAGTGCTACCGGACTTGGGAGTTATCATAACAACCACATTGCATAGCACAACGAAGAGATGAAATTTCATGCTCTTTAAAAAGAGCGTTACTAGGTTGTGGAGAGAGCTGTTCACTTTAAAGGGACACTAAAGGCACGCAGACAACTTCATCTCATTGAAGTGGTCTGGGTGCAAGGTCCCATACCTCTTAACCCTGCAGTCTAAAACATTGCAATTTCAGAGAAACTGCAATGTTAATACTGCAGGATTTATACTTCCTCTTCCACAGTGTTTCTCAACCTTTTAAGGAGGAGTACTCCTGCAATTCTAAATAAAATTACCAAGTACCCGAGCCTTGAGAAGGTAATTTCTATTGATTTAATTCCAAACAAAACATGCAGACACTGATATTTAAATTATTCCCATATTGGAAAACAAACCGGATTAAAGGTAGTAAATATTATTTTAAAATAAATATGACATAATGCGGATATTGTGTATGCAAGGAGGAGTGTATGAACTACATTAATATGAAGTCAAAAGTTACAAAAATAAAATATATTACACACATAATAAATACACACAGAGCACACTGAAACACACACAATATTACACAGAGGACAGTGACATACACAGTTACAATAAGAAGATACTGGCACAAACAGATTTACACCCAGAGGACATTGACACACACACTATAGTGTTTTAAACTCTGGAACAAGATGCTCTCGTGTGTTTAGCATGCAGATGGAAAAGACCTGTGCCTATATCTATCTATACATATATATATATATATATATATATATATATATATATATATAAATAAAAAATACACATACTGGTTTCATATATATGGAAGTTAGATGGCCACCTTGACAGATAACCAACTGTTGAGTCTAACATTTCAAGTTAATCACTGTATTGAATTTATATTCTATTTCTCCTTTTCTTTTTTATATGGAGTAATATTCATGGTTCTCCTAGGTAATGTGCTGGACTTTTTTGCTTTATTTCAATTAAACCTGTCCATATCTTATAACGCTTTAGCTCTGTCAACATTTGCGTATACACTTATACTAATTGAGTTCTTCACATATCAACTTATTTATCAATTCAACTATTTACCTCTTCCGGTCACTAAATGCTGATGTGGCGGAACCAACCTCGCCACTATGCACTGGAGAAGCCTGGTTGCTTGCCTGCTCCCTTCAGACCAAGTGTGTATTACAGTTCAGAGCTGTTATTTTCCCTGCTGAAAGGTTTATTCGTGCCTTTCTGCCAGGGTGTTCGGTAGATTCCATCTACCGAACAAACTACCGAACGATGGACAACCTGGGAACTGGAGTGTGCCGTCAATTGACCACCCAGAAGCTGCGGTTAACCGCAGCTTAATTGATGAACGCTGGGTGGCCTTTGTTCGGTTGCCGAACACGTGGTAGCCGCCATTTTACCTCCCGAACGGCCAGCGGTGTTCAGCACCCATACTATGGAACTGAAAACGGACACTTATTGGCTCGAACACCGCTGAGCCGCCAGCCTCCTTACCTTCTCATTCGGTAGCAGAACCGAATGACTGATCATTCGGTAATTTAACCGGGTGAACAGCATCACCCCAGAGAGCTAAGCCATGGAGCCTGTTCTTGTAACGAAAGACTTTGACTCCATGGCAGTTGAAATGTATGTATGTGATCTGAGCGCCATTCGGTAGTAATGTGCGCTCAGGTCTAAGCTGTCTGGGGATGTAGAATGTCTATGTTTTATGTAGTAAATGTAACTGTATATAATTTTATGTCTTTTACTGTCTTTTTACTACCATGTGGTTAATGGAGTTTGTGCCTCTGTCCTGGGGACAGTGTCCACCAGGGGAGTGTCCACCGGGTGGGAGACCTGCATGAAAGCTGGGCAGTTAGCCCCAGTAAAACAGATTCTGCTTAACCCCCAAACGAAGTGTCGTTTTGTCTTTGGGGGGATTTACTGTATGCTGCTAGAGACTGATTGCCAGGAGTGTAAGCCACTTGGGGGCTTTTCCTGTTCGTCTGCTAGCAGCTATTCGTGTGTCTCCAGTTCGGGAGTTGGGAGTGCTACTTGGTATGCAGTTCGGGAGTTTCGAGTATTCCCTTGTTTCCAGTTCGGGAGTTGGTGAATTCGTGGGTTTGCAGTTCGGGAGATTGGTGCTTGCAGTAGCTGTCTGTGCAGCTGAGAAAGGGGAATATCGCCTAAACAGTTTTTAACCTCTTGTGGGCAAAACGGTCCGTTACAATTGGTGGCAAGCGACGGGATCATTTCCACAGCCCAGAAGGACAGCTATAATACAACACCAGTTCCTGAGTTACAAATTGAGGGACACGCCAGTACCTGTACAGCGACCCTATCTACAAAAGAACCAACTTCAGCAGCGCAAGCATGGCACCCAGCTACACTCAGGAGTAGTATGACAGAGAGTTTACCACGCGGCTGGCTTTCCTTGGACCCAACCCCCCGGAGAAATACGTGCAGCTCGTGAGGAGACATGTAGAAGAGTACCTGCAGGTCGGAGCAGGGCGGACACGTGAGTTCGCAGGTTGGGAGAGACCCCAGTGGCCGAGCAAGTTACAGAGAGAGAAGCGTGTCGTCCTTCCTCCCCAGCGGCAGTGTGTGTCCCAGGGAGCTGAAGGTGCCGGCCTTCCTCCCCAGCGGCAGTGTTTATTACAGGGAGCTGCAGGTACCGTCCTTCCTCCCCAGCAGCAGTGTGTATTACAGGGAGCTGAAGGTGCCGTCCTTCCTCCCCAGCAGCAGTGTGCTTCCCAGGGAGCTGAAGGTGCCGTCCTTCCTCCCCAGCGGCAGTGTGTGTCCCAGGGAGCTGAAGGTGTCGTTCTTCCTCCCAAGCGGCAGTGCGTTTCCCAGGGAGCTGAAGGTACCGTCCTTCCTCCCCAGCGGCAGTGTGTGTCCCAGGGAGCTGAAGGTGCCGTCCTTCCTCCCCAGCAGGCAGTGTGCTTCCCAGGGAGCTGAAGGTGTCGTCCTTCCTCCCCAGCGGCAGTGTGTGTCCCAGGGAGCTGAAGGTGCCATCCTTCCTCCCCAGCGGCAGTGTGTTTCCCAGGGAGCTGAAGGTGCCGTCCTTCTTCCCCAGCGGCAGTGTGTGTCCCAGCGGCAGCTGAATGGTGCCGTCCTTCCTCCCCAGCGGCAGTGTGTGTCCCAGGGAGCTGAAGGTGCCGTCCTTCCTCACCAGCGGCAGTGTGTTTCCCAGGGAGCTGAAGGTGTCGTCCTTCCTCCCCAGTGGCAGTGTGTGTCCCAGGGAGCTGAAGGTGTTGTCCTTCCTCCCCAGCAGCAGTGTGTTTCCAGCGAGCTGAAGGTGCCGTCCTTCCTCCCCAGCGGCAGTGTGTGTCCCAGGGAGCTGAAGGTGTCGTCCTTCCTCCCCAGCGGCAGTGCGTTTCCCAGGGAGCTGAAGGTACCGTCCCCAGGGAGCTGAAGGTCCGTCCTTCCTCCCCAGTGGCAGTGTCCCCCCCAGGGAACTGAAGGTGTCATCCTTCCTCCCCAGCGGCAGTGTGTGTCCCAGGGAGCTGAAGGTACCATCCTTCCTTCCCAGCGGCAGTGTGTGTCCCAGGGAGCTGAAGGTGTCATCCTTCCTCCCCAGCGGCAGTGTGTGTCCCAGGGAGCTGAAGGTGCCGTCCTTCCTCCCCAGCGGCAGTGTGTTTCCCAGGGAGCTGAAGGTGTCGTCCTTCCTCCCCAGCGGCAGTGTGTTTCACAGGGAGCTGAAGGTACCATCCTTCCTCCCCAGCAGCAGTGTGTTTCCCAGGGAGCTGTAGGTGCAGTCCTTCCTCCCCAGCGGCAGTGTGTGTCCCAGGGAGCTGAAGGTGTCGTCCTTCCTCCCCAGCGGCAGTGCGTTTCCCAGGGAGCTGAAGGTACCGTCCTTCCTCCCCAGCGGCAGTGTGTCCCCTAGGGAGCTGAAGGTGTCATCCTTCCTCCCCAGCAGCAGTGTGTGTCCCAGGGAGCTGAAGGTACCGTCCTTCCTCCCCAGCGGCAGTGTGTGCCCCAGGGAGCTGAAGATGTCATCCTTCCTCCCCAGTGGCAGCGTGTGTCCCAGGAAGCTGAAGGTGCCGTCCTTCCTCCCCAGTGGCAGTGTGTGTCCCAGGGAGCTGAAGGTATCGTCCTTCCTCCCCAGTGGCAGCGTGTGTCCCAGGAAGCTGAAGGGGTCGTCCTTCCTCCCCAGCAGCAGTGTGTTTCCCAGGGAGCTGAAGGTATCGTCCTTCCTCCCCAGCGGCATTGTGTATTACAGGGAGCTGAAGGTGTCGTCCTTCCTCCCCAGCTGCAGTGTGTTTCCCAGGGAGCTGAAGGTACCGTCCTTCCTCCCCAGGAGCAGTGTGTATCCCAGGGAGCTGAAGGTGTTGTCCTTCCTCCCCAGCGGCAGTGTGTTTCCCAGGGAGCTGAAGGTATCGTCCTTCCTCCCCAGCGGCATTGTGTATTACAGGGAGCTGAAGGTGTCGTCCTTCCTCCCCAGCTGCATTGTGTTTCCCAGGGAGCTGAAGGTGCCATCCTTCCTCCCCAGCGGCAGTGTGTGTCCCAGGGAGCTGAAGGTGTCGTCCTTCCTCCCCAGTGGCAGTGTGTTTCCCAGGGAGCTGAAGGTATCGTCCTTCCTCCCCAGCGGCATTGTGTATTACAGGGAGCTGAAGGTGTCGTCCTTCCTCCCCAGCTGCAGTGTGTTTCCCAGGGAGCTGAAGGTACCGTCCTTGCTCCCCAGCAGCAGTGTGTGTCCCAGGGAGCTGAAGGTGCCATCCTTCCTCCCCAGCGGCAGTGTGTTTCCCAGGGAGCTGAAGGTGTCGTCCTTCCTCCCCAGCGGCATTGTGTATTACACGGAGCTGAAGGTGTCGTCCTTCCTCCCCAGCTGCAGTGTGTTTCCCAGGGAGCTGAAGGTACCATCCTTCCTCCCCAGCAGCAGTGTGTGTCCCAGGGAGCTGAAGGTGTCGTCCTTCCTCCCCAGTGGCAGTGTGTGTCCCAGGGAGCTGAAGGTGTCGTCCTTCCTCCCTGCCGGCAGTGTGTGTCCCAGGGAGCTGAAGGTGTCGTCCTTCCTCCCCAGCGGCAGTGCATTTCCAAGGGAGCTGAAGGTACCATTCTTCCTCCCCAGCGGCAGTGTGTGTCCCAGGGAGCTGAAGGTGTCATCCTTCCTCCCTAGCGGCAGTGTGTGTCCCAGGGAGCTGAAAGTACCGTCCTTCCTCCCCAGCAGCAGGATCATATATTGAAAGGGGAGACAGTCGTTTCCCCTCTCTACCAGCAGAGAGAGAGTCAGGTAGAGGAGCTTGTTATCCCCTCTCCCCAGCGGCTGAAAGTAGGTATGGGAGAGGGGCTTGTTACCCCCTCTCGCCAGCGGCAGCCTAGCCCACCAAGGGGAGATGGTAAGCCCCACACCAGCACAGATGGGACCGTAGTCTCTGTGCCCAAACCACAGGGGATAGGGACGGTCGGTCCTTCCCCCCAGCGACCGGGCAGTTTAGCCAAAGGGGAGACAGGCGGTCTCCCCCTCCAGCAGCAGAGCTGTATATCTAAAGGGGAGACAGTCGGTCTACCCCTCCAGCAACCAGGCTCCAACCAGACTACTCCCGTGGTAGTGCCCCACTCAGCAACCCACCCAGTCCGCTTACCAGTCACCACACAGCCATGGTGAGGCACCTGGACATGGACAAAGTTCTCCTCTACCCAGGTGTAGTAACCAGTTATTGTGAGTTGGCTGTATTACTGATTGTGTTTTGTCGGTGGGCTGCTGGACTAACAAGGGCACTGACCGGCAGGAGGTCTGATACCCTTTTAGTCTGATTGGTAAAGGGGAGAAGTGTGGCGGAACCAACCTCGCCACTATGCACTGGAGAAGCCTGGTTGCTCGCCTGCTCCCTTCAGACTATGGCCCTGCAGTTCAGAGCTGTTATTTTCTCTGCTGAAAGGTTTATTCGTGCCTTTCTGCCAGGGTGTTCGGTAGATTCCATCTACCGAACAAACTACCGAACGATGGACCACCTGGGAACTGGAGTGTGCCGTCAATTGACCGCCCAGAAGCTGCGGTTAACCGCAGCTTAATTGATGAACGCTGGGTGGCCTTTGTTCGGTTGCCGAACACGTGGCAGCCGCCATTTTACCTCCCAAACGGCCAGCGGTGTTCCAAACTATGGAACTGAAAACGGACACTTATTGGCGCGAACACCGCTGAGCCGCCAGCCTCCTTAACTTCTCATTCGTTGCGGAACCGAATGACTGATCATTCGGTAATTTAACCGGGTGAACAGCATCACCCCAGATAGCTAAGCCATGGAGCCTGTTCGTGTAACAAAAGACTTTGGCTCCATGGCGGTTGAAATGTATGTATGTGATCTGAGCGCCATTCGGTAGTAATGTGCGCTCAGGTCTAAGCTATCTGGGGATATGTAGAATGTCTATGTTTTATGTAGTAAATGTAACTGTATATAATTTTATGTCTTTTACTGTCTTTTTACTACCATGTGGTTAATGGAGTTTGTGCCTCTGTCCTGGGAGATAATTGGATTACTTCCCAATTATCTCCAGGACAGAGAGGAGGGATTGTGATGCATTGTGGGATGGTTGAAATGTGTAAGTCTGTGATTGGTTCTTGTACCCTTTGTGTCCCAGTCTCCCATCTGGCCCGCTAGGGGAGTGTCCACCAGGTGGGAGACCTGCATAAAAGCCGGGCAGTTAGCCCCAGTAAAACAGATTCTGCTTGACCCTCAAAATGAAGTGTCATCTCGTCTTTGGGGGGGATTTACTATATGCTGCTAGATACTGATTGCCAGGAGTGTAAGCCGCTTGGGGGCTTTTCCTGTTCGTCTGCTAGCAGCTATTCGTGTGTCTCCAGTTCGGGAGTTGGGAGTGCTACTTGGTATGCAGTTCTGGTGTTTCGAGTATTCCCTTGTTTCCAGTTTGGGAGTTGGTGAATTCGTGGGTTTGCAGTTCGGGAGATTGGTGCTTGCAGTAGCTGTCTGTGCAGCTGAGAAAGGGGAATATCGCCTAAACCTCTTGTGGGCAAAACGGTCCGTTACAGCTGAGTTGTAAGATTTTAATATTTCTTAGATGGGCCCTCCTACCTCCCTTATCCATACCCCCCTAATCATATATGCCCTAGTAGCTCATTGCTATAATTAATATTATTACTGACATATCTAAATCACCAACATATTCCACAGTGCTGTACAATCAGGGAAAATAAGCCAGTGCAGTATAGATAAAACCAATACAAAAGGAATAGAGGACCATGTCTGTGACCTCAGATCTAGTATTTAATGCCCCTTAATGACTTTTGACCTTATCACATTTGTTGAATAAGTAATATTATTATTGCCATTTATATAGCGCCAACATAGTGCTTTACAATATTATGAGAGGGGGGATTTAACTATAAATAGGACAATTACAAGAAAACTTACAAGAACGATAGGTTGAAGAGGACCCTGCTCAGATGAGCTTACAGTCTATAGGAAGTGAGGTGTAAAACAGATTAGGACGGGAAATAGTAATAAAAGAAATATATTTAAAAGAAGAAAAACTTCCACAACAAGAGGACATAAATTAAATTAGAGGGACAAAGGTTTAAAAATAATGTCAGGAAGTATTACTTTACAGAGAGGGTAGTGGATGCATGGAATAGCCCTCCAGCTGAAGTGGTAGATGTTAACACAGTAAAGGAGTTTAATCATGCGTGGGATAGGCATAAGGCTATCCTAACTATAAGATAAGGCTAGGGACTAATGAAAGTATTTAGAAAATTGGGCAGACTAGATGGGCCGAATGGTTCTTATCTGCCGTCACATTCTATGTTTCTATGTTTCTAAAGAAGATGGGAGTGAGGAGGAGCTGAAGGAGAGTAGAGTGCTGCCCTTTAGGAGCGACCAAGAGACAGGTGTGTAAGGTAAAGGTTTCTCTGGTAGGTCATACGCTTTCCTGAAGAGATGGGTTTTAAGGCACTTCTTAAATGATTGCATACTAGGGAAGAGTCTGATGGCAGTAGGCAGGCTATTGCATAGAAAGGGAGCCACCTGTGAGAGTTGGCTGTATGGGTGTGTGCAGCGGACAGGAGAAGGTCACGGGCAGAGCGGAGAGACCGAGAAGGGGCATACCTATGGATCTGTGAAGAGATATAAGAGGGGCTAGAATTGTTCAGTGCTTTATAGGTATGGGTTAGCACTTTGAATTGATTTCTATAGGAGACAGGAAGCTAATGTAAGGACTGAGAGGGGTGAGGTATGAGAGGACCGATTAGAGAAGAAAACAGTCTGCGGCAACATTCATTACATACTGTAACGGGGCAATACGGCTTTTGGGAAGACCAATTAGGAGAGGGTTACAATAATCCATGTAGGAAATTACTAGAGCATGGAGAAGGTCCTTGTTAGCATCTTGCATAAGAAAGGGGCGGACTTTTAAGATGGAATCTACAGGATTTGGCAACATACTGTATGTGAGGCTCAAACGTGAGGCCAGTATCAAGTATGATGCCAAAACAACGCGCTTGCAAGGATGGACTTATAGAGATTGAGTTTCAGAAAGTGGGAGAACATCCAGTCAGAGATGGAAAAAAGGCAAGCAGTGACATTTTGCAGGACGGTAGACGAGAGGTCCAATAGATAGATAGAGAGATATATCTGGGTGTCATCAGCGTACAGGTGGTAGTGGAATCCATAAGAGGTAATAAGTTTGCCAAGAGAGGCAGTATAAAGAGAAAATAGAAGGGGACCAAGGACAGAGCCATGGGGGACTGCAAACGAAACAGGACAAGGGGAGGAGGTATCATTAGAAAAGGAGACACTGAATGAGCGTTGGGAGAGATAAGAGGAAAACCACGAAAGGACAGAGTCACAGAGACTGAGTGTTTTAAGAGTTTGAAGAAGGAGAGCAGAGAGGTCAAGAAGAATTAGTATGGAGTAGTGGCATTTGGATTTAGCTGCGATTAGGTCATTAGTTTGATAAGAGCCGTCTCAGTAGAGTGGAGAGGGCGGAAGCCAGATTGAAGAGGGTCAAGGAGAGAGTTGGAATTGAGGAAGTGAGCCAGATGGGTAAAGACAAGTCTTTCCAGAAGCTTTGGGGAGAAAGGGAGCAGGGATATGGGACAACAGTTAGAGGCGGAGGACGTGTCAAGAGGTGTTTTTTTTCAGAATAGGTACTACAGTGGCATGTTTAAGGTCAGTCAATGCCAGAAGAGAGAGAGCAGTTGAAGATGTGTGTTAAGGAAGGGGAAAGACAAGGGGAGAGAGATCTGATCAGGTGAGATGGGATAGGATCGAGTGGGCAAGTGGTGGGGCGAGAGGAAAGGAGAAACGCAGTCACCTCTTGTTCAGTAGCCGGGGAGAAAGTCTGAAGGGTAGGAAAGGCATGATCTACATGTGGTTAAGAAAGGGAAAGGCAGGGTGGGGAAAATTACTTAATTAGCTGTTGGTAAAGTAACATGCAAAGCTATCAGCTCTAAGGTTAGTTTGGCGGGTGGCTACAGCAGGGTGAAGAAGAGAATTAAAGGTGTCAAAGTATCTGTTTTATCTTGTGGATTTTGTTGTTTTGTCCTCGTGTTAAAGGGACACTATAGTCACCAGAACAGCTACAGCTTAATGCATTTGTCCTGGTGAGTATAGATATTCGTTTCAGGCTTTTTGCAGTAAACACTGTCTTTTCAGAGAAAATGCAATGTTTAAATCACAGCCTAGAAATAACTCCACTGACCACTCTTCAGATGGCTACTAGAGGTGTTTTCTGGGGCTGTGCTGCACAGCGTGCACTGCTGTTCAGTGTCTCCACCCTCTGTATGGAGACACTGAACTTTTTTTTTTGCATTGATTCAGTGCATCTCTCTGATTAGATACTGATTGGCAAGGGCTGTGTTTCACTTGTGCTGACTCTGCCCCTGATTTGCCTCCTTGACAGTCTCAGTTAATCCTATGGTGAAGCATTGTGCTTGGCTCAGTCCACCACTTCTGATTATTTCAGCCAAGCAGGCAGATCAGTGGGAGAGGCAACAGCTGCATAATTGAATACAAGTTTTTACTATATTTAGGGAGGCAAGGGTAGGCCAAGAGGGGCTCAATGGTGGTTTTAACATTATAGGGTCAGGAATACATGTTTGTGTTCCTGACCCTATAGTGTTCCCTTAATGTTTATGTTTATATATTCTAACATATTTATGCATAGCCTGCTGTTTTCCTTTGACATGAGGCTTTATTGTTCATTATTTTATAAAGAACAAATACAAGAGAGAGAGAATCTACTTAGACACAAATTATTTTATTTCAAACATTGTAACTGCTACTTTGTCTTATTTTTGATTTCTGTAAATTGCATTGTTTATGGCATGAACGGTAAAGATGTATTATACTTCATCTTTTTCTGTCTCAATAAAAAAATATTTAAACAAAGATATTGTTTGCTGGAATTTGCAAAAACACTCTAGAACACTAAGGTGCTGCAAGTATCTTCTCAAATAGAATTTCAGGCAGAAAGACTTCTCCTAATTATTAGTATTTCCTTTCCCATCACAAGTAATCAATGTTATTATCATGACTCCTTGGCTAGACAGATACAAGGACTTACATATTTAAAGTGATTGTATGGCATAAGGATGTGACTGGCTTACCCAGGTTACTAATATCTGACAAAAAATCTAATGGAATCATGGCATAATATGCATGGGAGGAAGTATGGAATAAGATTGTTTAAATGAATTGTGACAAACTCTCCTTACCCTGGACGTTTGTCACAAACTCCTGGAGAAGCCTGCTAACTAGCCTCTTGCCAAAGGACTATGGGCCACATACAAAGACCATGTTCGGGAGTTAAATCTCCCCAGGTTCCATTACCAGATTTCCCTGGGTGCCCTGGGTTGGCACTTACCTTCATTCAAATGGAACTGAACACTAGCTCTTTGGCGGCCGTTCGCATGAAGAAACCCACAATTTTTCTTCAGCGGTACTTAACCGCGATCATTATGGAACTAAATTTGGCATGAGGACTTCATGGGTTCCCGGTCACCTCAC